>OX451738.1:268528648-269196647 GCA_948472305.1 Vicia faba | reverse complement strand
TATATATATATATATATATATATATATATATATATATATATATATATATATATATATATATATATATATATATATATATATATATATATATATATATATATATATATATATTAGTATATTTAGGTTAAAATATAAAAATACCTACATTCTTTATTTTATTAATATTTGACCTCAAAAAATACCTTTTATAAATATACTCCATTTTATTTTATTTTTTGTACATAATAAATAAATACTTGTATAAATTAAATAATATATATATATTACTTAATAAAAATTAGGGTTTTACCCTTAAAATACAAAAACTCCAAAAATAATACTTTTTTTATTTTGTTTATTTGATATAAATAATACTTTTTTTTTTCATACATATAAAAACCTTTTTTTTGCATTTTTGGATCTTTATTTTATTTTCCATTTAATTTATGCAATCAATTATCTTGTAAATATTCCAAAATTGATGTAATAGCTAGTTTTAAATTTCTTGTCTAAATATCCCCCCATTTGAACATTTGTACCCCCTTCCCATATTGTGTTGTAATAGTGTAGGAATTTTACTTTTCGCACTTTAAACGCTTTCTAAATATACCATGCTAGAATTAGGGTTTGTATGCAAATAAAAAGAACAAACTTAGTTTGACCTAATTTCAAGATAATCAAGCATGAAAATGGACTACACATATCACACTTGCACCCCTAGGGTATTCCACTTGTTGCCTTCAAATAAATGGGCCATATTGTATGTTAGGTTTCTTTGGGTAAAACAAACAATCAAATGATCATAGTCCCTCGATGACTCTTTCGAAAAGTTGCCTAAAATGATCAAGTCCCTTTTCAAAGAGAAATTGCCCAAAGATACTTAGCACTATTGCAATTATGGTCTAAACGATGACCCGCGCCCGTCCCTTTCACATCCTAACACAAGATTGTCCACCAAATGCAATGGTGGAACAAAATTGTTAAAAGGGTTAAAACATAACAAAAATCTTTGAGAACTTTAGGGTAGATAGCTCTTAAGTACTTGTCAACTTGCAAAACAAAACATTTGCCTATTTTCAAACCACACTTCACAAACACTTTCAAAACAAACTTTCAAAAACCTTGGAACATCTTTTCAAAAAGACAAACACCTTTTGTAAAACATTCGAGTAAAGAATTGTTACAAGGGTAGCCTATACAAGGCATCTTTTTAAAACATTTTCAAAACCACACACCAAGCACCATTTCAAACAATTGAAAACCAAGGCAAGTTGATCTAAGCAAGTACCTAAGAGCCCATGGATAACCATGGATAGAAAGGGTGCTAATACCTTCCCTTTCTATAATCTACTCCCCGAACCCAAGAAAAATCTCAAAGGTTTTTGCTGTGCTTTTTGAACCTTTCCTTAGGATAAAATAAAAAGTCGGTGGCGACTCTTGCTCAACCGAAACATTTGCGAAAACAAACGCAAAACCCTAGTCAGTTCTCCCACCGTATCACACAAGGCCATTGGAGTTGATGGGTGGAGTCTTACACAAAACATTTATGTGTGCAGAATAGGGCCAGGATAGGTGGCAGACTATGGGGTTTCATAAGCCCATGCATGTATCACGATTGGACAGTAAGGGAGGCGCCATCTCACTTGGCGAAAGAGTATAAAAATGAATGGTGTCACCACCCCATTTGGCGAATAAGAGGTGTCATTTGTTACAACATAGGCTCAGGCTACGTGACAGCCTTTGGGATTCCTTTCTTTGTTGCATGCAAGGCCATTGGAGTTGATGGGTGGAGTCTTACACAAAACATTTATGTGTGCAGAATAGGGCCAGGATAGGTGGCAGGCTATGGGGTTTCATAAGCCCATGCATGTATCACGATTGGACAGTAAGGGAGGCGCCATCTCACTTGGCGAAAGAGTACAAAAATGAATGGTGTCGCCACACCATTTGGCGAATAAGAGGTGTCACTTCTTACAGCATAGGCTCAGACTACGTGACAGCCTTTGGGATTCCATTATTTGTTGCATGCAAGGCCATTGGAGTTGATGGGTGGAGTCTTACACAAAACATGTATGTGTGCAGAATAGGGCCAGGATAGGTGGCAGTCTATGGGGTTTCATTATTGCATGTAATATTATTGGCAACCTTGGGGGGTTGCATCCCTTACTTAATTGAAATTTTTTGCCTTACGTTGAACATAACATTGATTCACATAATCTGTAAAATCTTCCAACCTTCGAATCAGTCATCAAACCTTCAAACATTCCAGCATTTATACCTTCATACAACAATAAACCTCAAACATTCCAACCTTCAAACCTTAAAACAATTCTACACAATGGCCTCTTCACCATAATTTGTTGTCAAAGCACATTTCAACGGTGAGACATACATGTGTCCCACAGTTGGATTTTTGTTTAGAAACACCGACAACATTCGATTTCTCTTAAACGGGAAAGCAAATTTCTCGTACTTCAAGAAAAGATTGGAGGCCAAACTTGAACGAGGCCCGGTATCCCAGATATTTTATCAGAGTCCATTTTTTTTTGGAAACAACCAAGTAATTTTTTATAAGGTTGAAGTTCAAGATGACGAGGATCTCCAGAACATGATTTCCAGCCATGTCTATTCTGGAAACGACTCTATTGAGTTGTACGTTTTGCTTCAAGAGCCTCCGGTGACACAGGAGGTAGAGCCTCCGGTGACACAGGAGGTTGATCCTTTGGAGAATGAACAAGATGAGGTAGATGCAGTTGATGATGAAGAAGAAGATAACGAGTTAGAGTTTGATGAAATGGTGAACGAAGATTCTGACGATGATGGCATCCCAAGTATTCCTACTGACAAAATCTACACACCACCTACGCACATGACAAACTTCAACATGGGCGGAGATGAACCTTCTACTGACTTGTTTTTCCAACCGTATATGCAGTCGGATGAAAATTTAAAAGAGAAGGATAAGTTTCGTAACAGAGAGGAATGCATCAGGGCCATCAAAAAATTTCACATGCTCAACTCGGTTGATTTTAAGGTGGATCGTGTAAACCCGGAAAGGTACAAGATCAAGTGTGTCCACCCTGACTGTATGTTCAAGCTGACCGCATCATACAGATTAAGGGGTGACTGCTGGGTCATAGGTTCCATGACTACCCATACTTGTGTAAGTTCCACTCAATCACAAGACCACCGAAAACTCAACCATGATCTAATCTGTCAAGAAATCCTACCCCTGGTCAGCAACGACCCTTCTTTGAAGGTGAAAACAATCATCTCCCACATCACCACGGTTTTTAACTACACTCCGTCTTACCGTAAGGCGTGGTTAGCAAAGACTAAGGCGATTGAAAGGGTGTACGGAAACTGGGAGGAGTCATACCGAGAACTTCCCCGCTACCTAAATGCACTCAAGACATATTCTCCAGGTAGTGTTTATGTTCTGGAAACATTGCCAGCGTACGCCCAAGATGGTAGTCTACTGCATGGCAACGGAATATTCAGTCGCGTGTTTTGGGCATTTCAACCATGCATCACAGGGTTTGCATCATGCAAACCAATTCTACAAATTGACGGGACTTGGTTGTATGGGAAGTACAAAGGCACGCTATTGATGGCAGTTGCACAAGATGGAAACAATAACATTTTCCCCGTTGCGTTTGCCCTTGTCGAGGGGGAGACCGGTGGTGCTTGGAGCTTTTTCCTGAAAAATCTTCGTACACACGTGGCTCCTCAACCAGATCTCTGTTTGATCTCGGACAGACATGCCTCCATTGAAAGTGCCTATAATAATCCAGCAAATGGTTGGCATGACCCTCCTTCTACGCATGTCTATTGCGTCAGGCATATCGTCCAGAATTTCTCGAGGGAGGTCAAGGACAAAACATTGAGGAAAGCGGCGATGAATGCGGGATACGCATTGACACAACCCACATTCAAATATTACCGCAACGAGATCCGTTTTTCTAATCCAGAAGCCGGTACGTGGATCGACAATATACTGGTCGAAAAGTGGACTAGGTCATACGACAATGGCCAAAGATGGGGGCATATGACAACAAATCTTATTGAATCAATGAATGGGGTATTCAAGGGCATACGAAACCTCCCAATCACTGCCTTGGTAAAATCCACGTATTTTAGGATGGCTGCGTTATTTGCCAAAAGAGGTGAAATATGGTATGCGGTCTTGCAATCAGGACAACTATGGAGTGAAAGCTGTATGAAATACATTAAGGCTGAAAGTGCTAAAGCCAACACTCACATGGTTACACAGTTTGACCGACACAGCCACAACTTCATTGTGAAGGAGACAATCGACCACAATGAAGGCTTGGCAAGACAAGAATACAGGGTCATTTTACCTTCTCAATGGTGCGATTGTGGCAGGTTTCAAGCATTTCGTATGCCTTGCTCTCATGTCATTGCCGCTTGTGCTCATACCCATCAAGACGCGCTTCAACTGCTCTCAAACGTTTATAAATCTGAAACGTTGCTGACTGTTTACAACAACAACTTTCCTTTGGTGGCAAAACCGGACTATTGGCCTGAATACAACGGCGATATAGTTTGGCACAATGACCAAATGCGAAGGAACAAGAAGGGTCGTCCCAAAAGCAGGCGCATCACAACAGAAATGGAAGATCTTGACAGGTTGGAAAGAAAGTGTGGTTTATGCCGTCAGGTCGGACACAATCGCAAAAACTGTCCGAATCGGGCGTCTGGCTCGACCACATAAATATTGTAATACAATAAATCTTTTCAATATTTGTGTTGTAAACATTAGGGTTTTCCGTTAATAAAACTGTTAACACAATTTAAGAAATTCAATATAGGAAATTACATTAGGGTTTTCGCGTACAACAATGATTAACGATATTCAATCTAGGAAATTACAATTGTTAACACAATTTCATCTGACCCATGCATCATCAGCATTACATCACTGTCTGTTTTGACTTCCTCCAACCCCACATTAGGTCTTCCTGTCGCATGCGAGGTTGTTGTTCGTTTTCGCTGGATCCTTCGAATTTTTCCCCCTCCGCGATGTCTCCATCTAGCCACCGCATCAACTCCCGCTTCAGACGCTCCATGGAGTGAATGTGACAGAATTTCATTTTCATCGCAGGTTTCGTGGCGGAGAATATAACGTAACCATCTCTGCTAAAAATCATAGACGACGTCATTACGCAAATAACGGAGTACAAAATAAAAATACAGTACGAGAAAGTGTGAGAAATTTCAAAGAAACGGACGAATTATTTATAAAACAACATTTTGCCCTAGTTTTGCCCTAGGCGCCAAGTGAGATGGCGCCTCCTCTCATTTTTAAGGAGCATGCGCCATCTCACTTGGCTAAAAGACAAGGGAGGCGCCAAGTGAGATGGCGCCTAGGACAAAACCCTAAGTGCATGCGCCAATTGAGATGGCTCCTCCTTTGTGGAGCCATCTGAAACATGGTTATTTGCGTAATTTTTTCCGAAACCCGATTATTTGCGAAATATTTTTTTAATACATGGTTATTAATAAAAAAAATTCGTATTATAATAAAAGTGATTTCAAAAACTTAAAAAAAAGTTAGCATATTTAAATTTATTCTTAATTTCTTTTTGTTAAAGAATATTTAAAGTTTTGTTTGAGAGGTTTATAAAGAGTAAAGTGAAAGAGTTTTCGAAGAAGGAAAGTGGAGAAAAATTACATAAATGTTTAATTTTTTAAAAGAATAATTTTATAGTGATAAATAAATATTTTCAATTAGTACATTTTTAATATTTAAATAATTATAATAAAATATACATTGAATTTGAATGATTTGTCAAAATCTTTCAAAACCCTTAGAAGTTTTTCTTCAATAGAATTTTGAATTATTATTTTTAAAGATTTTGGGGATTGTATTGAAAGATGATTTTAAAAGATTTTTTTAAGATTTAAATAAATTTATTAAATTTAATATTTATTATTATAATAATCTTTAAAAAAATTGAATAGGGAAAAGTTTTTGTTAATTCCAAAAACGCCCTTAAGATATCATAAGACTACTTTGACGTGTTTTATGATTTGGTTTTAACTAACATCTGTAAACAATAATATCAGTAATTTTATGACCAATATTTTTGCTACTAGCATTTCCTCCAAAGCAGCAAGCATTTACATGTTGCTAAACTTCATTAACCGTCTCAACAAAGGCACATTTGAGGGTAGCCGCTTTCGGACCTTTGCCCTTAACCTATTTTATAATCCACGCAAGTTCCTCATTCTAGCCACTGGGAGAATGATTAACTTGAAGTCAAACCAACATATGTGGCCAAATCGTTTTGGACTTCATAGTACATGAAGAGCAGATGTTGTAAAGTCTCAAGTTATCTGCAGAAAATACAGAGATTGTTATCAATGAATCCAAATCTATGGAGCCTTTCTTTGGTGAAAAGCCTATCATGGCAAGCCATCAAAATAGTGAAAAGAGCCCTAGGCCTAGAATTATTCACACACATAATCTTTTTCCATATTACCACTTGATGTTGCTCTTTGATGTCTTGGTACATCAAGCCAGTTTTAATTTTTTCCGGCTACATCAGTCTGTACCAAACCATACTTTGATTTATAGTCTCCCACTATTTCATAATAGCCTTAAGGATCCAAGAGCATGAAGGCAAAATCAGGATACTCGTGCCTTTCAAGTAATAATAGTGGATACATTTGACCCAAAGGTTGCCTGCCTTACCATTCAAATTCTAGAGAAGTTTCAACAACAAAAAATAGCTTTATTACGTTCACCAAGGAAAATTATGTTGAGGCCACCTTGCTTTCTTGGAGTACAAACTCTTTTCCAAGCAAGAGGGACTTCCTAGATATCTTTTAGAGCCTGGCCACAGGAAAGTTCTGCAAACTACTTCAACGACCTGAATCACCTTCTTAGGGATGGGGATACATTTCACCCAATAGTTCACCATAGCAAACAACACACTTTTCATAATTTGAGTTCTGCCATCAAAACTCAACAACCTAGATGTCCAATGCTTAATTCTAGTAACTATCTTATCAACCAACATCATACATTGATTAATAGTCAATTTTTTACTAGTTAAAGTGATGCCAATGTATCTAAAAGGCAAGGGCCCAATAGCAAAGTTAGTCAAGTTTCGGATTACCTGCTGATCACTAGTCTCCACATTGCCAAAATAAATTTTGCACTTATGTGGGTTTACTTCCAGACCAGTAGATTGAGAAAAATCTGTGAAGGTTTTCATTACCGGCTCAATGGATGTAGGATCTCCCCTGGTGAAGATAATCAAATCATCCACAAAACTTAAATTAATCACATTCAATTTCTCACACTTGGAGTGGAAATTAAAAATATGATTATGCTTCAACTTTTGCATGATTCTATGAAGATACTCCATCACAATAATAAATAATAATAGGGAGAGAGGGTCCCCTTGTCTAAGGTCTCTCTTGGCTTTGAGGATACTAGTGTGGACACCATTGATCTTGTACCTGTAAGAAATAGAGGAAACAATAAGCATCACCCATCTGATGAACTGAGGATGAATGCTCAACTCTCTCAAGATATCTTCAAGAGCACTCCACTCCACAATTTCGTAAGCTTTTTGTAGGTCATTTGTAACATGCATTTAGGAGGGCTACTTTTACTGCTATAACCTTTTATTAGCTCATAGGCAGGAAGGATGTGATCTAGTATGTGAAGCTCCAAGATAAAGGTAGCTTGAATATCATCAATAATACTTCTAATAACTTTACTTCTCCTCTTTGTCATGATTTTTGAAATGATCTTGTATAATGTGGTACAACAGGATATAGGTCTAAAATCATTTATTATAGTAGCTGTTGTACCCCAAAATTTGCCCTCTTATTTTTCCACAAGAAATCACAGCTTCGGGCTTTTCCTGATTTTTCAGATTGGCATAAGAATCAGTCAAACAGACTTTTTCTTATCAGTCTATCCAAATTAGGGTTTTCATGGCTCTGGAACAGTTCAAGCAGATTGCTAGGTTTTTGGTTGAGTTTGGCTCAAAGTTTGATCAGACAGGCGTTTCTCCAGTGTTAAGTCAAGAATCAGGGTTTTGTGCGCGCATTCTCAGAAAAAATTAATTCCACAGTTCTTTTCAGTTTACTCTGAGATTTGGATTGAGGCATTTGAATTGAAAGGTTGCATTAATCAGTGAAAAAAGGACATGTGGACGTTTGTTGTTTAGCTGTGCAATGCTTTGATTATTCGGAACTCCGGACATTTATTGATTATTTATTATTCTGAGTTAAAATAGTTGGGATTTATTTCCAGTTATTATAATTTAAGAATTATAAATAATTAAATAAACATGTGAAGAAGAAAAAGAATTAACTGATCAAAGGAGGACTTTTATTCATCTTTAATTATTTGTTACAATTATTATTTGAGCACTGTAAGATTGTTTACAGATGTTTACATTAATACTGTTACAATAATTAAAAATAAATTGAAACTATCCTAAATCTTTTCTAAGTCTTCGTCTTCTATTTTGCTGCTCCCCGTTGTGCAATTATTTTTCACCTGCAAAAAGAAGAAAAGAGGAAAAGTCAATGCAGATGAAATAATCAAAAGCAGACAGTTAAAAATCATCATTAAAAGTAACTGGCCGGAATCAGTTTGCCCTCTTTGCAAATCACAAGATTGCTCTTGGTTCACAAAGAGGGATAGAAATACGCTTGCAATTAAAGTATGAAATGCACAAATTTACAAATTGCACAAATTCAAAGTTTGTCAAACATATTGCATAAATCCAAAAATTCCAACCAGAGTCCAAAGGCAAACTGAACTGCATAAGGCCTAACCAAAGTCCAAACTGAACTACAAAGTCACAATTTCAAACTAAGCCAAAGCTGTCAAAAGCTGTCCAAGAGATATAGAAAGATATCAAACTGTCCAAAGGCTATTCAAAGCTGTCAACAAAGTACACAAAGTATGCAAGAAATATGAAAAGTATGCAGAGTAAGGAAACTAGTGCAAGCAATGTTCAAATGTATCATTTCCCAAGCCAGTACTTTTTCAGAATAGTACATCTAAAGCAATAAACAAATGTTTAATACTGGAGAGAGAGAAGAGAGAAGAGAAATAGGCTTACAGCAGGCTTGAAGCAAGAAAAGATATAAAACAAACATATCAACATAGTACAAAGGGGGGGCAGAATAACACAAAGCAAAAAACTCTCCAAACTGTAACATTGAAACATAGAGTCCTGCCTCCAACACAAAAACAAAAGTCATAACCTGCTTCTCACCATAAGCCTAAACCTGCCTCAAACAACACAAACTGTATCAAAATAGGCCAAGCCTCAAAGCTTCAAGCCTACAACCTGCTTCTCACCAAAAGCCATACACCAGAAGCCTGTACAGGAGCCTAACCTGCATAAGCCAGCATTCAAAGCAAAACAACCATAAACCTGTCCAAAGCTAAAACCAACATCAAACCAAATCCATACAAGCCTAAAGCCTGCTGAAGCCAAACATTCAAACTGGTAAAGCCTGAAGCGTGCCTACTGATAAGCCTGTTACAAACAAGCCCATAAAACATTCAAACTAAGACGCCCTGTGTAACCAGTAAAGCCACGAACCAGAAAAAGCCTAAAAGCCAAGCTTGTCTTAAGCAGTCAAACAAAAAATCCCAAAACCCTCAGAACTGTGTTCATCACAGGGTCCAGCAACAAGCAATCATAGGGTCCAACATTTCAACAGCATATCCGGCATACAGAAGCAAGGAAAAGAAGCAATCAGGGGCAAGCAATCAAAGGCAACTGAAGCAAGTAGACAAAAGAGAAAAAAAGAGATATACGAAAGTTCTCAGGTAATCATCATCAAACCAAAAAGCTAAAGCAAGATACGTGGTTACCGGAGCAAGCACAGCATCCCATTTCCCTCCGCCTGGCCGTCCAAAGCGCCTCCAAACCACCGTCCTCCTCCGTCTCCAACAAAGGTAGTATTTCTTCTCCCTCCTTTCACACCTCATATGAACAAAAAGACCTAAAATCAGAATCCATATATGAAGAGTAAAACATGCGAGAGAATTTCGAAAACCTAAAGAACGAAATCATTACCTTTGTATAACATCACTGAGTAATCCATGGAGGGAAGAGGAAGTAGCGATGGCGCTGGTTGGCCTTAGGCGAAGAGTAAGCTTTGTTCAGGAGCTTGGCTTGAGAAGTTGAAGAGGAATGAAGACGAAGAAGAGCGCCGCTCTGTCAATCAAACAAACCCTAATCCAAAGTGAACAAAACCATTTCAACCCTAAAACAAAAAACGTGTAAAACACAATGGGCCTTGCCCTTTTCAGAAGCCTTAAGCCCATTGCAAAACCTGGCCTACACCCTCCATTTCTCCTGACTATTCGTTTTGTTTGGGCCGGTCCTCACAATTTCCTTTGAGCCCATTCACCTTTCTTTTCTTCTTTTTTTATAGAACTAACACTTTTATTTATTTTTCTATAACTTAACTCTTTCTTTTTTTTTTAATAGATAATACACTAATTTCTCATATATAAAAAATGTTGTTAATATTTTTCATTCTAATTAAAAATACATAGATATTAGATTTTTATTAAGACAAAACATTTTCTTTTTCTTTTATTAAAACCTTCTTTTTTATTAAAAACCTTTGTATATAAAACATAAAAACATTAATACATAAAAAAAATAGATTTTCTAAAAAACATTTTCTTTTCTTTTATTAAAATCTTTTTTGTACACATTAACAAAAATAAAAGAATACAAAATAAATAAACAATACTTAATTTTTTTCATTAAGTTAAACATCTTTCTCACTTGTAAATAAATCATACACTTACACAAATACATTGATACATTTACATTACTCTATTCTTATACATTGCTATACACTACATATTACATTTGCGATTGATTCGATTTGGTTGTAAATTTATTTGGACACTACTCTCCTAATAAGTCTCATCCCCATTTGTAAATATTTGTACCCCCACTCCCGGATACTTATTTGTAATAGCGTAGACTTTAAATTCCCGCAATTTATCGCTTTCCAAATATACCATGTTTAGACCTAGGGTTTGTATGTAAATAAAATCAAACGCTAGATAACCTAAACACAAAGATAAATGCATGACAATCAACACACTATTCACACTTGCACCCCTAGGGTAATCCCGCTTGTTGCCTTCCAAAATGGGCCATGCTTGCACGTTGAGTATCTTTGGCAAAACAAAACAAATCAAATGATCATAGTCCCTCGATGACGCTTTCGAAAGTTGCCTAAACGAAATGATCATAGTCCCTTCAAACAAATTGCCAAAGACACTTGGCACCATTGCATTCATGGTCCATACGATGACCCGCGCCTGTCCCGTTAACATCCTAACGCAAGATTGTCCACCAAATACAATGGTGGAACAAAATTGTTAAAAGGGTTAAAACATGAGAAAAACCTTTGAGTAAATTTAGGGGTAGACAACTCTTAGTTACTTGATCAACTTGCAAAACACGCTTGCCTACTTTTCAAAACCCACTCCACAAACACTTTCAAAAACAAACTTCCAAAAAACATTTGAAACATCTTTTCGAAAAGATACACACCTTTGTAAAACATTCGAGTAAAGAATTGTTACAACGGTTTCCTAGACAAGGCCTCTTTTTCAAAACATTTTCAAATACACACACACACCACCATTTCAAGCAAAATGAAAATCAAGGCAAGTGATCTAAAACAAGTAACTAAGAGCCCATGGATAACCATGGATGAAAAGGGTGCTAATACCTTCCCTTTTCATAATCTACCCCCCGAACCCACGAAACATCTCAAAAGGTTTTTCCTGTGCTTTTTAACCTTTCCTTTAGGATAAAATAAAAAGTCGGTGGCGACTCTTGCTAAACCGAACAAGTGCGAATACAAACGCAAAAACTCAAGTCAGTTCTCCCACCGTATCACAGAAATGACGACTCTGCTGGGGATTAATTCAAAAGTGGGGTTACCTTAGGGTTTATATCACCTTTATATTCTTGCTTTGATTGCTTTACTTTTTTGGGTCCTTGTTTGGGTTTGTTGTAAATCCTACACCCGGATTTGGGGGCACCATTTTAGGTAAATAGTAATAAAACTGTGAGGGAACTGTGTGGGGTATACCGACATGGTTAAAGTAGTAAGCTATGTTAGTGTGACATATTTGTGAGTACCGGTAACCCTTGAGTTCAATCAAGGAGAGTACGGGGCCGCTGAGTGATGTCGTGAAGCACTAACGAACTCTTAGAACCTTACTTGACCATCCTAGCCTTTTTAGGGGTAGTGAGATGACCGACTTTGGTGCAGTCCGAAGTTGGTAGATACTCGATACTACACTCATTGAGGGTTGTTTTCTTGGAATATTTTGGTCGCCAGTTAAGTGGCTAAACCAAAACAATGAACACAGAAAATAATCCAATGATATTGAGCTCCTTAGAACCCGGTTTCTATTTCTAGGACAGGATGAGCCAACTAACTTGAAGAGGGTACTTACCTACAAACCCCATGCAAGCCTAAACCTAAGGACTTGTTTGCTTTGTGTGAATATGATTTACATGTATATACACTTACTGGTTTTTGCATACATGTACATAACATCATGACATCGTACCATAGCATTTTCAATAACCATTTCAAGGATCTCGAGGGTCTGTTGATGCAGGGTTACGTTGAACCAAACGGCTACCAAGGGGCCAGAGGTTTCTCCTCTAAACAAATGCCATCAAAGTTCAAGTGCAACAACTTGAATCAGGGGCTATGACCCACTTGACATGGTGAGTTTGATTCTCGTGGAAGGACATCCACCGGTGCAAAGTTCTCCAATCAAAGATCAAAGTTCAACCTCTAACATTCTCTTGTGTTTACCCCAAGAGATCCTTGAAAACATTGCATATATATCATACATAACAGGTTTCTCCCATACAGGTCTCCTTATCTTCCTACTGTTTATTTCAGTAAGATGGATATGGAACAAATGGTGAAGGATCTCCAGGCTCAAAATGCTCAATTCCAACAAATGCTGTTGGCTATGGGTAAAGGGCAAGAGGATCTGACAGCTCTTCTTCTCAAAGACAAGAAGAAGAAGTCCAAGAAGGCAGCCCGCATCCTGAACTTGAGAAGAAGACCTAAGACCCTGGACCTTGCAACTCCATCCAACATAGGGGATAGTCTTGAAGAAGACCACAATGTGGAGATTGTTGAAGAGGAAGCTGACTACTCCGAGGAACAATACCCTCTCGCTGATGATAAGTACAAAGAGTTGGAGGATCGCCTCAATGCTATGGAGATTCAACAAATACCTGGCTTGGATCTAGGAGACATGGGTTTGGTTCCTGGATTGGTCATCCCTCCGAAGTTCAAAGTCCCTACCTTTGCCGTGTACGATGGAGTTTCTTGCCCTAAGATGCACATAACGTCTTATGTCCGCAAGATTCAACCATACGCAACTGATCCAAAGCTTTGGATCCATTTCTTCCAAGAAAGTCTGGTAGGGGCTCAACTTGAGTGGTTCTATCAATTGAAGAGTTCTCGCATCCACACCTGGAAGGACTTAGCTTTTGGTTTCTATGAGCAGTATCAGTACAATGCTGATCTTGCACCAACTCGTGTGCAATTGCAGAGCATGACCATGGGTTCCGACGAGAGCTTCAAGGGATATGCCCAAAAGTGGAGAGATTTGGATGGTAGGGTGCAACCCCCTTTAACTGACAGAGAGTTGATTGACATCTTCATGGGGAATTTGACAGGGCCTTTCTTCAATCACTTAATTGGAAGCTCTTCAGCTGGGTTCACCGAGCTAATACTGACCGGCGAGAGGGTCGAGGCTGGCATCAAAAGTGGAAAGATCCAAGGAACTATATCCTCGGATACTCAAATAATTCCCTACAACAGAAAGAAAGAGTCCAATGATGCGAACAGTCAAAAGGGTCGTCATGACCAACACGTAGGAGCAATCTTGATCTCTAATCCTACGCCTGCTCAACAAAGACAGGGGCATCAGCGTAAGGAAGTCGCACCTAAGAGGCAGTTCACCAACATCAACATGCCACTGTCTCAAGCACTACAACACTTATTGAAGAGGGATCTGATTACATTGAAGGCTCCCCTCCGGAACCCAAATACTTCTGCTCCTACCTATCATCCCAATGAAAGGTGTGCATACCACTCTGACAGTCCGGGACATGACACAAACAACTGTTGGCCTCTGAAGAACAAGATCCAAGACGTGATCGATGCCAAGGAGATCGAGTTTGACCCTCCGGAGACTCTAGCATGATCACTCCTCCTATGCCAAATCATTGAGATTGTTTTTGTTTCATTTGAATTCTTAAGTTGTAATTTCTTGTGTTATTCGAACAATTATCTTTTAATGTCAAACTTTGTTTCATTAATGCATTGCATATGTTTGTCTTGATTTGATCCACTCATTTTCATTACACTTGAACTATGCTTTCTACTTTCTTTATGATATTTGACTCTTGATAAAAAGCTGCAAGCCTTTAGAGGGAGGATGACGAAACAATACCATAATCTCATACAATATGCTTTTGAACAGACCTTACTGATGATGTACAGGCATTTCTTTCAATTCCCAAACACTGGAGTTGTAAGGAAGATAATCCCTAGTCAACCCCTTCGAGCCAAAGAAGTAGGAGTTTTCTGTTCTAAACAAATCAAAACCTTTGATATAAACCTGGGGCAGGGTAGTATCTCAGTTAATTCAAAAGAAAATGCGCATTGAAGTCGCAAACTCTCAGTTCGTAACACAACGAACGACGTCAAAAAAAAGAGACATTCCTTTGGAATCACAAGACAGTGATGGTTCCCTATCACATAAGTAGTCGATCTCTCAAAAAAGAAAAATCCCACTAAGTCAAAACCTACAAAGGAAGCTTAAGAAAGCTGGGGCATCCCGCTGACTGTAATCTCGAAAATGGGAACAGTCAGGCAAAAGTTATGGATAACAAATCAAAAGAACCAGGTCATTACAAATCCTCAACAACATGAAAAATGTTGAAAAAGAAAAAGGAGACGATGACTGTCTCCCAAGTTCGATTGGTGAACCATCACCCAAAAAGTCGTTCCAAACTCGAATAGAGTGCGACGCATAATTAACTGAGCTTAGGATTGAAGAACATCACGAAGAGCGGGTGGGTACAAATATACTTTGAGCCTTTATCCTTTGTTTCTTAAACCGTGAACCAAGCCACGTTACAACCCTTCAAAAGTCCTAATTGAAGCATGGGTTAGTTCGAAAGCATACTGTTCAAAAGGTATCTTGACTCCTGTAAGGCTTTGCTCTAAAATCTTGTGTTGAACTTGTCTTATGAAAAGTTTTCTGCTAAAAAACGCATTTTTCAAAACTTCGAGACAAACATAAACTTTGCATTGCTTGAATATCACTGTTTTCATTTGACTATTTGTTTGACAGCGAAGAAATTCATACAGCGAATGTTCGGAGGAACGAAAACTCTCTCAGTGAGCAAAATCACTTCAAAAGGATGACACTTCCATTAACGAATCTCCTATCAACAAAGGGGCATGACATGTCAATATCCAGCACGCCTGGGGTAGTCCAGTCAAGGTTTCAACAAATCTTTCAAAGTTTAGTTAACCTGGGGTAGTCCAGTCAAGGTTTCAACAGATCTTTCAAAGTTGAGTTAACCTGGGGCAGTCCAGTCAAGATTTCAAGAAATCTCTCAATTCACAGAGTAATCTGATTCAAGACTCCTTCATCATCACTTGGGGCATTCGAATGTCAAAAGTGTTCAACAATTCCTTCATCACCTGCTGGAAGTTACAACCACCGACAGAATAACGGACAATTGAAGCTCCTAAAAATCTGTTTCTCTCAAGAGTGAAGACTCTCATCCTTATCACCTCAGAAGATTGGTATACTCCCAATTTCTGACCCTTAACAAAATCAAGATCTAGAAATAGTTCAGATGTGACCCAAGATTTGGCGACATTCCGTAACTTATTCAAGATTTCCTTCTAGATATAGTTCAAGATGTGACCCAGATTTGGCGACATTCCGTAACTTATTCAAGATTTCCTTCTAGAAATAGTTCAAGATGTGACCCAGATTTGGCGACATTCCGTAACTTATTCAAGATTTCCTTCTAGATATAGTTCAAGATGTGACCCAGGTTTAGCGACATTCCGATACTTATTCAAGATTTGCTTCTAGAAATAGTTCAAGATGTGACCCAGATTTGGCGACATTCCATAACTTATTCAAGATTTCATTCTAGAGATAGTTCAGATGTGACCCAGGTTTGGTGACATTCCGATACTTATTCAAGATTTGCTTCTAGAGATAGTTCAGATGTGACCCTGATTTGGCGACATTCTGTAACTTATTCAAGATTTCATTCTATAAATAGTTCAAGATGTGACCCAGATTTGGCGACATTCCGTAACTTATTCAAGATTTCCTTCTAGAAATAGTTCAGATGTGACCCTGATTTGGCGACATTCCGTAACTTATTCAAGATTTGCTTCTAGAGATAGTTCAGATGTGACCCTGGTTTGGCGACATTCCGTAACTTATTCCAGATTTGCTTCTAGAAATAGTTCAGATGTGACCCAGATTTGGCGACATTCCGTAACTTATTCCAGATTTGCTTCTAGAAATAGTTCAGATGTGACCCAGATTTGGCGACATTCCGTAACTTATTCCAGATTTGCTTCTAGAAATAGTTCAGATGTGACCCAGATTTGGCGACATTCCGTAACTTATTCAAGATTTCATTCTAGAAATAGTTTAAGATGTGACCCAGATTTGGCGACATTCCGATACTTATTCCAGATTTGCTTCTAGAAATAGTTCAAGATGTGACCCAGATTTGGCGACATTCCGATACTTATTCTAGATTTGCTTCTAGAGATAGTTCAAGATGTGACCCAGAGATGGCGACATTCCGTAACTTATTCCAGATCAACACCTGCAGCAATCAGAAGATTCTTGCAATCCCTAGCCAGAGAACCTTCCAGAATCTAATTCCCCTCAGAGTCAAGATTCCTGCAATCCCCAACGGAGCTAAAACTTCCAACTATCAATCCCCAAGCAGAGTGAAGACTCTCATTCTCATTTCCTCACAGGATATTCGAATATTCCTCAGTGAAGATCTCCTCAAGACAGTAATCCCCAGTAGATTGGCATACAACCCAAGCTTCTGATTCCCCAACAGTGGTCCCAGGACTTCTCATTTTCAACAATCAAAAGATTCTTGTCCTCCCCAGCAGCAGCCAAGGAATTATTTTCCCCGGCAGCAGTCAAGATTCTTTTGTCTCCAGCCATCCAGGATTCATCTATCCTCAGCAAGACAACTCATCAGCTTACATGCGCATTCATCACATTCATATCATAAACATTGATACAACATACATTGCATCACGCATCATGACATTAAATACAACTAACTCTTTACTTTTTCAGGAAAGATCAGTCAACAGACAAAGATCATCATCTTCCGAGATTCTTTCTAGAAATAGTTCAGATTTGACCCAGACACGACGACATTCTGATACTTATTCTAGATTCATCCAGATGCAGTTTTTCACGGACTCATCATCAGGAAACCCTACACCGGTTCCTCCTCCACTTCAAGACTTCTGAAAACAGTTTACGGGTTCTCCAGTAACGGATATCAACCTATCGCTTATTCAGATTCTTTCCAGACTTTTGAAAACAGTTTACGGACGCTTCCCAACAAGGATGCTGCTCTATTGCTTATTCAATCTCAACTCGTGAAAACAGTTTACGGATTCTCCAAACATGGATGTCAATCTATCGCTTGTTCAGAACCCCAGTTCAGAGATGTTCCAAGACATGGATACCTTTCTGATACTCGTCCACTCATCAACGACATGAATTTCAACAAACATTTCCAGATGGCATCTCTAAGCCCATCCTCCTACCAGCAATTTCCAGATGGCATCTTTAAGCCCATCCCCCGACAAGATTCTGTCACATTTCCAGATGGCATCTTTAAGCCCATCACCAAATGGCATCTTTAAGCCCATTCCCTCTACCATCACATCACCGAGTGCAAATTTTTTGGGCACTCTAGTGTCCAATCTCCTTTTACCCTCGAGTCGTGAAAGGCAAACTTGCCAATCTAACTCTTCAGGTTCAAGAAGATTGAACAGGGGAAACTGTTGTACCCCAAAATTTGCCCTCTTATTTTTCCACAAGAAATCACAGCTTCGGGCTTTTCATGATTTTTCAGATTGGCATAAGAATTAGTCAAACAAACTTTTTCTTATCAGTCTATCCAAATTAGGGTTTTCATGGCTCTGGAACAGTTTAAGCAGATTGCTAGGTTTTTGGTTGAGTTTGGCTCAAAGTTTGATCAGACAGGCGTTTCTCTAGTGTTAAGTCAAGAATCAGGGTTTTGTGCGCGCATTCTCAGAAAAAATTAATTCCACAGTTCTTTTCAGTTTACTCTGAGATTTGGATTGAGGCATTTGAATTGAAAGGTTGCATTAATCAGTGAAAAAAGGACATGTGGATGTTTGTTGTTTAGCTGTGCAATGCTTTGATTATTCGGAACTCCTGACGTTTATTGATTATTTATTATTCTGAGTTAAAATAGTTGGGATTTATTTCCAGTTATTATAATTTAAGAATTATAAATAATTAAATAAACAGTTGAAGAAGAAAAAGAATTAACTGATCAAAGGAGGACTTTTATTCATCTTTAATTATTTGTTACAATTATTATTTGAGCACTGTAAGATTATTTACAGATGTTTACATTAATACTGTTACAATAATTAAAAATAAATTGAAACTATCCTAAATCTTTTCTAAGTCTTCGTCTTCTATTTTGCTGCTCCCCGTTGCGCAATTATTTTTCACCTGCAAAAAGAAGAAAAGAGGAAAAGTCAATGCAGATGAAATAATCAAAAGCAGATAGTTAAAAATCATCATTAAAAGCAACTGGCCGGAATCAGTTTGCCCTCTTTGCAAATCACAAGATTGCTCTTGGTTCACAAAGAGGGATAGAAATACGCTTGCAATTAAAGTATGAAATGCACAAATTTACAAATTGCACAAATTCAAAGTTTGTCAAACATACTGCATAAATCCAAAAATTCCAACCAGAGTCCAAAGGCAAACTGAACTGCATAAGGCCTAACCAAAGTCCAAACTGAACTACAAAGTCACAATTTCAAACTAAGCCAAAGCTGTCAAAAGCTGTCCAAGAGATATAGAAAGATATCAAACTGTCCAAAGGCTATTCAAAGCTGTCAACAAAGTACACAAAGTATGCAAGAAATATGAAAAGTATGCAGAGTAAGGAAACTAGTGCAAGCAATGTTCAAATGCATCATTTCCTAAGCCAGTACTTTTTCAGAATAGTACATCTAAAGCAATAAACAAATGCTTTAATACTGGAGAGAGAGAAGAGAGAAGAGAAATAGGCTTACAGCAGGCTTGAGGCAAGAAAAGATATAAAACAAACATATCAACACAGTACAAAGGGGGGGCAGAATAACACAAAGCAAAAAACTCTCCAAACTGTAACATTGAAACATGCAGTCTTGCCTCCAACACAAAAACAAAAGCCATAACCTGCTTCTCACCACAAGCCTAAACCTGCCTCAAACAACACAAACTGTATCAAAACAGGCCAAGCCTCAAAGCTTCAAGCCTACAACCTGCTTCTCACTAAAAGCCATACACCAGAAGCCTGTATAGGATCCTAACCTGCATAAGCCAGCATTCAAAGCAAAACAACCATAAACCTGTCCAAAGCTAAAACCAACATCAAACCAAATCCATACAAGCCTAAAGCCTGCTGAAGCCAAACATTCAAACTGGTAAAGCCTGAAGCCTGCCTACTGATAAGCCTGTTACAAACAAGCCCATAAAACATTCAAACTAAGACGCCCTGTGTAACCAGTAAAGCCATGAACCAGAAAAAGCCTAAAAGCCAAGCTTGTCTTAAGCAGTCAAACAAAAAATCCCAAAACCCTCAGAACTGTGTTCATCACAGGGTCCATCAACAAGCAATCACAGGGTCCAACATTTCAACAGCATATCCGGCATACAGAAGCAAGGAAATGAAACAATCAGGGGCAAGCAATCAAAGGCAACTGAAGCAAGTAGACAAAAGAGAAAAAAAAGAGATATACGAAAGTTCTCAGGTAATCATCATCAAACCAAAAAGCTAAAGCAAGATACGTGGTTACCAGAGCAAGCACAACATCTCATTTCCCTCCGTCTGGCCGTCCAAAGCGCCTCCAAACCACCGTCCTCCTCCGTCTCCAACAAAGGTAGTATTTCTTCTCCCTCCTTTCACACCTCATATGAACAAAAAGACCTAAAATCAGAATCCATATATGAAGAGTAAAACATGCGAGAGAATTTCGAAAACCTAAAGAACGAAATCATTACCTTTGTATAACATCACTGAGTAATCCATGGAGGGAAGAGGAAGTAGCGATGGCGCTGGTTGGCCTTAGGCGAAGAGTAAGCTTTGTTCAGGAGCTTGGCTTGAGAAGTTGAAGAGGAATGAAGACGAAGAAGAGCGCCGCTCTTTAAATCAAACAAACCCTAATCCAAAGTGAACAAAACCATTTCAACCCTAAAACAAAAAACGTGTAAAACACAATGGGCCTTGCCCTTTTCAGAAGCCTTAAGCCCATTGCAAAACCTGGCCTACACCCCCCATTTCTCCTGACTATTCGTTTTGTTTGGGCCGGTCCTCACAATTTCCTTTGAGCCCATTCACCTTTCTTTTCTTCTTTTTTTATAGAACTAACACTTTTATTTATTTTTCTATAACTTAACTCTTTCTTTTTTTTAATAGATAATACACTAATTTCTCATATATAAAAAATGTTGTTAATATTTTTCATTCTAATTAAAAATACATAGATATTATATTTTTATTAAGACAAAACATTTTCTTTTTCTTTTATTAAAACCTTATTTTTTATTAAAAACCTTTGTATATAAAACATAAAAACATTAATACATAAAAAAAATAGATTTTCTAAAAAACATTTTCTTTTCTTTTATTAAAATCTTTTTTGTACACATTAACAAAAATACAAGAATACAAAATAAATAAACAATACTTAATTTTTTTCATTAAGTTAAACATCTTTCTCACTTGTAAATAAATCATACACTTACACAAATACATTGATACATTTACATTACTCTATTCTTATACATTGCTATACACTACATATTACATTTGCGATTGATTCGATTTGGTTGTAAATTTATTTGGACACTACTCTCCTAATAAGTCTCATTCCCATTTGTAAATATTTGTACCCCCACTCCCGGATACTTATTTGTAATAGCGTAGACTTTAAATTCCCGCAATTTATCGCTTTCCAAATATACCATGTTTAGACCTAGGGTTTGTATGTAAATAAAATCAAACGCTAGATAACCTAAACACAAAGATAAATGCATGACAATCAACACACTATTCACACTTGCACCCCTAGGGTAATCCCGCTTGTTGCCTTCCAAAATGGGCCATGCTTGCACGTTGAGTATCTTTGGCAAAACAAAACAAATCAAATGATCATAGTCCCTCGATGACGCTTTCGAAAGTTGCCTAAACGAAATGATCATAGTCCCTTCAAGCAAATTGCCAAAGACACTTGGCACCATTGCATTCATGGTCCATACGATGACCCGTGCCTGTCCCGTTAACATCCTAACGCAAGATTGTCCACCAAATACAATGGTGGAACAAAATTATTAAAAGGGTTAAAACATGAGAAAAACCTTTGAGTAAATTTAGGGGTAGACAACTCTTAGTTACTTGATCAACTTGCAAAACACGCTTGCCTACTTTTCGAAACCCACTCCACAAACACTTTCAAAAACAAACTTCCAAAAACATTTTAAACATCTTTTCGAAAAGATACACACCTTTGTAAAACATTCGAGTAAAGAATTGTTACAACGGTTGCCTAGACAAGGCCTCTTTTTCAAAACATTTTCAAACACACACGCAGACCACCATTTCAAGCAAAATGAAAATCAAGGCAAGTGATCTAAAACAAGTAACTAAGAGCCCATGGATAACCATGGATGAAAAGGGTGCTAATACCTTCCCTTTTCATAATCTACCCCCCGAACCCACGAAACATCTCAAAAGGTTTTTCCTGTGCTTTTTAACCTTTCCTTTAGGATAAAATAAAAAGTCGGTGGCGACTCTTGCTAAACCGAACAAGTGCGAATACAAACGCAAAATCTCAAGTTAGTTCTCCCACCGTATCACAGTAGCATTTGGAGTTTTGGGAATAAGGGTGACTAGGTTGTTGTTGACTGCTTTGTACAGATTTTCCTTCACAAAGAACTCTTTGACAACATTAACCAAATCACTTTTAATAACCTCCCAAGCAGCTTTATAAACCTTGGCTCCATAGCCATCCACTCATGGGGCTGTGATGTCACTAATCCCTTTAAGGGCAGTCTTGACTTCATCTTTTGTAATAGGAGCAACCAGAAAAATCCATGTTCAATGGATATTTGTCTAGCATCCCTCATGGCCACAATATTGTTTCCTTTAAGATTTGTGGTATAAGAACCCACTAACTGCTATAGAATCTCATAAAATCATTCTCAAATTCATCTTTTTTAGTTAAAATGGATACATCCTCCTTTGCCATTGTGAGAATATTACTTTGCTTTTGTTTACTTTTAAGGGAGGCATAAAAGTATCTATTGTTTCCATCACCTAATTTGAGCCATTTAACTTTATATCTTTGCTTCAACAAATATTATTCAATGTTATTCACTCATAAAACCTCTGTATTCATAGCATTGGTTTTTCTAATAAGATATGTTCTTGCAAAAAACATTAAACTAAGTAACTTCCTTGTAGTAACAAGGAGAGTCGCAATTGTTGGTGTAAGCCCTAGAGGCCAATACTTTTGGTACTTGTGTCGAATTATTTCTTAATAACAAAAGGAATTTCTTTATTATGTTTTCTTTTCCAAAATAATAAAGTCCCTAGAAAAGTTGTTATGTTTAATGAAATGTTAAGTGTGACTTAATCATGAGATCCCATTAAACATAAGGACACTATTCTTGAAGTATCTGTAGTCGAGCTTTATTGTAAAGTGGGATAACATTAAAAGCATTGAGATTATTATGAAGATAGATTGATGATCACATCTCATGGATCATGGATAAGGAGTTATCAAGTCTTGACATAGGTATGAATATTAGGAGTAATATTTATAATGGATTGACCGTTATAAGAGTACTACATAAAATGTTATGCAAGGTGTCATAAGTTATTCTCATGGGATAATGGTGTATACCACCCTTCGACCTGAAATCACTATGGACCCTAGATGTAGAGTTATGTACTTTATTGCTGATCAAACGTTATCTGTAGTTGGATGACCATAAAGACAGTTGATGGGTACTTCACAAAGCATGATGAGGGACATGAGTGACCTATATCGAATTTGCCCATCCTGCATAACAAGATAAATGTATAAGGGTCCAATATTGAACTGGATAAGGGTGACACGGTCTATGCCTTGTGTTCAATATAGACATAAGGAAGTGTACAACTCAGAAAGCAATCAAAGGAAGTGTACTGGCAGATCATTTGGCACACCAACCTGTGGACGATTACCAATCATTGAACTTTGATTTTCCGGACGAAGACATCATGGTGGTAACCGACTGTGAAGTACCTGGACCGGATGAAGGACCTGAGGAAGGATCCCGGTGGTCTATGCATTTTGACGGAGCCTCCAATGCTTTGGGTAACGGCGTCGGCGCTGTAATCATATCTCCCAAAGGAACTCATACTCCACTCACCGCCCGATTGTGTTTCAACTGCACCAACAACATGGCAGAATATGAGGCATGTATCATGGGTCTGCAAGCTGCAATCGACTTAAGGATCAAATTTCTGAGTGTCTTCGGAGATTCCGCTCTCGTGATCAATCAGATCAAAGGCGAGTGGGATACGAAACACCCAAATCTTATTCCTTACAAGGAGTATGTGTTGACCCTGCTTCCCCACTTTGAAGAAATAACTTTTGAGCACTTCCCAAGAGAGGAGAATCAGCTAGCGGACGCACTAGCTACGATGTCTTCAATGTTCAAAGTTAAATGGGACAATGAGGCTCCCCGAATCATCATCTGGAAGTTGGACGAACCGGCATACTGCTGCGAGCTTGAGGCCGAAAAGGTGACTGAAAAACCCTGGTATCATGAGGTGAGGAGGTACTTGGAAGCTCAGGAATACCCTGAAGGCGCATCTGTCAATGACAAGAAGTTCATAAGGAGGTTTGCGGAAAAATTCTTCCTCAGCAACGGTATTCTCTACAAACGGAATCATGATTCAACTCTACTGCGTTGTGTGGATAAGGCTGAAGCAGAGAAGATCATGATAGACCTGCACGAAGGTACATTCGGGACACATTCCAGTGGACACACCATGGCTAAGAAAATCCTTCGGGCAGGATATTTCTGGTCCACAATGGAAGCCGATTGTTACCAACACTCTCGAACTTGTCACAAATGCCAGATCTATGCCGACAAGGTGCATATTCCTCCAGTTCCTCTGAACGTCCTGACGGCACCTTGGCCTTTTGCAATGTGGGGCATTGATATGATCGGTGAGATCCGACCGACGGCATCCAACGGGCATCGCTTCATCTTGGTAGCGATCGGTTACTTCACAAAGTGGGTTGAGGCAGCTTCCTACGCCACAGTAACCAAGAGCGTCGTGGCACGTTTCATCCGGCATAATCTGATCTGTCGGTACAGCATCCCGGAAAGAATCATTACGGACAATGGTACCAATCTCAATAAAAAAATGATCACTGAACTCTGAGAAATTCAAGATACAACACCACAATTCTTCTCCCTACCGGCCGAAGATGAATGGGGCTGTAGAAGCAGCGAATAAGAATATCAAGAAAATTGTGCAGAAGATGACAGTGACCTATAAAGATTGGCACGAGATGTTACCGTTCGCTCTTCATGGGTACCGTACCTCAGCAAGGACGTCAACCGGGGCAACTCCTTTCTCCTTGGTCTATGGCATGGAGGCAGTCTTGCCAATTGAAGTCCAGATACCCTCTCTCCGGATAATGAAGGATGCAGACTTGAGTGAAGATGACTGGATCCAGACTCGACTTGATCAATTAAATCTGATTGACGAAAAGAGACTCACCGCTATTTGTCATGGTCAGACATATCAAAAACGGATGATCAGGGTATTTAACAAGAAAGTCAGACCACAAGAGTATCAAGTTGGGGACCTGGTAATCAAACGCATCATCCTTCCTCAAAGTGATCCCCGGGGCAAATGGACCCCTACATACGAGGGGCCATTTGTGGTTAAACATGTGTTCTCAGGAGGAGCCATGATCCTAACCACCATGGATGGTGACGACCTTCTTCACCCCGCCAATGCAGACATAGTGAAAAGATACTACGCATGAATAAAAGACCCGCTAGGTTGACATACCTAGGCAAAAATAAGGGCTTCCCGGCGAACCAAAAGGGTTCGGGCAAAAATAAGGGATGAAATGAAAAAATTGTACACCCGGCAAGTCGAAAACCTGAAAAGGCGGCTTGGGCAAAAATGGGTATCCCGGTGGACTGAAAACCCGAAAGGGCGGTCCAGGCAAAAGTTAGGGATAAAGCGTAACACTATGTCTCATTGGATCACTTCGCATCCGGAAATCGGCATCAACTATCTGGCTCAGATTTCGGCATCGACCAATCAGCTGCATCTTCAACCAAGCAGCAAAGCGATGAGACGCTTGAAGACATAAAGGCGATAGCAGAGTTGGAACCCAGTGGGATTGTTCACATAGCTGTTTTTGTTTTCTTTTCAAAATTGTAAATTCTATGTTATTCGGCGGCGTCCTCTTACTAGGATGTCAGCCTCTTGTACAAAAACGCCTTTTCACAGGCAAAATTCAAATCAATACAAATTCACTTGTCCATACAAATTGCCATTGTTTTTCCTTTTTCTGTTTTGTCTTGCGAAGAACGTCCAATGATCATTTTTGATATATGCATTTGACATTAAATTGCTGATTCATAAATATTTGCATATGAAACGACAGATTAATTACAGGTGACATCAGAAACAGGGGCAATGTGGAGTTGTCTGATGCAGTATGGTTGCTTTGTCCGCCAAGGTACCAAGGTAGATTCGACTGAAGAATGTGACTAAATCATCTCAACGCCCCGCAGAGTAAGACAAGATCCATCAATACTTTCCCCGAGCGGAGTTGATTCCCCGTCAATCCTGAAAAGGCACAACACTCCCCGGCAGGTCTTAAGGCTTATCCCCAGTAGGTTCTGGAAGCTTGTTCCCTGCAGAATACGGACGTCTCTCCCGAGCTTTATTCAGAGTTATTCCTCACAAGGGCTTATAACTGGGTTATCCTCAGCTAATTGCCACGGAAGATCGCCCTCGGCAAAGTTCTTTCAAACCCCAGCGGAGTTTATCTTTGGTATCCCCAGCGGAGTTTACCTTTGGTATCCCCAGCGGAGTTTATCATCATTATCCCCCAGCGGAATCCATCATTGAAGTCCTCAGCAGGCCTCTCATTAAAAACTTCAGCAAAGTATCTCGGCCACAGAACAACTCCCCGGCCGATCGTCAAGGATTTATTTTCCTAAGACGAAATTACATTCATAAACATTCCACACTTTCATACATCTTGCTTACATACATGATAAAATGCATACAACACTATCTCATGTTGAACATAATGACATCATGCATATCATACATCATGATATTGCATACAACTTATGTTTTTACCTTTTTAGGGAAAAAGACAATCCCAAAGACAACTACCTTCAACTGTCACAATTCCAGATTCGATACCTGTATCTAGCCAGGGCACATCTGAGAGTGATCAGTTTCCAGACTCGATTCCTGTATCTAGCCAGGGCACGTCTGAAGAGTTCAAAGATTCGATACCTGTATCTATCCAGGGCACATCTGAGAGTGATCAGTTTCCAGACTCGATTCCTGTATCTAGCCAGGGCACGTCTGAAGAGTTCAAAGATTCGATTTCTGTATCCAGCCAGGGCATATCTATCAACTACCACAATTCCAGATTCGACTCCTGTATCCAGCCAGGGCATATCTGTTGACCACCTTCCCAGACTCGATTTCTGTATCTAGCCAGGGCACGTCTGAAGAGTTCGAAGATTCGATTCCTGTATCCAGCCAGGGCATATATGTTGACGACCATTTCCAGACTCGATTCCTGTATCTAGCCTGGGCACGTCTGAAGATTTCCAGATTCGATTCCTGTATCCAGCCAGGGCACATCTGTGAGCAACCGACTGTAGATTCGACACCTGTATCTAGCCAGGGCATATCTGCATGAGGAGATTGAAGATCAAACACCTGTAACAAGCCAGGAAAACATCTGTCTTCCTCAAATATACAAGTTCTCGCTAAGGAATCTCTTATGCGATCAACACTTCCAAATGGCATCTATAAGCCCATTGCCGACAAGGTGCTGTCGCATCTCCAGATGGCATCTATAAGCCCATCTCCCTATCCACCACCTCTCCAAATGGCATCTATAAGCCCATTCCCGACATCACATTGCTGATACTCCAACATGCGAGTGCAAATTTCCGGGCACTCTAGTGTCCAATCTCCTTTTACCCTCGAGTCACGAAAGGCAAACTTGCCAATCTAACTCTTCAGGTTCAAGAAGATTGAACAGGGGTAACTGTTGTACCCCAAAATTTGCCCTCCAATTTCCTCAACATTTTCTCATCACAAAACCCTTGGAGCTCAAGGTCCAGTTAGGGTTTCCTCTGCTCAAGACTTCTCCTTGCACTGTGGACCCCAAACTAGGGTTTGTGTTTGAACAAAGATGTTTTGACCTAAAATGCCTAAGATGACTTTCATGCTTCATGTTGGACTCCTAAGTTTATCCATACCAAGTTTCAAGTCTTGATTCCAAATTTTGCCCAGTCAATTGGACAATTGACCTAGAAATCAGCTGTATTGGGGAAAAAGTCAACTGTGGCCAATTGACAGTCAAATCTCATGAAAATTGACCCACATCAACATTATGAACTCACATGGACCATTTGATCAAGTATGGATCACAATTCCACAAGAAATTTGATCAGATCATCAAAAGGGCAAAATGGTCATTTTTAGGGTTTTGACTGCACAAGGGTGATTTTTGACTGTTTGACCTAGCCAATGGCAAACCAAGCTCACATATGGACTCAAGGACCCCATGGATTCATCTTGACATGCTCAACAAGTTCAAAAGATCTCAAGTACACAAGATTGACAGTTGAATTTCCCAGTCAATTGATCAATTTTGACTGTATACTGAAAAGTCAAACTTTGACTTTTTGGTCAAAATCAAGAGTCAAGATTCATTTTTCATCAAAACATGCCAAATCATGAAACTTGTTCACCAAGAAACCAAAAATTGCAAATTAGGGTTTGAAATGGGAATTTTTCATAACTTAGAATTTTTCTAAGTTATGGAAAACCCTAATTTTTTCCCAACTTTGCCCCACTTTCTCACCAAGATTCATTTGGATTCAAACAAAAGTCAAAACATGAAAGTTGTAGCTTGTTGCATAATCTACAACTTTGATTCACAAAGTTTTCCCAAATGAAGCTTGTATCTCAAGTTACAATTTTTGAATAGGG
Source organism: Vicia faba (assembly GCA_948472305.1). NCBI lineage: Eukaryota > Viridiplantae > Streptophyta > Magnoliopsida > Fabales > Fabaceae > Vicia > Vicia faba. The sequence continues at coordinate 269,167,974 of OX451738.1, read as the reverse complement.
GTGCCAAACCATTCTTAACTTAGTGAAAATTTGACCTTTTTGACAAGGTTTTCTACCTAACTTCAAGGCCATTTTCCATACACTTCCACTTGGAATTTCAATTTGAATTTCAAAGATGGATTGTAGTACACATTCCAAGCTTTCCAAAATGTCCAAGAACTTCTCAAACAACCTCATAACTTGAGAGAATCGAATTTCACAATATGGCAAAAACTCACTTTTGAGTTGATCATGTACATGTTCATAACTTAGGCCATTTTCAAGTCAGCATAGTTTGTGCTACATTACAGGTCCTAAAAACCCTTTGACACTCATAAATTTAATGCCAAACCTTTGTGCCAAGACCATGTTTTGTGTATTCAAGCATTGCCTAGAAGATTAATCCATTTATAGATAAAGCATTATTTCCATTTTGAAAAAGTAGAACTTTATGTCCACTTTGCAAATCCAAGTGGTACAGTCAAAATCTTCTAGGCACAAGTTATGAGACACATTGCACTGATCAAGACAAGGGTTTGCAGCATGTTATGGGGGCCTGCATCAGTCTAGAACATCAACTTGCCTTTTGTTGCTTAAGAAAGAAGAAATATAGCATAACTTGTACCAACTCTCATATCAGCTTACAAACACTTAAGCAAACTTGCAAAACACATTCAAGAGATACCAACTGAGCTAGTACACGACCCTAACATCCCTCATACACTCCCATTCTCAGAATCACCTTCAAACTGCAAGAACAGGGCAGGGCCTGCAGTTTGAGTGCCATCTCTCATTCCTCTCAAGCTTTCTTGCCCAAACCAGTTCACACACCTTCCATACCATCTATGCAAGCTAACCAAAACCTAAAACACGACCTGTAATCCCTCTAACTGGTTCTACCATTTTCACTTTTCTGATTTGCAGGTGAAGTGCTCTAGCTCGATTCAAAAGCTTTCCAGACAAAGTAAAGCTTGGAATAGCATCCCTGGACCTCAAGGAAACTATCCCAATCATCACCTTGCACTGAAAGCTTCTCCATTGCCAGATAGAACTTCAACTGAACAGGTAAGTTTTTGAATTCGTATCTCTCTTATTAGGCATTGTTAGCTTTAGGTTTGTGAAGAGAATATGTCACAATCATTGCCCTGAACATGCCCATATAATAATATTTTATTTATATTATGTGTGTTGCAAGAATTTTGAGTCTGAACATGGAGGAAAATCTAGGTCAGGATTTGGGGGAGAAGAAATTCTCCCTCATCTTAGAGAGTTAAGACAAGTTCTGCATATGGTTGGATTCGTCTCTTAATGCTGAACATTTTTGGTGTTATGAGTTTTTATTAATAAGCCAGGAATCAGGATGTTTGAATGGAGGAACAAAGCGCGCGTTTTTTGAACGTTTCTGGCTGGAGGTTGAAGAAGGGTCTATTGGGCTGGGCTTGTTCCACATTTCTTATTTGCACCATGTTTTTTGGTTTTACACCCCCTAAGCCCATTTCATTCATTTTAATGTTTTTTTTACTTTTCTTTTTTGGCCTGACTTACTTATTTTTCCTCATCATACAAAAAATATAAAAATATTTTTTTATACCATTTTCCTATTTATTAGATATTTATTTGATTGGACTAGTTATTTGAACATAAATAAGTAAATAAATATACTTTTATTTAAAAAATGTTAAAATGGTGTAAATACATTTTTATTTTTATTTTATTTCATTTTTATATTCTGAAAATATTTTATGTGAAATATACCTTTTTTACAAAAATTAAATATTATTATTTTTGTGCATATTTAAAATAATATGTAAGTAATACAAATAAACATGTATATATTAATATACTTAGAATAAAATACCAAAAATATACATATTTTTATTTTATTAATATTTAATACTAAAAATACATTTTTTACAAATATACTTCATTTTTATTTTATTTTTGTACACAAATAATAAATATTGTATATGTTGAATAAATAATACATTTTATTTAATAGAATTAGGGTTTTGCCCTAAACATGAAAAACTCCAAAAAAATAATACTTTCCTTTTCTTTATTTTGACATGTAAAAATACCTTTTTCCATACATACAAAAAACCATTTTTTGGCATCTTGCACATTTGTTCTATTTTATTTAATTTATGAAAATTAATCACCTTGTAAATAATTCAATATTGATGTAATAGTTTTAGGTTTAAATTCCTTGTCAAAATCCTCATTCGAACACTTGTACCCCCCTTCCCATATATGGTTTTGTAATAGCTTAGTAAGTTTATTTTCGCACTTTATTGCTTTCTAATTATACCATGTTAGAATTAGGGTTTGTATGCGAAAAATAACGAAAAATAGTTTTGACCTAATTTCAAGATAAACAAGCATGAAAATGGACACACAAATCACACTTGCACCCCCTAGGGTATTCCACTTGTTGCCTTTCAAAATTGGGCCATATTGCATGTTAGGTCTCTTTGGGCAAAACAAACAAATCAAATGATCATAGTCCCTCGATAACACTTTCAAAATGTTGCCTAAACAAATGATCAAGTCCCTTAAAGAAAATGCCCAAAGATACTTGGCACCATTGCAATTATGGTCTAAACGATGACCCGCGCCCGTCCCTTTCACATCCTAACACAAGATTGTCCACCAAATACAATGGTGGAACAAACTTGTTAAAAGGGTTAAAACATAGCAACAAAACCTTGAGAAATTTAGGAGTAGATAACCTCTTAGTTACTTGAATCAAACTTGCAAAAATAAAACACTTGCCTATTTTCTAAAACACACCTCACAACACTTTCAAAACAAACTTTCAAAAAACAAAATGAAAACCTTTTCAAAAGACATACATCTTTGTATACATCCCCACATGGATCATTACATTGCCACCACATTGGCTTCTTTTCAAAACATTTTTCAAACCCACACACACACAAGCACCATTTCAAACAATTGAAAACAAAAGGCAAGTGATCTAAGCAAGTAACTAAGAGCCCATGGATAACCATGGATAGAAAGGGTGCTAATACCTTCCCTTTCTATAATCTACTCCCCGAATCCAAGAAAACATCTCAAAGGTTTTTGCTATGCTTTTTAACCTTTCCTTAGGATAAAATAAAAAGTCGGTGGCGACTCTTGCTCAACCGAGACATTTGCGAAAACAAACGCAAAACCTCAAGTCAGTTATCCCACCGTATCACAGAACTGGTGACTCTGCTGGGGATATAACTTAAAAGTGGAGTAACCTTAGGGCTTAGATCACCTTTGTTTTCACAGAAAAATTGCCTCAAAGAGCCAAAGCAGTCCTTCAGATCAAAGGTGCCCACGCCTAGAAGCCCTCAGATCAAAAGTGCCTGCATCCAGGAAGTGCCCAGATCGAAGGTGCCTACATCCAGGAAATGCCCAAATTAAAAGTCCAATCTGCTGGTAAGAAAGGGTAAACTATCCAACCTCATATTTGCATAACACATTATTACTTGTTGTTGCCTTTGATTTTCCATCCTAGACAGGATCGCAAGGCCTGGGTTTGGCGCCTAGGTCATGTTCTTCATTTGCCAACACTTGCTGCAGACATAGCCTGAAGAGACCCAGCAAGCGCAGGATCGAAGGGCCTGGGGTTCAATACCCAGGCCCTGCATTTTATTTCGCTAACATGCTTTTGCAGGTATAACATCCCAGATCGAAGGAGAGCCCTTCTCTGGATCGAACCCATTAGCATGCTGGATCGAAGGAGGCATCTCATTCCTGGATCGAAAGCCATGACCTCCATAATCGAAGGGAAATCCTCTTCCCTGGATCGAAGGCTACTCACGCCTTACTGTCTGGCCCAATCGAAAGTCACCTCCTCTGGATCGAAGTTTCCTATTTTTATCCCTGGATCGAAGGATGCCCTTTGTATTTTTATTTTTTGTTTTCGTTATTTCTTTATTGACCTTATCATTTAAATTAACTTTGAATCAAAAAAATCACAAAAAAACATTAGGTTAGTTTTTTTATTCAAATTAATTTTGTAAACAAATTAATTAATTATTTTAACTTCATTTTATCAATTTAAAATAAACTAGACCTAGGATTATTTAATTCAAATATTTTCTTAACCAAAAACAACAAAAAAGATTTTCTTATTTACTTAGAAATTTCTTAGACGTCTCTTTTCCTTGTTTTACGCGCGTTTATTTTATTATAACTACCTACTGGTTTGTAATAGCTTAACTAAGGCTTTTTATACTTTACTTCTTTTTATTCCCCCAATTTTTGGACATGTAAATAATCCCCATCCCCGAAGCCTTGTAATAGCGTAGGATTTACAATTTCTACACTTTAAATTCCTGTACATATATTAACTGCTTAGATGTATGCTAACTAGGATTGTATGACAAGATCTATCTTAACTTAAAATCAACAATAGCTCACCATGACATGTACAAAGACAATATAACTGAAAATTGACACACTTGCACATGCCACTCCTAGGGTACACCTCACTTGGTTGCCTCAAACGTGGTCATTGAGTATAGGAAGTCTTAGAGGTCGCTCTCCTGTCCAAAGATCAAAAGTTGCCTCGAAATGTTTGCCTCGATAAAAATGATCTAAGACATTAGGGTTACCGCTAAAGCGTTCTAACGTTGCTTTAGTGACCACACGTCCCTAAAATCGAATTGACCCGAAAACTCCAACGATGGTGCTACCTACTCCTCAATAGTGGAATAGTACTGTCTAAAGGACATTTGCACAGTTTAATTCCTTTTTGAGTAGGTAGAGGTTCTTAAGTACTTGCTTTTTTTAAAACAAAACAAAAACTTTTCGCACTTACACTTTCTTCAAAAACAAAACTCTTTTCAAAACCCACATTCACAAAGAAAATAAAACCTTTTGAAAACATAGTGAGCAAGTATCTAAGAGCCCGTGGATAACCACGGATAGAAAGGGTGCTAACACCTTCCTTTTCTATAATCTACCTCCCGAATCCGATAAAAATCTCGAAAAGGAATTTTTCTGTGCTTTTGTCCTTTCCTTGTTGGATAAAATAAAAGACGGTGGCGACTCTTGCTTACCGCGGCACTTTGCAAAAACAAACGCAAACGCGAACCAGCATTAAAAAACAGTCAGTTATCATTCCCACCGATAACAATAATGAACACCCATTCTTGAGTCAACATTCTTGATTAAAATCTTATGCAGATTTGGATCCATATTGACTTTATCAAACCCAGCAAAATCAACTCCAAATTCTTCCATAATTAATGTAATAAAGTAAGCATATGGTAGAAATTTCTATTTTGCATCAACTCTCAGCATATGAACCATTATGAGCCTTTCCCAATTCACACTTATTCCTTTCTTTCTTGCATAGATCAGCTGCATTTCCAGGTCAGTCACGGTGCAGTGGTTTCTAGCCTGTGGAAACAAAATATAAACCATAAAGTAATGAAATACTCGATCGTCTATATAAAAGTTACCTTCCCTCCATGAGTCTCTAGAGGGAATCACTCCGCCTAGACCACGAATCCTTTTGGCACGGAATTCAGCTTCACTTAATCTCCCAATGTTGTAATAAAATTCCTTTTTCATGTAGTCATCCCATGCCTCGTTTTCAGGGTCATACAAAGAGCTTCCAGTGTAGGGAATATGAAGAATCTCACTAACAATCTCAGGGGTTAGAGATATTCGAGTACCCAACATATATGTCACCATCTTTCCTTTGTGGGGAGTTAAATTGCTGAAAAATACTCTTACCAGATCCGGATAATATGGACCAAATGATGAAATTAATGGTTCTAGTCCATAAGCAGTTAAATCATTTTGTAAAGAGAAACATTCTAGGGGAAAGGATGATAGCATACCATATTTAGGATTGGACACTATCTTTCTTTGAAAGTCCTTTGTGAATTTTGCTTCTTGTTCTTCAGTGAGAGATGAAAGTAATGGATTCTCAGGGGATGAATCAACCTTTTTCTTCCCTTTCTCTGAAGCTGACACCTTTCATTTTTTCCTTGAAGCCATGGGTAAGGTATTTTTAGGGTTTTGAAGGTTTTAGGTTTTTGAGGGAAGGATGTTTGATGAGCTGAAGTTTGGATATGATTTGTGAGTAAATAGAAATGAGTGGGTTGTATTATATGTAATGAAGTTTAATTGGCTTGGGAATATGAGAGAGAGAGAGAGGAATTCTGACCAACAAATATTTCTGTCATAAAAGCATGTTACAGTGGGTGCAATCGATTTGCATATAGATGCAATCGATTTTCACATAAAACAGAAGCAAAGTAAAACTGAAACGCAGCGAGTGCAATCGATTTGCACTTATGGTGCAATCGATTTTCACTGAAACAGAAAGGTCAAAAATAAAAACACTCAGTGAACAATCAATTTACACTATTGTACAATCGATTTGCATCAACCAAAATTGACCAAAAACATATTTTTCTTGAACTTAAATACCACTAACATATATATTCACATATAGCATGGTTAAAAACATATATATAAAATAATAACAAGGATAGAAAGCACCTTATATGTCGTGTTCATCAAGAATTCCAAGCTCTCGTCGAATCTTGTAAAACGGTTCTCTTGCCAAAGGTTTAGTGAAGATATCGGCAAGTTGATTATGAGTATCTACAAATGTCACCTTGACATCTCCTTGAAGTACATGATCACGAAGGATATGATGTCGTATATCTATGTGTTTGGTTCTTGAATGCATGACCGAATTCTTCGTAATGTTTATTTCACTTGTATTGTTGCACCGTAGAGGAATGCATCCTAGATCGAGTCCGTAGTCACGAAGTTATTGTTTGAGCCACAAAATTTGAGCACAACTACTACCCGCTGCAATATATTCTGCTTCGGCCGTGCTAAGAGAGACGTGTGCTTGTTTCTTGCGGGCCCATGATACTAATGCATTTCCAAGGATGTGAAGAGTACCACTTGTGTTTTTCTATCAGTTTTACAACCTGCATAATCCGCGTCAGAATAACCAACTAAGTTGCAAACACTACCTTTAGGATATCATAATCTGACATTTGTTGTCCCTTTGAGATACTTCATGATCCTTTTAACCGCCGTGAGATGAGATTCCTTTGGATTTTCTTGAAAGCGGGCGCATAGACAAACACTAAACATTATGTCAGGACGGCTTACCATCAAATATAATAAGGAGCCAATCATACCTTGATACTTTGTAATGTCGATGGAAACACCTGATTCATCTTGATCAACATATGTACCGGAACCCATTGGTGTAGACATTGCCTTATAGTTATCCATGTCAAATCTTTTCAAGAGTTCCTTGTAATACTTAGATTGGTTGATGAAGATTCCATCTTTTAATTGTTTGATTTGAAGTCCAAGAAAATAATTCATTTTACCCATCATGGACATCTCAAATTCTCCTTGCATCATTGCTGAAAATTCTTCACAGATTTCTTGGTTTGAAGATCTGAAGATGATATCGTCAACATAGACTTGAGCTAGCAAAGTGTCATCTTTGATTTTCTTGATAAACAGAGTCTTGTCAACTTTGCCCTTTTCAAAACCTTTTTCGCATAAGAAGTTGCTTAAACGGTCATACCATGCCCTTGGTGCTTGTTTCAACCAATAGAGAGCTTTTCTCAATTTAAATACATGAGATGGATTCTTGAAATATTTGAACCATAGGGGTTGCTTAACATAGACTTATTCATTGATATATCCATTCAAGAATGCGCTTTTGGCATCCTTTTGGAAAATCTGAAAATTTAATGAGCAAGCATAGGCAAGTAAGAGACGAATAGCTTCTAACCTTGAAACTAGAGCGAAAGTTTCTTCAAAATCTATTCCTTCTTCTTAATTGTAGCCATGTGCTACCAACCTTGCTTTGTTCCGAACAATTATTCCATGTTCGTCAAGTTTGTTGTTAAACACCCATCTTGTTCCAATAATGTGTTTGTTGCTTGGCCTAGGGACAAGTTCCCAAACTTGATTCCTTTCAAATTGATTTAATTCTTCTTGCATAGCGATAATCGATTGGTCATCGCCTAAGGCTTCATCAACTTTGGAAGGTTCAATTTGAGAGACAAACGCCATGTTTAGGCAAGCATCTTTGAGATTTAGTCTTGTTGTCACGCCTTGACTTATATCACCAATTAATTTATCGATAGGATGATCTCTATGAGTTCTCCATTCTTTTGGTAGATCATTAAGATTTGATTCTTGTTGGGATGATTCTTCGTGTTGAATTGGTTGATCTTTGGAAGTATTTTCTTGAGGTCCTTCTAGTATTTCATCATCATCAAAAATAATATTATCCTCCTTTGAGGGGTTAGTTTCATCAAAGGATACATTCCTTGATTCTTCAATTGTTAAAGTTATTTTGTTATAGATTCTATATGCCTTACTAGAAAGAGAGTATCCAAGAAAAATACCTTCATCGGATTTTTCATCAAACTTACCAAGGTTATCTTTGTCGTTGTTTAAGACAAAGCATTTGCATCCGAAAATGTGAAAGAAAGCAATGTTTAGTTTCCTCCCTTTGAAGAGTTCATATGAAGTTTTCTTCAAGATCGGTCTTATGTTAACTCTATTGTTAACAAAACATGTCGTGCTCACCGCATCCGCCAAAAAATATTTTGGAAGATTTGAGTCGCTAAGCATCATTCTAGAAAGTTCCACAAGAGACCTATTTTTTATTTCTACCACTCCATTTTTTTGAGGAGTCCTTGGTGCCGAGAAGTTGTGAGATGTTCCATGTTCTCCACAAAATTCTTCAAATAGAGCATTTTGAAATTCTCCGCCATGATCACTTCTTATGGAGGCAATTGTTAGAGACTTCTCATTTTGAATTTGTTTAGCATACTTCTTGAACGCCTTAAATGCATCACTTTTATGCACTAAAAAGAATGTCCAAGTATATCTAGAGAAATCATCAACAATAACCAAAGCATATACATTACCTCCGAAACTTCTTGTTCTTGATGGACCAAATAAGTCCATATGTAACAATTGTAGTGGCCTTGTAATAGACACCACATTCTTAGATTTGAAAGTTGATTTTGTTTATTTCCCTTTTTTACAAGCATCACAAAGTCTATCTTTAACGAAATTTCTCTTAGGCAACCCAATGACAAGATCATGCTTGATTAGTTTATTCAAGTGTTCCATGTGAATATGAGAAATTATTTTGTGCCACATCCATTCATAGACCCTACAACAAGAATCTAGTTTATGTCCTAATCACTTAATCACTGCCCTTTCTAGATTTCTATCTAAGACTCACCTAGATATGAGGTCGTCCTTAATCCCTCAGCAATCACAGACAGTGATTGGACAAACAGGAAGACACACTTCCATGACAAAAAACTAGAAGACTCAATTCCATGAAAATACCTAGCCAAGACTCTTGACTAATAAAAATACTTAGATTTTCTTACAAGCTTCCTCCAAGAACAATACTTAACCCATTACTTCACAACTTTTGAGTAAGAACAATACCAACTCTCCTAGCGAGCGGCACAAAGACAAAGCCCTAAACTTCTACATCTTGGACCCGTGCCTTTTCATGGTTACAAAGACTTCTATTTTTAACCTATACCCAAATGGATTTGGGCCTTCAATCATAACTCATCAGTTGTTACAAATCAGCAGTAACTTATGCTACAAACAAGGTCTTTAATCATTAGTTTCCTAAAATATCTCCATATTTAGAAACTGCATAATCTTCAAAATTTTGACTTGATTCTTCTTAACCTTTAAATTAGCGTCAGATAGGATTGCATAACATTTCCAGAATATTTTGCATCTGTTAAATCATAACAGAATCCACTAATCTATCTCAGCTCAGGCGCGATGTTGTATGCTCCTTCATAGGACATTTTATCCGACATATTGTTCCAGATGTTGAAAAATTCAACTCAGTATGTCCCAACATAAAATAAGACTTCTTTCTTAACCTTGTTTTCTTAGCAAGTAATCATATCCTAGTTAACATATTGCTGCTCTATTAGTTTTACCAAACATAATGCCAACCATAAAAATAGATAATTAACACAATGCTTCTATTTATAACATATCCCCTAACTGGATTTGGGCTTCAAATCAAAACATATCATCTATTACAAGTCTACATAAATTTCTGCAACAATATAGGTATTTAATCAAATCTTTCCTAAAAAGTCTCCTTATTTAGAAAGTCAATATTCTTCAATATTCTTCTTGATTATTCCAGACCTTTAAATAAGCGCCACATAGGACTGCATAATATTCCCAGAATATTCTGCATATGTTAAATCATAAAAGAATACAACAAACCAGTTCAACACAAGCGTGATGTTGTATGATCCTACATAGGACATCTTATCTGACATGTTGCTCTGGATGATGAAACATCTCATCTCAACATGTTTCTTCATAAAATATAACTTCTACATATTATCTCTACAAGTTAGAAAATCCTATTTAACATATTGATGTTATATTGGTTTTACCAAACATAATGCCAATCACATAATTCGGAGAATTAACACTCTATTATCCTTCCCTTAACATGTGGGTCAAGTAGTGCCCCAACTTTGAATTCTTTCCTTTCTTCCTCAGTGCCAAGATTGATTGTCTCTACTGGTTCTTCATGAGGCTGAATGGTTTTTTCTTATTTCTCTAACAGTCGGGAAATTTTCTCAGGTATTTCTTCTATTTCTTCCACTTCAGCTTTGAACACAGGGAACTCAAAGTTGGGAGAGGGCATAAGATCATGTTTTTCAACGGGTTCATGATTTAATCTGCACATAGGATTTATGTTTCATTTTAGAGATAACTAAAAGAGTGAAAAAAGTTTATGTATATTTTTTTAAGTGATTTTTTATTTATAAGGGTCTTTTAGGATTACCATTTTTGAGAAAAAGTGAAAAGGAAAAAAATAGTATATGTGGAAAAATGACTTTTATTAATGATGATAAACTTGAAACAAAATCATGATACAAGATCTTTTCCACCTTAGGCATAGTGGAAAGAGTTATTTTTAATAAAGCACCACAACTACTCTTTCTCCTTGGGCTGAACGAAAGGTTTTTGAAAACAACAACAAGAGCATTACTCAGAAATGTGAACGACTGAGGGGACATAAATGGAGATCCAGTTCTGGGTAATTCTTCAATGTGTCACAAATTTTAGCAAATACTCTTCAGGATCATCTTCAAGAATGGCATTAGCCTCAGGCGTTATTGGCCAAATAAAGCCTGCACTACGGAATGTCTCTTGGATATGATGAATGATAATGTCTCTTTTATCAATTTTGGAAGTTGTAGGAGAAAAACCCAATCCTTCACCGAACTTTTTTTTAGGTAAGTCCAACATAACACCCCAACCAATATTTACACCACTTTGTACCATGCATTGTGCATCTTTATATGAAGAAATGGATGCCCCATTCTTCTTAGTACTCTTATCAGTGATAGAAAGCGCCTGAAACTGAGTGCCAAAATCTTCACCCGCATTAATGTAGGAGAAAGATGAGAGATGACTCGCTATAAAAGCTTGCTCTCCGCCTACCACATCCAACTTTCCATTGTTTACAAACTTCAGCTTTTGGTGGAGCGTCAAAGTGACAGCTCCTGCCTCATGAATCTATGGTCGTCCTAACAAAGAAATGTAGGAAGCTTGGATATCCATTACCTGGAATGTCATCAGAAAAGAGTGGGGACCAATCTTTATTGGTAAGTCTACTTCACCAATCACTGTCTTCCTTGAACCATCAACTGCTCTTACAAAAACCCTGCTACTTTTCATGGGAGTGCTCTAATACGAGAGCCTAAATAGTGTATATTTAGGAATAACACTCAGTGAAGGACTGGTATATCAACATATTGGACATACAATCTAAAAGGAAGCTCATAGAGATATGTAACGCGAAATTGTGATTCCTTCCTTCCTCAGGGAGGTCTTCATCACTAAAGCTCAGGTTGTTACATGTAGTGATATCTCCCACTATTTCGTTGAATCGGTCAATTGTTAGATCATGGTCAACAAATTCTTGATCTAGAAAATTCATTTATGCTTCTCTATGGGAGTCAGAATTCATCAACAAAGAGAATATAGAGATCTTGGAAGTTGTTTGCAACAACTGATCTATCATCTTGTATTCACTCTTTTTAATCAATTTTAAAACTTTGTCAGTATCATGGAGGGGTTATACTGAAACCTAGTGATATTATGGTGAGAGCATTTGACGGTTCAAAGAGAATGGTACACAGAGAGGTGGATCTTCCGATCAAGGTAGGTTCACAGGTCTTCGAATCTACCTTCTACGTGATAGATATTCGACAAGCTTATTCTTGTTTACTGGTATGCCCCTGGATCCATGGGGCAGACACTGTTACCTCGACCCTACACAAGAAACGGAAGTATCCCGTGCATGGAAATGTTGTTAAGTCTATGGCAAAGAAGAGTATATGGTTAGTCATTTGAAATCATTTCGGTATATAGAGATGGAAGGCTAATTCATCGAGACTCCCTGTCAGACTTTTAAAGTTATCCCTCCTACCCTACTGAAGACGTTTCTATTATTCCCAAAGTTACTAGGGCTTCGCCCAAAATGGCTTCTTTAAAGGATGCTATAGCTGCTGTAGAAAAAGGTGGTTGTACTACTTAGGGCCAGCTTCCTGACATTCCATATAAATCTGAAAAATTTGGCTTGGGTTTCATTGTAGAGGCTCAGAGGGATGTTCGTCACACTCGTGCTGGAAGACCATTATTCTGTGTCAGCAAAAACATAGTCAACATGATAGAAGATGATGACAGTGATTATGACCTTGACAACTGGATCTTTCCTACCATTGGCAACTAACCAAGCAACTAGAAGACTCAAGACATTATCTCCATCTCCTTTAGTCAGGAGTAATAGCTACATTTCTGTTTTTATTTCTTTCAAAGTTCTGGTTATGTAATTTTTAAACAATGACTTTAAGCCTCGTGCCTTACCTGGGGTACAATGGTCCATTTGTTAAGGGTTGTCATTTTATAAACATATTTTCATTTAATAAAAGAATTGGACGTTTTGCATTTAATTTTTTTGCTCTTTGTATTTCTTTTACTTTTTATCACTTTCAAATAGCTATGTGTTCTTACACACACCCACACAATAAATTACAGATCCACATCCACTCTGGATCACGTTGATAATGATTCTGCTATTGCCACTTATGACTTTGAAAATAAGATCTACTAAGACGTGGATGAAGGTGAGAAAGATTGTGAAATACCAGGAAAAACTTTCCAGACTGTTAGCGCAAGAGGAAAAAGCTACACAACCACATAAAAAGCTAGTTGAAGTTGTAAACTTGGGTACTGAAGCAGGCAGAAAAGAAGTCAATAGAGGGTAGTGGCATGAAAAAGTTAATCCAAATGTTTCATGAATATGTTGAGATATTTTCTTGGTTATACAAAGACATGCCAGGGCTCGATACTAATATTGTGGTTCACCTTCTGCCGATGAAAGAGGGTTTTTCTCCATTAAAGTAGAAGGTCCATCGCATGCATCTCGAGATGTTAGAGAAGATCAAGGATGCGGTTATGAAACAATTCAATGCAGGTTTCTTGGCTATTACATCATATACTCAATGGGTTGCAAATGTTGTTCCAGTACCAAATAAAGACGACATGGTACATATGAGTGTAGACTACAGGGATCTGAACAGGGCGAGCCCCAAAGATGACTCCCCGCTTCCATATATCGATGTTCTGGTCGAAAACACAGCTCAACACAAGGTATTCTCCTTCATGAATGGTTTCTCAGGTTATAATCAGATCAAGATGGCACCTGAAGATATGGAGAAAACTACTTTCGTCAGAAAGTGGGGCACTTTCTTCTGCAAGATTATGCCTTTTGGGTTGAAGAACACCGACGCAACATATCAGCATGACATGGTAGCTCTGTTCAACAACATGATTCATCACGAGATAAAGGTATATGTCGATGATATGATAGCCAAATCCCAGACTAAAGAAGTACATCTTGACCATCTACACAAGATGTTTGGGAGACTGAAGAAATACAAGCTGAGGTTGAATCCGAACAAGTGCACCTTTGGGGTGAGACGCGGTAAGCTCCTGGGTTTCATTGTCAATGGTAAAGGTATTGAAGTTGATCCTTCCAAGGTCAAAGTTATTCAAGAAATACCTTCTCCCAGTACTGAGAAGTAAGTCAGAGGATTCATGGGACAACTGGATTATATTTCCCGATTTAATTCCCATCTGACTACTACTTGTGATCAATCTTCAAGTTGCTGAATAAAGATTATGTAATAAAATGGACCGGCGACTTCCAGGTAGCCTTTGACAAAATCAAACAGTACCTTCAGGAACCTCAGATCTTGATGCCACCAATTAAAGGAAGACTTCTAATCATGTACCTCACAATGCTAGAGAATTCAATGGGGTGTGTATTGGGCCAGCATGACAAGTCTGGTTGAAAAGAGCATGCCATATACTACCTTAGAAAAACGTTTACCGATTGTGAAACAAAATACTCACTGCTCGAGAAAACTTGTTGCGCTTTGGCATGGGCTACTCGCCGACTAAGACAGTATATGTTGACTCATACTACCTTGTTGATCTCTAAAACGGATCCCATCAAATACATATTCGAGAAGCCTACACTCTCTGGAAGAATAGCCCGATGGCAAATGGTCTTAACAGAATATGACATCCAGTACACCACTCAGAAGGCAAACAAAGGAAGTGTACTGGCAGATTATTTAGCTCATCGAGCCGTAGACGACTACCAATCTATGAATTTTTAGTTTCCGGATGAGAACATTATGCTAGTTACAGATTGCGAAGAACTCAGACCGTATGAGGGACCTGATCCAGGATCCTGAAGGACTATGGTTTTTGATGGATCTTCTAATGCACTTGGCAATGAAATTGGTGCTAAAATTATCTCTCCCCAGGGTTGCCATATGCCCTTTACTGCCAGACTTTGCTTTGACTATACCAACAACATGGCCGAATACAAAGCGTGCATCATGGGCATCAGAGCTGGTGTTGACCTGAGAATTAAGTTATTGAACGTATATGTGGACTCAACCCTAGTAATCAGTCAGATCAAGGGAGAATGGGATATAACGCATATGAATCTCATTCCTTATCGAGAGCATGTGTTGACTTTAATCCGGTACTTCGAGGAAATCACCTTTGGACACATCCCACAGGAAGAGAATCAGTTGGCAGACGCATTGGCTACAATGTCATCTATGTTCAAAGACAGATAGGACAATGAAGCTCCTAGAGTTACTATTGAAGACTAGATGAACCAACACACTGTTACGAAGTTGACACTGACGGGATAGAGTAAAAGCCTTGGTTTCATGAAGTGAAAAGGTACCTCGAAGCTCAAGAGTATCCTGAAGGAGCATCTATAAATGACAAGAAATTCCTATAGAGGTTCTCTGCTAAGTTCTTCCTGAGCAACCAAATTTTCTACAAACGCAACCATGACTCGACTCTGCTTCGTTGTATGGACAAGAAGGAAGCAGAAAAGATTATGGAAGATATGCACGAAGGAATATTTGGTACACATTCCAGTGGGCATATTATGGCTAAGAAGATTCTAAGAGCAGGTTACTATTTGTCTACCATGGAAACTGATTGCGATCACCACTCAAGAACTTGTCACAAATGTCAGATCTATGCTGATAAAGTACACGTGCCTCTGGTTCCTATAAATGTCTTGACTGCTCCTTGGCCATTTGCAATGTGGGGCATTAATATGATTGGAGAAATCAAGCCTACTGCTTCTAATGGACATCGCTTCATCTTCTTCGCCATTGATTACTTCATGAAGTGGGTTAAAGCAGTCTCATTTGCCTCCTTTACTAAGAATGTTGTTGCCCGGTTCATTAAGCATAACCTTATATGTCGCTATGGCATCCCTAATAGAATTATCATAGCCAATGGAACCAATCTTAACGACACTATAATCACGGAACTCTGCACGTAGTTCAAGATCAAGCACCACAATTTTTCTCCGTATCGACCGAAGATCAATGGTGCAGTGAAAGGCGCCAATAAGAACATTAAGAAGATTATACAGAAGATGATGGTGACGTATAAAGATTGGCATGAGATGTTACCATTTTATCTTCATGGCTACCGCAATTCAGCATGCACATCAACTGGGGCAACCTCATTCTCCCTAGTCTGCGGTATGGAAGTTGTCCTACCTATCGAAGTCCAGATTCCTTCTTCGAAGATTATGAAAGATGCAGATTTAGATGAAAAAGAGTGGATTCAGACTAGGCTAGATCAGTTGAATTTGATTGACGAGAAAAGGCTTACGACTGTTGGTCATGGTCACATGTATCAGAAGCGTATGGTCAAAGCCTTCAACAAAAAAGTCAAGCATCGTGAATATCAGACTGGCGACTTGGTAATAAAGCGCATCATCCTACCACAAGGTGATCCTAGGGGAAATGGACTCCCTCCTATGAAAGGCCATTTTTAATCAAGAAAATATTTCATGGCGGCGCTATGATGCTTACCACCATGGAAGGTGAAGATTTTTCGCACCCTGTGAACACGGAGATAGTCAAAAGATACTATGCATGAAAATGACCCGCTAGGTTGACAAGCCTAGGCAAAAATAAGGGCATCCCGACGAAACAAAAGGGTTCGGGAAAAAATTAGGGATATATATATATATATATATATATATATATATATATATATATATATATATATATATATATATATATATATATATATATATATATATATATATATATATATATATATATATATATATATATATATATATATATATATATATATATATATATATATATATATATATATATATATATATATATATATATATATATATATATATATATAAAGATTGTACACCCGACAAGTCAAAAACCTGAAAAGGAGGCTTGGGGAAAAAAGGGTATCCCGGTGGACTGAAAACCTGAAAGTGAGGTCCAGGAAAAAATTAGGGATTAGGACGTACGACTATGTCTCGTTGGATCATCACTTACATCAAGCTTTATAACAAACTTCAATTAAAATGGTACAAATCAATTCAGTGAACTTCTTCCGACAACGAGGGATGAGATACTCGAAGACATAAAAGCATGTGTTTACTTTAATCCCGTACTTCGAGGAATTCACCTTTGAACACATCCCATGGGAAGAGAATCAGTTGGCAGACGCATTGACTACAATTTCATCTATGTTCAAAGTTATATGGGACAACGAAGCTCCTAGAGTTACTATTGAAAGACTAGATGAACCAACACTCTGCTACGAAGTTAACACTAACGGGATAGAGAAAAAGCCTTGGTTTCATGAAGTGAAAAGGTACCTCGAAGCTCAAGAGTATCCTGAAGGAGCATCTACCAATGACAAGAACTTCCTACGGAGGTTCTCTGCTAAGTTCTTCCTGAGCAACAAAATTTTGTACAAACGCGACCATGACTCGACTCTGCTTTGTTGTATGGACAAGAAGGAAGCAAAAAAGATTATGGAAGATATGCACAAAGGAATATTTGGTACACATTCTAGTGGGCATATTATGGCTAAGAAGATTCTGAGAGCAGGTTACTATTGGTCGACCATGGAAACTGATTGCCATCACCACTCAAGGACTTGTCACAAATGCCAGATCTATGTTGATAAAGTACATGTGCCTCCGGTTCCTCTAAATGTCTTGACTTCTCCTTGACCATTCGCAATGTGGGTCAATGATATAATTGGAGAAATCAAGCCTACTGCTTCTAGCAGACATCTCTTTATCCTCGTCACCATTGATTACTTCACAAAGTGGGTTGAAGCAGCCTCATTTGCCTCTGTTACTAAGAATGTTGTTTCTCGGTTCATTAAGCCTAACCTTATTTGTCGTTATGGCATCCCTGAGAGAATTATGATAGACAATGGGACCAATCTTAACAACTCTATAATAACGGAACTCTTCACGTAGTTCAAGATCAAGCACCACAACTCTTCTCTGTATCGACCGAAGTTGAATGTCGCAGTGGAAGCCGCCAATAAGAACATTAAGAAGATTATATAGAAGATGATAGTGACGTATAAAGATTGGCATGAGATGTTACCATTAGACGAAGACAAGTGGATTCAGACTAGGCTGGACCAGTTGAATTTGATTGACGAGAAAAGGCTTGCGGTTGTTGGTCATAGTTAGATGTATCAGAAACGTATGATCAAATCCTTAAACAAAAAAGTCAAGCATCGTGAATATCAGACTGGCGACTTGGTAATAAAGTGCATCATCCTACCGTAAGATGATCCCAGGGGAAAATGGACTCCCTCCTATGAAAGATATTATGCATGAAAATGACCCGCTAGGTTGACAGGCCTAGGCAAAAATAAGGGCATCCCGGCAAAACAAAAGGGTTTGGGCAAAAATTAGGGATATATATATATATATATATATATATATATATATATATATATATATATATATATATATATATATATATATATATATATATATATATATATATATATATATATATATATATATATATATATATATATATATATATATATATATATATATATATATATATATATATATATATATATATATATATATATATATATATATATATATATATATATATATATATATATATATATATATATATATATATATATATATATATATATATATTGTACACCCGGCAAGTCAAAAACCTGAAAAAGCGGCTTGGGCAAAAAAAGGGTATCCCAGTGGACTGAAAACCCGAAAGGGCGGTCCAGGAAAAAATTAGGGATTAGGGCATACGACTATGTCCCGTTGGATCATCACTTATAGCAAGCTTTATAACCAACGTCAAGTTAAAATGGTACAGATCAATTCAGTCAACTTCTTCCTTCAGCGAGGGATGAGATACTCGAAGACATATAGGCAATAGCAGAGTTGAAACCCGACGAGATTATTTGCACATAGCTATATGTTTGTTTTTACTTTGTACTCTTTTTATTTTACGACAATTTCCTCTTACTAGGATTTCTGTCTCTTTGTACAAAACCGTCTATTTATAGGAAAATTATTAATACAAATACCATTTCAAAATTCAAATTTTGTTTTACTTTTTCTGTTTTGATCTCAAAAACATCCAATGACTAAATTGAATGAACATATGCATATGAATATGATTACTGTTAACAAATATATGCATAAAAACAGGAATCAACATTTACTAAAGACTCTAGGAGTTGGGATAACGTTCATGTCATCCCTAAATCCCCACAGAGAAATCCCCAGAGTCATCTTCAACAAAGATACATTCCCCCGCGAGTCTAATATGCCTTCAAGACAGGAATTGGGGCATTTTCCAGCTACTAACATGACTATACTCCCCAGCAGACCCCCTAGCAGATAAAGGAGTTTGATCATTTCTCCAGCATATAACGGAAATTTCCTCTGCACCTCCTACGGACTTCTAGTCCTCACTAGAGATTTCTTCAACACAGTTCACATGAATTCTCTTCCCCAGCTAAGTTTATTTCTCCCACTGTAAAATCCCCTGCAGAATTCTCCTCTCCAGCAGGGCTCATTTCCTCAACATAACATATGTCTCCAGTAGGGTTTGTTTCCCTAGCAAAGTTTATTTCCCCAATGGAATTTTATTTCCCAAGCAAAGTTCATTCTCCAATTACTGCAAACCACTGACAAAATTCCTCTCTCCAACAAAGTGTGGGCTGCTATCCCCAGAAAGTTACTATGGAATCTGAAACTAGACCCGATGTCATCCAACTTTGTCTTCCCCAAAAGAGTCAGCATCCATATCAGAAACTCGGTCAGACATCACCTCAGACAGTTATCCATCTCTTTGATCCCCAGTCGGGGTATATAAGAACTAAATTTCCCAGTAGAGCGATGAACGACCAATGTTCATGAACTCTTTCATCCCCAAGCAGAAATCAAATTCCCCAACAGAGTTTCCTCAAACAACAAACATGAATCCCCAATAGAAACATTCTAAACAAGATTGAAGAATTACTGTCTTCATCCCCATCAACAGTCAAGGATTTATTTTCCCAGTCAAAAATATTATACAAAGCTATCGATACGCTTCAACGACATCTCACATCTATACATCATTTACAAGTATCATAGCATATGCATACCAAACACATATAACACACTCTCATTTACTTTGAGAAATTCATTGCATACATCATGACATTGCATAAAGGCTAACTCTTTATCTTTTCAGTTAAAGTCTACGAACAAACAAATATCATCAACAATTTTCAAATTGGTCAAAGATTAATTCTCAAAACAAGACGGGGAAACTATCGTATGGCCGAGCAAAGATTAACTTTCGAAACAGAACAGTGAAACTATCTTTATAACTAGGCAAAATATTAAATCCCTAAATAGGAAGGGGAAACTATCGACATGACCAGGTGGTATTAACTCCCGAAACAGGACGGGTTTACCAATGAAAAACAGACTGTAGATCAATTCCCAAAACAGGACGGGGAGACTATCTACATGAAAAACATTTCCCTTAGAGACTAAACCTGACAATAATTTCCCTCAGAGACTAAATATGACAAGAAACTACTTAAGCACCTTCCACGGAGGTTCATTCTGGAAAGCATTCTTCATATACATTCAAGCATAGACTCATTCTGATACTCCTATCAACAGTTACTTTCGATGGTATCTATAATCCCATCTCCGAAGACACTCTGTAACCTCTCTGAATGGCATCTTTAAGCCCATTCAAGAAATATTATCAATCGACAATATTACTTCCTACACATGCGCGTGCAAATTTCTGGGCACTTAAGTGTTCAATCCTCTTCTACCTTTAGATCACGAATGGCGAGCATACCAATCTAACTCTTCAGGTTTAAGAATATTGAATAGGGGAACCTATTGTACTGCAAAATTTTCCCTCTCTTTTCTTCAAGACATTCTCCCTGGGTTCTCAAATGCTTAGAGTTACTCAAGAATGGATCAGACAAATTCTCCTCCTAAGCAATGGGTCCACAACTAGGGTTTCATATTTCTCAAGGAAGTTTGGGTTTTTAAGGACTCGAGTGGATTTCATGGTTCCCCATATGTCTTCAAGAATGGTCATACCAAGTTTCATGCCTTTCATCACAAGTTTGCTCAGTCAATGGCTCAGATGACTAAAAATCAACTATATTGGGTAAAAAGTCAACTATGGTCAACATACAGTCAAACTTCAAGATTTTTGGTTAACATTAAGGTTTTGAATTCATAATTTGATTAAGTGTTGATCATGATTCCTCAAGAAGACCCTCAAATCATCAAAAGTCAAAAGTTGTCAAATTAGGGTTTCCTTAGGAGAAGTCAATTGAACTTTGACCAAGCATAACTTTCATATGCTTCATCAGTTTTTCCCAAACCAAAGCTCATTTTGAAGGAAATTCAATTCTATACAACTTTTTATATCTAAGCTCAAGTCCAGAAATTCCTTCATTTGATATATATGAGCCAATACATTATAGGTCATTCCAAAAGTCAACAAAAAGACACTTTTTGTCAAGGCAACTTACATCAAGATAAATTCTCCAATGCAAAAATTATCAAAAGAGAGATTGTAGAGGACATCTTGAGCTTTCTAAAAAGTCAAAGATAACCTTCAAAATATGAAAATTGAGAGATTTATGACCAATGCAATTTGGAAAATTTTAAGCAAATGCATGAAGTTCAAATTGAGAAAACATGATATTTTTTGCTATTGGGCCATTGTTTTAAAGTCCAAGCGTGTACTACACTCCTTATACACCTCAAATATTGTTCATGTACTCCTTTATCTATTTTATTTTAATTATTTTTTATTTTATTCATTAATAATTCAAAATAAATAAGATAAAATACAAGGCTTGTCATGTTATATATCGTTAACAAATTCAGACAAAAGACGCGAACCCTTATACAATATTTTTTGTCCAAATTTTGAAAATTTTCAAAGAACCCTAAAACAACTTGAAACCCTATTTATAGTCCCTTTGACTACAAACTAGCCGTCCCATTCACTTCCAAGAACACTACATGGTAAGGATGGACTAATTGATAAGATCCAAGCGGCTAGAAATGATCAAGCATGCATCACGATTTCATTATTGCATGAATTTTGCATTCTTGTTTTTCAATGCATTTTAACATCTAATAATATCTTTTATAGGTTTATGAGGTTCAAAAGGGCATGATAAAACTATCATGGGAGTCCCATGCTGGCCAAATCGTGAATCACCACATTCATGCAGATCTGTGTTGATTTAACCATAACTCTCAAACCAAGCTGTTTCAGTTTAAAAGAATCATCCCGTTGGATTTGTAGGGTCTGACTCAGGGGGTAGGGTCCCCCTGGATTTCTAATGCGTGTTATTTTGCAGGGAAAAGAAATCTTCTCACAAGAGAAGACGACCGGAGCTTGGGCTCCGACGCTTCTCCGGTTCAAGCAGCATTTTTATATTATATATATTTCGTTTTGTTTAATATACCGGATGTATTACCTCCCCAACAGTTGAAGCGCACGCGATAAAGACCTACTATACCAAGGCGTGGGTTCGATCCCAACCTTTTAGTATTTTGATGTTTTTTATAATTTATTTGTTTTGCAGATGATAAAGCGCGTTGGTTTCCTCTCTTTGTCACCAAGGCCCGCCTGACCTAGTGGTGAACATATTGTTTGAGTTGGCTAAGGGCGTGGGTTCAACACCCACCCCTACCATTTCGGTTTATTTTCCTCCAACTCTCTTTTCTTCTTACTTTTTTCCTTAAGATAAACCTTTTTTCAAAACCTAACATTTTCAAAACCTTTTTTGTCACAAACCCTAATTTAATTTTTAGGTTTTCTTTAACTAACCCTTTTTTTAAATTAAAATCAATTTAGGGTTTGTATAATTTAATTAACCAATTTCTTTTTTTAAAATTAAAATTAATTAGGTTATTAGATTAATCATAAAAACCTCTTTTCTATCAAGAATCAAAAAAACAATTTCCTTTCCCTTTTCCTTTTATTTTACATTTTCGCGTATTTTATTATTTTTGCATTTTTCCGACTACGTAATTGCTCATGGTTTGTAATAGATAATTAGAGTTTTACTTTTTCCCAAATTTTTAATACTTGTACCCCCCATTCTCGAAGCTCTGTAATAGCATAGAATTGTACTTTTCCACACTTATATTTTATACTTTGTATACATTGTTGTTAGCTGATAGGATTGTATAACAAGATTAAAAGTAAACGGTAGCAAAACCCTAAATGAAAGACAAATAAACTGAATTGAACACACTCCACACACATGCACCTAAGAACAAAGGCAATAGAGAAATGTTTTTGAATATAATTAAACAATAGGTTCTTAGAAATGTTTTTGAATATAAAAAGTTGATAAAGACCTACTATACCTGAAAGGGTTCGATTCCCAGGTCCCCTCCCTTCTCAATATCATTTTGTTTAATGTATTCCTACGCAGCTTGCATCCTAAGGTCCACTATACAACTCCATGCCTTGGCTTGCCACATTTCCCAGGAGACGAATCTGAAGGTCAGGATGAGAGGTCCATCATACACATCAGTTGACCATGCCACGCACGCGCTGAAAAAGTCAAACAAGGCCAGAAATCAGTGGGCCTAATTGCTTGCTACAAACCTCCATAATTGGGTCTACCACCCCTTTTGTTTGTATTTCTCTCCTTCATTCTTTGTTCTATTTTTTTTTATTTGCTTTAATTTAATTGCTTTCCTTTTTTAAATTCCACAAATTAATTTTAAATAATAAAAGCACAAAAATCAGAAAAGACAAAAAATAAAAATATATATTATTTAATAGTTTTTGTAAATAAATTTTATTAACTAATTTAGTTCTAATCTTAGGTTTAGTTTTAATGTTTTTTTTAATAAACTAAAAAATGTAGAAATTAGGGTTTTAATGCTTTTATTCTTTTTTTCTTTTCTTTTACCATATTTAATTATTAATTATTTTGTAAATAAATTTATCATTAAATAATTAGGTTAAAACTAGGTACAACTTAAACATTTTTTTTAATAAATTAAAAATAGTTTAGAATTAGGGTTTTTAATTCCAATTTAATTTTCTCATTAAACTCCATAAATACAAAAAACTCCAAAAAAATTCTTTCTTTTATTTAAACTTAATTAATTTATTAATTGTAATGTAATTTCTTTAAAGGGTCCAACGCCCTCGCATTCGATTATAATTCCTTTTCGCACATTTACTTTTATTTCCCTTTTTTTAATTTTATGTACTAGCCCCAAAGCCTTGTAATAGATTAATTAGGATATTTACTTTCCGCATTTTATTTTATTCAAATCGGGTCTTGGATTAATTTGGCGATGTAGACCCGCGCCTTTGTAATAGCGTAGGACTTTTATCTTCCCGCATCTTTTAACTGTTAATACCCACATGAAAGAATGAATGCCAAAAATAAAAACAAAGCGTAGATCACCAATGCATGAACAAGACAAATATAACTGAAAATGACACACAAATCACACACCACCCCTAGGGTACGTCTCACTGTTGCCTTGCCCCTCGAAAAGTGGTCGTCGAGTAGAGGATGTTTTAGTAAGTCCTCATGTCCATGAACATGGCATGGGGGTAGCTTCTAAGGTGTCTTCCTATTGCTCTGGTGACCACAATGTCCCGAACCCTCGAATTGACCCGAACACCTCCAACGGTGGTGCTACCTACCTCTCAATGGTGGGATGGCACTACTTTAAGGACATTTACACAGACTAATTCCTTAGGGTAGGTAGATGACTCGTAGATACTTTCTCTAATTCAAAACAAATCAAAAATCTTTTTCACACCGACACTTTTCAAAAAGCTTTCAAAAACAACTTTTCAAACACTCTTGAGGACTGATACAAGAGTCGAACTGAAATTTTAAACGAAACTTTTTCAAACCCACTCTGAAAAGCAAACAAACATTTTGAAAACACAATGAGCAAGTATCTAAGAGCCCATGGATAACCATGGATAGAAAGGGTGCTAACACCTTCCCTTTCTATAAATCTACCTCCCGAACCGAGAACTAATCTCAATAAGGAATTTTTCTGTGCTTTTGTCCTTTCCATGTTGGAGAAAATAAAAGACGGTGGCGACTCTTGCTTACCGCGACATTTCGCGAAACCAGCGTTAAACAGTCAGTTCCAGATCCACCGATCACACCGAGAATACGACATCTTCAAATGAATAGCTCTAGCTTGTACCCATTAAAGATAAGGCTCTAAAGAAACAGCCCCCTTAGGTACCAAGTCTTTCGTACTCTTCCTGTAAATGTGACGCCAGGCCTTCGCAATATGCTCCCTAGCTTCCTTATGGTCTTCTCCCTCTTTCGGGAAGAAACTACTCAAATGAATACTATTTGGTTTAACCCTCATCAGATAATCAAGCTGTCGTCTTGCAAGAACAGAGTTGTAGTTAATTTCTCCCTTTGTACCAAGAAGAGGTACATTGGGGAAATGCCACAATTATCGATAATCTATAAATCATGGTAAGCCTGATGATACCAAACAATATCTGAGTGAGTAAGTGCCATGACCTTAAGAGCCCAACAGGGTTCCTTCCTGACATCCTAGAAAGCATCAGAAGTAAACCACCAGTACAACAGAGGCGTGTAACAGATGATCATCCCCCTATGATAAGAATCCCGAAGATGAATAGAGTAATAAGTATCACCCAACAATGTTGGAACTGGGTTTCCAATCATGAAGATCCTGATGGAATTAATGTCAACAAATTTTTCCACATTAGGAAATAGGAATAGCCCGTAAGCAAGTAGAGCAAAGATGGCCTCAAAAGTGATTGTACTCTTCATCTTGGAAAAGTAACGAGCTTACTCCAATAAGAATTGAGCTGGTAATCCTCTAATCCCTCCTTTAGTAGTCATGTGGGCTTTAACCTCATACTTCCCCGGATGAATCAAAGCTGCATTCTCATGTGATTTTGGCTCACCCTCAAAACCAGTAAAAGGAATACGATCGATAATAGGAAAACCCAACAGATAAGAATACTCTTCTAGTGTAGGCATCAACAGATAGTCAGGGAAAGTAAAGAATTGATACATCGGATCATAGAATTGGACCAAGGTCGAGAGAATACCCTCCTTCATCCTAAGCTTCATGAGAGAAATGATGGACCCATACTTTCTCTGAAAATCTGCAGAACACTTAATCTCGAGAATCAAACTCATCAATTTATCTATTTCGGGATCTTTGAAACTGTATTTTCCGGTCTTTCTTTTTCCAGAATCCATAGTCAAAAAGTACCTGAGATATTCACAAATGGTTAACTTTTAAGCCCTTTGAAATAATTTTTTTTCAAAAGATGCTTATGAGTGCATGGATGCATAATGCAACAATCACACACAAGATCACAAACATAGTGTTCATAGGTTCAACATCACGAGCATGGGGTCTAAGGTACTACCCATAAGGTATGATATAAGAGTTATAAACTGTCGAACAAGGTTCTAGAGGTTCCCAGAGTTTACATCCTTCCTTCAGATATTAACAACTTCCCGATTAACTCGGTAATTAGTAATATTCCCAAGAAAAACTTGTCTGAGCGTAGTATCGTGTGACAACTATTTATCGATTAGTCCATCATAGCTTCTGCAATACACCTAAAAGGCCAAGATGGGCTAGGTATTCTATGGTCCACAGTTTCAGCAGGCTCCCAGGTCGAATGCAGCATGTCTTCCCGATTACTCGCTAAATGACACTATAGTCAAAGGGGTCTCCACTGAGTGGGGGATCTCATGTCTCCTTTTTTGGGATTACTCCCTCAAAGTTAACATGACTATACCGCCCATCTATCTTAAGTTTGCCAAGTCTGGGTATAGGACTTATGTGAAATCACCAAGCACCCTGAAAACCAGAAGAATCCAGACAAACATATACACAACATTCAATATATAACACATAATAGCACATATACATATATAAACAAAGATAGGCTCAACCCACTTAGGGATGGACCAGCAAGAGGTCAATCTCTCCTCAGTGAAGTCGCCATTTTTTCTGTAGCGGTAGAAATGTTTAAGACTAAGCCATTAGATTGACTTGACTCATACAGATCAAAATAAAATCGCTACTGCATTTTATTGTTTCCAAAGTAATGGGAAAAGAGAGAATAACCTAAAAAGAGGGGGAAAGATTCAAGGTAAGGGGGTTATTTATGCAAAGGGAAGGTATTAGAACCCTAAACATCTATGGTACTCCGAAGGAACCTCTTTGTAAAATCGGTATATTTTGGCTATAAAATGTTGTATAAAAAATTGATGGTGAAGATGAGAAAATAAATATTTTTTTATGATTTTTGCACCCGCCACGTTTGCGAATCTTTAGTACCTATGTACCACCTTCCGTGCAATAGGGGATAAGGGTACACGTAGTTCCTCTTTAAAAAATCTAAAACAAGTGTGTTGGTTAATTTTATGAGATAAGACATCATCGTCATTGTCCGTGTGGAAACATACTTACTACCCACAATCATGAGAAAGGAGAATTTGCATCATCTCAAAGTGGAGGATATGGCTTGGATTTTAAAATCAACAATGCCTCACTCAACACCCAAGTGGAAAATATCTCACTTTACTACATATTGTTGAAGTATAGTTGTTTGCATCACTACAAGGATTGACAAGAGTATAATCTTTTGAGAAAAGTTTTAAAGGTAAAATGTCAAAGTGGCAAAATGATTTGAATGAGATTGGTTGACTTTTAGTCTTCTCACAAAAAATGTCAAGGTATTATTAAGTTGATTGAAATTTATTTAAGAAAATGTTTTGAAAATGCATGGACCTAAGTCCAAGTTTATTATGAAAGTGGTTCAAGTTTAGAAACAAGAAGAGTTTTCAAAAGGAGGGAGAAGATTTTTGAAATAAAAGGAGATGGGAGGAGATGAAGAGACTATCCTAAAGCATAAGGTAAAAGCTAATGAGAAAAACCATCTAACCAAAAAGAAGTCAATACTTGACATTATGATTCAAGATATAATTCCCATTCTTTGGATTGAAACTAAGCAAACAAAGATATCAGACCTCTTGAGAAGACCAAACTTCAAATGTATTAAGTCTTCACAAAAATTTGGCAGAGTAACGGCTGTATACGGGTGAATTCGAGATTACAGACAAAGTATGTAATCACAATAACATGCACACAAAACAAACAAGCAACCCAATGTCTTGAGGTAAACCCTAAGAACTCCAGACAAAATATTAATTAAAGTCACAAGGTCTCTAACATAGGATAAGGTCTCTAATCCTAAGTCTAAGAAGTCCAATACTCTATAATGCCAAGAATAGTAACCAAATAGTCCAAGTATCATTAAAGTTTTTTATGGTTCATGTTGATTATTAAGTATCTTCAAAAAGAAAAGAAAAGCTCAAGTGAGAAAAATAAAAATGACATAAAAGTAAATGCTCAAGTGAGCAAAGATGAAAAATAGCATGAAATGTAAATGCTAAAGTAAATGGTACATAAAGTAAAAGAATAAAATAAAAGCATAAAATAAAGTCAATTGTTAGAAGTTAATGGTTAGTTGGATGACCATCTTGAAACTTGCATTTGAAACTCATTAGAGAATTGGTAGAACCAAAGCCTCTCAACAACAAGTTGCATTTCCTTTTTGTCAAGTATAACATCCATTTAATATTCCTCAAAGCAACATTTAATGATCCATGATGTTTAAGTGAATGGCGTTGACCAAAATTTATGAAGATCCATTAGAGGATTGGTAGAACCAAAGCCTCCTAACAATGAATCTCAAGGTTACTGTATCAAAGGGTTCAAATTAACATTTGGGGTTGCAAACATAGGTTTGGGCCACGAATGATCATTTTCTCGAATTGGGACAAAATTTAGCGATATGTTAAGCAATCGTAAGTGGACTTATGTAGAAGTCGCACCTATTTTGAGGCCGGCCAAAAGAAATCTATGTACTTCATGTTTGGATAAATGATATAGATATCATTATCCCTTAACATGTAACACAAATAAAAAAGAAAGGGATAAGATGAAGAGGGAGGGGAATGATAAGCTAATTTGGGTCACTACCTCAAATATATTTCATCTTTGAATTCAATCACTCGTCTAGATGGATTAAAGTACTAAATATATCATTAATCCAAAGCACTAAAACTGAATTAAATAATTCACTCTTAGGTAGATTTGAATTAATGAACATTTATCCAACTTCATCTACACCCAAAGTCCATTGAATTTGAAGAGAAATTGGACATTTAAAATTACAATCCAAATCAACAATCAAAAGGAGTGAGTAGAAAAAGATATATGGATCAAAACAGCCCTAAAATAAGGCAGAAAAGGCATTTTGACATTGTTACAATCGATTGCGCTTTGACAGTAATCAATTGCATTAGTGCTTTTTTTCAAAAAAACCATGAAATCCTTCTGTGACAATCAATTGCACTCTTACAACAATCTATTGCACCCTGTGAAAAACAGAAAAACATCATTTTAAAAGACCAAATTATTGTTCAAACTTTCCACCAAACACCTTATGATCATGGATTCAATTGAGCATGAAAATTCCATCAAATTATGAGAAAATAACACCAATGGAATCACAAAACAAATCTCAATGAATCAATCCCAAAGATCAACAAGAGATCACATTGTGAAAGATGAATAATCCAACTTACCAAAGGTAGATCTAGAGAATTATCAAAACAACTTCAAGAATTTGCTTCAATTCAGCCCCCAAGAATCAATTTCCCAAGCTTGGATGTAGAGAATTGATAAAGAAAAAGTGTTTGGATGAAGGTTTAGCTTAAATATTAGTAAGCTTCAAGGCAAAGCTTACTAACTTTTTTTTAAAATGGAGCATTGAGTGAATTTGGTAGATGGAGAGAATTGAGAGATTTCTTAGCAAAATGAGTTTGGCTATCAAAAGCTTGAGATTTGAATGAAATGAAGACTCTATTTATAGATTTTAGGCTTGGGATTAGTGGTGGTTTGGAGTTTGGTTTGGGAAATGAAATTAGGCTTGGTAATTAATTCTTTGAGCCAAAATTTGAATTAATGATATATCTTTCAAAAAATGAAGAAAACTTGGAGCCAAAATTGACAAGCTTGAAATTGATAATGTTTTCAAATTTTCACTTTGTTCAATCAATTGCACTCTGGGAGCAATCGATTACTTCAGTGTTTTTTTTTCAAAGGAGCTCGACCAATCACCACTTTGCACACGAAAACATACATACGTGTGCTAAAGCTTCCGCTTCGAGAGGTAAACTTTCTCAAACTGTGATCTCATTGTTCATACATCATTTTCTTTTGTGCTCAAAAGATATAACAAGACAGATCAAAGAGAAAAAACTAACAAAAATCCAGACCAGAGGTTGACACGGGCGCCCGTGTCACACGACCCGGCCTGTGTCAGCTTATTTGGGTTGAAAAACATATTAAAATGCAGGGACAGAGGCTAACACGGGTGTCCGTGTCAATCAACACGGCCCGTGTCAGAGTTACTGGTTCAGACACGACCAAAAAAAGATGAACAGGGGCTGACACGGGCGCCCGTGTCAGGTGACACGGCCGTGTCAGGTTGGTTGGGACCAAAAAATGCATAAAAGTCATGGACAGGTCCTGACACGGGTGCCTGTGTCCACTGACACAACCCGTGTCAGCTCGGGCACCAAATTTCTTGATTTTTTGAGATTTTTGAGTTTATTTTGGACATATTGCATTGCTTGGAAATGACCTAACTTTATAAAACCTTTTTGTTCAAATGAAACCTCAAAAAACAATTTTCTAAACAATTAACTTAGACTTAGGTTTTTCTTCAATGTAATTAATTACAAAACCTTTTGCTATAAAAAACCCTAAAAAAACAATTTCTCTCACTTTACATCTTCTTGCATATTTTTACTATTTTTGCATTATAAATTATGTAATTGTCAAAGCCTTGTAATAGTAATTAGGGTTTACTTTACTTGTCATCCCCATTTGTAAATTTATATCCCCCATCCCCAAGTGATGTAATAGCGTAGTAATTTTACTTTCCGTAATTTATCGCTTTCATATAATGTTAGTAATTAGGGTTTGTATGGAAAGATAAAATCAATGTTTAGAGAACCATAATTCAAGATAAGAAATGCATGTAAATCAAACACACTTGCGCACTTGCATCCCTAGGGTTAACTCCACTTGTTGCCTTACAAAAATGGCCATGTTATGCATGTGGGATATCTTAGAAAAAGTAATCAAAAATACATGATCATAATCCCTCGATGACGCTATCAATGTTTGCTTTTAAAAGGATCTTAGTCCCTAAAGAAAATGCTAAGATATCTTACAACATTGCTAATCATGGTTATACAATGACCCACGCCCGTCCCGTTTACATCCAAAGATAGGGTTTCTTACCAAATCAATGGTAAGACAACAATATCAAAGGGAAAGAAAATGAACAAGAAATACATTTCAGTAGGTAGATTACTTCTAGTTACTTGCTCCATTTCAAAGCACTATCCTTGCTATTTTCAAAAACAAACACACACACTTCCAAACATCTTATAAACATCGAAAATGTTTTCAAAAAGAAAAACATCTTTGTATACATTCTTACGAACGAGAATCATTACAAAGATTTCCTAAACAATGGCCTCTTTATAAAATACTTTCAAAAACCACACAAAGCACATTTTCAAACAAAAGCAAGTGATCTAGCAAGTAACTAAGAGCCCGTGGAAAACCATGGATGAAAAGGGTGCTAATACCTTCCCTTTTCATAATCTACCCCCCAAATTCAAGAAACAATTCAAAGGTTTTTCCTGTGCTTTTTCACCTTTCCTTATTGGATAAAAGAAAAGTCGATAGTGACTCTTGTTAATCGCAACATTTGCGATCAAACGCAAAACCTTCAAGTCAGTTCTCCCACCGTATCACAGAACTGGCGACTCTATTGGGGATCAATAATTTGAAATTTGGGGTTACCTTAGGGATAGATCATATTTACTTTCTTACAATGTTTGATTTGTATGCTTTACATTATGGTTCTTTGTTTGGGTTTGAATCCTCTACCCGGATTTGGGATACATTATAGGTAAGTAGTAATAAGTTGTGGAAACTGTGTGGGGTATACTGACATGGTTTAAGAAATTGCTATGTTAGTGCGACATATTTGTGGGTACTGGTAGCCTTTGAGTCAATCAAAGAGAATATGGGGCCACTGAGTGATTTCATGAAGCACTAATGAACTTTTAGAACCTTTACTTGACCAACTTGGCCTTTAGGATGCAGTGAGATGACCAGCATTGGTGCAGTCCGAAGTTGGTAGATACTCGATACTACACTCATTGAGGTTTGATTTCTTAGGATATTTCAGTCGCCATTAAAGAGGCTTGATCTGAAACAATGACCAAGGAAATAATCCAGTGATATTGAGCTCCTTAGAACCCGGTTACTATTACTAGGACAGGTTTAAGCCAACTAAGCTTCAAGAGGGTACTTACCTATAAAACTCCATACAAGCCTAAAATAAGGATTTGTTTGCTTTGCTTGTATATGCATACTTGTACATAACATCATGGAAATCATGAACATCATATACATCCACTAACCATTTAAAGGATTTTAGGGATTCATCTTTGTTCTTGTTTTGTAGGATATGGATTCACTTCACAGGAAAACTATTCAAGTCAACCTTGTGAGAATTCCTCCACAACTTAAGGATCTAGCTTCAAAGTTTCCTGAGAACTCTCCATTCACCGAAAGACATGGTCGTCTACTCAACTTGTTCACCTCTAACACTGATGAGGATATGATGGAGGTGCTCTTTCAGTTCTTTGATCCCTTGCACCATTGCTTCACATTTCTCGACTATCAACTTGTGCATACTTTGGAAGAATTCTCCTAACTCTTGAGGATTCCCACTCTCAATCAACTACCTTTCAACGGTACGAAAAGAGACCCAAAGCCAGAAGAGATTGCTCAAGCTCTGCACTTACACTCATCTGATGTCACAACTCATTGGGAAACTAGGAGCGGTGTCAAAGGCTTCTTAGAAATGTTCCTGTTTGAGAAAGCCCAAAGCTATTGGAATTCCTTAGAATTGTAAGCCTTTGAGGAAATTGTGGCTCTTCTTATCTATGGGATGGTCTTGTTTCCCAATCCTGACCAACTCATAGATGTGAGCACCGTCAAAATCTTCATGTCACGCAACCCGGTGCCTACATTGCTAGGAAATATCCTACACTCTTTTCACACTCGCACAATGAGGAAAAGAAGTGTCCTTATGTGTTGCACCCATCTCCTGGCAAGATGGTTTATTTCTCATCTTCCCCAATCAGTCTTAAAGAATGAGCAAGGTTCAAGGTGGTCACAAAGGTTAATGACGCTCAAACATTCAGACATTCATTGGTGCTCTCGATCCAAAGCGAATGTTATCGTTGTTAACCGTTCTGGGGAAATCCCTAATGTCCCTCTACTTGGCATTAGTGGAGGAATCACCTACAACCCTTGTTTAGCCTTAAGACAGTTTGGTTACGCCCGAAGGGATGGCCCGCACGAGATGCTGATTCAAGGTTTGGTATTCGACTACGACAACGACGATCAAGGCCTTCGCCAGAGATTCATCCAAGCTTGGAGGATGCTAAATAAGGTGGATAGAAAGACTTTGGGGCACAATAATTACATCCCTCTTGAGCCCTACCTCAAATGGGTATGAACCCGTGCTCAAAGTCTTATGATGCCTTATCCTTCCATTCTCCCGGTAATCATTGAGCCTGTTAAGGAGGGAGATGTTCCATACACTATCCTACATCCTAACGTGCCCACATCTCTGGAAGACCTACAAAGGGATTGGATACAACTCAAAGGAGAGTGAGATACTTTTGAAGCCCAATTCTACGCAAGCCAGAAGAAGGTTTTGGAACTCACTAGGCTACTTCATGAGGAGTGAACTTTGAATGCCTACATTGCACCAAAGAGGATGCGCACTACTTTTTTATCTTAGAGTTTTGTATTATTTCTTACAAAGGGCATTGATGTACTCAACCTTTATCTTATCAATATAACATGTGTTTCTTTTTGTCTAAAACGAACTTGAATCTTTGAAATCCTAGAAGACATTGCATATGCACATATCATTCATCATAAAATAAACAGGTCTTTTGCAACAAGTTTCCTCATCTACCTACTATTTATTTCAGTAAGATGGATCTCGAACAAACAGTGAAAGATCTCCAAGCTCAGAACACGCAGTTTCAACAGTTTCTCATGACCCTAGCCAAGGGGCAAGAAGAATTGAAGACTCTGCTAGCTGAAGAGAAGAAAAAGAAAATGAAGAAGGTAAATGTAGTCTTGAACATGGGGAGAAGATTTCACGAGCAGACGAGAAGGACTTTGAATTTTGCAACAACATCTGGTGAAGGAGAGGGGAAAGGCAAGGAAACAGCGGTCCCGTCAGAATCTGAAGAGGAGGAAGAAGAGGAAAACTACTCTGAGGAACAGTATCCTCCAGCTGATGACAAGTACAGACATCTCGAAGAACGTTTGAGCGCGATGGAAATACAAAAGGTGCCAGGCTTAGACTTTGAGGAATTGGGACTAGTGTTGGGGATTATGATTCCTCTGAAATTCAAAGTGCCTATGTTCACAAAATATGATGGGGTTTCATGCCTTAAGATGCATCTCCGATCATATGTAAGAAAGATCCAACCACACTCCGCTGATAAAGACTTATGGGTGCATTTTTTCCAAGATAGTCTGTCTGGAACACAACTCAACTGGTTTTACCAACTAGAAAGAGCCAACGTCCATAATTGGGAAGATCTTGCCGCAACTTTCTACAAGCAATATCAATACAATGCTGATTTGGCGCCTACCCGTACTCAACTCCAGAGTATGTCCATGGCTTCCAATGAAGGTTTCAAGGATTACGCACAGAAATGGAGAGATCTGGCTGGAAGAGTTCAACCCCTTCTGTCTGAAAGGGAATTGGTGGACATGTTCTTAGGCACCTTAACTGGCCCATTCTTCAACCAGGGTTCGATTCAAAAACATTCTTAGGCAATGGATTCCCATTCTTCAGCTGTCCAAGACTAGAAACTTTTTATATCCAAAAATAATATATATTCAAAAATAATGAAGATTTTTTATTGGGACTCGTTTAGTTGCCGACATTCCTTTTCCAAATGCACTGTTCATTGGACCCCTAGTTAAACCCTATTTATTTCTTTCTTTTTTCATCTCAACACTAGTAAAGTTTTGCTCTAGAGAGGCTTGCATTTCACCAAGACGCTTATCACTTTCATGTACCTCTTTCTCTTTTTCTCTTTATTTTTGTCTTTTATATTTTTAGAAAATGGTAACCACAAGAGAGTGTGACGATAAGGGAAATGTTGTGAACCCACAAACGCTAACAAAAGAGTTATGGGACCAATGCATGAGTGAGGTTAAGGGTGCCCTAAGTCAGGACGAGTTTGATCGAATCACAAGAGAAGTTTATGGTGACATCTTTGCCTCTTTAAGTGATTTTGACTCTGATTCTTCCTCCTCGGGTTCTATAGAAATATTGATGGAGAGGGATGCTCCTTTCAACCTTGAAGTTATGGGCTACAAAAATAGTTCATTTGATGAAGAAGATATTTCCAAACTATGGTCTTTGATATGTTTCTTTAAATGGGGATGAAGATGACCTCATCCTGGAGTCTTGTGCTTCTGGAGAATGGTTATGCATACTACGTCCGAAGGGTTCTAATGAAGAGTTATTTTATTTCTATGTTGGGGTATTAGAGTATTTTAAGATTCTCATGTCATTTTCTAATTTTAAGGCAGACATACTGAAGACCATGAACATCGTGCCCTCTCAGCTTCGCCCCAACAGCTGGGATTTCATTAAAGCCTTTGAGGTAGTTTGCGAGGCAATGAATATAGTCTCTACCATATGTCTATTATTTTCTTTCTTTGAGGTGAAATGGGTCGAGAAGTATTCTTGGATTCAGATTAATGGTCTTACCTACAAAATCTTCCTCCAAGTATATACTACAAATTCTAAAGGTTTTAAAGACTGGTTTCAGTGGGTCAAGTGCGGACCGAGGTACCCCCAGATATTATATGCCTTAGACGGGCACCCGAGTTTTCCTCATTACTGGACTAGGGACCCCTTATCGATTTCTAGTTTCAATTATGAAAAGGTGAGTGACTTGGAGATCCAAGCTCTGAACGTACTTGATTCTTTCTGAATGATGAGGGTCAGAGATTTGTTGCCTTTAAATATCAAACAGATCCCAGATTTCATTTGTAATGGTTTTTATTTTTATTTAAGAGTCATGTTTAACTTTTGAAGATACTTATACTATATCTTTTTGTGTCTCCGTTTTGCATACAAAATGACGGATCTATCACTTACTGAGCAAAAGAAGCTGATGCTGAAGGCTAAAGCTGTCCGGAAGGGAACTGGTGGACCCTCCACGGCCAAATCTGACCTTGCTGGGCTTGAAACCCGTTCATTGCAGAGACTAAAGGTGGCGGTTCTAAGGCCACTTCGAGTATGGATAAGCCTCATACTTCTACTTCGTCTATTCTGGAATAGGTTCAACAAGGTTCTCCGAGGAAGCTAAAGACTCTTATGAGTGATGATGTCTATCGGGCAGATTTATAGATTAGCTCATTGATGCAGGAGACCAGGGAAGGTCATAAGTCCAGGGAGTTCAAATTTTGGTCCAATAGCTTTGATGGCCTCCGGTTCCTCTATGACCATTTCAATGCGACAGAGGATGTCAACAAGGTTTAAATTGTAGGTCGGTAGAAAATGACTCAGAACCTCAATTCTTACCTTATGAGGTGTGCAGTTCTGACTCATGGTTTGTTTGAATCTGGTGCTGACTATAAGAAGACTAAGCTAAAGCTTAAAGATGAGATTAATCAGCTAAAATATGCTCAGAAGACTCGGTCTAAGAAGATATCCCATTTGTAAAAGAGCTTGGCCAAGGAGAAGAAGCATAGGGAAACGTTGGAATCAGAGAGAAGGACTTACCTTTCTCAGCTTGATGAGAGGTTGAAGTTGGAAAAAGCTACCAATGACAAGCTCAAGGATGCCCTTAAGAAGTCACAGGTTGAGCTCCTCTCTACTCGGGATGAAGCTTTTGACATGGCTAAGGATCAAGTGTTGTGCCTTCATTCATGCTTAGATTTATTGGAGATGGATTTCTTTAGGCAAAATACTCATTTTGGTCCCTTAACTATACCCTTGGGTTCATATTGGTCCCTTAACTTTTTTTTGTGTCATTTTGGTCCCTTAACTTTCAAAAAGTTTCATTTTAGTCCTTTTTGTCTAAATTCGTAGCTAATTAGACGGAAAAACTTTGAAATCAGCCGCTAAATTCGTAGCTAATTAGACAAAAAGGACTAAAATGAAACATTTTGAAAGTTAAGGGACCAAAATGACACGAAAAAAAGTTAAGGGACCAATGTGAACCCAAGGGTATAGTTAAGGGACCAAAATGAGTATTTTGCCATTTCTTTAAGATGGTGCATGGTGGTCTCCTTGTAGATCTTGAGGAGGTGGAAAAGGATCCATCTCCCCATCCGAATCCTGAAGATCCTATTGGAAATAACAACAATGGTGTCGAGAATGATGACCTGGTCACTTGATTTCCTTTCTCTTTTTTTGTTTTGGTTTTTCATTCACTAGGATGCACTTATGTAAATTTTCTTTTTGTAAGGGAGCGTGGTTTTATCCCCTTTTTTCTATTATATCCCTGGCATTATGCCCTCTAGGGTTATGTAATGAACAACTTTTTTTCTTTTTGTGGATTTATGCTAGTTTTATTTGCCTAATCATTTTTTATTTTAATGTCTTTAGGTTAAAATAATCATGCATAAAAATAATCATGTGTATGTACTCAATCACCTCGGGCACAAAGTTTGCAGAACTTATAGTGTTCGATCATGAAATGTCGGGTATTATTTTGGGCCCTTTAAAGGGAAGCCCCTTGTGGATTTTAAATTTTTCTTGTTCGTGAGTTACCCACGTGCTGAGTAAACTGGTCACAATGTCATTAGAAGTGCGTGCTCACACACATGTATTTCTCTTGGTCTATGAGCCCCAAGATTGCTTCAGGTCGAGTTCGTTCCATTTATTAATAAGTCCAGCTTGATGAGTCAAAAGTGAACCACCGCGACTATTAGTTATTTATCATAATGATTTTGACTTTATAAGCCCCAAGCCTTTTTAAGGCTGAGCTAAGTAGTCGTATGTTTATCCTTAGCTTCGGGTAAGGATACCCAAGTAAGATGGCCAATGTGTTTATTATGCTTTAGGGAATCGCCCTACCGGGGTTACCCATTTGATTTTGAGTCCTTTTCGCTGGGTCTGGCTGAATATTTTATTTCAGAGGCTTTTAGGACTTTAGTTTGACCATAGACTGTTGGGTGGAGTAATAACTCGACTTAATAGTGAAGTTTACTCGGTCTAAGGGCCGAGGAGTGTGGACTCGAATCCGATGCAATACTCAACTCTTGTATGAGGAGTGTTTAGACTACAACTACTTAAGAATGGGAGTACTTAATAGGACTCGACTCATTTCCGAGGAGTGTCATACTACGACCCTTTGAGAAAGGGATTGTTTAATAGTACTCGACTCCTTTCTAAGGAGTGTCAGACTACGATCCATTAAGGAGGGGAGTGTTTAATAGGACTCCACTCGTTTATGAGGAGTGATAGACTACGCCCTTTAAGGAGGGGAGTGTTTAATAGGACTCGACTAGTTTTAAAGGAGTGTCAAACTACGACCCTTTAAGGAGAGGAATGTTTAATAGGACTCGAATCATTTTTGAGGAGTTTTAGACTACGACCTTTTAAGGAGGATGGTGTTTAATAGGACTCGACTCGTTTATGAGAAGTGTCAGACTACGACCATTTGAAGAGGGGAGTGTTTAATAGGATTCGACTCATTTCCGAGGAGTGTCCGACTATGACCTTTTAAGGAAGGGAGTACTTAATCGGACTCGACTCGTTTCCAAGGAGTGTCAGACTATGACCCTTTGGGAAGGGGAGTGTTTAATAGGACTCGACCCGTTTCTGAGGAGTGTCAAACTACGACCCTTTAAGGAGGGGAGTGTTTAATAGGACTAGACTCATTTCTGAGGAGTGTGAGACTATGACCCTTTAAGGAGGGGAGTGTTTAATAGGGCTTGACTCGGTTCTGAGGAGTATCATACTACGACCTTTTAAGGAGGGGGTGTTTAATAAGACTAGACTCATTTCTGAGGAGTGTCAAACTAAGACCCTTTAAGGAGGGAAGTGTTTAATAAGACTCAACTCGTTTTTTAGGAGTGTCAGACTGCGACCCTTTGAAAAGGGGAGTGTTTAATAGGACTCGACTCGTTTTTGAGGAGTGTCAGACTACAAACCTTTTAGGAGGGGAGTGTTTAATAGGACTCGACTCGTTTCCAAGGAGTGTCAAACTATGACCCTCTAAGGAGGGGAGTGTTTAATAGGACTTAACTCGTTTCCGAGGGGTGTCAGACTACGACCCTTTATGGAGGGGAATGTTTAACAGACCTCGACTCATTTTCGAGGAGTGTCAGACTACAACCCTTTAAGGAGGGAATTGTTTAATAGGACTCAACTCATTTCCGAGGAGTATCAGACTACGACCCTTTGAAGAGGGGAGTGTTTAATAGGAATCGATTCATTTCTGAGGAGTGTCAGACTATGACCTTTTAAGGAGGGGAGCGTTTAATATAGCCCCAGCTGAAGCCGATTGTGCTAGAGGATTTTAAGTTCGTGTGGACTTCGCTTAGGCCGAGTTGTGGTGCCCCAGCCGATCAACAAGCTACTATTGAGAGATGTTACAAAGGGTTTTTCAATCTTGGGTGCCTTATTAAAAACCCTTATCCTTGCAAAGGAAAAGAGTGCATCCCATACATTTTATTCATGATCATATTACATAATATTAACTGAAATAAAACCTAATATTGGATACATTCCATGTCCTAGGTACCTCTATGCCATCCAACGTCTCCAGTTTATAAGCACCATTGTTCAACTTCTCTAATATGGTTTGTATCTCTAACTTCGTCTATCAGTTCGGCGGAGCTGTTCAAGTCTTCCTTGTTGATATCTTTACTAAAGTGTGCTCACCTCTAGGTAGGAGTGTTGATCTCTACCGGTATCATAGCATCAACCCCATACACCATTCAAAAAGGAGTGTTAGAACATAGTTTGATTCTACAACCCTCATAAGATTTTTGATGATAACAAACACAAAGAACAAATATGCACTCTAAATTTATGTTCTATGTTGTACAGAAGTTTTGAATGAAACTGCATCAGAAGTTAAGCCACAGAAGCACTCAAGCTGAGTAATCAAAATGCTCTGAAGTATGATGATCAGAATATGCACTAAAGAGAAAGATATCATGATTCTGAACGGAAGTCTAACACGTTAACAGAACCTTATGATTTTGACTTCCCAAGTTCTGAAGCAAAGCAGCATGCAAGATTCCTAAGTTATGAAGCGTTACTTTTCAATCAAGGCAGTATCATTTACAACGGCTATAATCAGACAAGGATCTTCTCAGTATCGAAAGTGCATTAAGTGTCCATTATCATGTTTCCATTTGGACAGATTGCCACGCCTGTATAAACAAGCTCAAAGGTTAAATCATTTACGATTTTTCACACTATTGCTCCATACAATCTCAAAAAGCTGCAAAATTTATATTCATACTATACTCCAAATACGTGTAATACATCACAGTAGTGATACAATTTTTGTAACGAAAACATACAGTACACAGTGAATTTCTTCTTTTGATTAAGTAAATTTCCTTGAGATAAATCGGGTTGTGGTTGTACTCAAGAAGACTTTGGCAGTTGTCAAAGTAGAATTGTAATCAGTTTGATTAGTGAACTAAGTCCTCGTTGGAGAGAGGAGAAATCACCTTGGCGGGTGGACTGAAGTAGTTTAAGATCAAGAGAACCAGGATAAAAATCATCGTGTCTATTGCTTTTGATTTTTAAGTTTCAATTCTACCCCCCCCCCCCCCCTTCCTTGTGTTTTTCACTTCTTCAATTGGTATCAGAGCACCTGGTTCTGAGCTCATACACTTAACCGTGTCAGTACAAGATCCAAGCTTTAGAAAAACACTATGGTGGGACCAAGTCAAAACATCAGCAATGACTATCATGATGATAAGGATAGAATCAGCGGCAAACCTCCAGTCTTTGATGGAGAAAATTTTGACTACTGGAAAGACAGAATTGAGAGCTTCTTTCTGGCTCATGATGTTGACTTATGGGATATGGTAATTGATGGATACATGCATCCCGTCGATGAAGTGGTCAGAAGATAGATAGAAAAATAATTTCTGACCAACAAAAGCGTGACTTCAGAAGTCATCATAAGGCCATAACAATTCTTCTTAGTGCCATCTCATATTCAGAGTATGAGAAGATCTCAAATAGAGAGAAAGCCAAAAACATGTTTGACTCTCTGAGAATGATGCATGAAGGCAACATACAAGTTAAAGAAACCAAGGCCCTTGCGCTCATTCAGAAGTACGAAGCCTTCAAGATGGAAGAAAGTGAATCCATAGAAGCAATGTTCTCAAGATTCCAGATTCTAGTTGATGGGCTGAGAGTTCTGGAAAAATTGTATTCTACTGCTGATCACGTAAACAAGATCATCAGAAGCTTACCAAAGCAATGGAGGCCAATGGTCACTGCTCTCAAGCTGGCAAAAGATCTCAACAAGATATCTTTGGAGGAACTTGTTAGATCCCTCAGAAGCCATGAGATAGAGCTAGAAGATGATGAGCCTCAGAAGCAAGGTAATCCTTTAGCATTAAAATCTAACAAAAAACATGATTCTAAAGTTTTGCAGTCTATGGAAGAAACTTCTGATGGATCCTCATCAGAAGAAGACGAACTGTCTATTCTCTCCAGAAGGGTCAATCAGCTGTGGAAATAGAGGCAACAAAAATTTAGAAACTCCAGACGATCAGGGAATCAGAATGAATCCTCCTCTGGATACAGAAAGTCTGAGCCCTCCTCTGGACACAGAAGGTCTGAAGCTTCTTCTGGTCACAGAAAGTGAAACAACAGAGACATCATCTACTATGAGTGCAATGAACAAGGGCACTACAAAAGTGATTATCCAAGGCTTCAGAAGGAGAAGCCCAAAAAGAATTTCTTCAAGGAGAAGAAGAAAAGTCTCATGGCAACATGGGATGATTCAGATACTTCTGACGCAGACACAGAGTCAGACAATGAAAGAGACAACATTGCTCTTATGGCAAATGTGACAGAAGACAGCGAAGCATCTGGGTCAGACTCAGAATCAGACACAGAATAGGTATTTCCTGACTTTATTGTTAATTTTACCAAAGCTGAACTAGGAGAAAGTCTGAGTGAAATTCTGGAAAGGTATCAGCAACTCAGAGTCAAATTCAAGAACCTGAAAAAGGATCTTGCCTGACTCTGAAGAAACTGAGAGTCTTAGATTAGAAAATTATGAGTTAAAAGAAAAGATTTCAAAACTATAAAATGATTTACAAAACTCTCAGAAAGAAATAATCTCATAGGCTCTCAGTAATGCTGATATGATCATAAAAGAATATGATCATAGCTTTCAGAAGTTTCTGGCTAAAAACATAGATAGAAGCAAGATGGCTTCAATGATCTATGGAGTTAGCAGAAATGGAAGAAAAGGAATAGGATACCAAGGTAAGGTATCTCCACCTAATAAAGTCATGGACCTAGTAATTAAACGCACACCACTAAAATCTCACTTCACTTATGGGCACACGCATGATCTGAAATACACTAGTAATGATTATTCTGCCAAACCAAAATTCAAACAGAATTTTGGTAAAACTAACAAACCAGGACCCAAAAAGATATGGGTACTGTTGTACCCCAAAATTTTCCCTCCCATATTTCTCAGTACATTTCAAGTGAGGTCCTCAAATTGCTCAAGGAAATCCAAGGGTTGACCAGACAAACTCTCCCCTAAGGCAGTCTACCCCAAATTAGGGTTTCAGTTTGCATCAAGATGTTTGAGTCCAAAAGATCCCAAATTCTCACCATTGTCATAATATGTTCTCAAGACCATCCATTTCAAGTTTCAAGCCTTGCAGAGGAAGTTTGCTTAGTCAATTGCTCAAAGGCCTGAAAATCGACTGTGCTAGGGCAAAAGTCAACTGTGGCCCACATACAGTCAAACTTCAAGATTTTTGGTCAACATTCTAATTTTGAAGTATTATTCATCATTTGATCAAGGGTTGATCATGATTCCTCAAGGATTTCTCACAATTCATCAAAACCCAAAAGTTGCTAAATTAGGGTTTTACAGGAAAATTCAACTCAACTTTGACCAAGCATAACTTTCTCATACTTTATCAAACATGACCCATACAAAGCTCATTTTGAAGAGGATGTAATTACCTACAATTCATCTTCAGCTCCCAAGTTCAAAATATGCACTCACAAGAAGATATGAATTTGGACATTATATGTCATTTTGAAAAGTCAACAAAAACACCTTTTGGGTCAAAGCTTCATACATGAACATGGAAGACTCAATTGAGATGAGACCAAAAGGGTTGCTTAGAGGACATCTTAAGATTTCTAAAAAGTTCAAGAACACATTTCTAGGGTCAAAATTGAAGGAGTTGTGCATTGGCCAAGTTGACCCTTTTTGCAAAATTGCCAAAAGTCAAATGTGGCCAAAATTGCATTTTTTGTCAAATGGGCCCAACGTTTTATGCTTGCACTGAGTTTGTAATGTGACCCACGGCCCATGAGTCCTTGCACTTGTCATTATTTTATTTTTGTCATTTATTTTGATTTTATTTCATTTAAATCAAATAAAATCAAAATAAAATATTGAAAATATCAAAAACTAATTAAATCTTGAGATTTTGTGCATGTTTAGGTTCATTACACAGCCGGAAGTAAGATCAAATCGTGCAAGGCTCATATGGATACAAAAAGATTTCATTTTTCTTGATTTGGAAAGATTTGCACAAAGGATCAAATCATGAATCAATAATAATAATTGGAGAAGATTTGAAACAAATGGCAACCCTAATTCATTCTTGGATACATAAGGAACAATTGCAAACCAAAAACAAAGAGGTTGGAGGCGTGAAAAACAGAAAACAAAGTTGCAAAAATTCAAGAAAAGTTGTAAATCAATTTCCAGGTTTCAGGCTATCTCAAGCCTTTCTAACCATCCCAATCATTTGCTGGACATCCCTGGATCGTATTGCAACCACTAGCAAGCTTCCTCGCACCCAGAATCGCGTTGTAAGTTTCATACGGTTCATCCCTTTTCTTGAATTCGAATATCTCAATTATGGCATCTTTAACATGATTTATTAGCATATTCTTAA
Source organism: Vicia faba (assembly GCA_948472305.1). Lineage (NCBI taxonomy): Eukaryota > Viridiplantae > Streptophyta > Magnoliopsida > Fabales > Fabaceae > Vicia > Vicia faba. The sequence continues at coordinate 269,123,609 of OX451738.1, read as the reverse complement.
TCCTTGAGTTGTTTGCAAGCTAATGGTTGCATTTAATTGCGTTTTTACTGTCTGAACATGAAAGTTCCATGGCTAGGGTTCATGCTTTGTTTTTAGGGGTTTTGCATACAGGTACAATTAGACATGGATAATGGTACCATGATGCTCGTGAGGTTGCAACGAGTTGATTGGTACCATTGGTTGTAATTCATGCTTGCACAAGGTTTTGGAGATGCACAGGGTTGTACCTACGCCCAGTGTCCGTAGGTAAAAGTAGTTTATCTAAAACAACAGAGGCAACGAGGAAGATGATGGCGTGGCATGCTGTGAATGGCCAGTTTAAAATTCGCGCGTTTTGAGATTAGCTTTTTTGTTTTTATTATATGATAATTATTTGTTATTATTATTAAAAATAACCAAGTCAGCTCAGTTGGTCAGCATGCAGTGTGAGAATGCCTAAGGGCCTGGGTTCGATCCCCAGGTCCCAACTTTGTTTCCTATTATTTTTTCTTGCATAATCATGTGCCCATGTATCCAACAAGTCTACCATGCATCATCAATATCCCACCATCAGATCATCAAGGCTGCAGATCCAGCATCTTATCCCTGAGGGTCCACCATACGCCCAGTCAAGCAAGCACATGGGATCTGGCAAAGTCAACAAAGGCCAGGAGTTATTGGGCCCAGAATTGAGATCAGCACCCCCCCTTAGCACAACACCAGGCCCATTCTTTCTTTTCTTTAATTTTCTTTTATTTATTTAATTTGTTTAAATTGTTTTCTAACACAATTAATTTCCTTTTTTACAAAAAAATCATAAAATCAAGTTTCACAAATTTAGAACCAGGTTTTTATTATTTTATCAAATTTAATTTAATATTAATTTAAATTTAATTTAGGTTAATTCTAACTTTTTATATATTTAAAATAAATTAGAAAAAATTAGGGTTTGCTTTTGACTTAATTTGTATTTCTTTTCATAAAATAAAAAATACAAAAATAGGTTAATTTAATTATTTTTCTTAAATTTAAATTAATTAGTAACTAGGTTTTTTTATTTTATTCCATTAAACTTTATTTTTTCAAAATAACACAAACCACAAAAAAAATGTTTTTTTCTTTTAAATTGCAATTAGGCTTAGTTGGGGTCAAAACCCCTAAATATCTCGTTTTCGATTCATCGCGCGCGTTTATTAGTTTTTGCAATATTAATTTAACTGCTCACGGTATGTAATAGTTTAATTAGGATTTTATTTTATTTATCATTTTACGGGTTTTTTGGCTATGTAATTAATCCCTCCCCTAAAGCCTTGTAATAGCTTAGGTTTTATTTCTCGCATTTTAATTCTCGCAAAATATTAACTGTTTAGATGTATGTTAATAGGATTGTATGACAAGATTGCATGATAATTTAAAACGGCTAGAAAACCCTAATGTGCAAAGATAATAACTGAAATCAAATCACTCGCACATGCGCATTCCTAGGGTATACTCTCACTTCGGTTGCCTTCGGTAAACGGTCATTAAGTATAGGTTGTTTTAGTTGTGGCCCTCCCATCTAAACAAAGATCAAAAGTCTCGTTCGGAAATGTTGCCTCGGAAATGTCGCCTCGGAAATGTTGCCTCGAATATGATCTTAAGACTCTAGGGTTATTACTAAGACGTCCTAATATTGCTTTAGTGATCGTACATCCCTTACAAATTTACCCTTACAACTCCAAGCAACGGTGCTACCTACTTCTCAATAGTAGGATAGCGTTGTCTAAAGGAAACGAGAACAGAAACAATCTTTTTTCGAGTAGGAAGATGTTAGTAGGTACTTGCTCAAAACAATAAACTTTTTCACACTTATACCTTTTTCAAACAAAGTTTTCAAAAACACTTTGTAACACTCTTGAAGACAGAAGCAAGGGTTAAAACAAAGTAAAACAAAACTTTTCAAAACAAACACACACGAGCAATTTTAAAAAGATGAGCAAGTACCTAAGAGCTCGTGGAAAACCACGGATAAAAAGGGTGCTAATACCTTCCCTTTCTATAATCTACCCCCCGTACTCAAAGTCTCGAAAAAGGAATTTTTCTGTGCTTTTTTCCTTTCCAGTTGGATAAAATAAAAGTCGGTGGTGACTCTTGCTTACCGCGACATTTTACGAATACAAAACGCAAAACACAACCCAGCATTTTTCAAAACAGTCAGTTCTGCCACCGTATCACAGAACTGGCGACTCTGCTGGGGATTAATAAGTGGGGTATACCTTAGGATTTAGTTCATCATATTTGCTTCTCTTGTTTGTTTTGGTTTCTTTACTTTTAAGGGTTTTATTTGTTAGTTACTATAGATCCTAACCCGAATCTGGGGACACCTTTTAGGTAAGTAGCAATAAACTGTGAGGGAACTGTACGGTGTAGACCGATATAGTTGAAGCAGTAGCTACGTTGATGTGGCACATTGGTTGGTATCGGTATCCCTTATGGAGAAACGAGGAGAATACGGGGTTTTTGCGTGTGTCGTTAAGCATCAACTGACCTTAGAACCTTTAATCGACCAACTTGGCCATTAGAAAGTAGTGAGATAGCCGGCCTCGGTGTAAAGCTGAGAACTGGTTGATACTCGATGCTACACTCATTGAGACCATACTCTCGAGATAGTTCCGGCCGCAAGAAAAGATTGTGTGAGCTGAAACCATGACTAATGGAGGATGGTCAGTGATATTGAGAACCTCTAGAACCCGATTACTTTTTCTAGGATAGGTTAAAACCAACTGAACTTCAGGAGGGTAATACCTTTGACCCCATGCAAGCCTTAAACTTAAGGGCTTTTGTGTGACTTGTTTGCCATTTCCATGCCTGTTATCTGTTATACCTGTTGTTTTTATCATGACATCATGCATCATAACATAGCATGCATACTTCATTATACTAACCATTTCAAAGACCGAGGGAAATTATCTTTGTTATGTTTTGCAGATTATGGCTTCCGTGCGCAGAAATACCATTCGAGTTAACTTTGTGCAAATACCTGCTCAACTCAAAGAGTTATCCTTAAGAATTTCTGAGACTTCTTCGTTCATTAAGATACATGGTCAACTTCTTAGCCTGGTCACCTCGAAGTTTGACGAGCAAATGATGAGTGTACTCTTCCAGTTCTTCAATCCTGTGCATCATTGCTTCACCTTTCCAGATTACCAGCTGGTTCCCACTTTGGAAGAGTTCTCTCACTTATTGGGCATATCCATCCTTGAGCAGGTGCCCTTCACAGGTATAGAAGAGACTCCTAGACCAGAAGACATTGCCTCATCTCTGCATCTGAAACGGGATGATGTAGTGTCTAATTGGGAAACACGAAGCGGGGTCGAAGGTTTTCTAGCTAAATTTATGATAGACCAGGCTCAGCTATTCTGGGATAATTTGGATTTTCAGGCTTTTGAAGACATCCTGGCTCTCCTTATCTATGGGTTGGTCCTCTTCCTGAATCCAGATTCCTTTATAGATGTGAATGTGGTTAAGATCTTCTTGTCTCGTAATCCAGTGCCTACTCTACTGGGTGATATCTTGCATGCCCTCTACACTCGTATTGTGCGAAGAAGAGGGACTCTTATGTGTTGCATGCCATTGCTGTCGAGGTGGTTTATTTCGCACCTCCCTAAGTCTGTGCTGAAGAACGAAGAAGGTTTGGGATGGTCCTACAGGATAATGTCACTTGCCCATACAGACATTCTTTGGAGTTCCAGGGCTATGGAAGATACTGCTGTTATTGATCGTTGTGGGGGATACCCTAATGTCCCATTGCTTGGAATAAGAGGGGGTATAACCTACAATCCTTGTTTAGCTTTGCGACAATTTGGTCATGCTCGGAGATATGGTCCCCACGAGCTACTTCTTGAGGATATTGCATTTGACTACAAGGAATACGTTGAGGAACACCGCCGGAGGTTTATACGAGCTTGGGGCATGGTGAACAGATCTGACCCCCAAGAGCTGGGACCAAGGACTTCCCTTCCTATGCAGCCTTACCTCCAATGGGTCCGAGATCATGCCCAGAAGCTTGGGATGCCCTATGAAGCCGTATTGCCAGTGATTGTAGAGCCCGCTAATGAAGAAGGCATTCCTTATACAGTTCTTTATCCTTACATGCCCACTGATCCTGGGGCATTGCATAGATCCTGGATTCAGCTGAAAGAGGAGAGGGATACTTATCGGGAAAAGTACCACGAGCAAGAAAGGAAGATCTTGAAGCTCACCAGGCAGCTCGAGGAGGAAAGAGTGATCAATGACTACGTCAGCATAAAGAGGAAGCGCCCATGGGATTTCTGATTTTTCTTTTCTAGTTTTAGTTTTAGTTTTTCATTTATTTATTTGTAACGCCTTAAAGGCATTGTTGAACTCTTTTACAAGTTAATCTAATAAAGTTTATTTATTTTTGGTTTGCAAATTTAAATCTCCCAAAGTATTTGAAATCATTACATACGCATCCCATTATCATGTACACCATTACAGGTACCATTACAGGTTTCTCATCTTCTTCGTTGTTTATTTTAGCAGGAAATGTCTTCCGATCAAGCCATCAAAGATCTCCAGGCACAAAAAGCCCAATTCCAAGAGATGTTCTTGAGCTTGGCTAAAAGGCAAGAGGATTTGAAGACTCTCATTCTGAAAGAGAAGAAGAAGAAGAAGAAGAAGAAGAAGAAGAAGAAGAAGAAGAAGAAGAAGAAGAAGGTTGTTCTTCTGAATATGGGCAAAAGGTTTGGGGATAGGTTGAAACAACAAGCTGATATGACCTCTTCATCCAAGGAAGGGGAGAACCAAGAAGAAGAAAAGGGCCCCAGTCCTGCAATCTCTGATAATGATACTAATTATGATGATGAATAATATCCTCCTGCCGAGGATAGGTACAAGCAGTTAGAAGACCATATGAGTGCTATGGAGATTCAGAAGATCCCTGGTTTGGATTTCGGAGAGCTGGGACTGGTATCGGGAGTGGTGATCCCTCATAAGTTCAAAGCTCCAGTTTTTGCCAAGTAAGATGGAGTATCCTGTCCAAAACTCCATCTCTGCTCGTATGTCCGGAAAATCCAACCTCGCACTGTTGATAGAAATTTGTGGATGCACTTATTTCAAGATCGTCTGTCAGGGACTCAGCTTGAATGGTTTTACCAATTGGAATGAGCCAATGTCCGAAACTGGGAGGACCTTACTACTGATTTTTACAGGCAGTATCAATATAACGCCAACCTTTCTCCCACTCGTACTCAACTCTAGGGTATGTCAATGGGTGCTAGTGAAGGTTTTAAGGACTATGCTAAAAAGTGGGGAGATTTAGCTGGAATAGTTCAACCCCCTTTGTCTGATAGGGAGTTAGTTGACATGTTTCTAGGGACGCTATCTGGTCCATTTTTCAATCATCTGATCGGCTATTCGTCGTTTGGGTTTAATGAGTTGATTTTGACTGGAGAGAGAGTAGAAGCTGGTATCCCAAGTGGTAAGATACAGAAGGATACTTCATCAAGTGTAGTAAAGAAGCCTTTCACCGGTAAGAAAGAAGCTAGTGCAGTCTACGGCTCGAGGGGCCAAAGCATACCTGAACACCGTCAAGCAGTAAATGCAGTAGTGATATCAAGACCCACAGTTTCTCCATAATGCAACAATCAACAAAGGATGGAAAGACCACAAAGTCAGTACACTCGGCTCAATACGACCTTATCTCAAATTCTACCACAGTTATTGAAGACCAATCTGGTAACTCTGAGGGAAGCCCCGAAGAACCCCAACACCACTTCTCCTCACTATAACCCGAATGCCCACTGCGCCTATCAATCCGAAAGTCCAGGTCATGATACAAACAACTGTTGGGCCTTGAAAAATAAGGTGCAAGACTTAATCGAAGCCAAAGAGATTGAGTTTGACGCCATGGAGAAGCCCAACGTCATAACTGCACCCATGCCCAAGCATGGCTCAGGAATCAATGTTATTGAGGTTATCTCCGCCACAGAAGATGCTGGTGATGAGAACCCAGACATCGACAGCTGGATCTACCCTACAACCAATGGTGGACTAAGCAACTGGACGGCGAAGGACTTCATACCTATTTCTTTTATTACAAAGTAATTGACTTTTGTTTTAAGAGTTGTAATAAACAGTTTGAAACTTTACGGCCCGGTGCCTTGCCCGAGGCACTTTGGCTTTGCTTGTGAGGGCTTATTATTTGTCATTTTCATATATCATTAATAAAGCATTGGACGTTTCTTGCATTACAAATTTTGCGCTCCTTGTTTTTCTTTTCTGTCTCTCACTTTATCCAAACAGCTATTCTCTTACACACACTCACGTATCATAATGCAGATCCATATCCATTCTGGATCCCATTGATAATGACCCTGCTACTGCCAGTTATGACTTCGAAAATCCGATCAACCAAGCCGAGGACGAAGGTGAGGATGATTTTGAGGTTCCTAGAGAACTTGCTAGACTGTTACTACAGGAAGAGATGGACATACAACCTCATGAAAAGCCAGTGGAATCAGTGAATTTGGGTACAAAGGAAGACAGGAAAGAGGTCAAGATAGGGGAGAATCTGGAGCCTAGTGTCAAGCAATGGTTGATACAGATGCTACATGACTATGTTGAGATCTTCGCCTGGTCCTACGAAGATATGCCTGGTTTGGACACTGATATTGAGGTACATCGCCTTCCAACCAAAGAAGACTGTCCTCCGGTAAAGCAGAAGGTTCACCGTATGCACCCTGAGATGTTTGAGAAAATCAAAGTTGAGGTCATGAAACAGTTCGACGCGGGATTTTTAGCTGTCACTTCTTATCCACAGTGGGTTGCCAACGTGGTTCTGGTGCCTAAGAAGGATGGTAAGGTGCAGATGTGAGTGGACTATAGAGATCTGAACAGGGAAAGCCCCAAAGATGATTTCCCACTTCCTCACATCGATGTCCTGGTCGACAACACCGTGCAACATAAAATCTTCTCCTTCATGGATGGTTTTTCTAGTTACAACCAGATCAAGATGGCTCCCGAGGACATGGAGAAGACAACCTTCATTATGCAGTAGGGCACCTTTTTCTACAAGGTAATGCCTTTCGGGTTGAAGAATGTTGGGGTAACTTATCAGCGCGCCATGGTCGCTTTGTTCCATGACATGATTCACCATGAGATCGAGGTGTATGTTGATGACATGATCGCAAGGTCCCAAACTGAGGAAGAACACCTTGACCATCTCCAAAAACTGTTCGACAGGTTGAAGACGTGCAAGCTGAGGTTGAACCCGAACAAGTGCACCTTTGGGGTAAGGTCTGGTAAGCTGCTGGGTTTCGTTGTCAATGATAAGGGTATTCAGGTGGACCCTGCCAAGGTAAAAGCCATATAGGAGATGCCGGCTCCCGGCACGGAAAAGGAAGTTAGAGGTTTTTTGGGATGTCTGAACTACATCGCCCGATTCATTTCACATCTGACTGCTACTTGTGAGCCAATCTTCAAGCTGTTGAAGAAAGATCGAGTAGTAAAATGGAATGATGAATGTCATACCGCTTTCGAAAGACTCAAGGAATACCTCCAAGAGCCACCAATTCTGATGCCTCCAGTTGAAGGAAGACCTTTGATCTTATACTTGACAGTGCTGGATAATTCAATGGGGTGCGTATTGGGGCAGCATGACGAGTCTGGCCGAAAAGAGCACGCTATTTACTGCCTTAGCAAAAGGTTTACCGACTGTGAGACCCGATACTCATTGCTCGAGAAAACTTGCTGCGCTTTGGCATGGGCTGCTCGCTGGCTGAGATAGTATATGCTGACTCACACCACCTTATTGATATCAAAGATGGATCCAATCAAGTATATCTTCGAAAAGCCTGCCTTGTCCGGAAGAATAGCAAGATGGCAGATGATCTTAACTGAGTATGACATCCAATACACAACCCAAAAAGAAATTCAAGGGGAGTGTATTGGCGAATCATTTGGCGCATCAGGCTGTGGATGACTATCAATCCATGAATTTCGAGTTCCCGGATGAGAACATCATGTTGGTGAGCGACTGTGAAGAACCTGGACCGGATGAAGGACCTGAGGAAGGATCCCGATGGTCTATGTATTTTTATGGATCATCAAACACATTGGGTAATGGCATTGGCATTGTGATCATATCTCCTGAGGGCTGTCATACTCCGTTCACCGCCCGATTATGTTTTAACTGCACCAACAATATGGCAGAGTATGAAGTGTGTATCCTGGGTCTTCGAGCTGCTATTCACCCGAGGATTAAGTTCTTGAGTGTATTCAGAGATTCTGCTTTAGTGATCAGCCTGATCAAAGGCAAGTGGGATACGAAGCACCAAAATCTTATTCCTTACAAAGGATATGTACTGACATTGCTCCCACATTTCGAGGAGATAACCTTTGAGCATTTCCCCAGAGAAGAGAACCAGTTAGCGGACGTGCTAGCTACCATGTCTTCTATGTTCAAAGTCAGGTGGGACAATGAAGCTCCCCAGATTACCATCGAGAGGTTGGACAAACCCGCACATTGTTGTGACAACGAGACTGAAGAGGTAGCAGATAAACCCTGGTTCTACGAGGTAAAGAGGTATCTTGAGGCTCAAGAGTACCCCGAGGGTGCATCTGTTAATGATAAGAAGTTTCTGAGAAGGTTCGCTGCAAAGTTCTTCATCAGTAATGGTGTCCTTTATAAGCGTAACCATGATTCAACCTTACTGCGATGAATGGACAAGAGCGAGGCAGAAAGGATCATGGCAGAGTTACATGAAGGTACCTTCGAAACTCATTCCAGTGGACATACCATGACAAAGAAAATCCTACAGGCTGGATATTATTGGTCCACTATAGAAGCCGATTGTTATCAGCATTCTCGAACATGTCATAAGTGCCAAGTCTATGCTGATAAGGTGCACGTACCTCCAGTTCCCCTGAATGTTTTGACAGCTCCTTGGGCTTTTGTAATGTGGGGCATCGACATGATCGGCGAGATCAGACCTACTGTGTCCAACGGGCATCGTTTCATTCTGGTGGCTCTTGATTACTTTACAAAGTAGGTCGAGGCAGCTTCCTTTGCTACAGTAACCAAGAACATCGTGGCGTGATTTATCCGACACAATCGGATATGTCGATATGGTGTACCAGAGAGGATCATCACGGACAATGGTACAAATCTCAACAATATAATGATCACCGAGCTCTGCAAACAGTTTAAGATACAGCATCACAACTCTTCTCCCTACCGGCCGAAGATGAATGGGGCTGTTGAAGCAGCTAATAAGAACATCAAGAAGATTGTACAGAAGATGACTGTGACATACAAAGAATGGCATGAGATGTTACCATTCGCTCTTCATGGGTATGGCACCTCAGCACGGACGTCAACAGGGGCAACACCCTACTCTTTGGTGTATGGCATGGAGACAGTCCTACCCATCAAAGTTCAGATACCCTCTCTCCGGATTATGAAGGATGCAGATTTGAGCGAAGATGATTGGATCCAGACCCGGCTTGATTAGCTGAATTTAATCGATGAAAAAAGACTTATTGCTATTTGTCGTGGTCAGACGTATCAAAAGCGAATGATTAAGTCTTTTAACAAGAAAGTCAGACGTCAAGAATATCAAGTTGGGGATCTGGTAATCAAACGCATCATACTACCACAAGGTGATCCCAGGGGCAAATGGACCCCCACATACGAAGGGCCATTTGTGGTTAAGAACATTTTCTCGGAAGGAGCTATGATTCTAACCACCATGGACGGTGACGAGCTTCCTCACCCCATCAATGCAGACATAGTAAAAAGATACTACGCATAATAAAAGACCCGCTAGGTTGACTGGCCTAGGAAAAAATAAGGGCTTCCCGACGAACCAAAAGGGTTCAGACAAAAGTAAGGGATGAAAATGAAAAAAACTGTACACCCGACAAGTCGAAAACCTGAAAAGGAGGCTTAGGCAAAAAAGGGTATCCCGGTGGACTGAAAACCCGAAAGGGTGGTCCAGGCAAAAATTAGGAATTGAAGCGTAACACTCTGTCTCATTGGATCATCTTGCAACCAGACTTCGGTATCGACTATCAAGCTCGAACATTGCCAATCAATATGATCTACCTTCGACCAAGTAGCAAAGTAATGAGACGCTTAAAGATATAAAGGCAATAGCAGAGTTGGAACCCAGTGGGATTGTTCATATAGCTGTTTTTCTTTCTCTTTCACAAAATGTATAATTCCTGTCTTTCAACGGCGTTCTCTTACTAGGACGTCAGCCTCTTTCTACAAAGCGCCTATTATAGGCCAACTTCAAAATCAATACAATTCATTTTCACAAGAAATTTCAAAATTGTTTTTCTTTTTCTGTTTTGTTTTGCAAGAACGTCCAATGATTCATTTTTTATATATGCATTTGAAAATAATTGCTGCTCATAAATATTTACATAAGAAACAAAAGACAATTACTCATAATTCCAGGAACAGGGGTGTTATACCCCAAAATTTACCCTCCTTTTTTTCACAAGAAATCACAACCCCAAGGTTTTCTCTGATTTTTGAGATTGGCTCAAGAATCGGTCAAACAGACTTTTCTTTATCAGTCAATCCAGAATTAGGGTTTTTCGCTCACATTTCTCAGAAAGAACTGAATCCTCAGATATTCAGTTAATTGTTACATTATTGTCATGCTTGTTCAAGATTACTGGTTGTTTCTCAAAGAACCTAAATACCTGGGATTGGAGCTGAGGCTTTGTTTGAAACTTTGAGGCATTGGTTTGATCAGTGGAGTGAAAAGTGTATGGAACACTTGTTGGATTAACTGTACAAAGCATGGTTAATTGGAATGGCAGGCGTATGATGATTAATGCAAGGTTGCGAGACGGCAAAGTTTATTGATTATTTATTTCATCCGGATTAAAGTTATTGGGATACATTCCCAGTTATTTTAATTTAAGAGACTTAAATAATTAAATAGACGGTACAAGGGAAAGAATGGAATATTTGACAGTAGGAAATTCTTATTTGACAAAGACTTTTTATTTATTTATTTCAAATATTGTTACAAATGTTATTCGAATATTGTAAATTTATAATTTACAGTGTTTACAATAATATTTTTTACAATAAATGAAAAGAAAATAAATCTAAAGCCTAAATCTCTTGAAATCTTTGATCTTCTACTGTTTCTTCCATTATTCAACTGGTACCTACTTGAAAAAAGAAGAAAAAGAAAATCAGTACAAGATTATTTTAAATGAAAAGAAGAGAAAAAAAATCATCATTAAAATTGGCCGTCTAGAATCAGATTGCCTATTTTTCATCACGCTTTATTTTCTCTCTGCAAATCACAAGAAGATCACTCTTCTCGGTTCACAGAGAGAAAAATAAAATATAAATGCAAGCATGTCAAACTCAATGCAAAAACATGGGTCAAGTACAAAAAGTTCCAAACTGCATTAACAAAGCAAACTGAATCACAAAAAGTTCCAAGTTGCATTAACCAAGCAAACTGAGTTACAAACTAAGTGCCAAGCTACATTAACCAAGCAAACTGTAGTACAAATTCAAAGAGACAAACAGGCGCCAAAACTGCCAGGGTAAGTCAAGCAAAGGAATAAACTCAGCAGCAAGTAAAGTCCCATATTCAGCTACAGTACAAAATTTCCCAAAACCAAGTTACAAGACAGATTTGATAAAAATGGTAATGCAGCATGAAAACAGCAATGCAGCAGACAAAAAGCAAGGCAGCAGGAAGTAATTTGTTTGACAAGTAAAAACTTGTCAAAGATGCTTTTTCATCATTTTCTAGACAGCCCAATTTTTCAGAAATAAAAGGATAAATAAGCAATTAAAAATGCTTATGGAGAGAGAGGAAAGAGAGAACCTAGTGAATAGGTTTTGCAGTTTGCAGTTTTGGCAGGCTGTAAAAGGCAGATAAGAGGAACCAAAGAAAATATATAACAGTAAAAAACACAAGGAAGAAAGAAGGAGAGATGGCATAACCTCCAAACTGGCAAGCAAAACTCACAAGCCTTCAAGCATGTTTTCAAAACCAACGAAAAACCTGCAAAACTGCAAGTTTAAGATTTTTCTTGTGTTTACCCCGAGAGATTCTTGAAAATATGCATCCACATATCATGCATTGTATCATAACAGGTTTTCCTTTTCATGTTTCCTTATTCTCCTCTTGTTTATTTCAGTAGAGATGGCTCTAGAGAGGACTGTCAAAGATATCCAGGCACAAAACGCTCAACTTCAGGAAATGTTCTTGAAGCTGTCCCAGGGGCAAGAAGAAGTGAAAGCTCTCCTCACAAGGGGCATGGTCCTGGGAAATTCCGGAGGTGTCAGGAATGATCAGTTGGAATAACTACAGACTGAGTTGGCAACAATGAAAATCCAGATGATGGGACAACTGGTTGGCCAGATGGCTCTCATTCAAGACTTGGCTCAAAGACAAGAAAAGCTCAGGGTCCTCGTCAACAAACTGCTTCGAGATAACCAAGTGGGGCAAACAACTAGGGTTGAAGATCAAGTCATCATTCAACCTCCTTTGAGATAAGAAGACAAGGGAAAAGCTCCTCAACTTGCTTCAGGGTCACAACAACCACGCCAGCGTCAACGGGGTAATCAGCGTAAGCAAAATACGCCTGGAAGACAGTTCACTGAGACTGACATACCATCATCTCTAATACTGGAACAATTGTTGGAGGTCAATCTGACTGCTTTAAAGGATCCTACTCGGAAGCCCAATACCTCTGCTCCTAGCTATCACCCCGACGCATTTTGTGTATACCACTCCTATAGTCCTGGACATGACACTGGCGACTGTTGGGCTTTGAAAAACAAGATCCAAGACTTGATTGACAATGGAGTGCTGAAATTCATGCCGGATGGCGAGATGAAAATATTTCGTTGAGGGTTCTCCACCTGAAATGACAAGTTCGAACTAAGAGACTTTTGTTTCATTTGAATTTTCAAGTTGTAATTTCTTTTGTTATTCAAACAATTATCTGTTGATGTCAAACTCTGTTTCATTAATGCATTGCATATGTTTGTCTTGAATTCATCCATTCGTTTTCACTATTCTTGAACTATGCTTTCTACTTTATTTATGACATTTAACTCTTGAAAAAGCTACAAGCCTTTAGAGGGAGGATGACGAAACAATACCGTAATCTCATACAGTATGCTTTTGAACAAACCTTGCTGACGATGTACAGGCGTTTCTTTCAAACCCTAAACACTGGAGTTATAAGGAAGATAATCCCTAGTCAACCCCCTTCGAGCCAAAGAAGTAGGAGTTTTCTGTTTTAAACAAAAATTGAAACCTTTGATTAAAACCTGGGGCAGGGTAGTCTCTCAGTTAATTCAAAAGATGCACATTGAAGTTGCAAACTCTCAGTTCGTAATACAACGAATGACATCAAAAACATTCCTTTGAAACCAAAAGACAGTGATGGTTCCTTATCTCATAGGCAGTCATTACCTCTCAAAAGAGAAAAGCCCACTAAAGCCAAAACCTGTAAAGGAGGCTTAAGAAAGTTGGGGCATCCCGCTGACTATAATCTCGAAAACAGGAACAGTTAGGCAAAAATTAGGGATAACAATTCCAAAAGAAAGAGGTCATTACATATCCTCAACAACATGAAAAATGTTGCATAAATGACTGCCTTCCCATGAAATTCAACTGGTGTGAACCATCACCCAAAACGTCGTTCCAAGCTCGAATAGAGTTCGACGCACAATTAACTGAGTTTAGGATTGAAGAACATCGTGAAGAGCGGGTGGGTACAAATATACTTCGAGCCTTTATCCTTTGTTTCTTAAACCATGAACCAAGCCACGTTACAACCCTTCAAAAGTCCTAATTGAAGCACAGGTTAGTTCGAAAGCATACTGTTACAAAAGGTATCTTGACTCCTGTAAGGCTTTGCCCTAAATCTGGTGTTGAATTTGTCTTATAAAAAGTTTTCTGCTAAAAAATGCATTTTTCAAAACTTCGAGACAAGCATAAACTTTGCATTATTCGAATATCGTTGTTTGCACATGTTTATTTGTTTGACAGCGAAGAAATTCACAACGGTGAATGTTCGGAGAAACGAAAACTCTCTCAGTGAATGAAATCACTTCAAGTGGGATGACACTCCCGTTGCAAAGATCTCCTATCAACAAGAAAAGGACTTGGTATGGAATTGTCTAGTAAACCTGGGGCAGTCTAGTCAAGATTTCAACAAATCTTTCAAAGACCATTAAACTTGGGGCAGTCCAGTCAAGATTTCAAGACAATCTCTCAATTGCAGGATAACCTGGGTCAAGTCTCCCTCACCATCACCTGGGGCATTTATAACGTCAATCTCTTCAAAGGGTTACAAATAGTCCAAGTTTCCTGGCAGTGCCATAAACATCTGATACTAGGGGCAATGATGAACCTCTCCAAAATCTTTCTGAAAAGAAGTTCAAACGTCCTCGAGAAGTTTATCACCTCTCTAAGTAGACCAGCAGTCATGGGTTTATTTCCCCAACATTTATCAAGGATTTATTCTCCACAACAAAATTACATTTCGAATTGATCGGTCGTTAAAAATTTCCTTCATCACCTGCTGGAAGTTACGGTTGTCATCAAAAAATTTTGCATCACCTGTTGGAAGTCACGGTCGTTAAAAATTTCCTTCATCACCTGCAGGAAGTTACGGTCGTCATAAAAAATTCCTTCATCACCTGTTGGAGGTTACGGTCGTCAAAGATCAAATTCTCACAAAATTCAAGTTATGAAGCCCGGATTCGACCGGATAGTATCTTGATCTCTACAAATTTCTGTGAAGCCTGGATTACGACCAGATAGCAGCCAAGAATACTACGAAGCCTGGAGTCGACCAGATAGTGGTATATCTTTAACACAAGCCATGAAGCCTGGATTCGACCAGATAATGGTATGATACATCTTGAAGCCTGGAGATCAACCAGATAACAGTTAACCGTTAACAGAATCAAGATTCTCATCCTTGATTCTCCAAAGTTTTCTTTACTCTCAGTTTAAATTTTTCAGAATTTCCAATCCCCCAAGCAGAATGAAGACTCTCATTCTCAATTTCTCACAGAATTTTTCAGATACTCCCCGGCGAAGATCTCCTCCAAGCAGGAATCCCCAATAGATTGGCATACAACCCAAGCTTCTGATTTCCCCAACAGCGGTCCCAGGACTTCTCATTTTCAAACGATCAAAGGACTTTCAATCCCCGGCAGCAGTTAGAGAGTTATAATCCCCTGCAGCAGTCAGAGATTTGTTTTCCCCGACAGCGGTCAAAGATCTTATTATCTCCAGCTATCCAGGATTTATTTTCCTCAGCAAGACAGCTCATCGGCTTACATACGCATACATTACATTCATATATCATAAACATTGATATAACACATATATTGCATCATACATTTCATGCAACATAACTTTGTGTTTCAGCTAATTTTGACCCTTTCCTAGGATAAGGTCATCAAGCTTCGATCAAGACTTCTGAAAACAGTTTACGGATTCTCCAAACACGGATGTTAATCTATCGCTTATTCAGATTCAACTTTTGAAAACAGTTTACGGATGCTTCCCAACATGGATGTTGATCTATTGCTTATTCAACTTCAAGACTTCTGAAAACAGTTTACGGATTCTCCAAATACGGATGTTAATCTATCGCTTGTTCAGATTCAACTTTTGAAAATAGTTTACGGATGCTTCCCAACATGGATGTTGATCTATTGCTTATTCAACTTCAAGACTTCTGAAAATAGTTTACGGATTCTCCAAATACGGATGTTAATCTATTGCTTGTTCAGATTCAACTTTTGAAAACAGTTTATGGATGCTTCCCAACATGGATGTTGATCTATTTCTTATTCAACTTCAAGACTTCTGAAAACAGTTTACGGATTCTCCAAGATGTTAATCTATCGCTTGTTCAGATTCAACTTTTGAAAACAGTTTACGGATGCTTCCCAACATGGATGTTGATTTATTGCTTATTCAACTTCAAGACTTCTGAAAACAGTTTACGGATTCTCCAAACATGGATGATAATCTATCACTTGTTCAGATTCAACTTTTGAAAACAGTTTACAGATGCTTCCCAACATGGATGCTGATTTATTGCTTATTTAACTTCAAGACTTCTGAAAATAGTTTACGGATTCTCCAAATACGGATGTTAATCTATCGCTTGTTCAGATTCAACTTTTGAAAACAGTTTACGGATGCTTCCCAACATGGATGCTGATCTATTGCTTATTCAACTTCAAGACTTCTGAAAACAGTTTACGGATTCTCCAAACACGGATGTTAATCTATCGCTTGTTCAGATTCAACTTTTGAAAACAGTTTACGGATGCTCCCCAACATGGACGCTGATCTATTGCTTATTCAACTTCTGTTTGCTGAAAACAGTTTACGGAAGCTCCAAACGCAGATGCTAATCTATTGCTTATTCAGACCCCGGTTCAGAGATGCTCCAAACATGGATACTTTTTTGATCCTCATCCTTTCACCTACAACATACAGTTCAACAAACATTCCTCGATGGCATCTTTAAGCCCATCCCCGACAAGATTCTGTCACATCTCAAAGTGGCATCTTTAAGCCCATTCCCTCAACCATGCTTTGACGAGTGCAAATTTATGGGCACTCTAGTGTCCAATCATCTATTACCTTCGAGTCGCAAAAGGCAAACTCGCCAATCTAACTCTTCAGGTTCAAGAAGATTGAACAGGGGCAACTTTTATACCCCAAAATTTGCCCTCCTTTTTTTCACAAGAAATCACAACCCCAAGGTTTTCTCTGATTTTTGAGATTGGCTCAAGAATCGGTCAAACAGACTTTTCTTTATCAGTCAATCCAGAATTAGGGTTTTTCGCTCGCATTTCTCAGAAAGAACTGAATCCTCAGATAATCAGTTAATTGTTACATTATTGTCATGCTTGTTCAAGATTACTGGTTGTTTCTCAAAGAACCTAAATACCTGGGATAGGAGCTGAGGCTTTGTTTGAAACTTTGAGGCATTGGTTTGATCAGTGGAGTGAAAAGTGTATGGAACACTTGTTGGATTAACTGTACAAAGCATGGTTAATTGGAATGCCAGGCGTATGATGATTAATGCAAGGTTGCGAGATGGCAAAGTTTATTGATTATTTATTTCATCTGGATTAAAGTTATTGGGATACATTCCCAGTTATTTTAATTTAAGAGACTTAAATAATTAAATAGATGGTACAAGGGAAAGAATGGAATATTTGACAGTAGGAAATTCTTATTTGACAAAGACTTTTTATTTATTTATTTCAAATATTGTTACAAATGTTATTCGAATATTGTAAATTTATAATTTACAGTGTTTACAATAATATTTTTTACAATAAATGAAAAGAAAATAAATCTAAAGCCTAAATCTCTTGAAATCTTTGATCTTCTACTGTTTCTTCCATTATTCAATTGGTACCTACCTGAAAAAAGAAGAAAAAGAAAATCAATACAAGATTATTTTAAATGAAAAGAAGAAAAAAAAACATCATTAAAATTGGCCGTCTATAATCAGATTGCCTATTTTTCATCACACTTTATTTTCTCTCTGCAAATCACAAGAAGATCACTCTTCTCGGTTCACAGAGAGAAAAATAAAATATAAATGCAAGCATGTCAAACTCAATGCAAAAACATGGGTCAAGTACAAAAAGTTCCAAACTGCATTAACCAAGCAAACTGAATCACAAAAAGTTCCAAGCTGCATTAACCAAGCAAACTGAGTTACAAACTAAGTGCCAAGCTACATTAACCAAGCAAACTGTAGTACAAATTCAAAGAGACAAACAGACGCCAAAACTGCTAGGGTAAGTCATGCAAAGGAATAAACTCAGCAGCAAGTAAAGTCCCATATTCAGCTACAGTACAAAATTGCCCAAAACCAAGTTACAAGACAGATTTGATAAAAATGGTAATGCAGCATGAAAACAACAATGCAGCAGACAAAAAGCAAGGCAGCAGGAAGTAATTTGTTTGACAAGTAAAAACTTGTCAAAGATGCTTTTTCATCATTTTCTAGACAGCCCAATTTTTCAGAAATAAAAGGATAAATAAGCAATTAAAAATGCTTATGGAGAGAGAGGAAAGAGAGAACCTAGTGAATAGATTTTGCAGTTTGCAGTTTTGGCAGGCTGTAAAAGGCAGATAAGAGGAACCAAAGAAAATATATAACAGTAAAAAACACAAGGAAGAAAGAAGGAGAGATGGCATAACCTCCAAACTGGCAAGCAAAACTCACAAGCCTTCAAGCATGTTTTCAAAACCAACGAAAAACCTGCAAAATTGCAAGTTTAAGAAACCAAGCCTGCCTCCAACTGAAACCAAGCCTGCATTACAAAACTGCATCTCAAAATGCAGTAACAAACACAGAAAACCTGTTAGACTGCATAAACCTGCCTTCAAAAGTAAAAACTGCTTCTCAAGCAAAACCTGCTCAAACTACACAAAACTGCAAAAACCAGTAAAACAAGCCTTCAAAGCCTGCCTTCCAAAGCCAGTAGCAAGCCTGCCCTTTTCAAAAAACACAAACCTATTCAAACCTGCAAAACTGCAAGTTTAAAGCTCAAACTGCACAAAACTGCAAAAAAACAGTTTAAACAACAAACACCAAATACTCGTCAGCTTGCCTCACAAATCACATAAACCAGTTCAACCTGTAAAACTGCCTTCCAAACACTCAGGCCAACAAACCAGTGAACAAAACTGCCAAACCTTCACCAACAATCAGTAACCAACAAAATCATCAGCTCAAATCAGAAACAAATATTCAAGCCTCCTCAGAACAAGTTCATCATCAGAACATCAATATCAAAAGAAGAACAAGCAGCAAGTTCTAGCTTGTGTTCACTAACAATTTGCAAACAACATGAAGAACAACAAATAGCCCTTTTTCAGAATACATGTTCATCATTAAATAAACAGGGTACCCAAAAGAAGAAGAGAGAACTCAGAAGCATAGTTTTTCAGAAAACATCAACAAAAACATAGCAACAACAAAGACCAAATCGCAGAAAGTTATCGTCATTGATACAAGATATCCAACACTCAAAGAAGAAGAAGAAATCCAGAAGTAAAGAACAAAGCAAGTGTTTTCAGAGCAACAATCATCATCAAACAACGTAAAGATACAAAAATACCAGAGGTAAGCTAGCAACACTGTCATCCTTGTCCTCCTTCTCCGGCCACCAAGAGCGCTGCCGTTCCAAGCCCTCTCTCCACCATCCACTCTCCAGAAACGAAACCCCAAAGGTATTGTTTTCCTTTCCCTCTTTATTTTTCTACATCTCACACCAAAACATCAAAGATTAAACATGCAAACTGTAAAGAAAACGCGTCAAGAACGAAAACAATACCTTTCAAATCACCGCCTTGTATAGTCACAGAGAGGAGAAGATGGAGGCAACATTCTGGTAGCCTGGAGCTTGGAGAGAACGAATCATCACTTAGTTGAGAATGAGAAGAGAGACGAAGAAGACGAGAGAAGGAGCGGCGCCATTAACAAACTGCAAACCCTAAAACGAAACCCTAACAAATGTTGTTCAACCCTTCATTTGGGCCACCTCCCAAAATAAAACTGAAGCCCAAACACGTTCTGGCGCCTACACCCCCCTTCCCTCTTCTTTAATCTGTTGTCTTCTTTATCTTTCTTTATTTGGGCCATCCAAAACATTCCTTAAGCCCATTTTCCCTTTTTTAATGTTTTAAAAAAAACAATACCTCTTTTATCACTTTATTTTCATTTTCTATAGTCTAATTCTTTTTTTTTTCTCTTTTGTTAAATAAAAAGAATATATTAAATTTTTGTATAAATTTTCTTAATAATTTTTCTTAAACAATTATTACATTTAATCAACATATATAAGTAATAGAATTTTAACTTAAAATAATTTTTCTTTTCTTTAAAACTCTTTGTTTATATAATCAATAAAAAACATAAAATACAAAAAAAATAATAAATACTTAAGTCTTTAATTAGGTTAATTTTTATTTGAGCATTTGTGAATAAGTATACACATCTCATATTTTCTTTGATTTTTTATTATCTTATACCTTGTTATAATTGAGAATGCGACAGTTCGATTTGGTTGTAACATAATACTTGGACATTAATATTCTGATGAGACTCATCCCCATTTGTAAACATTTGTACCCCCATCCCCAGATACTTATTTGTAATAACTTAGATTTTTAAATTCCCGCAATTTATCGCTTTCCATATACTGTATAGTAATTAGGGTTTGTATGCGAAGATTCAAAATCAATCGCTAGATGACCTAATACAAGATAAATGCATGAAAATCAATACACAATTCACACTTGCACCTCTAGGGTAACCTCGTTTGTTGCCTCGGAAAATGAAATCATGTCCCTCGAGTATGTGACACTCTAGCAAATGTCCCTTCGATAAACAAAGATCGTAGTCCCTCGATGACCCTCGATGTTGCCTTCGATAAAACAATCTCATCCCTTACAAAATTGCTAGAGCGTCTCACAAGTTGCTTTCAATGATTGTATACGATGACCTGCGCCTGTCCCGTTAAACATCCTAACGCAAGGTTGTTCATCAAACACAATGGTGAAACAACACTGTTAAAAGGGTTAAAAACATAAGAAAGATCATTGAGTAAAAATAGGGTAGACAAACTCTTAGTTACTTGATCAAAAATCTTGCAAAACATCCTTGCCATTTTTCAAACACACTTCACAACACAACTTCAAAAACCACTTTCAAAACATTAAAATATCTTTTCGAAAAGACACACACCTTTGTATATATTCAAACAGGAATCATTACAAAGGTTGCCTAGACAAGGCATCTTTTTTCAAAACAGCACCATTTCAAACAATTGAGAAGCAAAGGCAAGTGATCTAAAACAAGTAACTAAGAGCCCATGGATAACCATGGATGAAAAGGGTGCTAGAACCTTCCCTTTTCATAATCTACCCCCCGAACCCAAGAAAACATCTCAAAGGTCTTTCCTGTGCTTTTTGACCTTTCCTTAGGATAAAATAAAAAGTCGGTGGCGACTCTTGCTAAACCGAACAAGTGCGAAAACAAACGCAAAAACCCAAGTCAGTTCTCCCACCGTATCACAAGGGGCAAACAAGAAGTTTCAATTCAAACTCCCCCCCCCCCCTCTTGTGTTTTTCACTTCTTCAATTTGTATCAGAGTGCCTGGTTCTTAGCTCATACACTTAACTGTGTCAGTACAAGATCCAAGCTTTAGAAAAACACTATGGTGGGACCAAGTCAAAACATCAGCAATGACTATCATGATGATAAGGACAGAATCAGCGGCAAACCTCCAGTCTTTGATGGAGAAAATTTTGACTACTGGAAAGACAGAATTGAGAGCTTCTTTCTGGCTCATGATACTGACTTATGGGATATGGTAATTGATGGATATATGTATCCCGTTGATGAAGTGGTCAGAAGATAGATAGAAAAATAATTTCTGACCAACAAAAGCGTGACTTCACAAGTTATCATAAGGCCATAACAATTCTTCTTAGTGCCATCTCATATTCAGAGTATGAGAAGATCTCAAACAGAGAGGCAGCCAAAAACATGTTTGACTCTCTGAGAATGACACATGAAGGCAACATACAAGTTAAAGAAACCAAGGCCCTTGCGCTCATTCAGAAGTACGAAGCCTTCAATATGGAAGAAAGTGAATCCATAGAAGCAATGTTCTCAAGATTCCAGATTCTAGAGTAGGGGCTGAGAGTTCTGGACAAATTATATTTTATTGTTGATTACGTAAAGAAGATCATTAGAAGCTTACCAAAGCAATGGAGGCCAATGGTTACTGCTCTCAAGCTGGCAAAAGATCTCAACAAGATATCTTTGGAGGAACTTGTTAGCTCCCTCAGAAGCCATGAGATTGAGCTAGAAGATGACGAGCCTCATAAGCAAGGTAATCCTTTAGCATTAAAATCTAACAAGAAACTTGATTCTAAAGTTTTGCAGTCTATGGAAGAAACTTCTGATGGATCCTCATCAGAAGAATACGAAATGTCTCTTCTCTCCAGAAGGGTCAATCAGCTGTGGAAATAGAGGCAACGAAAATTCAGAAACTCCAGACGATCAGGGAATCAGAATGAATCCTCCTCTGGATATAGAAAGTCTGAGCCCTCCTCTAGACACAGAAGGTCTGAAGCTTCTTCTGGTCACAAAAATTGAAACAACAGAGACATTATCTTCTATGAGTGCAATGAAGAAGGGAACTACAAAAGTGATTGTCCAAGGCTTCATAAGGAGAAGCCTAAAAATAATTTCTTCAAGGAGAATAAGAAAAGTCTCATGGCAACATGGGATGATTCAGATACTTCTGACGCAGACACAGAGTCAGACGATGAAAGAGCCAACATTGCTCTTATGGCAAATGTGACAGAAGACAGCGAAGCATCTGGGTCAGACTTAGAATCAGACACATAAGAGGTATTTCCTGACTTTATTGTTAATTTTACCAAAGCTGAACTAGGAGAAAGTCTGAGTGAAATTCTGGAAAGGTATCAGCAACTCAGAGTCAAATTCAAGAACCTGAAAAAGGATTTTGCCTCTGACTCTAAACAAACTGAGAGTCTTAGATTAGAAAATTCTGAGTTAAAAGAAAAGATTTCAAAACTAGAAAATGATTTACAAAACTCTCAGAAAGAAATAATCTCAGAGGCTCCCATTAATGCTGATAAGATCATAAAAGAATATGATCATAGCTTTCAGAAGTTTCTGGCTAAAAACATATATAGAACCAAGATGGCTTCAATGATCTATGGAGTTAGCAGAAATGGCAGAAAAGGAATAGGATACCAAGGTAAGGTAAATCCACATAAGAAAGTCATGGACCTAGTAATTAAACGCGCACCACTAAAATCTCACTTCACTTATGGGCACACACATGATCTGAAATACACTAGTAATGATTATTCTGCCAAACCAAAATTTAAACAGAATTTTGGTAAAACTAACAAACCAGGACCCAAAAAGATATGGGTACTGTTGTACCCCAAAATTTTCCCTCCCATATTTCTCAGTACATTTCAAGTGAGGTCCTCAAATTGCTAAAGGAAATCCAAGGGTTGACCAGACAAACTCTTTCCTAAGGCAGTCTACCCCAAATTAGGTTTTCAATTTGCATCAAGATGTTTGAGTTCAAAAGATCCAAAATGCTCACCATCGTCCTAATATGTTCTCAATACCATCCATGTCAAGTTTCAAGCCTTGCAGAGGAAGTTTGCTCAGTCAATTGCTCAAAGGCCTGAAAATCGACTGTGCTAGGGCAAAAGTCAACTGTGGCCCACATATAGTCAAACTTCAAGATTTTTGGTCAACATTATCATTTTTAAGTATTATTCATTATTTTATAAAGGGTTGATCATGATTCTTCAAGGATTGCTCACAATTCATCAAAACCCAAATGTTGCTAAATTAGGGTTTTGTAGGAAAAGTCAACTCAACTTTGACCAAGCATAACTTTCTCATAATTTATCAAAAATGACCCATTCAAAGCTCATTTTTAATAGGATGTAATTACCTATAATTCATCTTCATCTCCCAAGTTCAAAATATGCACTCACAAGAAGATATGAATTTGGACATTATAGGTCATTTTGAAAAGTCAACAAAAACACATTTTGGGTCAAAGCTTCATACATGAACATGGAAGTCTCAATTGAGATGATACTAAACGGGTTGCTTAGAGGACATCTTAAGATTTCTAAAAAGTCCAAGAACACATTTCTAGTGTCAAAATTGAAAGAGTTATGCATTGGCCAAGTTGACCCTTTTTGCAAAATTGCCAAAAGTCAAATGTGGCCAAAATTGAATTTTTTGTCAAATGGGCCCAACTTTTTATACTTACACTGAGTTTATAATGTGACCCACGACCCATGAGTCCTTCCACTTGTCATTCTTTTATTTGTTTCATTTATTTTGATTTTATTTCATTTAAATCAAATAAAATCAAAATAAAATAATGAAAATATCAAAAACTAATCAAATCTTGAGATTTTGTGCACGTTTAAGTTCATTACACAGCCGGAAGTAAGATCAAATCGTGCAAGGCTCATATGGATACAAAAAGATTGCATTTTGCTTGATTTGGAAAGATTTGCACAAAGGATCAAATCATGAATCAATAATCATAATTGGAGAAGATTTGAAACAAATGGCAACCCTAATTCATTTTTGGATACATAAGGAACAATTGCAGACCAAAAACAAAGAGGTTGGAGGCGTGCAAAACAGAAAACAAAGTTGCAAAAATTCAAGAAAAGTTGTAAATCATTTTCCAGGTTTCAGGCCATCTCAATCCTTTCTAACCATCCCAATCGTTTGTTGGACATCCCTGGATCGTATTGTAACCACTAGCAAGCTTCCTCGCACCTAGAATCGTGTTGTAAGTTTCATACGATTCATCCCTTTTCTTGAATTCGAATATCTCAATTTTGGCATCTTTAACATGATTTATTAGCATATTCTTGATCCTTGAGTTGTTTGCAAGCTAATGGTTGCATTTAATTGCGTTTTTACTGCCTGAACATGAAAGTGCCATGGCTAGGGTTCATGCTTTGTTTTTATGGGTTTTGCATACAGGTACAATTAGACATGGATAATGGTACCATGATGCTCGTGAGGTTGCAACGAGTTGATTGGTACCATTTGTTATGATTTACCATGCTTGCACAGGGTTTTGGAGATGCACAGGGTTGTACCTACGCCCAGTGTCCGTAGGTAAAAGTAGTTTATCTAAAACGTCAGAGGAAACGAGGAAGATGATGGCGTGGCATGCTGTGAATGGCCGGTTTGAAATTTGCTCGTTTTGAGATTTTCTTTTTGTTTTTATTATATGATAATTGTTTGTTATTATTATTACAAATAACCAAGCCAGCTCAGTTAGTCAGCATGCAGTGTGAGAACGCCTAAGGGCCTGGGTTCGATCCCCAGGTCCCAACTTTGTTTCCTATTATTTTTTCTTGCATAATCAGGTACCCGTGTATCCAACAAGTCTACCATGCATCATCAATATCCCACCATCAGATCATTAAGGCTGCAGATCCAGCGCCTTATCCCTGAGGGTCCACCATACGACCAGTCAAGGAAGCACATGGGATCTGGCAAAGTCAACAAAGGCCAAGAGTTATTGGTCCCATAATTGCAATCAGCACCCCCCCCCCCCGCCCTTTGCTAGCACAACACCAGGCCCATTCTTTCTTTTCTTTAATTTTCTTTCATTTATTTAAATTGTTTAAATTGTTTTCTAACACAATTAATTTCCTTTTTTACAAAAAAATCATAAAATCAAGTTTCACAAATTTAGAATTAGGTTTTTATTATTTTATCAAATTTAATTTAATATTAATTTAAATTTAATTTATGTTAATTCTAACTTTTTATATATTTAAAATCAATTAGAAAAAATTAGGGTTTGCTTTTGACTTAATTTTTATTTCTTTTCATAAAATAAAAAATACAAAAATAGGTTAATTTAATTATTTTTCTTAAATTTAAATTAATTAGTAATTATGTTTTTTTATTTTATTCCATTAAACTTTATTTTTTTCAAAATAACACAAAAACCACAAAAATATGTTTTTTTCTTTTAAATTGCAATTAGGCTTAGTTGGGGTCAAACCCCTAAATCTCTCGTTTTCGATTCATCGCGCGCGTTTATTAGTTTTTGCAATATTAATGTAACTGCTCACGGTATGTAATAGTTTAATTAGGATTTTCTTTTATTTATCGTTTTACGGGTTTTTTGGCTATGTAATTAATCCCTCCCCCGAAGCCTTGTAATAGCGTAGGTTTTATTTCTCGCATTTTAATTCTCGCAAAATATTAACTGTTTAGATGTATGTTAATAGGATTGTATGACAAGATTGCATGATAATTTAAAACGGCTAGAAAACCCTAATGTGCAAAGATAATAACTGAAATCAAATCACTCGCACATGCGCACTCCTAGAGTATACTCTCACTTTGGTTGCCTTCGGTAAACAGTCATTAAGTATAGGGTGTTTAGTGGTGGCCCTCCTGTCTAAACAAAGATCAAAATTCCCGTTCGAAAATGTTGCCTCGGAAATGTTGCCTCGAATATGATCTTAAGACTCTAGGGTTATTACTAAGACGTCCTAACATTGCTTTAGTGATCGTACGTCCCGTAAGAATTGACCCTTACAACTCCAAACGACGTTGCTACCTACTTCTCAATAGTAGGATAGCGTTGTCTAAAGGAAACGAGAACAGAAACAATCTCTTTTCGAGTAGGTAGATGCTAGTAGGTACTTGCTCAAAACAATAAAAAATTTCACACTTATACCTTTTTCAAATAAAGTTTTCAAAAACACTTCGTAACACTCTTGAAGACAGAAGCAAGGGTTAAAACAAAGTAAAACAAAACTTTTCAAAACAAACACACACAAGCAATTTTAAAAAGATGAGCAAGTACCTAAGAGCTCGTGGAAAACCACAGATAGAAAGGGTTCTAATACCTTCCCTTTCTATAATCTACCCCCCGTACTCAAAATCTTGAAAAAGTAATTTTTCTGTGCTTTTTTCCTTTCCAGTTGGATAAAATAAAAGTCGGTGGCGACTCTTGCTTACCGCGACATTTTGCAAATACAAAACACAAAACGCAAACCAGCATTTTTCAAAACAGTCGATTCTGCCACCGTATCACAGGTACCTAAGGAAAAAATTATATATGTTACAGATATCTTTAGCAGCAAGGCTAAAACACCAGTCATGGTACCTGGACTCTGGATGCTCTCGACATATGATGGGAAGAAAGCATATGTTCCAAAGCCTGGAACTTAAACCCGGAGGCTACGTGGGTTTTATAGGCAATCAAAGAGGGAAGATCATTGGCTCTGGAACAGTAGGTAATGGTAACCTTACTTCTATTAATAATGTGATGTTAGTTGATGGATTGATGCATAACATGTTATCAATAAGTCAATTAAGTGATAACGGTTATGATATAATCTTTAATCAAAATTCATGCAAAGTTGTTAGTCAGAAAGATGGAACTATCCTGTTTAATGGAAAGAGGAAAAACAACATTTATAAGATAAAACTTTCTGAACTAAAGAGTCAAAATGTAAAATGCCTTCTTTCGGTTAACAACGAGCAATGGGTCTGGCAAAGAAGATTGGGGTATGTTAGTATGAGAAGAATATCTCAAATTAAAAAGCTCAATCTGGTCAGAGGACTTCCTAATTTGAAGTTCGGCTCAGATGCTCTGTGTGAAGCATGTCAGAAAGGCAAATTTGCAAAACCTAATTTTAAAGCTAAAAATGTTGTTTCTACCTCTAGGGCGTTAGAACTTATGCATATAGATTTATTTAGACCAGTAAAAACTGCGCCTGTTAGTGGCAAGAAGTATGGGTTAGTGATCGTAGATGACTATAGCAGATGGACATGGGTAAAGTTCTTAAGACACAAGGACGAGTCACATTCTGTGTTTGTTGCTTTCTATAACCAAGTTCAGAATGAAAAGGATCTTAGAATTGTCAAAGTCAGAAGTGATCATTGTGGAGAGTTTGAAAATAAAAAATTTGAAATATTTTTCAATGAAAATGGCATGTTGTATGATTTCTCTTGTCTTAAAACTCCCCAACAAAATGGAGTTGTAGAACGAAAGAACAAAACATTACAAGAAATAGCCAGAACCATGATCAATGAGACTAACATTGCTAAGATCTTCTGGGCAGAAGCAATTAACACATCATGTTACATTCAGAATAGAATCTCTATAAGACCTATTCTGGAAAAGACTCCATATGAATTGTGGAAGAACAGAAAGCCCAACATTTATTATTTCCATCCTTTTGGATGTACATGTTTTATTCTGAACACTAAAGAACATCTGAACAAGTTTGACTCTAAATCACAGAAGTGTATTATGTTAGGATACTTTGAACGCTCAAGAGGGTACATAGTATACAATACAGAAACACAAATTGTTGAAGAGTCAACCAGTGTTAGATTTGATGATAAGCTTGACCCTCAAAAGTCAAAGAAGAATGAATATTTTGCAGATATAGAAGTTGAATTCACAAGTGCTGAAGGCAACTCATCAGAAGCTCCCAACAGAGACGCTCCACCAATATCAGAAGGAAATGTCACAAGCACTCCAGCAAATTTTGTTGAACAACTCCAAAAAAAGTTATCCAGAAGCAGCATAGCTCACCCTGAAGATAAGATTCTGGGAAAGAAGGATGATCGAATCAGAAAAAGATCAACATTTAGAAATTATGAAGAATCCCTCATGGGATAGGTATCTCTGATTGAACCAACAATAATTGATGAAGCTCTTCTAGATAACAACTGGATTCTGGCAATGCAGGAGGAGTTAAACCAATTCACCAGAAATGACATATGGGATCTGGTTCCCAAACCAAAAGGATTCAACGTCATTGGAACAAAGTGGGTGTTCATAAACAAACTGAATGAGCAAGGAAAAGTTATCAGAAACAAGGCACGACTGGTTGCACAAGGTTATAGTTAGCAAGAGGGGATAGACTATACAGAAACCTTTGCTCCAGTCGCCAGGTTAGAATCTATCAGACTCTTAATCTCTTTTGCTGTAAATAATGGCATCACTCTATATTAGATGGATGTCAAAAGTGCATTCTTAAATGGTTACATTGATGAAGAGGTATATATTCACCAACCCCCTGGGTTTGAAAATTCCAAACACCCAGAATATGTTTTCAAACTAAAGAAGACACTTTATGGTCTGAAACAAGCTCCCAGAGCTTGGTATAAAAGACTAAGTAACTTTCTGTTAGAAAAGGAATTCACCATAGGGAAAGTGGACACAACCTTATTTTGTAAGACATTTAAGAATGACATTTTAGTTTGTCAGATTTATGTAGATAATATTATATTTGGATCTACTAAACCTTCTCTGGGAAGAGAATTTTCTAAGTGCATGCAGGCAGAGTTTGATATGAGCTTGATGGGAGAACTTAAATTCTTTCTGGGGATTCAGATCAATCAGACTCCAGAAGGAACTTACATTCACTAGAGCAAATACGTCAAAGAACTTCTGAAGAAATTTGACCTTTCAGAATGTAAGCCATCAAAGACTCCAATGCATCCCATGTTCATTCTAGAAAAGGAAGAGGTAAGTAAAAAGGTAGAGCAGAAGATCTACAGAGGTATGATTGGTTCTCTCCTTTATCTGACAGCTTCAAGGCCTGACATTTTATACAGCGTTTGTTTGTGTGCTAGATTCCAATCAGATCCTAAAGAATCTTACTTAACAGCAGTTAAGTGAATTTTCAAGTATCTGAAAGGTACTACTAACCTGGGTTTATTTTATAGAAAATAAAATGAATACAGTTTAGTAGGATATTGTGATGCTGACCAACTTCAAGAGGGTAATACCCAGACCCCATGTTGGCCTAAACTCTAAGGGTTGTGGTGTGACTTGTGTGCCTTATCATGTTTGCCTTTGTAAATATTTGTGGTGTGTTTAATCATAGCATCATGACATCATCCAGCATCATATGCATTGACTAACCATTTCAGGGGTTCGAATCTTCATCTTTGTTCTTGTTTTGTAGGACATGGAAACTGTTCGCAGAAAGACAATTCAGATCAGCCTTGTAAGGATCCCTCCTCAGCTTAAGGAGCTTATATCCAGGATTCCTGAGAGCTCTTCATTCAGTGAGAGACATGGAAGACTCATCAGCTTGGTCAACACCAACATTGAGGAAGACATGATAAAGGTCATGTTCCAGTTCTTTGACCCTCTGCATCACTGTTTCACTTTCCTGGATTATCAACTGGTGCCTACATTGGAAGAGTTCTCCCGGCTTCTGAAGATCCCTATCCTTGATCAACTACCCTACAACGGTACGGAAAAGGAACCCAAACTTGAAGAGATTGCTAAGGCCTTACACCTACAACCATCTGACCTCAAGGGACATTGGGAAGCTAGAAGTGGTATCAAAGGGTTCTTAGCCAGGTTTCTGTTTGAAAAGGCCCAAGAATGTTGGAACTCCCTTGACCTACAAGCTTTTGAACAAGTTGTGGCCCTCCTTGTCTATGGTTTGGTGTTGTTCCCTAACCCAGATCAGCTTATAGATATCAGTGCTGTCCAGATCTTCATGTCCAGAAATCCTATACCTACGTTGCTTGGGGACATCCTTCACTCATGTTACACTCGAACCATGAGAAAAAGAGGTGTCCTTATGTGCTGCACTCCTCTCATGGGAAGGTGGTTTATTTCGCACCTTCCGCAATCAGTTTTGAAGAATGAGCGGGGTTTGAGATGGTCACAACGATTGATGACTCTTACACATGCTGATATACATTGGTGCCCTCGGTCCAGAGAGGATGTCATTATCATTGATCATTGTGAGGAGTACCCTAATGTTCCTTTACTTGGAATCAGAGGAGGTATTACTTACAACCCGTGCCTGGCTTGGAGACAGTTTGGTTATGCTCGGAGGGACGGCCCTCATGACATGTTAATTCCTGACATAGTTTTTGACTTCGACAACGATGCACAAGGACTTCGCCAGAGATTTATCAGAGCTTGGAGGATGCCCAGTAAGATAGACAGCAAGACACTGGGGCACAGGAACTCCATCCCGTTGGAACCTTATCTCAAGTGGGTACGCGCCCGCTCCCAGAAGTTAGAGATGCCTTATCCTCATGTTCTCCCTGTAATCAAAGAGCCAGTCTTGGAAGGAGAGGTGTCCTACACCATTCAACATCCTGACATGCCCACGTCCTGGGAAGAGATGCAGAAGAGCTGGATCCAGCTTAAGGAAGAACGGAATTCTCTGGAGACCAGTCTACATGCTAGTGAAAAGAAGGTCCTGGAACTCACCCGCCTACTGCACAAGGAGAAGAATCTCAACACCTACATTGCTCCAAAGAGGATGCGTAGTGTCTTTTGGGATTGAGTTTCTTTGTAATATTTTGCCCATGAGGCCTTGATGTACCAAACAATTATTTCCTTAATATTAACGTGTGTTCTTTTTTTGTCTACAACAAATTTGAACTTTCGAACCCTTGAATGCATTGCATAAACACATATCATTCATCATGTGCATAGCAGGTACTCTTCTTTTCAGGTTGCTTACTGTTCTTCGCTGTTTATTTCAGCATCATGAACCCTGAATCATCTACCGAGCTGTCTATCAAAGCCCTTCAGGCGCAGAACGCACAATTTCAGGAGCTGATCATGGGTTTGGCTAAAGGTCAACAAGAGCTGAAGGCTATGCTCCTGAAGAAGAGTAAGAAGAAGAAGAGGATTGTGCTATTCAACACTGGACGCAGGCTCGGGAACACTTTGCAAAATGAAGCTGAGAGGACTACTCCATCTGTGGGGGAAGGTAGTCACCAAGGGAGAGAGGTCCCTAGTCCTGTGGTCTCTGACACTGAGACAGACTTCAACGACGAACAGTACCCTCCTGCTGAGGACCGGTACAGACAACTGGAGGACAGATTAAATGCTATGGAGATTCAGCGTGTGCCTGGACTGGATTTCGGAGACTTGGGGTTATCTTCTGGGGTGGTAATTCCACACAAGTTCAAGGCGCCTGCCTTTGTGAAGTATGACGGGGCTTCCTGTCCCAAGATGCACCTCCGTTCTTATGTAAGGAAGATCCAGCCTTACACAGCAGACAAGAACTTATGGATCCACTTCTTCCAAGAGAGTCTTTCAGGGACTCACCTCGAATGGTTCTATCAGCTGGATGGAACCAACATTCGTAACTGGGAGGATCTGGCCACTGCTTTTTACAAGTAGTATCAATATAATTCCGACCTCGCTCCTACGCGTACCCAACTCCAGGGTATGTCGCTAGGATCGGGTGAAGGTTTTAAGGAGTACGCACAGAAATGGAGAGATCTGGCTGGCAGGGTGCAGCCACCATTGACGGACCGGGAGCTGGTGGATATGTTCCTGGGGACCCTATCTGGTCCATTTTTCAATCATCTCATTGGCAATTCCTCTACTGGGTTTACTGATCTGATCCTGACTGGGGAGAGGATCGAGGCTGGTATAAAATCGGGAAAGATACAGAAGGGTACCTCCTCAATTGCTGAAAAGAAGCCCTTCAAGAAGGAGGCAAGTGTTGTGTATGGTCCAAGAAGGCAAAACAAACCTGAACACCGCCAAGCTGTCAATGCGGTGGTTATTTCTAAGCCTGCTACTGCTCCACAACAGTACAACCAACCCAGAGCTGAGAGGCCCAAACGGCAGTATACTCGACTCAGCATGACTCTCTCACAGATCCTGCCGCAACTGCTGTCAACTAGCCTGGTAACTGTCAAAGAGGCTCCGAAGATGGTAAACACAGCATCTCTGAAATACAACCCCAACGCCCGTTGCGCATATCACTCTGATAGCCCGGGACATTCTACTGATGATTGTTGGGCCCTGAGGAATAAGGTTCAGGACCTTATTGATGCCAAGGAGATACAGTTCGAGGCGCCCGAGAGGCCAAATGTTGTGACCGCTCCCATGCCCCAGCATGGAGTGAATGCTGTTGAGGAGGATTTGTATGTAGCTTCTGTGGATGATGTTGCTACTCTGTTACTGACTGTCAAGAGGAACCTATTGCTAGCCGGTTTATTTCCGGGATGTAGCAAAGGTTGCCCTTTATGTGCTGATTCCCCTGCTGGTTGTTCTTTGCTGAAATCAGGCGTCCAAAACCTGATGGATAGTAAAGAGATTTTGTTCAAGAAGACTTCCGTTCCTGCTGCCCCTGTTGAAGAAGTTTCAATTGTTACCATTTTCAACAACCCTTCCAAGTCTCCTTCAAAGAAGCTTGTCCAAATTTTACCTGTTCACAAGATTGCTCCTATCACCATTACTGTTCTGGGGCCCATCCCCTACAAGTCTGATAAGGCTGTCCCATGGCACTATGGGGCAGATGTTTATGTTCTGGGAGTGAAACAAGAGTTCAGCACTGATACTGGTGTCACCAACATCACTGGGCCTGCTAAGGTCACTCGTAGTGGAAGACTGTTCTCACCAGACATTGCTCCTCCGGTAATTCAGAGGCCTTTGATCATCACACCTGCCAGTGTGCCTGTTTCCCCCCCCCTGACCAAGTTTCCACCCCTGCCGCCGAGTCATCTGATGCTCGGGGCAAGGGGATTGCTGCTGATGTGCCTGCCCGGACGGAGGCACCAAAGACCATTGTTGAGGCTTCCAAGCAGGAGATGGAAGAGATCCTCAAAATAATAAAGAAAAGTGATTTCAACATTGTCGAACAGCTGGGACACACCCCCTCCAAAATCTCCATGCTATCACTACTGCTGTGTTCAGAGGCCCATGCCAAGGCCCTGATTGCTTTCTTAAATATGGCTCACGTACCCCAAGAGACGTCTGCTGATCAATTCACCGACTGTGTGGCCAACCTAACTGCTGACAATGGTCTGGGTTTCTCTGATGCTGATCTGACAGCCAAGGGGAAGAACCATAATGATGCCCTGCATGTCTCCATTGAATGCAAGGGCACTAATCTTGCTCACGTGCTGGTTGACACTGGTTCTTCACTAAACGTGCTACCCAAGAAGGCTTTGGACAGGCTGTACTGTGAGGGTCTAGAGCTCAAACCAAGTAACATTGTTGTCTGGGCCTTTGACGGGTCCAAAAGAATGGTACATGGTGAGGTTGACATCCCTATCAGGGTTGGGTCACAGGTCTTTGATTCAAAATTCTATGTGATGGACATCCGTCCATCCTATTCTTGTTTGCTGGGTCGCCCGTGGATCCACAAGGCTGGAGCTGTGACCTCCACGTTGCATCAGAAGCTCAAGTACCCGGTCAGGGGGAAGATTGTAACAGTGCAAGGGGAAGAGGAATACATGGTCAACCACCTTAACTCCTTCAGGTACGTAGAAATGGATGGGGAGTTCATTGAGACCCCCTTTCAACATTTTGAAGAGGTACCTCCAACATTGGCAGCAGCAGAAACAGTGGTTGAAGAGGATGTTCCTTTGAAAATGGCTTCCTTGAAGGACGCCCGGGCTGTAATCAAGAAAGGTGAATGTGCTAACTGGGGCAGGCTCCCTGATTTTACACCAAAAACTGACAAGTTTGGACTGGGTTTCACTATAGAGGGTTGTGCGCAAAGCTAGGACCGGAAGACCTCCTGTGCTCATCACCAATCCTGGAGTGAATGCTATTGGGGACGAAGATGAAGTGGAAGAGTCAGAGTTTGATAGCTGGATCTACCCGACGACTGATGGTGGATTGAACAATTGGACCGCCAAAGATCATACTCCTGTTACTTTTGTTACGCAGTAATGAATTCCGTTGTTTTTGTTATTTGTAATAAACAATGAATTGAAACTCTATGGCCCGGTGTCTTACCTGGGGCACCGTGGCTTCATTTGTGAGGGCATATTAATTGTCATTTCATATATCATGAATAAAGACCTTCGACGTTTTCTCTCACTTCAAATCTTATGCTCCTTTTCTTTCTTTCCTTTCTTTATATATTGCAAAACAGCTGTATTTACACACACTCACTCGTACAGGTTTCAATCCACTCTGGATCTCACTGGTAACGACTCTGCTACTGCCAGTTATGACTTCGAAAATCCAATCAACTTAGCCGAAGACGAAGGTGAAGATGATTGCGAAGTGCCTGGCGAGCTTGCAAGACTGTTACTCCAGGAAGAAAGAGCAATTCAACCACATGAAGAGCCAGTGGAAATGGTAAATCTGGGTACGGAAGCAGACAGAAATAAAGTCAAGATCGGTGCTAATCTAGAGCTCAGCGTAAAACAATGGTTGATCCAGATGTTACATGATTATGTGGAGATCTTTGCCTGGTCCTACGAACACATGCTTGGGTTGGATACCGACATTGTGGTCCATCACTTGCCTACCAAGGAAGACTGCCCTCCGGTTAAGCAAAAGGTTCGTCGTATGCGTCCAGAAATGTCTGAAAAGATCAAGGCTGAGGTTATGAAACAGTTTGATGCCGGGTTTCTTGCAGTGACTTCTTACCCTCAGTGGGTTGCCAACGTGGTTCCAGTGCCTAAGAAAGATGGTAAGGTCAGAATGTGTGTTGATTACAGGGATCTGAACAGGGCCAGCCCCAAGGATGACTTCCCTCTACCTCACATTGATGTCCTGGTTGACAATACTGCTCAGCATAAGGTGTTCTCCTTCATGGATGGTTTTTCAGGGTATAATCAGATCAAGATGGCTCCTGAAGACATGGAAAAGACTACCTTTGTTACTCAGTGGGGCACCTTCTGCTATAAGGTCATGCCATTCGGGTTGAAAAAATGCTGGGGCAACCTACCAACGTGCCATGGTTGCTTTATTTCATGACATGATCCATCATGAGATAGAAGTGTATGTTGACGACATGATTTCAAGGTCCCAAACTGAGGAGGAACACCTTGACCATCTGCAGAAGTTGTTTGACCGTCTGAAGCTGTACAAGCTGAGGTTGAACCCGAACAAGTGTACCTTTGGGGTAAGATCTGGAAAGTTGCTAGGCTTCGTTGTAAGTGACAAGGGTATTCAAGTGGACCCTGCCAAGGTTAAAGCCATTCAAGAGATGCCAGTTCCTAAGACAGAGAAAGAGGTCAGAGGCTTTTTAGGACGCCTGAATTACATTGCCCGATTCATCTCACACCTAACTGCTACTTGTGAACCAATCTTCAAGCTGCTGAAGAAAGATCAGGTAGTATGTTGGAATGATGAATGTCAGGCTGCTTTTGACAGAATCAAAGAGTATCTCCAAGAACCACCCATTCTTATGCCACCGGTCGAAGGGAGACCTCTGATACTATACCTGACAGTACTTGACAACTCAATGGGGTGTGTGTTGGGGCAGCATGACGAGTCTGGCCGAAAAGAGCACGCCATTTATTACCTTAGCAAAAAGTTTACCGACTGTGAGACCTGATACTCACTGCTCGAGAAAACTTGCTGTGCTTTGGTATGGGCTGCTCGCCGGCTGAGACAGTATATGCTGACTCACACTACCTTGTTGATCTCAAAGATGGATCCAATAAAGTACATATTTGAAAAGCCTGCTCTGTCTGGGAGAATAGCAAGATGGCAAATGATCTTGACGGAATACGACATCCAGTACACGACTCAGAAAGCTATCAAGGGAAGTGTATTGGCAGACCACTTGGCACATCAGGCAGTAGACGACTATCAGTCAATGAACTTTGAGTTTCCGGACGAGAGCATCATGATAGTGACTGATTGTGAAGTACCTGGACCGGATGAAGGACCTGAGGAAGGATCCCGATGGTCTATGCACTTTGACGGAGCCTCCAATGCTTTGGGTAACGGTATCGGCGCTGTGATCATATCCCCTCAAGGCACTCATACTCCACGCACTGCCCGGCTATGTTTCAACTGCACCAACAACATGGCGGAGTATGAGGCATGCATCATGGGTCTCCAAGCTGCGATTGACTTAAGGATCAAGTTTCTGAGTGTCTTCGGAGATTCCGCTCTCGTGATCAATCAGATCAAAGGGGAGTGGGATACGAAACATCCGAATCTTATTCCTTACAGAGAATGTGTGTTGACATTGATTCCCCATTTCACAGAGATAACTTTTAAACATTTCCCAAGAGAGGAGAATCAGTTGGCAGACGCGTTAGCTACGATGTCTTCAATGTTCAAAGTCAAATGGGACAATGAGGCTCCCCGGGTCATCATCTG
The DNA here is from genome assembly GCA_948472305.1 of Vicia faba. Taxonomy (NCBI): domain Eukaryota; kingdom Viridiplantae; phylum Streptophyta; class Magnoliopsida; order Fabales; family Fabaceae; genus Vicia; species Vicia faba. Next base: position 269,086,912 of record OX451738.1, on the reverse strand, counting down.
GAAACTGGACGAACCGGCATACTGTTGTGATCTTGAGGCTGAGACAGTGACTGAGAAACCTTGGTACCATGAAGTGAAGAGATACTTGGAAGATCAGGAGTATCCTGAAGGTGCATCTATCAACGACAAAAAGTTTCTAAGAAGGTTCGCAGCAACGTTCTTCCTCAGCAACGGCATCCTGTACAAGCGAAACCATGATTCGACCTTACTGCATTGTGTGGATAAGACTGAAGCAGAAAGGATCATGGCGGAGCTACATGAAGGTGCATTCGGAACACATTCCAGTGGACATACTATGGCAAAGAAAATCCTTCGGGCATGATATTTCTGGTCCACCATGGAAGCCGACTGTTACCAACATTCTCGGTCATGTCACAAGTGTCAGATATATGCAGATAAGGTGCACATTCCTCCAGTTCCTCTGAATGTCTTGACAGTACCTTGGCCTTTTGCAATGTGGGGCATAGACATGATCGGCGAGATCAGACCTGCGACATCTAACGGGCATCGCTTCATCCTTGTAGCGATTGATTACTTTACGAAGTGGGTTGAAGCAGCTTCCTACGCTACAGTAACCAAGAATGTTGTGGCACGGTTCATTCGGCATAACCTGATCTGTCGGTACGGCGTCCCAGAAAGGATCATTACAGACAACGGTACTAATCTTAATAACAAGATGATCACTGAGCTCTGCGAGCAATTCAAGATACAGCACCACGACTCTTCTCCTTACCGACCGAAGATGAATGGGGCTGTAGAAGCAGCGAATAAGAATATCAAGAAAATTGTGCAGAAGATGACAGTGACCTATAAAGATTGGCACGAGATGTTACCGTTTGCTCTACATGGGTACCGTACCTCAGCAAGGACGTCAACCGGGGCAACTCCTTTTTCCTTGGTCTATGGCATGGAGGCAGTCTTACCGATTGAAGTGCAAATACCCTCTCTCCGGATAATGAAGGATGCAGACCTGAGTGAAGATGATTGGATCCAGACACGACTTGATCAGCTAAATCTAATTGACGAAAAGAGACTTACTGCTATTTGTCATGGTCAGACGTATCAAAAATGGATGATCAGGGCATTTAACAAGAAAGTCAGACCACAAGAATATCAAGTTGGGGATCTGGTAATCAAGCGTATCATCCTTCCTCAGAGTGATCCCAGGGGCAAATGGACCCCTACATACGAAGGGTCATTTGTGGTTAAACATGTGTTCTCAGGAGGAGCCATGATTCTAACTACCATGGATGGTGACGACCTTCCTCACCCCGCCAATGCAGACATAGTAAAAAGATACTACGCATGACAAAAGACCCGCTAGGTTAACATACCTAGGCAAAAATTAGGGCTTCCCGGCGAACCAAAAGGGTTCGGGCAAAATGAAGGGATGAAATGGAAAAAATCTGTATACCCGGCAAGTCGAAAACCTGAAAAGGCGGCTTGGGCAAAAATGGGTATCCCGGTGGACTGAAAACCCGAAAGGGCGGTCCAGGCAAAAGTTAGGGATAAAGCGTAATACTATGTCTCATTGGACCACTTTGCACCCAGAATCCGGTATCTATTGTCAAGTTCAAACGACATCGATCAATCAGCTTCATCTTCAGCTAGGTCATCAAGTGATGAGACGCTCGAAGATATAAAGGCGATAGCAGAGTTGAAACCCAGTGGGATTGTTCTTTTCACATAGCTGTTTTGTTTTCCCTTTGTATAAATTTGTATAAACTCTTCTATTCGGCGGCGTTCTCCTACTAGGACGTCAGCCTCTTGTACATAAAACGCCTATTTACGGGCAAATTCAAAAATCAATATAAATTCACTCTTCAGCTAAAATTGCCAACTGTTTTTTCCTTTTCTGTTTTGTTTTGCGAAGAACGTCCAAGGTTCAATTTGTGATATATGCATTTGACACTAATTGCTAACTCATAAATATTTGCATACGAAACAAAGGATTAATTACAGGTAACATTAGAAACAGGGGCAATAATGAGTTGTCTAAAGCGATCTAATTGCTATATCCACCAAGGTACCAAGGTAAGTTCACCTGAAGAACAGAACCAAGATATCTTAATTCCCCAGAGAGTGAGCCAGCAAGTCAACACACTCTTCCCAAGCAGAGTTATCCTGTCAGCCTTAAGGAAGTTGGGTATCCCCAGCAGATCTCAACATTCCCCAACAATATACGAGCATTCCTAACAAGCATCCCCGACAGTCTTGGTCTAAGATTGTTCCCCGGCGGTATACTAGACATTTGGTGGAGCCACTTCCCCGGTATATCTCAAGAATTTCCCCAGGAGAGTCCAGTCCAGAAGTTTCCCCAGGAAAGTTCAATCCATCTCCCCAGCACGAAGCTTATCCCCAGTAGATTCTGGAAGCTTATCCCAACAGAGCACGAACGGGTCTCCCAGCTTTATTCAAAGGTTATTTCCCTACCAGGATATAACTGGGTTATCCTCAGCCAAAAACCACGAGAAGATCGTCCTCGGCAAAGTCTTCTTATCCCCAGCGAAGTCTATTAACACTTCCAACATCAACGGTATCCCCAGCGAAGTTACTACCAACATCTCAACAGAGTACCTCTCTTCCCACAGAGTATTGTTCCCCAGCAAGATCGCTAGAATAATTTTCTCCCCACAGAGTAATCTCCAAGTTTATTCCCCAACGGAGTCATCTTCTCCTATCGGTATCCTTGCAGTCATCACTCCCCAGTGGAAACAGAGAATGTTGTTCACATCAACCCAGGATTTGACTTCCCGGCATCCGTCAAGGATTTATTTTCCTAAGACGAAAACATACATTCATAAACAACACATCTTCATACATTATAGCATGCATATACGCATCATGAACATACAATCTCATTCATTCTGAGAACATCTCGCATGTCATACATCAGGACATCGCATACAACTAACGTTTTTTCTTTTCAGGACAAAGGTCAATACAAAGATGATTACCATCAACAGTCGCAACTAAAGATCCGATTCCTGTATCTTTCCGGGGTGTATCTGTTGACGACTATAGTACCAAACTCGATTCATGTATCCTGCCAGGGCACGTCCGAAGAGTTCGAAGATCCGATCCCTGTATCTTGCCAGGGTGTATCTGTTGACGACTACAGTACCAGACTCGATTCCTGTATCTTGCCAGGGCACGTCTGAAAAGTTCGAAGATCCGATTCCTGTATCTTGCCAGGGTGTATCTGTTGACGACTACAGTACCAGACTCGATTCCTGTATCCTGCCAGGGCACGTCTGAAGAGTTCGAAGATCCGATTCATGTATCTTGCCAGGGTGTATCTGTTGACGACTACAGTACCAGACTCGATTCCTGTATCCTTCTAGGGCACGTCTGAAGAGTTCGAAGATCCGATTCCTGTATCTTGCCAGGGTGTATCTGTTGACGACTACAGTACCAGACTCGATTCCTGTATCTTGCCAGGGCACGTCTGAAGAGTTCGAAGATCCGATTCCTGTATCTTGCCAGGGTGTATCTGTTGACGACTACAGTACCAGACTCGATTCCTGTATCCTGTCAGGGCACGTCTGAAGAGTTTAAAGATTCGATTCTTGTATCCAGCCAGGGCACGTCTACATAAAGAGTTTGAAGATCAACCCCTGTAACAGGCCAGGTAATTATTTCTCTTTCTCAGGTACGCAAGTTCTCGCTAAGGAATCTCTTACGCGATCGACACCTAGATGGCATCTATAAGCCCATCCGCATACCAACAGTTCCAAATGGCATCTATAAGCCCATTCCCGACAAAGTTCTGTCACACTTCCAAATGGCATCTATAAGCCCATTCCCGACAAAGTTTTGTCACACTTCCAGATGGCATCTATAAGCCCATCCTCCTATCCACCATCCCTCCAAATGGCATCTGTAAGCCCATTCCCGCCATCGCACTGCTGATACTCAACTATGTGAGTGCAAATTTCTGGGCACTCTAGTGTTCAATCATCTTCCACCCTCGGATCACGAAAGGCATGCAAGCCAATCTACATCCTCAGGTCTAAGAAGATTGAACAGGGGCAACTGTTGTACCCCAAAATTTGTCCTCGCATAATCCTCAAAGTTTTGACAAGAATCATCCACAAATGGTTCAAGTCTACTCAAGGGCTACACAGTCAACCATCCTCCTAAGCCAGTCAAATTAGGGTTTTGGTTCTTGAAAGGAAGTTGAAGTTTTCAAGGGCTAAATCAAGTCCCATATGCTCATAAACATTGTCAAGCATCTACATGTCAAGTTTCAAGGCTTACAAGGTCAAGTTGCACAGTCAAAAGTCCCATTTGCTCAACAGTCAATTGTAGGGGCAAAATGGTTATTTGGCAGTCAAAAGTCAAAAAATTTGGTCAACATCTTATTTTGAAGCCACAATCATCATTTGGTCAAGTCTTGACCATGATTTCACAAGAATGGCTCAAAAATCATCAAGGTGTCAAAAGTTTCTATTTTTGGACAATTGAAAAGTCAACTGTAACTTGACCAAGGCATAACTTTTTCATGGTTCATCAGAAAAATTCCATCCAATGCTCATCTTGAAGGGGAAGACATTTCCTACAACTCATCTTCACATTCCAAGTCTAATAAATGCTCTCACAAAAAGTTACCAATTTCAACATTATAGGTCATTTTCAAAAGTCAACAAAAAGGGACTTTAAGTCAAAGACCATAACTTGAGATTGGTAAATCAAAATTACATGGGACCAAATAAATTGGTTAGAGGACTTCAAGACCTTTCCAAAATGTCCAAGAACATGTTCATAACTTCAAAATTGGGCAAGATATGCATTGGAGAAGTTGGGAAATTTTTGTGAAATGGCCAAAATCATTTATCCTTGAAATTTCATTTTTGACAAAAGGGGCCCACTTTTTCCATTTGAATCAGCTTGTCCATGCTTCCCACGTGTCCCACATTTTATTTCAAAATTTAAAATTAATTTTTTCATTTTTATTTGATTTTATTAGATTTAATTCATTTTAAATCCTTTAAAATCAAATAAAAATCAAAAGGGTTAATTAAGGGACATATTTGGTTTTGATTAGCTTTGAATCACCATTATGCACATCCCAAATTCGTGCAAAGGGCTAAAGCTAGCAAGAATTCAAAATTGGCTCAAAAATGGAAGGTGTGTTAATGGAGTTTATGTCAAAATCCTAAGCATGAATGCAAGGCATTATGGGCCATAATTCTTATCAAAACATATTACATAACATGTGTACAAGTGATCACAGGCAAGGACACGACCTAAGAGGCTCCAAAACTGCAAATCACATTTCAAATTTTTGAAGCAAAAGAGCAAATCTGAAAACCTCCTTAGAGCACGTTTCAAGCCCCAATTCCCATCAAAACACACTCCTGGCATCTCAAGGAAACTTTTGCAATCAAAAGCCAATCCCAACGTGCCCAAAATCTCAGCACTCAGGCCCAAACGGTTTGCTTTTCTCTTGAATTCTATGTGATCATTCATGCGTTTTTTTAACATTTTTTGAATTGATTTACATTCATACTAACATCCTGAAGCTTTTGGTATTATTTGATTGAGCAATGGCGTCCCATATCAAAAGTTGCCATTGATGGACATTAGGGTTTCAGAGGTTTGGAATTAGGCGTTTGCACATGCTGTAAAATTAGGACATCCAATTACCATGGATGGAATCAGGACCTCCAGAAGAAGCTAACCCACTATTCGCGCCCTATTTATGTTTCCATATGAGATATTCGCTATTTTTTGGCAGGTGTTGTTTTGGGGGGGTTTAAAACCCCCGCTATCCATTTACGTTACAGGGACAAATGAAGAAGAAGACTGCGTGGCGAGATATGACTGGAGGGTTTGAATTCCAGCGTGTTTTTTTTTATTTCATAACATTGATTTTGATTTTGTTTTATATTATTTATTTTCCATTACAATACAAACGCGCATCAATAGCTCACTTGGTAAAGGCATTCGCTGGTAAACACTGGGACCTGGGTTCGAATCCCAGGTCCCCTCAAATTATTTCTATTATTTTGTGTCACATGATTCTGTGCAGTACGCTCCCAGTGACCCACCATACAACGCATATGCCTTTGTTTGCCACGCGCCCAGGAGGTCAATCCAATGGCCAAGACCTGCAGTCCACCGTGCACGCTGTCAAACGCTCCATACACAATTCCAAAAAAGTCAATAAAGGCCTGGATAGCAGTGGGCCTGATTGCTTCAAAGACCTCCCTTTGGGTCCAGACACCCCCAGGGTTTGATCCATCTTTTATTCTTTTTTCTTTTATTATTTTTTTTCCCTTTTATTCTTTTTAGTTTATTTTATTGTTTTAATTAATTCACTAAAAATAATTTTCATAAAACCAAAAAAATCAGAAATCATAAAATGAAAATATGTTTTATTTAATATTATTTTGTAAATAAATTTTAATAATCAAATTAGTTTAATTTAGGTTTTCAATTTTAATATTTTCTTAATAACTAAAAAAAAATATAGAAATTAGGGTTTTAGTATTTTTATTCTTTTTCCTTTTTATTCTTATCATTATTAATTATTAATTCTTTTTGTAAATACTCTTGTAATTAAACAATTAGTAAATTAGGTTTAAACTTAAATTTTTTCTTTAATAATTAAAAACAATTTAGAACTAGGTTTTATTTTATTTTATTTAATTTCAAAATCCAATTAATTTTATTTATGTCCATTAAATACAAAAACAACAAAAAAAATAACTTCTTTTCTTATTAAGTCAATTAATTAATTTGTAATTCCAATTTAATTTCTTTAAAGGGTCCAACGCCCTCGCACCTTCGATTATAATTCCTTTTCGCGCGTTTGTTTCTATTTTTTCTTTTTGTAATCTTATGTAATTGCCCCAAGGCCTTGTAATAGATAATTAGGACATTTACTTTCCGCGTTTTATTTATTCAAATCGGGTTTTTGTTTAATTTGGCGATGTAGACCCGCGCCTTGTAATAGCGTAGGACCTTTATTTTATTTTCGCATTTTAATTTCCACACCCTTTAAACTGCTAATCACATGAAAGAATGAATGCCCAAATAAAATCAAAGCGTAGAACACCCAATGCATGACAAGACAAATAATATCTGTAAATGACACACAATTCACACACCACTCCTAGGGTACGCCTCATTGTTGCCTTGCCCCTCGAAACGTGGTCGTCGAGTATAGGACGTTTTAGTAAGTCCTTATGTCCATGAACATGGCATAAGGGTAGCTTCTAAGGTGTCCTACTGTATCTCTGGTGATCACACTATTGCCTTGCCCCTCGAAACGTGGTCGTCGAGTATAGGACGTCTTAGTGAGTCCTTATGTTCCATTGATCTAGTTGCCTCGAAACGGTTGCCTCGAAACAAGTTGCCTCAAAACGGTTGCCTCGGAATAAAAAGATCAATGGCATAAGGGTAGCTTCTAAGGTATCTTACTATTGCTCGGTGACCACACTGTCCCTAACCCTCGAATTGACCCGAACACCTCCAACGGTGGTGCTACCTACCTCTCAATGGTGGGATGGCACTACCTTAAGGACATTTACACAGCCTAATTCCTTAGGGTGGGTAGATAACTCGTAGATACTTGCTCTAATTCAAAACAAATCAAAAACTTCTTTTCACACCGACACTTTCAAAAAGCTTTCAAAATAATTTTTCAAACACTCTTGAGGACTGATACAAGAGTCGATCTGAAATCTTTAAACGAAACTTTTTCAAACTCACTCACAATTGAAAAGCAAACAAACATTTTGAAAACACAAATGAGCAAGTATCTAAGAGCCCATGGATAACCATGGATAGAAAGGGTGCTAACACCTTCCCTTTCTATAAATCTACCTCCCGAACCGAGAAACTATCTCATAAGGAATTTTGCTGTGCTTTTTTCCTGTCCATGTTGGAGAAAATAAAAGACGGTGGCTACTCTTGCTTACTGCGACATTTCGCGAAACCAGCTTTAAAATAGTCAGTTCCAGATCCACCGGTCACAGTGTTCAATCATTCCTTCACCACCTGCTAGAATTTACAACCACCAACAGATCAACTATCACATTTCCAGACTCGATTCCTGTATCTAGCCAGGGCACGTCTGAAGAGTTTGAAGATTTGATTCCTGTATCCAGCCAGGGCATATCTGTTGACGACTATTTCCAGACTCGATTCCTGTATCTAGCCAGGGCACGTCTGAAGAGTTTGAAGATTCGATTCCTGTATCCAGCCAGGGCATATCTGTTGACGACTATTTCCAGACTCGATTCCTGTATCTAGCCAGGGCACGTCTGAAGAGTTTGAAGATTCGATTCCTGTATCCAGCCAGGGCATATCTGTTGACGACTATTTCCAGACTCGATTCCTGTATCTAGCCAGGGCACGTCTGAAGAGTTTGAAGATTCGATTCCTGTATCCAGCCAGGGCATATTTGTTGACGACTATTTCCAGACTCGATTCCTGTATCTAGCCAGGGCACGTCTAAAGAGTTTGAAGATTCGATTCCTGTATCCAGCCAGGGCATATCGGTTGACGACTATTTCCAGACTCGATTCCTGTATCTAGCCAGGGCACGTCTGAAGAGTTTGAAGATTCAATTCCTGTATCCAGCCAGGGCATATCTGTTGACGACTATTTCCAGACTCGATTCATGTATCTAGCCAGGGCACGTCTGAAGAGTTTGAAGATTCGATTCCTGTATCCAGCCAGGGCATATCTGTTAACGACTATTTCCATACTCGATTCCTGTATCTAGCCAGGGCACGTCTAAAGAGTTCCAGATTCAACACCTGTAACAAGCCAGGAAAACATCTGTGGACGACTGATTGTGGATTAACACCTGTAACAAGCCAGGAAATTATCTACAACACCACTTGGGGCATTCGAATGTCAAAATTGTTCAGCAATTCCTTCATCACCTGTTGGAAAATACGGTCCAGATGTGCTCCAAACACGGTTGCCATTATGTCACCTTTCTTAAGTTCCAGATCAACACCTGTAACAAGCCAGGAAAACATCTGTGGACGACTGATTGTGGATCAACACCTGTAACAAGCCAGGAAATTATCTACATCACCACTTGGGGCATTCGAATGTCAAAAGTGTTCAAAAAACCCGATGCAGTTTTACACTGACTCATCGTCAGGAAACCCTACACCGGTTCCCTTTCAACCCCCGATGCAGTTTTACACGGACTCATCATCAGGAAATCCTACACAGATCTCCTCAAAACAGGAAGTCCCCAATAGTTTTGCATACAACCCAAGCTTCTGATTTCCCCAACATTGGTCCCAAGACTTCTCATTTTTCAACAATCAAGGATTCTTGCCCTCCACAGCAGCAGCCAAGGAATTGTTCTCCCCGACAGCAGTCAAGATTCTTTTATCTTCAGCCATCCAGGATTCATTTATCCTCAGCAAGATAGCTCATCAGCTTACATGCGCATTCATTACATTCATATCATAAACATTGGTGTAACATACATTGCATCACGCATCATGACATTGCATAACAACTAACCCTTTACCTTTTCAGGTAAGATCAGTCGACAGACAAAGATCATTTTCCGAGATTCATCCAGAAATATTTCAGATGTGACCCAGACACGGCGACATTCTGATACTTATTCCAGATTCACTCGGATGCAGTTTTACACGGACGCATCATCAGGAAACCCTACACCGGTTCCTCTTCCACTTCAAGCCTTCTGAAAACAGTTTATGGATTCTTCCCAACAACGGATGTTAATCTACCACTTGTTCAGATGCAATTGTTGAAAACAGTTTACGGACGCTTCCCAACAACGGATGCTGCTCTATTGCTTATTCAACTTCAAGACTTCTGAAAACAGTTCACGGGTTCTCCAGTAACGGATGTTAACCTATCACTTGTTCAGACTCTTCTCAACTTTTGAAAACAGTTTACGGACGCTTCCCAACAACGGATGCTGCTCTATTGCTTATTCAACTTCAAGACTTCTGAAAATAGTTTATGGATTCTTCCCAACAACGGATGTTAATCTATCACTTGTTCAGATGCAATTTTTGAAAACAGTTTACGGACACTTCCCAACAACGGATGCTGCTCTATCGCTTATTCAACTTCAAGACTCCTGAAAACAGTTCACGGGTTCTCCAGTAACGGATGTTAACCTATCACTTGTTCAGACTCTTCTCAACTTTTGAAAACAGTTTACGGACGCTTCCCAACAACGGATGATGCTCTATTGCTTATTCAGACCCCCAGTTCAGAGATGTTCCAAAACATGGATGCCTTTCTGATACTCGTCCACCCACCGGTGACATACAGTTCAATGTTTCCAAATGGCATATTTAAGCCCATTCTCAGATGGCATCTCTAAGCCCATCCCCCGACAAGATTCTATCGCATCCCTAGATGGCATCTTTAAGCCCATCACCAAATGGCATCTGCAAGCCCATTCACCTCTACCATCACATCGCCGAGTGCAAATTTTCTGGGCACTCTAGTGTCCAATCTTCTTTTACCTTCGAGTCGCGAAAGGCAAACTTGCCAATCTAACTCTTCAGGTTCAAGAAGATTGAACAGGGGCAACTGTTGTACCCCAAAATTTGCCCTCGCATTTTTCCTCAAGAAATCACAACTTCAGGCTTTTCCTGATTTTTCAGATTGGCTCAAGAATCGGTCAAACAGACTTTTCTCATCAGTCAGACACAATTAAGGTTTTATTGATTTTCATGGCTCCAGAACAGTTCATACAGTTTGCTTAGGGTTTTGGCTGATTTGGCTCAACTTTGAGCAGGCGAACGTTCTTTGGCATTTAATCATGAATTAGGGTTTTCGTGCGCGGTTCCTCAGAAAGATTTAATTCTACGATGCTTTGCAAGTTATTCCGAGATTTGGATTGAATTCGCATTGTTTGACTAAATCAGTGAAAGGATGCGTTGGGTTTGAATTTGCAATGTTTGGTTAAAGTCAGTAAAAGGAAAAAGCGTCTGGGCAATTACTGTGGTTGACTGTTGTTTTGCTTTGAATGTTGGAAGCGCCAAGTTTAATTGATCGATGCTGAAACATTGTTTATTTAATTGTTTATTATTCTGAGTTTAGATAATTGGAATTTATTTCCATTTATTATAATTTTAGAATTATAAATAATAAAATAAATAATTGAAAAGGATAAAAAGAATTAATTGGATAAAAAGAATTTTTATTTCATCTTTAATATTTGTTACAAATTATTATGTAAATACAAGTATTCATTTACACGGTATTTATAATAATAATAGTTACAATAATTAAATTTAAAATAAGACTATCCTAATTTTTTCTAAATCTTCAAATCTTCAATTCTTCATCTTTTTCTATTCCTCTCCATTTAATTATTTATCTGCAAAGAAAGGAAGAAAAGTCAAAACAGATAAATTGAAATTAAGACAGACAGAAAAAAAATAGAGTCATCATTAAAGGTGGTTGGTCGGGATCAGATTGCTTTGATTTTTTATCACATTTTTTCTCACCCTCTTTGCAAATCACAAGAAGACTTTCTTCTTGGTTCACAAAGAGTAAAGAAAAGTTTGACAAGCTCACAAATCATTAAAGAAATGCACAAGGCTGCATAATGCCAAAAGAAAAACAAATTGCACATGTCAACAAGCTGTAACTTCAGAATATGCCAATCAAAGTGCAAAGTTCAAACTCAACATTTCAATGATCAAAGGCAAACTAAGCTGCCAAAAGCCAACTAAATGTCAAAACCAAACTGTCAAAGATAAAGCTGTCAACAAGAACAAAAGTGCAGAAAATCTGGGAAAAGATATGCAGAGAAAAGAAACTAGTGCAAGCAACATCAAAAGTTACATCATTTCCCAACACCACCTTTTCAGAAAAGTACAATAAGCAATAAAAAATGCTTAAAACTTTGGAGAGAGAAGAAGAGAGCAAAGAAAGCAGGCTTACAGGGCTTTAGGCTTGAAAAAAGGAAATATATAAAAGAAGCTGCAATAGAACAGTACAGAGAGAGGAGATATCAAACAGAGAAAAGAAGCAAAAAACTGTAAAGCTTTTCAAACCTCTACAGACCCTGTCAAAAGCTCATTACCAGGCGACCCTGTAAAGGAGTTAACAAAAAACAAAACTTGCCAAGGCCAAAGCTAACACATAACCTGCTGAAGCCACAAGACTTCAACCAAAAACGCAAGCTCTGAACCAGGCCTAAAACCTTAGTAAAAAAACACCAAAAGCCTTAAGCTCAACAAACCTGCTAAGCCTCACAAAAACCAGTAAAGCCTTAAGCTCAACAAACCTGCTAAGCCTCACAAAAACCAGTAAAGCCTTAAGCTCAACAAACCTGCTAAGCCTCACAAAAACCAGTAAAGCCTTAAGCTCAACAAACCTGCCCAAACCATACAGCAGCATACCTGCCTAAAGCCAAACACAAACGGTCCAAGCCATAACCATAAAAAGCCCCAACTTGTTATCAAGCCCTCTAACCTGTCAAACAATACACACCAAAACTCCAAGCCTGAACTATCCAACAACAATAGCATCACCTGCCTCAGCACATAAGCCTTAAACCATGGGACCTGTTCTCAAACAAGTTCAAAAACCAAAATCCTGCCTATAAACCTCTAACACAAAGCCAGAACCCTGAAACCAAGTTCAAGCCAATAACTCAAAGCCCTCAGACAGTCTCATCACTGGGCAAAAGTCCATATCAAGCTAGGCAACAGAAGACAGCCAGAAGAAGAAGAAAAGAAGTGTCTCAACCAAACATATCAACATTCAGGCCCCTCAGAACTCAGGGAGCTCATCACTAGGTTAGCATACAAGGCAACTTAATAAGGCAATACAGGGTAAGACCACGAGCCCTCAGAGTTGCCTCATCATAGGGCAAACATATAAGGCACCAAGGCATCCAGGCAACTCAAAGTCAGAAAAGAGGCATCAAGGCAACCAAACACAAGCATACAGAAAGTAAGCCAAAGAGTCAGAGAAGAAGATAAAGAAGCGTTTCAAGGCGTCAAGATAATCAAACAAAAGAAGCATACATAAGCATACAGCAAGCAAGCAAGAAGAGGAAAAAGACGTTAAAGCCAGGTTTTCAATATCAACATCAAACCAAAAGTAAGACACAAGTATGAGATCTCCCTGCAAAGCTAGCTCCCCAATGCTTTCCCCTCGCCTCTGGCCGCCACAGCACCTCCAAGGCCGCCTCCTCCTCCGTCTCCAAGGGTTAAGGTAGTATCTCTCTCTTTTTTCCTTCACGCACAACTCACAGAAACAAACAACATCAAGTATTAATCTAAGGGCCAGAATGAGGAAAGAACTAATCATGCAAGTATAAAAACCTAAAAAAATCAAGACTACCTTTGCTTGTCACGAATCGAGCATTCCATGGAGGGAGAAGAATTGGCAATGGCGCTTGGCAACAGGGAGAGGGGTCAGAAGCATGGTTCAAAGATGAGACGGAGAAGACGAAGTAACCACAAGCGGCGCCGCTTCTGTAACAAACCCTAAAGCGTTATCCAAATGAAATGAACTCAAGAACCCTAAAACAAAATTGTTCAAAAGCTTTGGGCCTTGCCCTGTCCAGCATTGCCTAAGCCCATTTCTGGTTGTTTTCAAACCTTTTTTTTTATTATCATATTCTTTTTCTACATACAAATTAATATAACTTTTTTTTACAACATAATTCTAATTTTTGAACACAATATATTTTTCCTCAAACTTAAAACACTTTCTTTCAATTAAAAAACTTTTGTACATTAATGCATAAAATACATAAAAATACATTGTTTAAAACACTTTTTTTTATTTTATTTAACTTATTTTGATTTGTACATAAATTCTTCTTAAGATTAATACTTAATTTGTACATAATCAATAAAATACATTTTTCTAATATACATAATTTAAGTTTTAAAAATTTAATTAAAATACCTCTTTTGTATATATTAAATATATGAAGATACAAATTTATATCAAAGGTAAATAATAATTTTCAAACTTAGAACATTTTCTTTTCTTTTAGTAAATATACTTTTGTACATATTAAAGAAAAGATACAAGATTACAATTAAATAAAGAAAGCATCTAATTCTTTTTATTAAGTAAACCATGCTTGATAACACATTAAATTCACATTTTCCTAACTTATAAATAATTCTCATACATGAACAATTACACTTACACAATACACTTTACATCTTATACATGTACAATTGCTATTCTTATACGTTACTATACATTGTTTACACTTTTATCGCAATTCGATTTGGTTGTAAATTATTGGACACTACATTCCTAAAGTCTCATCCCCATTTGTGAATTTGTACCCCCACTCCCGGATACTATTTGTAATAGCGTAGACTTTAAATTCTTGCAATTTATCGCTTTCGAATTATACCATGATTAGACCTAGGGTTTGTATGTACATAAAACCAAACGCTAGATAACCTAATACAAGACAAATACATGAAATCAATACACAATCACACTTGCACCCCCCTAGGGTAATCCCACATGTTGCCTTCCAAAATGGGCCATGCTTGCACGTCGAGTTTCTTTGGCAAAACAAATTCAAATGATCATAAGTCCCTCGATGACGCTTTCGAAAGTTGCCTAAAATGGAATGATCATAGTCCCTTCAAGCAAATTGCCAAAGACACTTGGCACCATTGCATTCATGGTCCATACGATGACCCGCGCCCGTCCCGTTAAACATCCTAAACGCAAGATTGTCCACCAAATTCAATGGTGGAACAAAATTGTTAAAAAGGGTTGAAAACATAGAGAAAACCTTTGAGTACAATAGGGGTAGAAAAAACTCTTAGTTACTTGAGATCAACTTGCAAAAACACTTGCCTTCTTTTCAAAAACCACACTTCATGCACACTTTCAAAACAAACTCTCAAAAACATTTGAAACATCTTTTCGAAAAGATACACACTTTTGTAAAACACTCAAACACGAGTCAAATACAACGGTTGCCTAAGACAAAGCATCTCTTCAAAAAACATTTTCAAAACACACACACGCACACCATTTTCAAGCAATCGAAAATCAAGGCAAGTGATCTAAAAAACCAAGTAACTAAGAGCCCATGGATAACCATGGATGAAAAGGGTGCTAATACCTTCCCTTTTCATAATCTATCCCCCGAACCCACGAAATATCTCAAAAGGTTTTTGCTGTGCTTTTTTAACCCTTCCTTTAGGATAAAATAAAAAGTCGGTGGCGACTCTTGCTCAACCGAACAAGTACTAATACAAACGCGAACCTCAAGTTAGTTCTCCCACCGTATCACAGGGACTATGATCATTTTGTTTAGGCAACTTCGAAAGCGTCATCGAGGGACTATGATCATTTGATTTGTTTTTGTTTGGCCAAAGACACTCAACATGCAAGCATGGCCCATTTTTGAAGGCAACAAGTGGAGTAACCCTAAGGGTGCAAGTGTGCAAGTATGTTTTATTGCATACAAAAGTTTATCTTTGAATTAGGATTTTCTATTTTCATTGATTTTATCTTGCCATACACATCCTAATTACTAGCATTTATATTTGAAAGCAATAAAAAGCAGAAATATAAAATCCTACGCTATTACAGCAATTAGGGGGTGGGGATACATATTTGTACATGGGGTGGTTCAACGAGAAAAATAGATAAGAAAAGAAAGTAACAAAAACAAGATAGAGAGAAAGAGAGAGGGAGCCAGCGCGCTGCTGAGAGGTCATCAGAAGTTCTGACTCAGGCCCGCTGCCAGATGATCAACCTTTTGGTTAAACTGTATGAGTCAGAACTTCTGACTCTGGCACCTGCAAAACAGAAACCTGTTAGTGGGAAGATCAGAAGTTCTGACCCCCATGCGCTGCAAGACAAAAGTTTGTTAGTGGGGATATCAAAAGTTCTGATCCTGCTGGAGATACAATAATTCTCAGAAGTTCTGATATTATTGACAGCAAAACAGGCTTCAGATGTGCTAACGTCAAAGTCAGCACTTGGCTTCTCCCTGTACTAGTCAGAACATCTGCAATTTTGTTATTTTTCCACAAAACAGAAAACATGTTTGGAACAGCTTCAGCAAATGTCAAAGTGTTTCAGGGGACAGAACCAACAAGGTCACAGGCAGGTTCTATGCTGACTCACTTCCTATCTAAACGTTCTGAGGTATGAAAATCCTCAAAACACAAACAACAGCAACATGATGTTTACATTATGTTTATTTTGAGCATGCAAAGCTAATGATGCTTAGCAGCGTGATGAAGGTCAGCAGGTGCTTACCTGGCTGTTGGAAATGGTTGTGAGTGAGAGCTAGCTTTTAGCTCTGATGGTGTTCTGGACGGGTTCTTTTTTTTTGAAAGGGGAAGAAGAAGGCGTATGTGTATGTATGGTCAGAGGCTGAAAGGGTATTCTCTAGTCACAAAGAAAGCTGGGTATTGATGAAGTTTGGAGGTAAGAAGTTCAAAGTTATGTTTGAAGCTTTTGAAACACTGAGATTTTTTTGACAGAGTTTCACAGTATTTTCTTGGTGAAATTTTTGTTTCTCTTCTAGCAATTTTTCTGGTTTTTTGGACGCGCCCCTTTCAGTGGACAATGGTGCTCTATTTATAGGCAAAGCTCTTGTGGATTCTTGAATATTAAAGGCGCCAATAGAGGTTGAATTTTTTTTTTGAAAGTTCTCGGGAAGTTGTAATAATGGATAGCCTTTCAGCCTAGACTGGAACATCAGGCAAGTATTGGGGAGAAGTGACCTCTAGGTGGACGATGGCGCGTAGACCCATGCCTAAGCCTGCATAAAGGTGTTTACCAAGCCACACGTGAAGAGACCCCTTGGATGAATGTTCAGGAGTGGTTGGGAGCATTAATGAGCACTAAATGGTGATGAGACTTATCAACACCAAAATTCTGGTAACAGGAGAAAAACTTGAACCAGCAGTTTTGCTTTACCAAAAACAACGTAAACCATGCTCCGATCTTGGCCTCTTGCTGTCTCAGCAAATTCTGGGGATTCTCCTAACTTTCTGACACGCTTCTTGGACTTGCTTCTGGAAATCCTGGACTTAGAGATTATGTATCAGTGTAACACCCACTCTTCTGACCCTTTCATCTTCTGATTTCAGCATGTTCTGAAGGAGCCTTCAGACTTCCTTGCTTCTTTTGCATTCTTGTAGCAAACTCTGGCTGAACTTGCGTAACTGCTAAAAGAGCCATGTTCTGTTTGAGGCTTACGTGTTGAACCACGTTTGCAACTTCTAACTGAGTTGATGTAGCTGCTGAAGAGCCATGTTCTGACTGCGTTGAGCCAAGCTTGCAACTTCTGACCGTTTCTGTCTGGAGTTTGGTCCAGAAGTTCTGAAGCGCTATTTTCTTCTTAAACACCCATTTTTTAGAAAAATTCCAAAAGTTTAGAATAAGATTTTTTAGATGAAAGTGTTGCCTTTAGAGCTTGTGTGATCATTTTGCTCTTGTAAATGGTTTGCTTGGGAAGAAATGATAATTCAGGACTTGGATTTGTTTCAGAGGGACTCTGAGAATCCAGGATGATTTCCTGAAGAAAGAGAGGGCAAATTTTGGGGTACAACAGTTGCCCCTGTTCAATCTGCTTGAACCTGAAGAGTTAGATTGGCAGATTTGCCTTTCGCGGCTCGAAGGTAAAAGGAGATTGGACACTAGAGTGCCCTTAAATTTGCACTCGTCAAGACATGGATGCGGGAATGGGCTTAAAGATGCCATTTGGAGATGGGCTTAGAGATGCCATATGGAGAGGTGACAAAATCTTGTCGGGGATGGGCTTAAAGATGCCATCTGGAATGTTTGTTGGACTGTAGGTCATTGATGAGTGAGTGAGTATCAGAAAGGTATCCCTATTTTGGAACATCTCTGAACTGGGGGTCTGAATAAGCAATAGATTGACATCCGTATTTGGAAGCATCCGTAAGCTGTTTTCAAAAGTTGCATCTGAACAAGCGATAGATTAACATCCGTGTTTGGAGAATCTGTAAACTGTTTTCAGAAGTCTTGAAGTTGAATAAGCAATAGATCAGCATCCATGTTGGGAAGCGTCCGTAAACTGTTTTCAAAAGTTGAGTCTGAACAAGCGATAGATTAACATCCGTGTTTGGAGAATCTGTAAACTGTTTTCAGAAGTTGAAGAATCTGAACAAGTGATAGGTTAACATCCGTGTCTGGAGAACCGGTAAACTGTTTTCAGAAGTCTTGAAGTTGAATAAGCAATAGATCAGCATCCATGTTGGGAAGCGTCCGTAAACTGTTTTCAAAAGTTTTAGCTTAATAATCTTATCCTGAAAAGGGTAAAATATTAGCTGAAACACCAAGTTATGTTGCATGAGGTGCATGATGCAATGTATGTTATATCAATGTTTATGATATGAATGTAATGGATGAACATGTAAGCGGATGAGCTGTCTTGCTGAGGAACGGCGGGTCCTGGATAACAAAATCTTTGACTGCTGTCGGGGGAAAGTAAATCCTTGACTGCTGTAGGGGATTGAGAATCCTTTGATTTGTTGAAAATGAGAAGTCCTGGGACTGCTGTTGGGGAATCAGGAGCTTGGGTTTTATGCCAATCTACTGGGGATTCCAAGAGTCTTCGTTCTGTTAAGGGTCAGAAATTGGGAGTATACCAATATTTTTAGGCTTCAAGGATGAGAATCTTCATTCCGATAATGCTTAACTGTCATCTGGTCGATCTCTAGGCTTTCGCAGAAACTTGTATTGTCATCTGGTCGTAGTCCAGGCTTCACAATAGCTTGTTAAGCTGTTATCCGATCAAATCCGGGCTTCACGGCTTGTGTTAAAGATGTACCACTATCTGGTCGACTCCAGGCTTTGTAGTATTCTTGACTGCTGTCTAGTCGTAATCCAGGCTTCGCAGAAATTGGTATTGTCATCTGGTCGTAATCTAGGCTTCATAATAGCTTGTTAAGCTGTTATCCGGTCAAATCCGGGCTTCACGGCTCATGTTTGAAGATATACCACTATCTGGTCGACTCCAGGCTTTGTAGTATTCTTGACTGTTGTCTGGTCGTAATCCAGGCTTCGCAGAAATTTGTATTGCTCTCTGGTCGAAAATCCAGGCTTCACAATAACTTGCTGAGCTGCTATCCGTTCAAATACGGGCTTCACGGCTTGTGTTAAAGATATACCACTATCTGGTCGATTCCAGGCTTCGTAGTATTCTTGACTGCTGTCTGGTCGTACTCCATGCTTCACAGAGACTTGTATTGCTCTCTGGTCGAAAATCCAGGCTTCACAATAACTTGCTGAGCTGTTATCCGATCAAATCCGGGCTTCACGGCTTGTGTTAAAGATATACCATTATCTAGTCGATTCCAGGCTTCGTAGTATTCTTGACTGCTGTCTGGTCGTAATCCAGGCTTCATAGAGACTTGTTTTGCTATCTGGTCGAAAATCCAGGCTTCACAATAACTTGTTGGGGATTAAACTAATATCCGGTCGAATCCGGGCTTGGAGATTGCTCTGAGGGGATACCACTATTTGGTCGCAATCCAGGCTTGGCGGTTGTCTGGCATTGTTATCCGGTCGTACTCCAGGCTTCACAATATGTTGTAGGGATCAAGATACTATTCGGTCAAATCCGGGCTTCGTAACTTGAATTTTCTGAGAATTTGATCTTTGACGACTGTAACTTCCAACAGATGATGAAGGAAATTCTGAACGACCGATCAATTTGAAATGTAATTTGTTTTGGAGAATAAATCCTTGACAAATGTTGGGGAAATAAACCCATAACCGAAGCTAGGGACAGAAGAATCCTTTGGTTACCGAGGGTGAGAAATCCTTGTTGACTGCTGATTGCTTGGGGAGCAAGATCTTCAGTTGTTAAGGGATCCTAGGACCACTGCTGGGGATTGAAAGTCCTCGGTGACCTGGGGAATGAGGATCCTGATGATCTCTACTGGGGAGCCCAAAACCTGGGAGACTCATGCTGGAGGAGTAATAGATTGAGAAATTTCAATCTGATGGGAAGCATTACTGTGGGGAGAAGTTTCACTAGTCTGATTCCGCTGGAGATTGATAGTTGGAAGTTTTAGCTCCGCTGGAGATAGGATTTTCAGATTTTAAGGCTCCACTGGGGATACTGAAACTTAACTCTGAGGGGAATGGAGTTCTGGAAGGCTCTCTGGCTGGGAAAGCTCTTGTTCTGTTGAGGATCCTGTAGTATAACTCTATTTGGGGAATTAAGCTCTGGATTTGAGCCTAGTTGAGGAATTTGGAGTTTAGAACTGCTGGGGATTCCTTCTGAAAGGGCACCAAGATACCTATCTGTACCCTCAACCTATCAGCAATCATCTTTTTTGATTTGTAAGGAAAGTGATTATGTTCAAATACATATGCCTATTTAACAAAACATTGGACGTTTCTCAAGTAAAACATAAGTGCAAAAGAGAAAAAGGAAGTCAAAGCAAATTTCTGTATTTGGAAAAGTATTTGTATTAACTTTTTATAAGTATCTTTGTACAAAGGAGAGAAGCATCCTAGTAAGAGGATGTCGTCGTAAAAATTGAAAAATTCATACAAAAGAAAGATGGCTATGTGAAACAATTCCATGGGATTCCCATTCTGCTATAGCCTTCACAACTCTGAATATCTGTCCATTCAATGCTTCGTCTGCCGGTGACTGGATTGATCAGAAGCTTGGAGCTGGTTGATGAAGAGATTGTCCTTAAAGTGATCCGACGAGACATAGTCATACGCTTTAATTGCCTAACTTTTGCCTGGACCGCCCTTTCGGGTTTTCAATCCACCGGGAAACCCTTTTTTGCCCAAGCCGCCCTTTCGGGTTTTCGACTTGCCGGGTGTACAGATTTTTTTGTTTTATCCCTAACTTTTGTCTGAACCGCCCTTTCGGGTTTTCAGTTCACCGGGATGCCCATTTTTTCCCAAGCCTCCCTTTCGGGTTTTCGACTTGTCGAGTTGTTTTATGCGTAGTATCTTTTGACTATGTCTGCGTTCGCAGGGTGCGGCAAATCGTCGCCGTCCATGGTGGTAAGAATCATCGCACCACCAGAAAATATGCTCTTGATTACAAATGGTCCTTCATAAGTAGGAGTCCATTTTCCCCTGGGATCACTTTGCGGCAAGATAATCCGCTTGATTACGAGATCTCCGACTTGATATACCTGACGCCTGACTTTCTTGTTGAAGGCCTTGATCATCCGTTTTTGGTATGTCTGACCATGGCAAACAGCAGCGAGTCGTTTCTCGTCAATCAAATTGAGTTGATCAAGTCGGGTCTGAATCCAATCGTCTTCATTCAAACCAGCATCCTTCATAATCCTTAAAGAAGGAATCTGAACTTCCATGGGTAGGACGGCTTCCATGCCATATACTAAAGAAAATGGGGTTGCCCCTGTTGAAGTACGTGTCGTGGTACGGTATCCGTGCAGAGAAAACAGTAACAATCCATGCCAGTCTTTGTAGGTGACTGTCATTTTCCGAATGATCTTCTTAATGTTTTTGTTCGCAGCTTCAACAGCACCGTTCATCTTCGGCCGATAGGGAGATGAATTGTGATGATAAATCTTGAACTTTTCGCATAGAGCGGTGATCATAGTATTATTCATATTTGTACCGTTGTCTGTGATGATCATGTCGGGTACACCATACCCGCATATGAGATTTTGCTTGATGAAGCGGGCAACCACATTTTTTGTGACGGAGGCAAAAGAAGCTGCTTCGACCCACTTGCTGAAATAGTCAATGGCGACCAGGATGAAGCGATGTCCATTGGACGCTGTGGGCTTGATCTCTCCAATCATGTCAATGCCCCACATTGCGAATGGCCAAGGAGCCGTCAGAACATTGAGGGGAACAGAAGGAATATGAATCTTGTTGGCGTAGACTTGACATTTGTGGCAAGTACGGGAATGTTGATGGCAATCAGCTTCCATGGTAGACCAGTAATAGCCTGCCCTTAGAATCTTCTTAGCCATCGTATGCCCACTCAAATGGGTGCCAAATGTACCGCTGTGTACCTCAGTCATGATTAACTCTGCTTCAGCTCTGTCTACACATCGGAGTAAAACACAATCATGGCTGCGTTTATAGAGGATGTCGTTGCTCAGGAAGAACTTGGCAGCAAATTTCCTTAGGAACTTCTTGTCATTTACGGAAGCTCCTTCGGGATATTCTCTAGTCTGGAGATACCTTTTGATTTCGTGAAACCAAGGTTGTTCCACTACTTCTTCGGTATTAATCTCATGACAATGCGCAGGTTCATCCATTCGCTCGATGGTGATTTGAGGAGCCTCGTTATCCCAGTTGAGTTTAAACATGGAAGACATTGTAGCCAGAGCATCTGCTAACTGATTCTCTTCTCGCGGGAAATGCTCGAAGGTGATTTGCTCGAAATGAGGCAATAATGTCAAGACATGTTCTTTGTATGGGATAAGATTAGGATGCTTGGTATCCCACTCTCCTTTGATTTGAATGATAACCAAAGCCGAGTCCCCAAATACGATCAAAGATTTGATCCCCAGGTCTATAGCAGCCTTGAGACCAAAAATGCAGGCTTCATATTCAGCCATGTTGTTGGTACAGCTGAAGCAAAGTCGGGACGTGAAAGGTGTATGGCAACCTTCCGGGGAAATGAGTACCGCACCGATACCGTTTCCAAGTGCATTTGAAGCACCATCAAAGTACAGGGTCCATCGGGATCCTTTTTCAGGTCCGTCATACGGTCCGTTACCTTCAATGTTGTCTAAATTCATGATGTCCTCGTCTGGGAAGTCGAATCTCATGGATTGATAATCTTCGATAGTTTGATGAGCTAGATGGTCAGCTAGTACACTCCCTTTTATAGCTTTTTGGGTAGTATACTGGATGTCATACTCAGTCAGGATCATATGCCATCTAGCGATTCTTCCAGATAAAGCAGGCTTCTCGAAGATATACTTGATAGGATCCACTTTGGAAATCAGCAGAGTGGTATAAGTCAACATATACTGCCTTAGTCGGCGAGCAGCCCATACCAAAGCGCAGCAAGTTTTCTCGAGCAGTGAGTAGCGAGTCTCACAGTCGGTAAACTTTTTGCTAAGGTAATAAATGGCGTGCTCTTTTTGACCAGACTCATCATGCTGGCCCAATACACACCCCATTGAGTTGTCCAAAACAGTCAGATACATGATCAGCGGCCTTCCTTCGATGGGTGGCATCAGAATAGGAGGTTCTAGCAAATACTCCTTGATCTTATCAAAAGCAGCTTGGCAATCGTCGTTCCATTCGACTACCTGATCTTTCTTCAATAGTTTAAAAATTGGCTCACAGGTAGACGTCAGATGAGAGATGAATCTGGCAATATAGTTCAAGCGCCCCAAGAATCCTCTAACCTCCTTTTCAGTACGGGGGGCGGTCATCTCTTGTATAGCTTTTACTTTTGCTGGATCGACCTCAATGCCTTTGTTGCTGACAATAAACCCTAGAAGTTTACCAGACCTAACTCCAAAAATACACTTACTTGGATTCAGCCTGAGTTTGTACTCCTTCAACCTGGCAAACAGCTTTTGCAGATGTTCAAGGTGTTCCTCCTCTGTTTGTGATCGAGCTATCATGTCGTCTACGTAAACCTCGATCTCATGATGTATCATATCATGGAACAAAGCCACCATGGCGCGCTGATAAGTTGCCCCTGCGTTCTTCAGCCCGAACGGCATCACCTTGTAACAGAAGGTTCCCCATTGTGTAACAAAGGTTGTTTTCTCCATGTCCTCGGGGGCCATTTTGATCTGGTTGTAGCCCGAGAATCCGTCCATGAAGGAAAACACCTTGTGCTAAGTTGTGTTGTCAATCAAAATGTCGATATGCGGTAGCAGAAAATCATCTTTAGGGCTGGCCCTATTCAAGTCCCGGTAGTCCACACACATTCTGACCTTGCCGTCTTTTTTAGGTACTGGCATGATGTTAGCAACCAATTATGGGTAGGATGTAACAACCAGAAAGCCAGCGTTGAATTGCTTCATTACTTCAGCTTTAATCTTCTCAGACATGTCAGGCCTCATTCGGCGGACTTTTTGCTTGATCGGTGGACAATCCTCTCTTGTAGGGAGACGGTGAACCACGATGTCTGTGTCTAAACCCGACATGTCTTCATAAGTCCAGGTGAAGATTTCAACGTATTCATTCAACAGCTGTACTAAGCGCTTCTTGACATTTGGTTCCAGATTGGCACCCACTTGTACTTCCTTCCGGTCTTCCTTTGTTCCTAAGTTGACAGTTTCCAACAACTCTTCATGAGGCAAGATGGCCCTTTCTTCTTGTTGTAGAAGTCTGGCTAGCTCTCCTGGTACTTCACAATCTTCGTCATCTTCATACTCAGCCTGATTGACCAATTCTTCAGAGTTATTGAAGGACATAGCAGGATTGTTACCCATAGAATCCAGAGTGGATGGGTACCTGCATTTGTGAGTGTGGGTGTGTGTAAGGGATAGCCATCCTCAAACAAACAAAAATGCAAAAGGAAAGAAAATGAGCACAGCAGTTTATAAATGAAAAACGTCCAATGATTCATTAAACATGGCATATGAATATGAAGAGAATCAAAACCCTTACAAATGGACCTACATGCCCCGGGCAAGGCATGAGGTGAAAAAGTAGTGTGCAGATTGTTTAAAAGTATTTATTACAGACCAACAGAAATGTTCGAAAGATAAGTTACTGATTAATGAAAGTAATGGGGACGAAGTCTTTCGCCTCCCAGTTGTGCAGTCCCCCTTCAATGGTTGGGAAGATCCAATCTTCAATGTTGGCCTCTTCGTCCTCGTCTTCCAAAGCATTGATCCCATGAGGAGAAATCTTGATGGGTGTCCTTTCGATTTTTGAGCGACGCATAGCTTTCTGCCCCGCAGCGGTAAATCCCAACCCAAACTTGTCTGTCTTGTGGGGAAAATCAGGCAACTGACCCCATGCTGAGCTCTTTCCCTCCTTTACTGCAGCCTTTGCATCTTTCAGAGATGCCATCCTGGCCACCTGCTTGGGTATCTCAGCTACTGCCTTCGCTACAGCAACCTCGGGAGCAATTTCCTCGAAGTGTTGGAACGGCGTCTCAATGAATTCGCCCTCCACTTCCACATACCGAAAGGAGTTCAGGTGACTGATCATATATTCTTCTTCACCGTGTACAGTTATAATCTTTCCTTTGACAGGGTATTTCAGCATCTGATGTAGGGAGGAAGTGACTGCCCCAGCATTATGTATCCACGGTCTTCCTAGCAAGCAAGAGTATGACGGACGAATGTCCATCACATAGAAAGTTGAGTGGAAAACTTCAGTGCCCACCTTGATGGGAATGTCGACCTCCCCATGCACCATTCTTTTAGACCCGTCGAAGGCCCTGACAATGATATTACTTGGTTTCAGCTCCAAGCCCTCACAATCCAATCGATCGAGAGCCTTCTTAGGCAGCACATTTAAAGAAGAACCAGTGTCGACCAAAACGTGGGCAAGAGTAGTTCCTCGGCATTCAACTGACACATGCAATGCGTCATTGTGCTTTCTTTCTTTCGGAGTCAGGTCAGCATCAGAGAAACCCAGACCGTTGTCTGCGGTCAGGCTGGCTACACAATCCTAGAATTGATCGGCTGAGGTTTCCTGGGGAACATGGGTTGTCTTCAGAAATCTTATCAACACTTTGGCATGAGCCTCAGAATAAAGCAGCAATGCTAGCATGGAGATCTTCGAGGGGGTTTGCCCCAGTTGCTCTACCACATCGTAATCACTCTTCCTAATTATTTTCAAAATCTCTTCCATTTCTTTCTTAGAGGTTTCGGGGATGACCAATGGCTGAGCCCTCATCCTGATGAGCTCATCTTGGATCCCTTTCCCCTTATCAGCAGAAGTAGGAGGGACAACCACAGGAGTAACAGCTTCTTCAATCAACGGGATTCTTGCAGAAAGTTTTATTGGCACAGGAGTAACTTTGGCAGCAGCTGAGGGTCCAAAGATTGCCTTTGGAGGGGCAATCTCTGGAGAAAATATTCTCCCACTTCGGGTAATCTTGCTCGTACCGGCAATGTTTCCAATGTCGGTATCTTCTTCGTCAGAGCTCTCTTCATTTATCTCAACTTGTTTCACACCATGGTAGTAGATTTCTCCACCATAATTCCATGGTATTGATTTGTCAGAAATGTAGGGGACAGGCCCAAGCATGGTTATTTTCAGAGGAACAAACTTTGTAGCGGATGTAATCTTAACAGGCTTTTTAGGGACCTTGGAAAGATTGGTGGAAATGGTGATTATTGAAACATCTTTGATAGGATTTGGAGTAGCAGGAACCTTTTCGAAAAGAATTTGTTGATTGTCCATCAGGCCTTGGATGCCTATCTTCAGCAATGGACAGTTGATTGGTAGGGAGGAACAACAGTAGCAGTCTTCTTTACACCCTGGGAAAATCCCAGCCTTTAACAGATTCAACTTGATTGTTAGTAGTGGAGTTACCAGATCATCAACAGTAGCAACATACAGATCTTCTTCAATAGCATGGACATTGCGACCATGCTTCGGCATGGGAGCGGATATTACATTTGGCTTTTCCGGGGCGTCGAACTCAATCGCTTTTGCATCTATTTGAAATTCTGGCTGCAGATACTCAATGTCACGTTCAATGTTATGACACCGTATCTGACTTTCTATAAGACAGTAAATACAAAAACAGTAAAGAACACAGTCAATTGTTTACCCAGTTCAGTGTGCAACAACACCTACTCTGGGGGCTACCAAGCCAGGGAGGAAATCCAATATAAGAGATATTAATTCAGGAATAAACCAACCAGTTTATCTCCTTCACTTAAGACCTACCCAATGCAACTTCAATCTAAGTACAACTTAAACCTGAGTTCCTACTCACTCCCCCTCAATCACAGCAGTGATACTTAAAACAATTTGACTAATGAATTGATGAAGACACTCTTCAAAACATGCACTTGATTATGCTTCACAGCTTTTTAATCAAGCAACACAAATACTCTTGCTTCACAGCTTTGAGTGATACACAAATCTAACTTGACTTTGCTTCAAAGCTTTAGTCAAGAGACACAAAAACACTCTTGCTTCAAAGCTTTGAGTGGTACACAACCCTTACAATTAAAACCTATTCCAAGTCACTTATCACAATGATACTTGCTTGGATTACAATAGTTAAAACTATACAGCTTCTAAATGTTCTTCTGTCAAAAAGGGATTGATTCCAAAACAGCAGCTCTGTTGAATATATAGCAGCTGCATCTTCAGTTAGGGTTTCCACAAAAAGCCAGGGTTAATTCCATTTGACCTTAAGACTAGGTCACAGGACTTTATCAACCAGGTTAGGGTTGAGCTAGGTTAACCCCAAGTCCACGAGATTTTCTGTTCTGGAAAGACTGAGTCATTTTCCTGAAAAAACTCAGAATTACCCAAACTGCATAACTGTTAGTTCAGAACAGGATGTCTTAACATTTGTTATGACATCTGAAAACCTGTCTACTGATTTAGGTAAATGTGATCTTTTTGCAAAATGCTCAGATACACACTTATAAACAGCAACACCTGTATGACAATATTTTTCTGCAAAGGTACCTAATGAATCAGTACATAATAAACTAGAATGTTATGACATCAGTCATGACATTCACACACACACCTGGTTTTACCAAAAATGCATGCCAATAACTAAACAACTACAAACTCCCCCTTTGGCAGATTTTTGGCTAAAGACCCTAAGCAATCAGAGATAGATAGCAGCAGAAAAAAATGACTGCAGAAAAATAGAATGTCTAATAAAGTCTACCAAAATATACCTCCCCCTCTTTAGCCACAAATGGGCCAAAGATACATGTTCTTAAAATTTATACAGTCATCCAGAAAAAGTAATAAGAACAGCAACTAAAATCTGAACACACTTCCAAACTCCACCAGGGACCAGCATCAACTCCACCAATCAGCAACTCCACCAACCTTTAAGCACTGTCATCAGACTCAGAGGAGCTAGTTTCTTCGGTATTGAGATGATCTTCAGCTTCTACACCCTCTTCCCTTCTGTTTCCTTCAGCTTCCTCCTTTTCTAACCTGGCAATTAGGTTTTCTAGGGTCTTTTTCCTAGCTTCCAGCTCTTTGCAGGTCTCTTTCAATACAGCTATAACATCAGATGTTTTAGACTGAGTCTTCACAGAAGATGTCTCAGCTGATGTTATGACAATATCAGGAGCATGAGATCCCTGAAACAGCTTGTAGTGCAACCCAAGGGCAGGAGCTCTTTTGCAAGCAGTATCTCTTGCCACCAGGATATCAGGGTATTGTGCAAGGATAATTCCACAAAGGAGGGAGGGAAAGGCAATTGGGCCTTTGACAACATAACTACCAGCATGTTTTAAAGTTTGTTCAAAAATATACCTGCCATAGTCAAAAATAGTCTTGGTTCCCACAGCATAAATAAATCTCCCCAATCCTGTGGAGATAATTTATTTATGGTTTGTAAGGACCCAGTTGGCTGCACCAATCTTGTGCAGGATGGCAAATTTCATGCTAAGTTTGCTGGCATTCAGCTTGCCTTTCAAGGGCCAGCACTTTACTTGTCTTGCTGTGATGGTTTGACAAACTTCATTATCAGTGACTTCCAATTCAGGACAATCCTCATTTGATCTTCCAAGAAATTTGTTAATTTCTGATGGAGAGAAATTAACCCTTCTTCCTCTAACATAAACACTTTCAAAGTCAGCTGACCTTCCATCAGCACATTCATTACACAAGTTAACTATGAACTCCTTGACCAGGTTTTCATAACACTTGGTAAATTTTACCACTGTCTTCATCAGTCCAGCATTCTTAATCAGGCCCATGATGTCCTTGCACTCCATGGCATTATTGTTTAGCTCTCTTTCTAAAGCTATTCTCTTCAAGTAAACATACTTCCATCTGTTTGCATTGTCAGGATGGTGAAAAGAGATGTTGTCTGTTGGGACTTCAGGAACTCTAGCAATTTTGCTGAAGGGCAGTTTCCTTCTGATAGGAATTTCTTCAGCATCAATCTCAAACTCTGATTCCTCATCAGAATCAGAAGATTTAGGTTCTTTTCTCTTCTTTGTAATTGGTTGTCTACCAGTATACACCTGGGCTTTCACCTTCCCTTTGGACTGACCAGTTTTCACAGATTCTACCCCAGCCTTGCCTTCAGCCTTGGATTTCTTAACAGCAGGTTTATCTTTGGTCATACATTTTGCATCATTCTGATTACCCTTTCTTTTCATTATTCTCCTAGCTATGCTAGGGTTTACATTGGAAATCAGATCATTGTCTGAGTATTCCTCATCCACATCAATGATAGGTGGATCAGCAGTCTTTTCTGAAGGGTTCTGAATGTTGTCATTTTGTGTCACAACATTCTCAGAGACATCTACATTCTCAGAGACATCCACATTTGGGCTTGCTGATTCTTGATTTAATGGGATAGAAATCCCCGGTACAGATTGGTTTCCGCTTAGTATTCTTGTCACAAGCCTAGCAATTTCTTGATGAACTTGAACTGATCATTCCCTATTTGGAACAGAGGAAGAAGGATGAGAAGGATTACCAGAAGCAGTAGCTTGAGCTCTTCCTGCATGCCTAGTTCTCAGCTTTTTGACTTTGGAGGGGTCAGTTGCCATTTCTCTGAGAGGAGTGATCTCCA
Source organism: Vicia faba (assembly GCA_948472305.1). NCBI lineage: Eukaryota > Viridiplantae > Streptophyta > Magnoliopsida > Fabales > Fabaceae > Vicia > Vicia faba. The sequence goes on along the minus strand of OX451738.1, from coordinate 269,057,274 downwards.
GGACATCAGAATCTATGCATGTGGTGATTGCTCGAGAATCTTGGTCAGATGATGAAGATGAAGTGGTCGCCTTGGTTGAAGATGATGTTTGAGACATTTTGATTGACTTAGAGCACCAGTAGCAATTTGAGAGAAAACTTTGATTGAGAGAAAGGAATAGGTTGCAAAGACGAGAGAGGTAGGAGGCAAATGAGAGTTTATTCAACTTCTTAATAATTTTGAAGGAATTGGAAGACATATGATTAACCTACTAAAAATAGACTCAACACAAATAACTCCTTCAACCCTTGTTTTAAGCAAAATTAATTGCTATAATTTTTCACGTTGGCAAATACCCATCTTGCCCCTCAAGTTTTCAAGTTGATTTCCAACAAGAGCCTTGGTAGAGGAATCAGCTAGCTGAAGTTTGATGACACCATGTTCCTGTTTAATTGTCTTCTTCTCTACAAGGTCAATGTGCTTGGTCCTGCTATGCTGAATAGGGTTCTTGGAAATATTGATTGTATTCAGATTGTCACAATATAATGTCACAACATCTTGTGAGACATTATACTCAGTGAGCATCTGTTTTGTCCAGATATTTTGAGAACAGCTACTACCAGCTGCAACTATTTCAGCACAGAGTTGGGAAGGCATTCTTTTGACATGAATCATAGCTCTGGCAGATTCCTGTATGTTCCTATTTTTCTTTTTGTCAACTCCATTTTGATGATGAGTTATAGGAGAGGAGACTTCATGACTCATTTTTTCTGGAAAACAGAATTTATTAAACTTGTTGTTTTCAAATTCTTTGTCATGATTACTTCTGGTTCTGACAACACATCCTTCTTCAAGTTTATTCACCACATCATAGACATGTCTCTTTTTACCAAGCCTTTCAATTTGAAGTTCACCACAAACCCTCCTTTTATCAATTTGCAGTCTTGGAATCCTTCTGACTGCTTCCATAGAGATAGTTCTTTTCATTCTTCTTAGATGAAGATGGCCAAGCTTATGGTGCCACAGTTTCACCTCTTTTTCTTCTTTTGCAATGGAACACATGGAGGAGAAATTAGTGTTCTCAGGCTCCCACAAGTAACAGTTGTCTTTAGATCTGACTCCTTTCGTCACAATTTCTTGTTTTTCATTAATTACAAGACATTCAGATTTTGAGAAATTGACCTTGAATCCTAGGTCACACAATTGACTGATACTAATGAGATTAGCAGTCAGCACTTTTACCAGCAGTACTTCATTCAGACTTGGAACTCCAGGGCAGTCCAAATTACCAACTCCTTTGATTTCACCTTTAGCACCATCTCCAAAGGTCACAAAACTGGTGGTGTGAGTTTTAACATTATTGAGGAGGTTCTTGATTCTAGTCATGTGTCTGGAACACCCACTGTCAAAGTACCAGTCTTCCTTTGCAGAGACCCTCTGGGAAGTGTGGGCTATCAGGGCAGTAGCCTTTTTCTTCCATTTAGGAGCATGTGGTACCTTTTTAGACTTAGGTTTGACACCTGAGTTCTGATTAGGGTATCCATGCAATCTGAAGCAGAAAGGCTTTATGTGGCCATATCTCCCACAATGATGACATCTCCATCTTTGGTACCTTTTCTTCATATGTCTCTGTTCCTGATGTTGAGAGTTGTGTTGAGACATCTGTTTTGACATTTGCTTATCAGGCCTGATCTTCTTATCTGTACCAGATTTCTTTGCTTCCACAAATCCTAGTCCAGATTTATTTCCCACATTTTGTCCAACCTGAAGGATCTCTTCCAATTTGTCTGTTCCATTAGTCAGTATCTTGATAGATTTGGTCATTTGATTCAGTTGTGAGTTCAGCAATTGAACTTCCCTTTCTAGATAACTTATAGTTTCAAGGTTTGCCCTTTTTTCAGTCTCCAGCTTTATGATGAGTTTTGATTGTTTCTCATTCTGCACACAGACTTCAGTACTTCTGATACACAATTTTTTGTAAGTATCAGCCAGTTCTTCAAATGTCACCTCTTCATCACTAGTGTCACTTTCAGAGGTACAAACACCAGTTAGAGCAGTAACTAGTTTGGCAGATTCTTCTTCAGAATTACTTTCTGAATCACAGTCAGACCAAGTAACAGTCATTCCTTTCTTTTGTTTCTTAAGAAAGGTAGGACATTCAGCTCGAATATGCCCAAATCCTTCACAACCATGGCATTGAATTCCTCTGCCTTGATTTCCCTTCTCTTCTGACCTTGGTCTTCTGCTGGAACTGTCAATGTCAGAGGGAATGTTATGAACATTAGACCTTGACTTTGGATCTATTCTCTTGATGAGTTTGTTGAATTATCTTCCAAGCATGGCTATAGCTTCTGAAATATTTTCTTCTTCATCCTCCTTGTTTTCAACATCAGTGTTGGATACAAGTGTTATGCTCTTGTTCTTCTTGTCACCATTATCAGTGATCCCCATCTCAAAAGTCTGAAGAGACCCAATAAGTTCATCCACTTTCAACTTGCTGATGTCCTGGGCTTCTTCTATGGCAGTTACCTTCATTGCAAATCTTTTAGGCAAAGATCTGAGAATCTTTCTCACCAATTTTTCTTCTGACATCTTTTCTCCCAGTGCTCCTGAGGTGTTGGCAATCTCCAAGATGTTCATGTGAAACTCATGAATGGTTTCATCTTCCATCATTTTTAGATTCTCAAACTTGGTAGTCAACATCTGAAGCCTTGACATTTTTACTTTGGAAGTGCCCTCATGGGTAGTTTTGAGAGTGTCCTAAACTTCCTTGGCCAGTTCATATTGATGTACTAGTCTGAAAACTTTTCTATCAATTCCATTGAACAAGGCATTTAAAGCTTTGGAATTTCCCAGGGCAACTCATCTTCTTCTTTACTCCAATCTTCCTCAGGCTTCAGACTGATTGTCCCATCTTTCTCAGTTATGGTGGGATGGATCCATCCTTTGTCAGCAGCTCTCCAAGCCTTTTTGTCCAGAGATTTTAAGAAGGCAATCATACGAGGTTTCCAGTAGTCATAATTAGTTCCATCCAGAATGGGTGGTCTATTTCCAAAAACTCCTTCTTTGTCCATAGTGCCAGAAAGTGATATCCCTAGATCTCACCCAGTAATACAGGAAGGGTGCCTGCTCTGATGCCAATTGAAATTCTGGCTGCAGATACTCAATGTCACGTTCAATGTTATGACACTGTATCTGACTTTCTATAAGACAGTAAATACAAAAACAGTAAAGAATATAGTCAATTGTTTACCCAGTTCAGTGTGCAACAACACCTACTCTGGGGGCTACCAAGCCAGGGAGGAAATCCACTATAAGAGATATTAATTCAGGAATAAACCAACCAGTTTATCTCCTTCACTTAAGACCTACCCAATGCAACTTCAATCTAAGTACAACTTAAACCTGAGTTCCTACTCACTCCCCCTCAATCACAGCAGTGATACTTAAAACAATTTGACTAATGAATTGATGAAGACACTCTTCAAAACATACACTTGATTATGCTTCACCGCTTTTTAATCAAGCAACACAAACACTCTTGCTTCATAGCTTTGAGTGATACACAAATCTAACTTGACTTTGCTTCAAAGCTTTAGTCAAGAGACACAAAAACACTCTTGCTTCAAAGCTTTGAGTGGTACACAACCCTTAAAATTAAAACCTATTCCAAGTCACTTATCACAATGATACTTGCTTGGATTACAATAGTTAAAACTATACAGCTTCTAAATGTTCTTCTGTCAAAAAGGGATTGATTCCAAAACAACAGCTCTGTTGAATATATAGCAGCTGCATCTTCAGTTAGGGTTTCCACAAAAAGCTAGGGTTAATTTCGTTTGACCTTAAGACTAGGTCACAGGACTTTATCAACCAGGTTATGGTTGAGCTAGGTTAACCCCAAGTCCATGAGATTTTATGTTCTGGAAAGACTGAGTCATTTTCCTGAAAAAACTCAGAATTACCCAAACTGCATAACTGTTAGTTCAGAACAGGATGTCTTAACATTTGTTATGACATCTGAAAACCTGTCTACTGATTTAGGTAAATGTGATCTTTTTGCAAAATGCTCAGATACACACTTATAAACAGCAGCACCTGTATGACAATATTTTTCTGCAAAGGTACCTAATGAATCAGTACATAATAAACTAGAATGTTATGACATCAGTCATGACATTCACACACACACCTGGTTTTACCAAAAATGCATGCCAATAACTAAACAACTACACTATTAAATCTTGAATTTTGTTCTTAAGTGCCCAGCAATCGTTGGTGTCATGCCCGGCGCTGTCAGAATGGTAGGCACATTTAGCATTGGGATGATAGTGTGGGAAAGCGGTGTTCACAATCTTTGGCGCTTCTCTAATATTGGTGAGATTCAACTTCAACAAATGGGGAAGAACTTGTGCAGGCGTCATGTTGATGCGGGTGAACTGCCGTTGTGGCCGTTCCACCCGTTGCTGATTTGGTCTGGACTGATTGTTACGAGGTTGATCATTTGACGAATTTTGAATCATCACGGCCCCTACAGTCGGCTGGCGCTCAGTTCTTCCTGATCTCTTCTGAGAGTATATAACAGCTGCCTCCTTATTGGTCGGAAATGACTTCCTAACAGTTGTAGATGCAGAGGCATCTCTTTGAATCTTCCCATTCTTAATACCAGCTTCCACTTGTTCGCTAGTCAGAATCAATTCAGTAAACCCTGCGGAAGAGCTCCCGATCAAATGGTTGAAGAACGGGCCAGATAGGGTCCCCAAGAACATATCGACTAGTTCCCTATTAGAAAGAGGTGGCTGCACTCTTCCGGCCAAGTCGCGCCATTTCTGGGCGTATTCTTTGAATCCCTCATTTGAGGCCATTCCCATACTTTGTAGCTGAGTACGGGTTGGCGCCAAGTCAGCGTTATATTGATACTGGCGATAAAAGGCAGCTGCCAAGTCTTCCCAATTATGCACTTCTGACCTCTCAAGCTGGTAAAACCAGTCTAGTTGTGTACTGGACAAGCTATCCTGAAAGAAGTGTACCCAAAGATTTCTGTCGGATGTATGAGGTTGAATTCTTCTGACATATGACCTCAAGTGCATCTTTGGGCAAGACAGCCCGTCATATTTTGCAAAAATTGGCACTTTAAATTTTGGAGGGATCACAATTCCAGCAATCAATCTCAATTCTTCAAAATCTAACCCAGGAACCCTTTGCAGCTCCATAGCTGCCAGTCTATCCTACAGATTTTTGTATTTGTCGTCCGCTGGCGGGTATTACTGCTCTGAGTAGTCTTCATCTTCCTCAACCCCTTCCTCTTCAGCCTCGGACTCAGAAGGTAGTGCAGCTCCTTTTCCCTTACTGGTTTCCTCCTCAGATGCGGAAGGAAATTCAAGAACTCTTCTAGCTTCATTCTCAAACCTTCTTCCCAGTGTAGCTACCCCAACTCTTTTCTTCTTCTTTTTCCCTTTTTCTTGCTCCTTATTCCCCAGCAGTGCTTTAAGATCCTCCTGACCCTTTGCTAAGGTCATTAAGAGCTATTGAAACTGTGAGTTTTGTGACTGCAGATCTTTGACCGTCTGTTCGAGATCCATCTTACTGAAATAAACAGTAGAAAGATAAGGAAACCTGGTGTGGAGACCTGCTTATGCATATGATGAATGATATGTTTATTCATGCAATGCATTCAAGGATTTAGACGTTCAAAATTGTTGCAGACAAAAAGAATACACGTCATATTAATAAGAAGAAATTTTGTCAGTACATAAATGTCCCATGGGCCAAATATTACGAAAACTTCTTAAGGTAAAAAGACGTTGTGCATCCTCTTTGGTGCGATGTAGGTGTTGAGGGTCTCCTCCTCGTGAAGTCGGCGGGTAAGCTCCAAAACCTTCTTCTCACTGGCGTAGAAGCTGGCTTCAAAAGTATCCCTTTCTTCCTTGAGTTGGATCCAACTCTTCTGCATCTCCTCCCATGATGTTGGCATGTCAGGATATAGGATGGTATAGGGAACCTCTCCTTCCTTAACAGGCTCTTTAATCAAAGGGAGAATATGAGGGTAAGGCATCATAAGACTCTAGGCTCGGGTCCTTACCCACTTGAGATAAGGCTCAAGAGGGATGGAGTTCTTGTGCCCCAGTGTCTTGCTATCTACCTTGTTAGGCATCCTCCAAGCTCTGATGAATCTTTGGTGAAGTCCTTGCGCATCATTGTCGAAGTCAAAAACTAGGTCAGGAATCAGCATGTCATGAGGGCCATCCCTCCGTGCATATCCAAATTGTCTCAAAGCTAGACAAGGGTTATAGGTAATGCCTCCCCTAATGCCAAGTAATGGAACATTAGGAAACTCTCCACAATGATCGACGATGATGACATTTTCTCTGGACCGAGAACACAAATGTACATCAGAGTGTGTGAGCGTCATCAACCATTGTGACCACCTTAAGCCTTGGTCATTCTTCAAAACAGATTGTGGAAGGTGCGAAATAAACCACCTTGCAAGGAGAGGAGTACAGCACATGAGAACACCTCTCTTTCTCATTGTTCGTGTGTAAAATGAGTGGAGGATGTCCCCAAGCAATGTAGGTATGGGATTTCTGGATAGGAAAATCTTGACAGCATTGACATCTACAAGTTGGTCAGGGTTTGGGAACAAGACCAACCCATAAATAAGGAGTGCCACAATCTCTTCGAAGGCTTGCAGATCCAAAGAATTCCAACACTCTTGTGCCTTCTCAAACAAGAATTTTGCCAAGAAGCCTTTGACACCACTCCTAGTTTCCCAATGCCCCTTGATGTCAGATGGTTGCAAGTGTAGTGCTTGAGAAACATCCTCAGGCTTTGGTTCTTTTTCCGTACCGTTGAAAGGTAGTTGATTAAGAATAGGAATTCTCAGGAGTTGAGAAAATTCCTCCAAAGTAGGCACCAATTGGTAGTCGGGGAATGTGAAACAGTGGTGAAGGGGGTCAAAGAACTGGAACAACACTTTCACCATGTCTTCTTCAATGCTGGTGTAGGCTGAGTAGTCTACCATGTCTTTCACTGAAGAGAGAGCTTTCTGGAATTCTGGATGTAAGCTCCTTGAGTTGAGGAGAGATTCTCACAAGGTTGACTTGGATAGTTTTCCTGCGAAGAATTTCCATGACCTACAAAACAAGAACAAAGATGAAGATCCAAACCCTTGAAATGGTTAGTGGATGCATATGATGCTTTATGATGTTTATGATGTTTATGATGTATGCTCAAACACATGTACAAGCAAATCACACAAAACCCTAGTTTCAGGCTTGCATGAGGTTTCATAGGTAAGTACCCTCTTGAGTGTAGTTGGCTTAAAAACCTGTCCTATAAATAGTAACCGGGTTCTAAGGAGCTCAATATCATTGGATTGTTTTCTATGTTCATTGTTTTGGTTTAGCCACTTAACTAGCGACCAAAATATTCCAAGAAAACAACCCTCAATGAGTGTAGTATCGAGTATCTACCAACTTCGGACTGCACCAAAGCCGGTCATCTCACTACCCCTAATAAAAGGCCAAGATGGTCAAGTAAGGTTATAGGTCATTAGTGCTTAGTGACATCACTCAGCGGCCCCGTACTCTCCTTGATTGAACTCAAGGGTTACCGGTACTCACAAATATGTCGCACTAATATAGATATTGCTTCAACCGTGTCGGTATACCCCGCACAGTTTCCACAACGTATTGCTATCAATGAATGTTTCCCCAAATCCGAGTGTAGGATTTCAAGCCCAAACAAGAGAACCAAAATGTAAAGCAAACAAAGCAAACAATTAGTCATGCAAAAGGGTGATCTAAGCCCTAAGGTTACTCCACTTTTAAACTTTTTCCCCAGCAGAGTCGCCAGTTCTGTGGTACGGTGGGAGAACTGACTTGAGGTTTTGCGTTTGTTTTCGCAAATGTTTCGGTTTAGCAAGAGTCGCCACCGACTTTTTATTTTATCCTAAGGAAAGGTTAAAAAGCACAGCAAAAACCTTTGAGATGTTTTCTTGGGTTCGGGGAGTAGATTATAGAAAGGGAAGGTATTAGCACCCTTTCTATCCATGGTTATCCATGGGCTCTTAGTTACTTGCTTAGATCACTTGCCTTGATTTTCAATTGTTTGAAATGGTGCTTTGTGTATGTGGTTTTGAAAATGTTTTGAAAAAGATGCCTTGTCTAGGCAACCCTTGTAACAATTTTTTACTCGAATGTTTTACAAAAGGTGTGTGTCTTTTTGAAAAGATATTTCAAGGTTTTGAAAGTTTGTTTTTGAAAGTGTGTTGTGGAGTGTGTTTTGAAAGTAGGCAAGCGTGTTTTGCAAGTTTGATCAAGTAACTAAGAGTTGTCTACCCCTAAATTTACTCAAAGATTTTTCCTATGTTTTAACCCTTTTGACAGTGTTGTTTCACCATTGTATTTGGTGGACAATCTTGTGTTAGGATGTTAACGGGACGGGCGCGGGTCATCGTATGGACCATGAATGCAATGGTGCCAAGTGTCTTTGGCAATTTTTCCTTTAAGGGACTATGATCATTTTGTTTAGGCAACTTCGAAAGCGTCATCGAGGGACTATGATCATTTGATTTGTTTTTGTTTGGCCAAAGACACTTAACATGCAAGCATGGCCCATTTTTGAAGGCAACAAGTGGAGTAACCCTAAGGGTGCAAGTGTGCAAGTATGTTTTATTGCATACAAAAGTTTATCTTTGAATTAGGATTTTCTATTTTCATTGATTTTATCTTGCCATACACATCCTAATTACTAGGATTTATATCTGAAAGCAATAAAAAGCAGAAATATAAAATCCTACGTTATTACAGCAATTAGGGGGTGGGGATACATATTTGTACATGGGGTGGTTCAACGAGAAAAATAGATAAGAAAAGAAAGTAACAAAAACAAGATAGAGAGAAAGAGAGAGGGAGCCAGCGTGCTGCTGAGAGGTCATCAGAAGTTCTGACTCAGGCCCGCTGCCAGATGATCAACCTTTTGGTTAAACTGTATGAGTCAGAACTTCTGACTCTGGCACCTGCAAAACAGAAACCTGTTAGTGGGAAGATCAGAAGTTCTGACCCCCATGCGCTGCAAGACAAAAGTTTGTTAGTGGGGATATCAGAAGTTCTGATCCTGCTGGGGATACAATAATTCTCAGAAGTTCTGATATTATTGACAGCAAAACAGGCTTTAGATGTGCTAACGTCAAAGTCAGCACTTGGCTTCTCCCTGTACTAGTCAAAACATCTGCAATTTTGTTATTTTTCCACAAAACAGAAAACATGTTTGGAACAGCTTCAGCAAATGTCAAAGTGTTTCAGGGGACAGAACCAACAAGGTCACAGGCAGGTTCTATGCTGACTCACTTCCTATCTAAACATTATGAGGTATGAAAATCCTCAGAACACAAACAACAACAACATGATGTTTACATTATGTTTATTTTGAGCATGCAAAGCTGATGATGCTTAGCAGCGTGATGAAGGTCAGCAGGTGCTTACCTGGTTGTTGGAAATGGTTGTGAGTGAGAGCTAGCTTTTAGCTCTGATGGTGTTCTGGACGGGTTCTTTTTTTTTTGAAAGGGGCAGAAGAAGGCGTATGTGTATGTATGGTCAGAGGCTGAAAGGGTATTCTCTAGTCACAAAGAAAGCTGGGTATTGATGAAGTTTGGAGGTAAGAAGTTCAAAGTTATGTTTGAAGCTTTTGAAACACTAAGATTTTTTTGACAGAGTTTCACAGTATTTTCTTGGTGAAATTTCTGTTTCTCTTCTAGCAATTTTTCTGGTTTTTTGGATGCGCCCCTTTCAGTGGATAATGGTGCTCTATTTATAGGCAAAGCTCTTGTGGATTCTTGAATATTAAAGGCGCCAATAGAGGTTGAATTGTTTTTTGAAAGAGTTCCTGGGAAGTTGTAATAATGGATAGCCTTTTTGCCTAGACTGGAACAGCAGGCAAGGATTGGGGAGAAGTGACCTCTAGGTGGACGGTGGCGCGTAGACCCATGCCTAAGCCTGCATAAAGGCGTTTACCAAGCCACACGTGAAGAGACCCCTTGGATGAATGTTCAGGAGTGGTTGGGAGCATTAATGAGCATTAAATGGTGATGAGACTTATCAACACCAAAATTCTGGTAACAGGAGAAAAACTTGAACCAGCAGTTCTGCTTTACCAAAAACAACGTAAACCATGCTCCGGTCTTGGCCTCTTGCTGTCTCAGCAAATTCTGGGGATTCTCCTGACTTTCTGACACGCTTCTTGGACTTGCTTCTGGAAATCCTGGACTTAGAGATTCTGTATCAGTGTAACACCCACTCTTCTGACCCTTTCATCTTCTGATTTCAGCATGTTCTGAAGGAGCCTTCAAACATCCTTGCTTCTTTTGCATTCTTGTAGCAAACTCTGGCTGAACTTGCGTAACTGCTTAAAGAGCCATGTTCTGTTTGAGGCTTACGTGTTGAACCACGTTTGCAACTTCTGACTGAGTTGATGTAGCTGCTGAAGAGCCATGTTTTGACTGCATTGAGCCAAGCTTGCAACTTCTGACCGTTTCTGTCTGGAGTTTGGTCCAGAAGTTCTAAAGCGCTATTTTCTTCTTAAACACCCATTTTTTAGAAAAATTCCAAAAGTTTAGAATAATATTTTTTAGATGAAAGCGTTGCCTTTAGAGCTTGTGTGATCATTTTGCTCTTGTAAATGGTTTGCTTGGGAAGAAATGATAATTCAGGACTTGGATTTGTTTCAGAGGGACTCTGAGAATCCAGGATGATTTCTTGAAGAAAGAGAGGGCAAATTTTGGGGTACAACAGTTATATTGCTTTTTGATACCTGACAAAAAGGGGGAGAACGTAAGATATTTTCAATAACAGTTTACCAGGACTAAGTCTCAAACATTCTGAATATCTTAACTTCTTATTTTTTTTGAAAGCATAAACAGGAACAAATTCTGATAAAGACAGAAGGAGATGCATCAAAAGCTCTGATAAGAAGGAACTTAAGGGAAGTACTTCATCTCTATCTGAGTACTCAACTTAGGGGGAGACTCTCTTAAGCTTTTTGTTCTGTATATTTTTATTGAAAAATCCTAGTTTTTGTCATCATAAAAAAGGGGGAGATTGTTAGAACATAGTTTGATTCTACAACCCTCATAAGAGTTTTGATGATAACAAACACAAAGAACAAATATGCACTTTAAATTTGTGTTCTATGTTGTACAGAAGTTCTGACTGAAACTGCATCAGACGTTAAGCCACAGAAGCACTCAAGTTGAGTAATCAGAATGTTATGAAGTATGATGATCCGAATCTGTACTAAAGTGAAAGATATCCTGATTTTGAACGGAAGTCTAACACGTTAACATAACCTTGTGATTCTGACTTCCCAAGTTCTGAAGCAAAGAAGCATGCAAGATTTCTAAATTCTGAAGTGTTACTTTTCCATCAAGGCAATATCATTTACAATGGCTATAATCAAACAAGGATCTTCTCAGTATGGAAAGTGCATTAAGTGTCCATTATCATGTTTCCATTTGGACAGATTGCCACGCCTATATAAACAAGCTTAAAGGCTAAATCATTTACGAATTTTCACGCTACTGCTCCATACAATCTCAAAAAGCTGCAAAATTTATATTCATACTATACTCCAAATTCGTGTAATACATTACAGTACTGATACATTTTTTGTAACGAAAAACATACAATACACAGTGAATTTCTTCTTTTAATTAAGTAAATTTCCTTGAGATAAATAGGGTTGTGGTTGTACTCAAGAAGACTTTGGCAGTTGTCAAAGTAGAATTGTGATCAACTTGATTAGTGAATTAAGTCCTCGTTGGAGAGAGACGAAATTACCTTGGCGGATGGAATGGAGTAGTTTGAGATCAAGCAAACCAGGATAAAAATCATCGTGTCTATTGCTTTTGATTTTTAAGTTTCAATTCACCCCCCCCCCCCCCTCTTGTGTTTTTCACTTCTTCAAGGAGTTTCTCGGGTGGTAGAGTGTGGTGTTGTATGGTATGACCAGATAATTTCATGCAAGTACATGGTCCATAATCCTTTCACTTCGTCTAGTTTTTTCTTCACCCCTATCAGGATGATCTTGTTTGCGGCTTCAAATTGCTTGTTTTCTCAAGGATGTTTAACTAATGTAAATCGGTTCTGGATACACAGGTCCTTGCAAAATTCCACCATAGAAGCGCTCGTAAATTGGGTCCCGTTATCGAATACTATGATCCCGGGTAGGTGTTTTACCCCAAAAGTTTCCCTTCCGTTTTCTTCAAGACATTCTCTTAAGGGTTCTCAAAATGCTCAAGAATCTCAAGAGTTGTCCAATCAAAACCTCCTCCTAAGCAAGGGGTCTACAACTAGGGTTTTGATTTTCTAAAGGAAGTTTGGTTTGCAGGGGTCTCAAATGATTTCCATGGTTATCCATAGGTCTTCAGCAATGTTCATCTCAAGTTTCAAGTCTTGCATCACAAGTTTGCTCAGTCAATGGCTCAGATGATTGAAAATCAATTGTATTGGGTAAAAAGTCAACTATGGTCAATATACAGTCAAACTTCAAGATTTTTTTGTCAACATCAACATATTGAAGTTATATTCATCATTTGATCAAGGGTTAATCATTATTCCTTAAGTAAATCCCTCAAATCATCAAAGGTCAAAAATTGTCAAATTAGGGTTTCCTTAGGAGAAGTCAACTGAACTTTGACCAATCAGAACTTTCACATGCTTCATCAAATTTTTCCTAACCAAATCCCATTTTAAAGGAAATTCAATTCCCTACAATTTTGTTTTTATGCTCAAGTCCAAAAAATGCTTCATTTGAAAGATATGAGCTAATACATTATAGGTCATTTTCAAAAGTCAACAAAAGACACTTTTTGTCAAGGCAACTTACATCAAGATAGAGTTTCCAAATGAAAAAATGATAAAAAGATAAATTGTAGAAGACATCTTGAGCGTTTCAAAAAGTCCAAGATCACCTTCAAAAAATTAAAATTGAGCAAGTTATGAATTGTACAAGTTGGGAAATTTTGAGGAAATGCATGAAATACAAAATGGGAAAACTTGAAATTTTGAACTTGTGACCTAACTTTTAGGGTTTCAAACATGTCCATGACCTTATGAAGGACTCCTAAGCTCACTCATACCTTGCCCTATATTTTATTTATATTTATTTTGTTTTTATTTAAATAAATGCAAAATAAATTAAAAGAGGTACAAGATAATTGGACCAGGCGCATGAGTGCTCTCTTAAGGCCCAATACAACCCAAAACAACTCACAAAAAATGCCAAAAACATGCAAGGCCGTGAGAAGGAAAGAAATCTCTTCTTTTGGAATGTTTCGAAGAAAAATTAAAACTCCATAATGCCATTGGATTCATGCCATAAATGTTAACCTAATATGAGGCCTCATATATACATAAGCTTCAGATATCAAACATACACACGCAGATGCCTCCAAAGCCAGGGTTTGAATCATAAAATTTCTCAAAAAAAAGTGTAATCATTCGAATTGCAAGCTCCAAGTGATTTCAATCCAAACTAAGCGTTGAAATCACCTCCTGAATATCCATAGGGTAAGTACAGGTATGTTTCAATGATTTCTCAGGCTTGAATCGTGTTATCCACCATCTTCGTTTTCATTTTTTTCATCATTCATATTTTTTTAATTTGTGCATTGTTGTTTGTTTCTAACCACATGGATCTTCATATATGAATGTTTAGAACAGGTCTGGACCAAAAAAATTGAAGTTTTAACGTGAGATTTGAGTTTTGTCATGGTTAGGGAAAAATGTTTATGTGTCTTCGTACCAGTACCTCCAGACCATTACAGGAAAAACTGATAGCACCATTGGATTCACAGAACATGATTTATAGGGGTTAGGGTTAATTTTGGACTTTGATTTTTGTTCTTTCGTAGGTTTGAGTTTTGGACCAACCATAGAAGAAAGAGTTAACCACCGTGAGGGGTGGTCTGACTCGCCTGAAGGCCTGCGTGGCATCTGGCTGTTTTCTGATTCGCTGGTTCAAAAAACTCAGGGTCCCACCGCGCACATGTTTTTTTGTTTGGATAACATTAGTATTCCTTTTCAGATATAATGTTTTTGTTTGATTTATATACCGGATGTACTGGCCACCCCAGTGACAAGCATGTGTGTGTTAAGGTGTTAGTGTGCCAGGGCATGGGTTTGATCCCTACCCCTGGCATGTTATTTTTCAATGTTTTCTATTTCAGATCCAATGCAGGCAAGTCTAACGCGCGCACGATATACCTTATATCCTGACCATCAAATCCCAAGATTCTAGATCTAACGCCTCAGATGCATGCCCTTCACCATGAACCTTCAAGGATCATCCTCACCAGATCCAGTGCAGCAATCTGGGCTCATTGTTGGGCCTAGGGATTTCTGATTATGCACCCCCTCATTTTACTTCTTTCAGCAGGCTCATTCTTTTTCTTTGTTTTAATTCATTGTTTTTCCTTTTTATCAATTTTATTTAATCAACAAAAATCACAATATCACTAAAAATCAGATTTCAGGTTTTGATTTTTATAAATAAAAATTTATTTAATTTAATCATATTTTGGTTTTATTTTATTAATTAATTAGTAAATTAATTAGAATTAGGGTTTACTATTATTTTACATTTTAAAATATTTTTCTAAACAAAACACCAAAAATACTTTTCTAACACTTAGAATTTTTTTTAGGTTTTTAATATTTTTTCCTTTTTCAGCCTCCGCGCGCTTATTTATTTTCGCACTATTATTTTCTCATATTGTAACTACCAATGGTATGTAATAGCTTAAGTTAGGTTTTGCTTTACTCTTTCCCCCATTTTATGGTTTGTGCTCCCCATCCCTGAAGCATTGTAATAGCGTAGATTCTATTTCCCGTATTTTTACTTTCCGCACTTATGTATGAATGTATGTATATATTAAACTGCTAGTAATAGGATTGTATGGAAAAGACTAAAAAAAACGCTAGATAACCATAAATCCAAGATTAAAATAACTGAATCTCAACACACTTTACACACGCGCACCTCTAGGGTGACCCTCACTTGTTGCCTCAAATAAAAAATAGTCATGTCCCTCGAATGTGAGACACTTTAGCAAAGACCCTCAGTTAAAAGATCGTAGTCCCTCGGTGACCCTTTGCTGCTGCCTTCGGTAAATGATCTTAGTCCCTTACGACAAATTGCAAAAGTTCCCTACGAGTTGCCTTTATGACTGTACAATGACCCGCGACTACCCCTCAGACGTCTAACGATAGGGCTTCCTACTAACTAATGATAGGATAACACTATCTAAGGGAAAGGAGGAAAATAACTGAGACTTTTGAGTAGGTAGATATCTCGTAGTCGCTTGCTCACAAATCAAAAACATTTTTCACACCATACACTCTTTTTCTAAAATATTTTCGAAACAAACACTTTGTATGCATTCTCAATGATACGAGAATCATTACAAAGTTTGTCGCACTTAGACATTTTCAAAATATTTTCAAACTTACACAAACACAAAGCGTTTCAAAGTGAGCTAGTGATTAAGATTCCGCAGATATCTACAGATGAAAAGGGTTATAATACCTTCCCTTTTCATAACCTACCCCCCCCCCCCCCCCACTTACTCAAAAAATTCTCAAAAGGTCTTTCATGTTCTTTTCACCTTTTCCTTTATTGGATAAAAGAAAAGTCGGTGGCGACTCTCGCTGTCCGCAACATTTGAGATAAAATGCAAAACCTAAAAGTCAATTCCCCCACCGTATTATAGTAGGCCAAACCTGCATATAATGTTTTTCCAATAAAAATGATGTACCTTATCGGTTGTAATACGAGCTATAGCCTCGGGTTCCACCCATTTTGTGAAGTAATCCGCTGCTATGATTAGAAATTTGAGTTCTCCTAGTGCAGTGAGAAATGGATCTAAGATGTCTTCCCCCCATTGATAGAATGGCCAAGAGGAGAAAACAGAGTGCAGCAGCTTGGCAGGCGAGTGTATGAAAGGAGCGAATATCTAGAACTTCTCACATTTATTTACGAACTCGTTGTATTCTTGCAACATGCGGGGCCAGTAGTACCTGGCTCTGAGAATTTTTCCAGATAAAGCTCTCCCTCTAATGTGACTCCAACATGCTCATTCATGGACCTCTTTCAATACTAAAGCAGTTTCACCCGCTGACACACATCTCAATATAAGCATTAATCTCCCCATCATGTATAGCTTATTGACCACTATGAGTTATTAGGCAAATGCCTTTTTAACACGCCGATATTTCATTAACATCCTCGGGCAATGTTCCCTGCATGAGATACTGCATTATTAGTTCCATCCAGCCTGTTACATCTTCAATTGCCATGACATCTTCATTCATCGTGTTGGGGTTTTCTAGTACCTCTTGTATTACGGTTTTAACTTTAAATTCTATGGAAGTCTCAGATATCCTGAGGTCTATCTACATATATATGATTAGAGAAGAGTCCTTCGTCTGATATTATCCTCTCACCTTCTCAGCCACCAACTGTGAGTCGGCCTTAACTATCAAGTGTGTCACTCTTACCTCTTGGGCCAATTTCATTCCTGTTATCAGTGCTTCATACTGAGCCTGATTGTTATTGGCCTGGAAATTAAAGCATAAGGAATATTCCAATGTGAAATCTCTCGGTCCCTCGAGTATGATTCTTGCTCCACTTCCTTTAAGATTGGATGATCCATCCATATAAAGGACCCACCTGCCAATGTTTTATTCTTGTGTGGGGGTGCTTAATTCGACCAAGAAGTTAGCTTGTACTTGTGACTTTATGCTAGTTCTCAGAGTGAATTCTATGTTGTATTCTGAAAACTCCACAGCTCAAGTAACCATTCTTTCGGCCAAGTCTGGCTTCTTCAATATCTGTTTTATTGGATAATTCATCTTCACCATTATTGGTGACCCTGAAAATAGTGCCTCAATTTTTGAGCTGTTACTACCAGGGCTAATGCCAACCTTTCAATTTTATGATTTCTTAGCTCGGCCCCTTTCAGGACTTTGGTGACAAAATACACTGGTCTTTCTCCACCTTCCCCTTCTTGTGTGAGAACATAACTCATAGCCTTATCAGATACTGCTATATACAGAACCAGGAGTTCATTTTTCTTTAGGTCTCACCAATATAGGAGGCGAAGACAGAAGAGTTTCACACCTTTAAAATCCTCTTCACAAGTCATTGTCCATACGAACTTTGGTGATTTACTTATGGCCGCAAAGAAATGGATTGATTTATCCCCTGCACAAGACATGAAATGAGATAAAGTCGCCAGCCGTCCCATCAATTATTGGACTTCCTTCTTGGAGGATGGATTTCTCATGTCTATAATTCCCTGGCATTTGTCGGGATTGGTTTCTATTCCCCTGTTAGTGAGCATGAACCCAAGGAATTTTCTGGCTTACACCCCAAAAGTGCATTTTTCTAAGTTCAACCTCATATTGTAGCTTCTTATTGATGCGAACGTTTTTGCTAGATCTTTAATGTGTTACCTCTTTAACGTGGTTTTGACGACCATGTTGTCCATATATACCTCTAATTTCCTTCTGATTTGTGTGGCAAACACCCTATCCATCAATCTCTGGTAAGTGGCCCCTGCATGTTTAAGGCCGAATGGCATCAAGTCATAGTAATAGTTGCTCTAGTTGGTCATGAAAGATGTCTTTAGAGTGTCTAACGAGCTCATCCAGATTTGGTTATACCCAGAGTAAGCATCCATGAAGCTGAGCAGTCTGAAGTCGGAATCCCCATTTATGAGGCGATCAATATTGGGTAACGAGTATAGATATTTGGGACAAGCCTTGTTGAGGTCGGTGAAGTCGACACACATACACCACTTTCCTAGTTTTTTCTTGACCATGACCACATTGGACAACCAGGTTGGGTACTTGATTTCTTTGATGAACCCGGCTTGGAGCAATTTTTCAACTTCATTCGTAATAACTTTTATTTTCATCTCACCCTCTTTCCGCTTTCTCTAGGATACCGGCCTTACGTCAGGATCCAATTCCAGATGATGACACATAACGTTGGGGTTTATCCCTGGCATGTCCGGTGGTTTCTAATCGAATAGATCCACATTCTCCTTTAGAGTTTATATGATTTTATCCTCTTCTTCCGGATACAAGTCAGCATCGATGTATGTGATCTCGGAAGGAAGGTGACCAATTTGAATCTTCTTAGTCTCTTCATTAGGTGTTAAATTGTCTTCCACCAGACCGTCTCGGGGATCTATGTCGACGAGATGGACTTTGAGGTCGTTGGACTGTTTGGCACTTCCTGCTGGACTCTTCTTCTTCAATTTCAAGATGTCTTTATAGCACTTTCTTGATAGGCCTTGATAGCCCTTGACTATGTCGACTCGGCCTTCTCTCAGTGGGTATTTCATGGTGAGGTATAAGGTTGAAAGCACAACTTCCAAAGTGTTGAAGGATGGTCTACCTATGATAATGTTGTAAGGGGAGGCGGCTGTGATACGGTGGGAGAACTGACTAGTGTTTTGCGTTCGTATTCGCACTTGTGCGGTTAGCAAGAGTCGCCACCGACTTTTTACTTTATCCTAAAGGAAAGGTTAAAAAAGCACAGCAAAAAACCTTTTGAGATATTTCGTGGGTTCGGGGGGTAGATTATGAAAAGGGAAGGTATTAGCACCCTTTTCATCCATGGTTATCCATGGGCTCTTAGTTACTTGGCTTTTTAGATCACTTGCCTTGTTTTTCGATTGCTTTGAAAAATGGTGCGTGTGTGGGTTGTTTTGAAAATGTTTTGGAAAAAGATGCCTTGTCTTAGGCCAACCTTGTAATAATTCTTTACTCGAATGTTTTACAAAGGTGCATATCTTTTCGAAAAGATGTTTCAAAAGTTTGAAAAGTTTGATTTTTGAAAGTGTTGTGGATTGTGTTTTTTGGAAAAGAAGGCGAGTGTTTTTGCAAGTTTGATCTCAAGTAACTAAGAGTTTTGTCTACCCTATTGTACTCAAAGGTTTTTTGTCATGTTTTAACCCCTTTTAACAATTTTGTTCCACCATTGAAATTGGTGGACAATCTTGCGTTTAGGAAGTTTATTCGGGACGGGCGCGGGTCATTGTATGAACCACGAATGCAATGGTGCCAAGTGTCTTTGGCAATTTGTTTTGTAGGGACTTGATCATTTTGATAGGCGACTTTCGAAAGCGTCATCGAGGGACTTATGATCATTTGATTTTGTTTTGCCAAAGACATTCGACGTGCAAGCATGGCCCATTTGGAAGGCAACAGGTGGGATTACCCTAGGGGGTGCAAGTGTGATTGTGTATTGATTACATGCATTTGTCTTGTATTAGGTTATCTAGCGTTTGATTTTATGTACATACAAACCCTAGGTCTAACCATGGTATAATTGAAAAGCTGTAAATTGCGGAATGTAAATCTACGCTATTACAAAATAATGTCCGGGAGTGGGGGTATAAATATACAAGGGGATGAGACTTATAGTACCCAATAACTTACAACCAAATCGAATGTCACAATCAAAATATAAATATCGAATATACAAAATATAAGATAAAATGTGTATAGGGCAATATATTGTATAAGTGCAAATGTGAGATGTATATGTATATGAATTGTGTAATTATGTACAAGTGCGAAATGGAATTGAAGCGTATTAGGGTTTTGACCTAGATATATGTTTTAACCTTGTACTTTTTGATTTACATGTTAATTATGTACAAAAAGAAAAATGAAGTGTTTTGATTAAATGTTAAGTTTTAATTGGAAAGTATTTTAGTCCAAATATTTGTGAATTTCGATATTTAGAAAATAAATGTATTTTAATTGTTATGTACAAAAAATGTTAATTAAAAAGTTTCAACTTTAATTATGTATGAGAATGTATAATATGTACAAATGTATTTTAATTAAAAAAAGGTTTTCAATTTTAATTATATGATAAAAATAATATGTATTATTTTATATACAAATGTGTATTAAGAAATATTTTCAAGTTAATTATGTATAAAAGTATTTGGTTATTTTTATGTACAAATATATATATTTAAGAGAAAAAGAGTATTTTTAATAAAAATGTACGATATGCACCAATTTAAATTAACAATTTATGTACAAATGTATTTTAATGTGTATTATTAAAAAGTATAAATAAAAAAAGGAGTGTTTTAATTATATTATGTATAATGTAAAAATGTACTTTAAAATAATTTTGTAAAGAAAAGAAAAAAAAGGTTTGTATAGTATAAAAAAGAAAATTAATGCTTGTGTTTTGTTAAAAAAAAAAGAAGTGTTTTAGTGGGCTTAGGCAAATATTTGCAACGGGTCAGGCCCATGCTGGAAACAAAATTTCTAGGGTTGGGGATTTTGTGGTTCAGTTGAGACGAGTTAGGGTTTGACCAGCGCCGCTCGTGTTCGTTCATCGTTGCCTCTTCAATTTCATCTTCCTTTGCAAACTTCTGGACAAAGCTTTTCTGCCTGAGCTACCCCGCTACCGCCTCTTCTCCCCTCTTCACGTTTGTCCCAGCGATGGCCAATCAAGGTAACGGAATGTCTTAAACTGGTTGGATGTTTTAGATGTTTTAGATTTGCATGTCACGGTTTTATATTCTGATTTTTTTTTGTATTCCTTTTATTTCTTTAACGAGGTGGTAGAAAAAAGTGAAAAGGGAACATTTTACCTTGAGGGGAAGACAATGGAGGGGAAGAGGATGAGGAAGCGCTGAGGCGGCTTAAAGGCGAAGGGCTTTGCACGATGAGAGCTTCCTTGGTGTCCCTGGTTAGGTTTTATGATGATTTGTATTTGCCTGAAAACCTTGTCTCGAATTTGCCTCTTTCTTCTTCTTCTTTACCACTGTACGTTGCCTATTTCGTACGCTATGTTGCTTGCTTTGAGTTGTTGCTTTGCCTATGATGAAGCTTGCTTCTGAGGCTTTTGAACTGCCTTTGGGAATCTGTATGTTTGTTGCCTTTGACTATGATGCTTCGAATTGTTGCCTTGATGAACTTTCTCTTCTTCTCTCGCGTTGCCTTTGCTTCTGTCCCTGAGTTGCTTCTGAACTGGTCTTGAGTGGGATGCCTTTGGAATGTTTATTGCCCAATGATGTTCATGCTGAGGGCTTAGGGCTTGGATACTGAATTGCTTGGATTGAAAGGTTTTGGTGTTGACAGTAGTGGTTGATGTTGTTTTTGATTCAGGGCCTTGTTCTTTGAGGCATAGTTGCAGATTTTTATGTGTATGGCCTGTATGTTAAGGCAGGTATGGTGAGGCAGGACTGTGGCATTAGCAGGTTTGTTTTGGTCGTGTTTGATGGTTGTTCAGGTTTCAATCTTTAGCAGGTTTTTGCTTGTGATGGTTAATTGTTTGGCTTAGCATATGCAGGTTTCAGCTTGATGTTTGACAGGGTAAGGGTTTTGAGGTTATGATAGCATGTTATGTGAGGTTTTGACAGGCAGGTTAAGGCATTGATGCTGGTTTGAGGTATTGATGCTGGTATGAGGTGGTGAGGATTGTTGGTTTTTGTTGTGAGGATATTACTTGAACTCAGTTTGATATCCCTCAACTGTGTTGGCCTTTTCTATATGCAGAGTTTGCTTTTGTTATGACAGTCGTGTTTTTTTGATTTGTATCTCTGCTGCCTATTCTGAGCTGAACTCAGTTTGTATATCCTTTTTTATTTACCTGCTATGCTGCTCTATGTTTTGACTGAGCTTGTAGGCTATGTTTCCTTTTTTATGCAGAGTTGCTATCTGCTTTCCCTGAACTGTCTATGTTGGACTGTTTCATTGGCTTTTTGACTTGCATAATCTCTTTCTTCTGCTACTGCATTATCTTGTCTGAACTGAGCTTGAACTGCTATGCCTAAACTGAGCTGCTTTAATCTCTTTTCTCTCTCTCAAAGTACAGCTTAGGATTTTAATATGATTTTTTACTGTACTTGCTTCTGAAGGGGCTATGACTAGGAAGTGATGAGTTTAAGATTGCTTGCATTTTACATTTTGCATTTTCATCTCTTTGACAATTTTGATCTGACTTTCCCTTTTGATATCTTTTCCAAAAATCTTTCCATGACAGTTTGTATGCTTTTATTGATTTTCTTTGGTATCTTGGCATTTCAGTTCAGTTCTGAATGGGAAATTTGGATTTGAACTAAATGGTTTGAAATTGGAAATTGAGATTCTTATGTAGCTTAAAATTTGTAACCTATGCATTTTTGACATTTGCATTTCATGAGATAAAATAATCTTCCCTCTCTGTGAACCGGGAGAAATCCCGTGATTTGCAGAGAGGGCAACTGATCCCAGTCAGTGGCCCCTAATGATGAGCAATTTAACTGTCTTTTCCAATTAACTGCTTTTGACTTTTCTTGTTTCTCTTTCTTTTTGCAGATGAAAAATGGAATGCCGGAGCAGAGTGAGGAATGAAGAGTATTTAGAAAATAGGATACTTTCTCATTCTATTGTAATATTTAAATTAAATGTAAATTATTGTTTGTAATAAACAACAATTTGTAAATAATTTAAGTATCAATAAAAATTCAAATTATCCGATTAATTCTAATTTCTTTATTGCTTATTTATTTATTTAAAATTCTTAGAATTAAACAAATTGAAAAATAAATTCAATCATTTAATTTCAGAATAATAAATAACTTAAATAAAACAACATTGACCAATTAAGTCCGTCTAATCCACAATCCAAAGCAAAGCAGCAATTAACCCAGATAGGCTGATCAAACACATGAACACTGTGAATTCCAAAAACTGCATCCTGCATCTGACTGGCCCAATCAAAATATACTGAATTCAAACCACTGTCTCTTTTGTTGATTAAACCAAGATAACGCAACTTTTAATCCGAATCTTGAAATAAACCGCAAAGCGCTGTTGAATTCAAATTCTTCTGAGAATATGCCCATAAAACCCTAATTCCCGATTAAATGCCAAATCACGCTCGCTTGATCAAAATTGAACCAAAAATCAACCAAACCCTAAGCCCACTGTATGAAACAATTCAGAGCTCTGAAAATCAGTAAAAACTCTAGTTTTGCTTGACTGTCAAGGAAAGTCCGTTTGTCCGATTCTTGAGTCAGTTTGAGAAGTCAGGAAATGTTTGAAGCTGAGATTTCTCGTGGAAAAGCGCGAGGGCAAATTTTGGGGTACAACAGTTGCCCCTGTTCAATCTTCTTGGACCTGAAGAGTTAGATTGGCAAGTTTGCCTTTCGCGACTTGAAGGTAAAAGGAGATTGAACACTAATGTGCCCAGAAAATTTGCGCTCGTCGAAGTGACGGTGGAGGTGAATGGGCTTAAAGATGCCATTTGGTGATGGGCTTAAAGATGCCATCTGGTGCGAGAAAATTTTGTCGGGGGATGGGCTTAGAGATGCCATCTGAGAATGGGCTTACAGATGCCATTCGGCGACTGCTGGTAGGAGGATGGGCTTATAGATGCCATATGGTGATGTTGAACCGTACGTCATTGGTGAGCGGACGAGTATCAGAAGGGCATCCCTGTTTTGGAATATCTCTGAACTGGGGTCTGAACAAGCAACAGATTGATGGCCGTGTCTGGAGAATCTGTAAACTATTTGAGATTGAATAAGCAATAGAGCAGCATCCGTTGTTGGGACACGTCCGTAAACTATTTTCAAAAATTGAGAAGAGTCTGAATCAGTCGGTAGATTGACATCCGTTGTTGGGAAGAATCCGTAAACTAAAGAAGAATCTGAACAAGTGATAGGTTAGCATCCGTTTACTTGGAGAACCCGTGAACTGTTTTCAGAAATCTTGAAGTTGAAGAGGAACCGGTGTAGGGTTTCCTGATGATGCGTCTGAATGGATCTGGAATAAGTATCAGAATGTCGCCGTGTTCGGGTCACATCTGAACTATTTCTGGATGAATCCTGGGAGTTGATCTGTGTCTGTCGACTGATCTTACCTGAAAAGGTGAAGGGTTAGTTGCATGCAATGTTATGATGCATGATGCAATGTATGTGACAACAATATTTATGAATGTGATGGATGCGCATGTAAGCTGATGAGCTAATCCTGCCGAGGATACATGAATCCGAGATGGCTGAAGATAAAAGCATCTTGACTGCTGCCGGGGAAAATAAATCCTTGGCTGTTGCTGGGGAAGAGAATTCCTGATGACCTCTACTGGGGAGTTCCAACTAGTAGACTCGTGCTGGGGAGGTCAGATTTGAGAATTGTTAGCTTGATGGGAAATAACTCCGGAGACTTCACTGGGGAACTCAAGATTTGTCCTTCTAAAAACTCTGTGGGGAGAAGATTTAAAAGTCTGACTTCGCTGGGGATTGTCCACTTGAAGCTCTTGATCTGCTGGGGAATTTTGATGAACTCCGCTGGGGATGGGAAGAATTTTCTGATTGTTGTAGGTGTTGGTTTGGGATAAGTTACTGAATGTCGCCATCGCTGGGTCACATCTTGAACTATATCTGGAAGTCTGAATGAGTTATAGAATGTCGCCATGTCTGGGTCACATCTTGAACTATATCTGGAAGTCTGAATGAGTTATAGAATGTCGCCATCTCTGGGTCACATCTTGAACTATATCTGGAAGTCTGAATGAGTTATAGAATGTCGCCATCTCTGGGTCACATCTTGAACTATATCTGGAAAGTCTGAATGAGTTATAGAATGTCGCCATGTCTGGGTCACATCTTGAACTATATCTGGCTTTTGAGGTGATAAGGAATTTGTTGAACACTTTTGACATTCGAATGCCCCAAGTGGTGATGAAGGAGTCTTGAATCAGATTACTCTGCATATTGAGAGATTTCTTGAAATCTTGACTGGACTGCCCCAGGTTAACTGAACTTTGAAAGATCGGTTGGACCTTGACTGGACTGCCCCCGGTTACTGAACCGTGCTATGTCATGCCCCTTTGTTGATAGGAGATTTGATGGAAGTGTTATCCTCTTGAAGTGACTTTGACTTACTGAGAGAGTTTTCGTTCCTCCGAACATTCGCTGTATGAAGTTCTCTGCTGTCAAACAAAAGGGTCAAATGCAGACAGTGATATTTGACTAATGCAAAGTTTATGTTTGTCTTTGAAGTTTTGAAAAATGCGTTTTTAGCAGAAAACTTTTTATAAGATAGATCAACACAAGATTTAGAGCAAAGCCCTACAGGAGTCAGGATACCTTTTGTAACAGTATACTCTCGAACTAACCCATGCTTCAATTAGGACTTTTGGAGGGTTGTAACGTGGCCTGGTTCACGGTTTAAGAAACAAAGGATAAAGGCCCAAAGCATATTTGTACCCACCCACTCTTCGTGATGTTCTTCAACCTAAACTCAGTTAATTGTGCGTCGCACTCTGTTTTGAGTTTGGAACGACTTTCGGGCGATGGTTCACCAGTTTGAATTTTGGGAGACAGTCATCGTCTCCTTTTTTCTTTTTCAACACTTTTATGTTGTTGAGGGCTTTGTAATGACCTTACTATTTTGATTTTGATTTGTTATCTCTAACTTTTGCCTGACTGTTACCGTTTTCGGGATTACTGTCAG
Organism: Vicia faba; assembly: GCA_948472305.1. Taxonomy (NCBI): domain Eukaryota; kingdom Viridiplantae; phylum Streptophyta; class Magnoliopsida; order Fabales; family Fabaceae; genus Vicia; species Vicia faba. Next base: position 269,031,757 of record OX451738.1, on the reverse strand, counting down.
CGGGATGCCCCAGCTTTCTTAAGCCTCCTTCATAGGTTTTGACTTGGTGGGCTTTTCCCTTTTGAGAGATTGACTGTCTATGTGATAGGGAACCACCCTTGCCTTTTGATTCCGAAGGAATGCTTTCTTTTTCGACGTCGTTCGTTATATTACGAACTGAGAGTTTGTGACTTCAATGCGCATTTTCTTTTGAATTAACTGAGATACTACCCTGCCCCAGGTTTACATCAAAGGTTTTGATTGTTTAGAACAGGAAACTCCTACTTCTTTGGCTCGAAGGGGTTGACTAGGGATTAACTTCCTTATAACTCCAGTGTTTGGGAATTGAAAGAAATGCCTGTACATCATCAGCCAGGTCCATTCAAAAACATACTGTATAAGATCACGGTATTGTTTCGTCATCCTCCCTCTAAAGGCTTGCAGCTTTTTATCAAGAGTCAAATATCATAAAGAAAAGCATAAGAGTAGTGAAACGAATGGATGAATTCAAGACAAACATATGCAATGCATTAATAAAAACAGAGTTTAACATCAACAGATAATTGTTTGACAACAAAAGAAATTACAACTTTGAAAATTCAAAATGAAACAAACGCAATCTCAATGATTTGGCATAAGAGGAGTGATCATGCTGGAGTCTCTGGGGGACCAAACTCAATCTCCTTGGCATCGATCATGTCCTGGATCTTGTTCTTCAGAGGCCAACAGTTGTTGGTATCATGCCCCGGGCTATCAGAGTGGTATTCACATCTTTCATTAGGGTGATAGGTAGGAGCAGAAGTATTCGGGTTCCGGAGAGGAGCCCTCAGAGTAATCATACCCCTCTTCAACAGGTGTTGCAGTGCCTGAGACAGTGACATGTTGATCTTGGTGAACTGCCTCTTAGGTGCGACTTCCTTATGCTGGTGCCCCTGTCTTTGTTGAGCAGGTACATGATTGGGGGTCAGGATTGCCCCTACATGTTGGTCACGACGACCTCTTTGACTGTTCGCAGCAATGGACTCTTTCTTCCCGTTGTAGGGGATTATCTGGGTATCGGAGGTTGTGGCTCCCTGGATCTTTCCACTCTTGATGCCAGCCTCGACCCTCTCGCCGGTTAGTATTAGCTCGGCGAACCCGGCTGAGGAGCTTCCAATTAAGTGCTTGAAGAAAGGCCCTGTCAAAGTTCCCATGAAGATGTCAATCAGCTCTCTGTCAGTTAGAGGGGGTTGCACTCTACCGGCCAAATTTCTCCAATTTTGAGCATACCCTTTGAAGCTCTCGTCAGAACCCATGGTCATGTTCTGCAACTGCACACGAGTTGGTGCGAGATCAGCATTGTACCGATACTGTTCGTAAAAAGCCCCGGCTAGATCTTCCCAGGTGTGGATGCGAGAACTCTCCAATTGATAGAACCACTCGAGATGAGCCCCTACTAGACTTTCTTGGAAGAAATGGATCCAAAGCCTCTTATCAGCTGTGTATGGTTGAATCTTGCGGACATAAGATCTTAGATGCATCTTAGGGCAAGAAACTCCGTCGTACAGAGCAACGGTAGGAACTTTGAATTTTGGAGGGATGACCAATCCAGGAACCAACCCCATGTCTCCTAAATCCAAGCCAGGTATTTGTTGGATCTCCATAGCATTGAGGCGATTCTCCAACTCTTTGTACTTGTCATCAGTGAGAGGATATTGTTCTTCGGAGTAATCAGTTTCCTCTTCATCAATCTCCACATTGTGGTTTTCCTCAAGACTAACCACTGTGTCGGATGGAGTTGCAAGGTCTTGGGTCTTAGGCCTTCTCCTCAGGTTCAGGATACGGGCTGCCTTCTTGGACTTCTTCTTTTTGTCTTTGAGAAGGAGAGCTGTCAGATCTTCTTGCCCTTTCCCCATAGCCAGAAGCATTTGTTGGAATTGAGCATTTTGAGCCTGGAGCTCCTTCACTGTTTGTTCCATATCCATCTTACTGAAATAAACAGTAGGAAGAATAAGGAGACCTGTAGGGGAGAAACCTGTTATGCAATGATATGTGTGATATATATGCAATGTTTTCAAGGATCTCTTGGGGGTAAACACAAGAAAATGTTAGAGGTTGAACTCTGCTCCTGGATTGGAGATCTCTGCATCAGTGGACGTCCCTCCACGAGAATCAAGCTCACCATGTCGAGTGGGTCATAGCCACTGATTCAAGTTGTTGCACTTGAACTTTGTTTGGAGAACTTTATATCGGTGGATGTCTTTCCACGAGAATCAAGCTCACCATGTCGAGTGGGTCATAGCCACTGATTCAAGTTGTTGTTCTTGGACTTTGATTGGATTGGTTAGAGGAGAAACCTCTTGCCCCTTGATAGATCTCTGGTTCAACGTAGCCCTGCATCAAAAGAACCCTCGAGATCCTTGAAATGGTTACTGAAAATGCTAAAATGCTATGGTATGATGTTATGATGTTATGTACATGTATGCACAAACAAGTAAGTGTATATACAGGCAAACAATATTCACACAAAGCACACAAGGCCTTAGGTTTAGGCTTGCATGAGGTTCAGGTACTACCCTTTTTCAGTTTGTTGGTTAAAATCTGTCCTATCAAAAGTAACCGGGTTCTAAAGGTCCCAATATCACTGGATTGCTTTCATTGTTCATCGTTTCGATTTAGCCACTGACTGGCGACCGAAATATTCCAGGAAAGCAACCCTCAATGGAGTGTAGCATCGAGTATCAACCAACCTCGGACTGCACCAAAGTCAGTTATCTCACTACCCTAAAGAGGCCAAGATGGTTCAATTAAGGTTCCTAAGGTCAGTTGATGCTTCGCGACACCACGCGGCGGCCCCGTACTCTCCTTGACTGACTCAAGGGTTACCGGTACACACCAAAGTGCCACATCAACGTAGCAGACTGCTTCAACCATGTCGGTATACCCCGCACAGTTCCCTCGCAGCCTTGTTGCTACCTAAAAGGGTTTCCCCAGATCCGGGTTAGGATCTATAAAGCTCCGATACAAAGCCCATAAATGTAAAGCAAACAAAGCAATCAATTGAAAGTAAAGGTGATCTAAACCCTAAGGTAACCCCACTTATCAATGTAATCATCCCCAGCAGAGTCGCCAGTTCTGTGATACGGTGGGAGAACTGACTAGTGTTTTGCGTTCGTATTCGCACTTGTGCGGTTAGCAAGAGTCGCCACCGACTTTTTACTTTATCCTAAAGGAAAGGTTAAAAAAGCACAGCAAAAAACCTTTTGAGATATTTCGTGGGTTCGGGGGGTAGATTATGAAAAGGGAAGGTATTAGCACCCTTTTCATCCATGGTTATCCATGGGCTCTTAGTTACTTGGCTTTTTAGATCACTTGCCTTGTTTTTCGATTGCTTTGAAAAATGGTGCGTGTGTGGGTTGTTTTGAAAATGTTTTGGAAAAAGATGCCTTGTCTTAGGCCAACCTTGTAATAATTCTTTACTCGAATGTTTTACAAAGGTGCATATCTTTTCGAAAAGATGTTTCAAAAGTTTGAAAAGTTTGATTTTTGAAAGTGTTGTGGATTGTGTTTTTTGGAAAAGAAGGCGAGTGTTTTTGCAAGTTTGATCTCAAGTAACTAAGAGTTTTGTCTACCCTATTGTACTCAAAGGTTTTTTGTCATGTTTTAACCCCTTTTAACAATTTTGTTCCACCATTGAAATTGGTGGACAATCTTGCGTTTAGGAAGTTTATTCGGGACGGGCGCGGGTCATTGTATGAACCACGAATGCAATGGTGCCAAGTGTCTTTGGCAATTTGTTTTGTAGGGACTTGATCATTTTGATAGGCGACTTTCGAAAGCGTCATCGAGGGACTTATGATCATTTGATTTTGTTTTGCCAAAGACATTCGACGTGCAAGCATGGCCCATTTGGAAGGCAACAGGTGGGATTACCCTAGGGGGTGCAAGTGTGATTGTGTATTGATTACATGCATTTGTCTTGTATTAGGTTATCTAGCGTTTGATTTTATGTACATACAAACCCTAGGTCTAACCATGGTATAATTGAAAAGCTGTAAATTGCGGAATGTAAATCTACGCTATTACAAAATAATGTCCGGGAGTGGGGGTATAAATATACAAGGGGATGAGACTTATAGTACCCAATAACTTACAACCAAATCGAATGTCACAATCAAAATATAAATATCGAATATACAAAATATAAGATAAAATGTGTATAGGGCAATATATTGTATAAGTGCAAATGTGAGATGTATATGTATATGAATTGTGTAATTATGTACAAGTGCGAAATGGAATTGAAGCGTATTAGGGTTTTGACCTAGATATATGTTTTAACCTTGTACTTTTTGATTTACATGTTAATTATGTACAAAAAGAAAAATGAAGTGTTTTGATTAAATGTTAAGTTTTAATTGGAAAGTATTTTAGTCCAAATATTTGTGAATTTCGATATTTAGAAAATAAATGTATTTTAATTGTTATGTACAAAAAATGTTAATTAAAAAGTTTCAACTTTAATTATGTATGAGAATGTATAATATGTACAAATGTATTTTAATTAAAAAAAGGTTTTCAATTTTAATTATATGATAAAAATAATATGTATTATTTTATATACAAATGTGTATTAAGAAATATTTTCAAGTTAATTATGTATAAAAGTATTTGGTTATTTTTATGTACAAATATATATATTTAAGAGAAAAAGAGTATTTTTAATAAAAATGTACGATATGCACCAATTTAAATTAACAATTTATGTACAAATGTATTTTAATGTGTATTATTAAAAAGTATAAATAAAAAAAGGAGTGTTTTAATTATATTATGTATAATGTAAAAATGTACTTTAAAATAATTTTGTAAAGAAAAGAAAAAAAAGGTTTGTATAGTATAAAAAAGAAAATTAATGCTTGTGTTTTGTTAAAAAAAAAAGAAGTGTTTTAGTGGGCTTAGGCAAATATTTGCAACGGGTCAGGCCCATGCTGGAAACAAAATTTCTAGGGTTGGGGATTTTGTGGTTCAGTTGAGACGAGTTAGGGTTTGACCAGCGCCGCTCGTGTTCGTTCATCGTTGCCTCTTCAATTTCATCTTCCTTTGCAAACTTCTGGACAAAGCTTTTCTGCCTGAGCTACCCCGCTACCGCCTCTTCTCCCCTCTTCACGTTTGTCCCAGCGATGGCCAATCAAGGTAACGGAATGTCTTAAACTGGTTGGATGTTTTAGATGTTTTAGATTTGCATGTCACGGTTTTATATTCTGATTTTTTTTTGTATTCCTTTTATTTCTTTAACGAGGTGGTAGAAAAAAGTGAAAAGGGAACATTTTACCTTGAGGGGAAGACAATGGAGGGGAAGAGGATGAGGAAGCGCTGAGGCGGCTTAAAGGCGAAGGGCTTTGCACGATGAGAGCTTCCTTGGTGTCCCTGGTTAGGTTTTATGATGATTTGTATTTGCCTGAAAACCTTGTCTCGAATTTGCCTCTTTCTTCTTCTTCTTTACCACTGTACGTTGCCTATTTCGTACGCTATGTTGCTTGCTTTGAGTTGTTGCTTTGCCTATGATGAAGCTTGCTTCTGAGGCTTTTGAACTGCCTTTGGGAATCTGTATGTTTGTTGCCTTTGACTATGATGCTTCGAATTGTTGCCTTGATGAACTTTCTCTTCTTCTCTCGCGTTGCCTTTGCTTCTGTCCCTGAGTTGCTTCTGAACTGGTCTTGAGTGGGATGCCTTTGGAATGTTTATTGCCCAATGATGTTCATGCTGAGGGCTTAGGGCTTGGATACTGAATTGCTTGGATTGAAAGGTTTTGGTGTTGACAGTAGTGGTTGATGTTGTTTTTGATTCAGGGCCTTGTTCTTTGAGGCATAGTTGCAGATTTTTATGTGTATGGCCTGTATGTTAAGGCAGGTATGGTGAGGCAGGACTGTGGCATTAGCAGGTTTGTTTTGGTCGTGTTTGATGGTTGTTCAGGTTTCAATCTTTAGCAGGTTTTTGCTTGTGATGGTTAATTGTTTGGCTTAGCATATGCAGGTTTCAGCTTGATGTTTGACAGGGTAAGGGTTTTGAGGTTATGATAGCATGTTATGTGAGGTTTTGACAGGCAGGTTAAGGCATTGATGCTGGTTTGAGGTATTGATGCTGGTATGAGGTGGTGAGGATTGTTGGTTTTTGTTGTGAGGATATTACTTGAACTCAGTTTGATATCCCTCAACTGTGTTGGCCTTTTCTATATGCAGAGTTTGCTTTTGTTATGACAGTCGTGTTTTTTTGATTTGTATCTCTGCTGCCTATTCTGAGCTGAACTCAGTTTGTATATCCTTTTTTATTTACCTGCTATGCTGCTCTATGTTTTGACTGAGCTTGTAGGCTATGTTTCCTTTTTTATGCAGAGTTGCTATCTGCTTTCCCTGAACTGTCTATGTTGGACTGTTTCATTGGCTTTTTGACTTGCATAATCTCTTTCTTCTGCTACTGCATTATCTTGTCTGAACTGAGCTTGAACTGCTATGCCTAAACTGAGCTGCTTTAATCTCTTTTCTCTCTCTCAAAGTACAGCTTAGGATTTTAATATGATTTTTTACTGTACTTGCTTCTGAAGGGGCTATGACTAGGAAGTGATGAGTTTAAGATTGCTTGCATTTTACATTTTGCATTTTCATCTCTTTGACAATTTTGATCTGACTTTCCCTTTTGATATCTTTTCCAAAAATCTTTCCATGACAGTTTGTATGCTTTTATTGATTTTCTTTGGTATCTTGGCATTTCAGTTCAGTTCTGAATGGGAAATTTGGATTTGAACTAAATGGTTTGAAATTGGAAATTGAGATTCTTATGTAGCTTAAAATTTGTAACCTATGCATTTTTGACATTTGCATTTCATGAGATAAAATAATCTTCCCTCTCTGTGAACCGGGAGAAATCCCGTGATTTGCAGAGAGGGCAACTGATCCCAGTCAGTGGCCCCTAATGATGAGCAATTTAACTGTCTTTTCCAATTAACTGCTTTTGACTTTTCTTGTTTCTCTTTCTTTTTGCAGATGAAAAATGGAATGCCGGAGCAGAGTGAGGAATGAAGAGTATTTAGAAAATAGGATACTTTCTCATTCTATTGTAATATTTAAATTAAATGTAAATTATTGTTTGTAATAAACAACAATTTGTAAATAATTTAAGTATCAATAAAAATTCAAATTATCCGATTAATTCTAATTTCTTTATTGCTTATTTATTTATTTAAAATTCTTAGAATTAAACAAATTGAAAAATAAATTCAATCATTTAATTTCAGAATAATAAATAACTTAAATAAAACAACATTGACCAATTAAGTCCGTCTAATCCACAATCCAAAGCAAAGCAGCAATTAACCCAGATAGGCTGATCAAACACATGAACACTGTGAATTCCAAAAACTGCATCCTGCATCTGACTGGCCCAATCAAAATATACTGAATTCAAACCACTGTCTCTTTTGTTGATTAAACCAAGATAACGCAACTTTTAATCCGAATCTTGAAATAAACCGCAAAGCGCTGTTGAATTCAAATTCTTCTGAGAATATGCCCATAAAACCCTAATTCCCGATTAAATGCCAAATCACGCTCGCTTGATCAAAATTGAACCAAAAATCAACCAAACCCTAAGCCCACTGTATGAAACAATTCAGAGCTCTGAAAATCAGTAAAAACTCTAGTTTTGCTTGACTGTCAAGGAAAGTCCGTTTGTCCGATTCTTGAGTCAGTTTGAGAAGTCAGGAAATGTTTGAAGCTGAGATTTCTCGTGGAAAAGCGCGAGGGCAAATTTTGGGGTACAACAGCGGCGTTGACGATTAAATATCTTTCTCGGACTATTTTTGCATTTGCTTCATTTCCGAAGGTGGTTAGCAACGACAAGTGTTCGAGCACGTGGACCTTCTCCCTTGAGAACCCAACCAAACTGCCTTTAAACGGTAGCAACTCGGCTTTATCAAAATCCATTCCTTTGAAGGCATCCCAGTAGAGCACATCAGTTGAACTCCTGAGATCCACCAATACTTGGTTTATACTCTAATCTCAGATCTGCACTTTTATCACCATCAGACCATTCTCGTGGGTTGGGACATTGATGGAATCTCGTTTAGAAATGATAATGGAATATATATCATCTTCATGTCCCTCAAAATACTCTTGCGTGATATGCATCACGGCCCGAGCATACCTCTTCCTGGTCGGGCTGGTCTCTCCACCTCCAGGGAACCCGTCGGCAATTGTGTTAAGTGTATGTATAATTATCTTCGTTTCATGCTCTTCTTTGATATCTCTTCCTTTCTTATGTGAGGACCTTTCCGAGTTGGTGTCATCTCTCAGGGGACTTCTTTTCCCAGATTATGACTTGAAATATTTCACATATGTTAATAAATGTCCTCTATGTATCAGTGCTTCAATCTTTTTTTTTGAGTTGGTGGTAGTTGTCAGTATGGTGACCCCGGAGCCATTGATAGTTGCACCAAGCCCCTGAGTCCTTCCCTATTATGGTGTTCAATCTTCTTAGAGGTACTAACTCGGGTATCAGATTCAAATGGCCTACCTCTTTCAGAATAACTCCTCTTCTGGTATTTAATAGTGTTAGGTCTTCCTCAGCGTCGAAGGTTCTTCGATATGGCCTTGAAGTGAGTCGATCACGTGAGTGAGGATGCTTTTTTTTGTGTACTGGACCTTCCTCCTTGCTTTTCATATTTTCTGTGGTATCTCTGGACCGCTTATCCCAGTTTCTTTCTTCTCCTTTGATGTGGCACTCAACTCTGGTGATAATTTCATCCATGCTGGATGTCGGCTTCTGTGCCAGAGATTCATTGAACTTTCTGGCTCGAAGACCATGTTGAAATGCTCCAACGAACAACTCATGGTTGGGGTGTGAAACCTTGATGGTTTCTAATCGAGACTTTATGATTTTATTGGGATACTAACTGCAAGTATACAGTTTAGTCGTTCTAGTTTTAAATGATTATCGAACCCACAAAGACTGAGGATCAATCGCATACGATCTAATGCTACAATTTGTTTAACTAAGCGATGAATATTTGATTTTAGGGGGGAAATAGTTTAATTAAAAATAATAGTAATAGTTATACCGGTATGTGATAGTCGGACTTCGGGAATTCAGTGAATCGCTTGGCCTATAAAGTATTTCGGTAAAAACGAATTGTTTAAAAACTTGAGACATACACTCTCGTGTTCATGAAATAAGTCATGCTACTAAACCTAGTGGATGCACTTTAAATTTAATAACACTTATTGAAAACAATTTGAGTTTAATTAATTTATTAAAACACTCTCGTGTATTTAAAAATTAATGTTTCGTTACCACTATCTGGGTTAAACCCCAGCTCTCGCATGCAGGTTCTTTCCTTAATTAATTTCCCACTCTCGTGGCAAAATCGTGTTAATTATCCTCTCACTCTCGTGACAAGGGTAGTTAAATTAAACATGGAAATTGGAAACCAGAAATTGTTTTATAAATGTTTTTAGCCAAGGTATCACTGAATTCCTTCGGTACTTAGGAGTCACATACCAGTACAATTAATTTAGCCGGACATAATATATTTAATAACTATGCAATTTAAAATAATGTTCATAAAAATAAATAACATAATACAAGAATGAATAAATATTAATTGCATAAAAACCTGGAAATAACGTTGCTATGGTAATCTTGGATGTTACAATATTCATTGCAGCTCAATTGAAATCAATAAATTGTGTTAATTCTTAAATGAAGAATTAACACTCTAAAACTAATGCTGGAAATAGAAATTACAGTAGTGTAGAAAAAGCTCTAAAACAAGAAAATAGAATAATTGCAGGAAAGTAGAAATTTGGTTCTGGGAGAAATTCGTCGACCCTCATCCCTTTGCACTACCACATATATATAGAGGAAAATATTGTAGTTGAGAAATCTTGGAAAAGGCTTGAGTGGAGTAAAACCAGGATGCATGGTTACTGAGTGGAGGAAAAATAGGGGAAGAATTCTTCCCTCACGTTGCCCACGTCTCCACTAATTCATAACGTTCCTCTTTACGCGTGTGACGGTCGTCACAGGTGGGTGACGGTCGTAATGCACTTAAATAGCGCATTACGCTCGTCAATGATGTGTGACGAGCGTTCTTTCTAGGTGAGGAGGTGTTACGGTCGTCACCGTTACAAAATCTGTATTTTGCATATTTGCTTCTTTTCTCTTCTGTTTCTTGTCTAGCTTTCTTCATGTGGTCCTTTTTCATTGGCTTGAGTTGACAAATGTTATACCTGTGAAAAGACACAAAAACTTGGGATAATCGGGAGTTAGACGACTCAATATATTATAAAATCGGTAAGAAGCATAGTAATTATATGATACGATTTCTCGTTATCAAATTCCCCCATACTTAAACCTTTGCTTATCCTCAAGCAAATAGTCATTCGAAAGGCCAGACAAGTTTTTGTCAAGCGCATATGCATGACATACCTTGGATTTTTAAAGCAATTTCGGGAAATCCTCGTCGGTTCGGCCAATACTTGACTGAAACACTAAAGATACGCTAATGACACAAGCAATAAGCTTAGTCGTAGGCTTCCATTTCAAACGAGCTATCCAACAGTTCTGTTATAACTCTGCCCAGAGTTCTTCGTATCTATTTCACCCGGTTTCATTCTGGCGCAATCACATTAAGCCCTTTGTCTTAGCACGCACGTAGTGGAGTAACCGGTTAGTGACTTTGATCCTTTAGCACGGGGTCTGGTACACGAATGTGGCAACCCTACATATGTTATCCAAGTTGGAGGTTGTGGGGGATCGGGCCGTAGCACGCCCTACCGAGTTTAGAACCAGATACCTCTGAACCAACCAACACTGGATTCCTTCGTTATTTTCTCAACTCTTATAGGTGACCGTATATTTTGGTGCACAAAATTTATTTTCTTTTAGCAGCGAGATAGGAAGGATATTTTAATGATCAGGCATCAAACACTTATATTCATCGATTCTCCACGTGGTTTGTATCAAGACGGTGCTGACTGCTAGTATAAATTACTAGGGGTTACTGTAGAACTAAAAACTCCAGATATCAGTATAATGGTTATTGAAACGGATCGCGTAAGTAGGAAGTCTACGGTGTCATAACCGTATCGATCTTGTTATGTCGTTTTCAGCTTCCCTAACTGGGATTTCGTTAAAATAGGTATGTCGGGCTAATGCGAAGATAAATTTTTTTTGGTATGGCTAAATAAAGTGAAGAATTTAAATCGAGACATATCATAAAAATTACTAGTTTATAAAAGATGGAAAGGTACCTCTCCCACACTAAATCCGACATTGTCCTCAATGTTGTGGTATATAGGCGGGGAAATACAAATATAAAACAAATGGAAAGGAAATGAAACAGAAAAAATAATAAACTACATAGAAAATAAAGAAAAACTACTGGTGACCATGTCCTCTACTCCTGGTGCGAGAGCGTCTGGTAGGAGTGGCTTCTGTGTCAGTATCCTGGAAACCAAGGGTGCTGACGTCCAGCCTTAAGGCGTTGAGCTCTAACAGGGCCTCATCCAACCTCTCATTCATGTTCCGCTGTCCATTCAAGATCTGAGCTTTTGAGTGCATAGATACTCATATTGCTCATGTTGTCTTCTTTTAAGCGCTGCGCTCATTTGATTTTGCATATGAATGGCGCGGAGGACCTCTTCAAGAGTAATAGGAGGTGGTGCAGATGAGGGTTCTGGAATGTCGTGGACGGGAGGAGCACTATCCAGCTCTTCTTGCAACTTCTGATTGAAGGTTCTGTGCTGAGCTTGCGTTGCTGCTGAAGAGCCATATTTTGACTGAAGGTTCTGTGCTGAGCTAAGCTTGTAACTTCTGACTGCTCCTGCCTGGAGGTTAGTTCAGAAGTTCTAAAGTGTCATTTTTTTCTTAAATACTTAGAAAAATCCCAAGTATTTAGACATTTGGTTTTTCCATAGTAAATTTGACTTTTGAATTTTTAGATAGAACAAACTTCCTATTTCAACATGTTTTGATGAAATATGATTTTTGAGATTTGATTTTGATCAAGAGGTCAAAGTTTGGCCTTTCAGCGCAAATGACCATTTTTCCCCTGGGAGTGATCTTCATGAAAAAAATTGTAATTCAAAGCTTGGGACTGGATGGAAGTAAACCTGAGGATCCAGGGTGATTTCTTGAGAAAGATGAGAGGGCAAATTTTGGGGTACAACACATGTTATCCTGCAGTGTTTTGTTCTGCCGTTAGAGAGCATCCACCATGCCCATTAGTTGTGCCATGTCTGAAGGATCCCCATCAGTGGACATTCTTTTGAATGTGATATGTGGCCTAAGATAGTTTTAACGAGGCCCCACAGTGGGCGCTAAATATTCTTGCAAAAAACACTAAACTGAGTAACTTCCTTGTAGGAACAAGGAAAGTCGTAATATATGATGATTTCGGGGGATTTAAGTGGCACGAAGGTGTTCGTATGCACTCAAGAGTAGATGTCTTGCTTATCCCTCTAGTGGGGGTCCCTTTGTATATTCCTCCTCATGCTCCATTAATAGCTTCATTCTTGAGGTGACCCTTTGGCTTATGAACCAAATAACTATCCCTGTCACCATGAATGAGGGAGTTCAAGATGGCACAACGTTGGTGTTAATGCACCAACAACTGTTACAACCATTAATAAGTTGTGATGTGTAACACCCCCTTTCTACCCCACACAAATATATAACATAATCAGAGTAAATTTGTATGCACATCACAAAATGGTGTCACATTTACTTCATGACAACAAATCTAATACACTTGTCATATTCATAACACGCATTTAGAATCATGTTCCATACCATAGCACATAAGCATCTCACAACGGAATAATTCTTAACTCAAAGTAATAATATTAATGATTGAAATCCCATATTGACAATCATATCATAAATACTAGGCACTAAAGGCCATCATCTCAATCAACATAAATATCTTGAGAGTTCAACAACATCTCTCGAATAAATATGGATATCATAAACATAACATGAATCCAAAAGTTCCCCGTGTTACATAGACCAGAGCACAACTCACTACCTACTAAACGGATAAACAAGAATCTAATCTCCCCCGACTAATCCTTTCTAGAAGCACAACAACTATCCTCAGTACCTGAGCGATGTCGTATAAAATATCATTCCAACAGAAGGGAGAGAATTCATATCATTATAGAAATATATAATAATAAGTAATGCATAATAAACATACATAAAATGAATTCATCACACTTCACATAATTACATACACAATATTGTTCAATGATACAAGATTCAAAGAAAATGAATCATAAATACCGCATATGAAACATTCACACCAATATCACATAATGCACATCAATTCAACATTTCACATCAACACATGTGACTCTGATGCAACTCAATGCAATATGCATGTGGTATTAAATGTTATCCTTACCAGTCCAGCAAGGTCCATCCCTCAGACAGATAACCATCAATAAAAGCTTGATTCGGCCTTAAGCTTTCAAACCCCATTTGGCATTAGGTTTGGGACAAGTCAATCATTCCCACGGAATTACCGAACATTTCCTCTTGACACAAATGATGTATGTACATGAGCAATCTCAACAATCATATGCAATTAAGATCATCCCTCAATCTTAATCATACAAGCATATTTCACATAATTCAACACAATTGAATTATCTTTACCAAATTGTACAACATACATCAATCATGTCATCATTCACATACAAGGAATTCTCATAGCATTCATCAACTTAACACACCATAACAACACATAGAAGCCATGCCAAACCACGTTACTCACATTCATCATCACTTCACAATATATATACACAAAATCAAGTGTTATGTTTCTCATCGAAAGTCATCCAAAACCAATCCAAAACACATCAAATAAATTATTAAAATTCATAGAAATCCCTGATAAATCATAAGAATACAAGATCCCCAATAATTTAAATAGAATACAAAATTTTGAATTGCAGGTCGCACTAAGCGCCCTCCAAGTCAGTGTGTTTCACGCTAAGCACGGGATTCCGCGCTAAGCGTGCTCTATAATTTCTGCAGAAAAATCTGCGAAGTCAGCAGCGCACCAGTCCGAGTTTTAATCTCAAAGTCCCATTTAAATCACATTTTTCACTAATTAAACACAATACAACCTATATCTAACATATAGCTTCCATCATAAACATCAAAACATGTTTCAAACATCAATTTCATGATTTCACATTCAAACCTTAACATATCAAAATCTAGAAATTGAATAACATAATCCCTAAATCATATTACTACCCATTACATACTCATATATAATCCCATAATAACAAGAAATCTCACCCTTACCTTAGATGTAGACTCTTTATAAGCTTTTCCTTTTCTCTTATCCTTTTCTCTCTTCTTCCCTTCTTTTCTCCTTTTCTTCTCTTCTCTTCTCTTGTTTTACAATTTTATCTCTTTTGTTTCACAATACCTTACTAACCCTTATTTCACTAATGGATATATCTCACTCACTCATTCTAATGTGACACTTAAGGCCTAATACTCAATATTGTTATTCTAACACTTATTAACCCAAAACACAATTAAGCAATTAATCTAAATATTCACAAAATCACACAATTTAATTAATTACTACATCAAATAATAATTAATAAAATAAATAACTATTAAAATAATTACTAAAGGAAAACAGGGTGTTACAACTCTCCCCCTTTTAAAATATTTTCGTCTTCGAAAATTACCTCAAATAAACAACTCGGGATAAGACTCTCTCATCTAACTCTATAATTCCCAAGTCACGTTTCCACCTGTCGGTCCTCCCTAAGATACCTTCACCGAGGAAATCTCTTAAGCTCTAAGTTGTTTCAACTCTCGATCCTCTATCCACATAGGTGATATCTCCACAATCAAGTTATCTCTCACTTTCACATCATCTAATTGGACAACATGAGACGGATCTGTAATGTATCTACTCAACTGAGACACATGGAACACATTATGGAGATTAGGAAGTGATGATGACAAATCAATATGATAAGCCACCTTACCTACCTTCTCTAGAATCTGATAAGGACCAATAAAATGCAACGTCAACTTACTCGACATCAAAGCTTGACCAACGCCCGTTACTGGAGTAACGCTAAGAAAAACATGATCTCCCTTCTCAAACTTAAGATCCTT
Organism: Vicia faba; assembly: GCA_948472305.1. NCBI lineage: Eukaryota > Viridiplantae > Streptophyta > Magnoliopsida > Fabales > Fabaceae > Vicia > Vicia faba. The sequence goes on along the minus strand of OX451738.1, from coordinate 269,016,589 downwards.
CCTCCTCTTATCATGATAACTCTTCTGATGACTATGATAAGCCTTCATCTTCTCCCGGATCATCTTAATCTTATCTATAGTCTGTTGAACTATCTCAGGTACACAACAACACTCTCTCCAAATTCATACAAACACAAAGGCATCATACACCTTCTACCATACAAAGCCTCAAATGGTGCCATCCTAATACTCGAATAGAAACTGTTGTTATAAGTAAAATCAATTAAACGCAAATAAATACCCCAAGCACATCCTTGTTCCAAAACACAAGCTCTCAAAATATCTTCAAGTGACTAAATCGTCCTCTCAGTCTGACCATGTGTTTGCGGATGATAAGTAGAACTCAAACTCAACTTCGTACCCAAAGCATTATGCAACTAGACGGAATACCATGCAAACTTAAAATCCTCTCAATGTACAATTTTACAAGTCTCTCCATCGGATAATCTATTCTTATCGAAATAAAGTGTGCAGATTTCGTCAACCTGTCTACAATAACCCAAAGAGCTTCACAATTACTCGAAGTTCTAGGTAAACCAGAAACAAAATCCATAGAAATATTATCTCATTTCCATTCAGGAATAGATAACGGTTGCAACAAACCAGATGACTTCTGATGCTCAATCTTCGACTTCTGACGAGTCAAACAAGAATACACAAATTCTGCAATCTCTTTCTTCATACCTCAAAATAATTTCCTCAAATCCTGATACATCTTAGTAGCTCCATAATGAATACTCAATCCACTACGATGCCCTTCCTCAAGAATCCTCTTCTTCAAATCAGCTATATTCGGAACACAGACTCTATCACGATATCTCATGATACCATTCTCATCAATTCTAAAATTGCCACCTCGTCTTTGATTGATCAACGTCAATATCCACCAAAACCAAATCGGATTTCTAACCTTCTCGAATCTCATCAAGAATGCCACTAGTAAGCTTCAACATACCAAGTTTAACACAAGAAGAAGTCTCTTCAGAAACCAAACTCATATCTCTAAATTTCTCAAGTAATTCCAACTCTTGTACCATCAACATCGACATATGCAAGGACTTCCTACTTAACACATCAGCCATAACATTTACTTTACTAGGATAGTAATTCAAACCAAAATCATAATCCTTCCAGAATTCCAACCATATTTTTTGCCTCATATTCAACTCTTTCTGATCAAACAAATACTTCAAACTCTTGTGATCACTAAACACATAAAATCTTAATCCAAACAAATAATGTCTCCAAAGTTTCAATACAAATACAACAGCATCTAACTCCAAATCATGAGTCGGATAATTCCTTTCATAAACTTTAAGTTGCCTTGAAGCATAAGCTATAACTTGTCGATTCTGCATCAACATACGTCCTAAACCCATCAATGAAGCATCACAATACACAATTAACGGTTCTTCTGGATCAGGAAAAATCAAAATATGAGTGGTTGTCAACCTTCTCTTAAGCTCTTGAAAACCAACTTCACATAGAGCAGTCCAAATAAAAGCTTGACCCTTCCTAGTCAATTGCGTCAATGACAAAGCTAACTTGGAAAAGCCTTCAATAAACTTTCAATAATAACCTGCTAGACCAAGAAAACTTCTAATCTCAGAAACATATTTCAAAGCTTTCCATTGAGACACAACCTCAATCTTCGACGGATTAACATACATACCTCCATTTGATATTACATGACCAAGGAAACTCACTTCCATCAACCAAACCTCACACTTAGAAAACTTATCCTACAACTGCTTCTCTTTCAACACAGATAACACAATCTTCAGATGCTCAACATGATCTTCTTCACTCTTTGAATAGATCAAAATATCATCAATGAAAATAACCACAAACATATCCAAGTACTGATGAAAAATCTTATTCTTATTTTTCCATAAATACACCAGTTGCATTGGTCACACCGAAAGGCATCACGGAATACTCATAATGACCATACCTTATTCTAAAAGCAGACTTTTGAATATCTTCTACCTTCACATGATCTGCTGATACCCAAACCTCAAATCTATCTTACTGAACACGCTTGCACCAACCAACTGATCCATCAAATCATCAATCCTAAGAAGTAGATACTTATTATTAATAGTCACCTTGTTCAGTTGTCTATAATCCACACAACCTCATAGTACCTTATTTTTTCTTAACTAACAAAACAGGTGCACCCCACGGTGACATACTAGGTCGAATAAATATCTTCTCAAACAAATTCTCAAGTTGACTCTTCAACTCTTTTTTAATTCAGATGTTGACATATGATATGGAGCCATCTATACCCGACTAGTTCCAAGAACTAAGTCGATCGTAAAATCCACTTCACGCTCCAACGAAAAATCACTTACGTCTTCAGGAAATACCTCACAAAAATCACAAACTATTGACAATTCACCAATCTTTCGCTTTCCACCAATTTCTAATGTTGCCATCAAAGCAAATAACATAACACCATCCTGCACAGACTCATTCACTTTACATACTATCAAGCTAGCAAGACAAGCCTATCCCATCCAATACAATCCCATCTACTATCAATAAGATATTAAGGGTGATCAGTTCCTCAATTCGTTAATAGGTAACCGACAACCATGATGGTGGCATAAGCCATCATTACCCAACTGCAATAGCGTCCTTTATCTTATGCTCAAAGTTACCTAAGCACCATGGTCTAACTCTTCACACCATAAACATCTCAGGGAAGCAAAGCTTCTCCCCCACTTGTTTTAAACCCACTCATGCAACCAAGTGATCAGAAAAACAAGAAAGTATCAACAATGTTTCAAACACATGTCACGTACAAAGGGAATAAACACATTAACAACCTGGCCAACTGTCCGACAATGCTATGATATCACTAATGTAACACCCCTTTTCTACCCCACACAAATATATAACATAATCATAGTAAATTAGCATGCACATCATAAAAGGGCGTCACATTTACTTCACGATAATAAATCTAATACACTGGTCATATTCATAACACGCATTTAGAATCATGTTCCATACCGTAAAACATAAGCATCTCACAATAGAATAATTCTTAACACAAAGTAATAATATTAATGATTGAAATATCATACTGGAAATCATATCATAAATACTAGGCACTAAAGGCCATCATCACATACATCTCAATCAACATAAATATCTAGAGAGTATAACAACACTTCTCGAATAAACATGAATTTCATAAACAAAACATGAATCCAAAAGTTCCCCTTGTTACATAGACCAGAGCATGAATCACTACCTGGTAAACAGATAAAAAAGAATCTAATCTCCTCTGACTAATCCTTACTAGAAGCACCACCGCTATCCTCGATACCTGAGTGATGTCGTATAAAACATCATTCCAACAGAAGGGTGAGAACTTATATCATTACAGAAATATATAATAATAAGTAATGCATAATAAACATACATCAAATGAGTTTATCACACTTCACATAATTACATATACAACATTGCTCAACGATACAAGATTCAAAGAAAATCAATCACAAATACCGCATAAGTAACATTCACACCAATATCATATAATGCACATCAATTCAACATTTCACATCGACACATGTGACTCCAATGCAACTCAATTCAATATGCATGTGGTATCAAATTTTATCCTTACTAGTCCAGCCAGGTCCATCTCTCAGACAGATAACCACCAATAAAAGCTTGATTCGGCCTTAAGCTTTCAAACCCCATTCGGCGTTAGGTGTAGGACAAGTCAACCATTCCTACGAAATTACCGAACATTGCCTCTTGATATAAATGATGGATGTACACGTGCAATATCAATAGTCATATGCAATTAAGACCATCCCTCAATCCTAATCATACAAGTATATTTCACACAATTCAACACAATTGAATTATCTTCACCAAATTGCATAATACATCATTCATGTCATCATTCACATACAAGACATTCTTATAGCATTCATAAACTCAACCCATTATAAAAACACATAGAAACCATGTCAAACCATGTTAGTCACATCCATCATCACTTCATAACATACATATACACAAAATCAAGTGTTATATTTCTTATCGAAAGTCATCCAAAACCAATCCAAAACATATCAAATAAATTATTAAAATTCAAAGAAATACCTCATAAATCATAAGCATAAAAGATCCCCAATCAATTAAACAGAATACAAAATTTTTCATTGTAGGTCACGCTAAGCGCGCTCTTTGGCGCTAAGCACCCTCCAAGTCGGTGAGTTTCGCGATAAGCACAGGATTCTGCGCTAAGCGTGCTACGCAGTTTTTGTAGAAAAATCTGCGAAGTCGATTGTGCACCAGTCTGAGTTTTAACTTCAAAATCACATATTCCCCCAATTAAACATATTTAAACCTATATCTAACATATAGCTTCCATCATAAACATCAAAACATGTTTCAAACATCAATTTCATGATTTCACATTCAAACTCTAACATGACAAAATCTAGAAAATGAAGAACATAATCCCTAAATCATGTTACTACCAATTACATACTCATATATAATCCCATAATAACAAGAAATCTCACCCTTACCTTAGATGTAGACTCTTTCTAAGTTTTTCCTCTTCTCTTCTCTTTTTCTCCCTTATTCCCTTCTTCTCTCCTTTTCTAATCTTCTCTTGTTTTACAATTATATCTCTTTTGTTTCACAACACCTTACTAACTCTTATTTCACTAATGGGATTATCTCACCCACCCATTCTAATGTGACACTTAAGACCCAATACACAATATTGATATTCTAACACTTATTAACTTAAAACACAACTAAAAAATCAATCCAAATATTCACAAAATCACACAATTTAATTAATTACTACATCAAATAATAATTAATAAAATAAATAACTATTAAAATAATTACTAAAGAAAAACGGGGTGTTACATGTTGCTACCCAGCTATGAGCAGACGAGCTTCGGTTACATACAATATCTGGGTTTGTATTGCAGATGAGTTATTTCTCGGTTACAATGTCCACCGGCCTTGACACTTAGTCGACTTAGAACTCGGCCCTAATATTCTTTCATCTCTATATGCTATACATACTCACTTTATTCCCTTTCCAAATGACTTTATAACCTGGTTAGAACTAATATTTCCGCGATGTACAAGATCCTTATTCATTATATCTAGAAGGAGCTCATCTTGAGTAGCTTTCAGATTCTCCCTAGATTTATCTATTTGGGATTTAATTTTAAAGGAGAACTAATATTCTTGATAGTTTATTTCAGTATGTATAATTTCCTCCACATATAATACATGACATACCTTTCTATATCTTTACTCCAGTCTTGTCTGCCTGCTTCTAAAAAAACCCTCAGCTGAAGTGATAATGTTTTGAAACTTGAAATATTTTATTTTAGGAATTAATTGAATCTGCTCTACTAAAAATAGAAAGGCATCGTCAAACACTCCAACATCCAAAGTTTCAACATAGTGTTTATGTTTTTATTGTGTCAGTCCATGTTTCCCAGTACTCTATCAATTCTAGAGTAAATGGGATCGGTAGCATGTTCATTAAACCAAGTGCAATGGTCTCCCACACTATCTTTCTCACTCAAGTCATTATTTTCCATCACGGTGTTTAGATCAATGAACTCAACTTCAATGACTTTATTCTCACCAATTTTGTCATTGACCTGACTAATATTGTTGAAATCACCCATTATGAACCAAGCCCCTTTGACAGACAAATGTAACTTCTCAATATCCTTCCAGAGTTTCCTTCTTTGATCTAGGATATTCAAAGCATAGACATCAGTGCATAAAGTGAAATCACCATTAGGGTAGTATAATCCATAGTGGATGTATTGGTCAGAGCAAGATATAAATTCAACCTTAAGCGTATTCTCATCCCACATGATCCATACTCTACCATTATTGTGATGAGAATAGTTATCCATAAACATCCACTTATTCCCCCATTTTATTTATGATTTTCTGAGCTTTTAGGGGTTTGACTCTAGTTTCAACTAAAATGACAATATCATGGTTCATGCTATTGAGACGGAAGAAAATCTCTTTGCACTTACTTGAGTTATTTCTCCCCCTAACATTCCAAGACACAATCATAGCCCTAAGGAGTTATTGACACCAAGGTTATCACAAAGCCCTAATGTCTCAAAACCATTTTGACAGCTTATTTCTTCTATAGTTCTAAGCTTGGTAGATTCAGAACTAACACTTTTACCTTTGTTTTTCCTATTGTTTGTCACATGTATCCAGTTTGAGCTTGAGTTTCATGTTGTTTTGTAGGTGTCTTGACTTCAGCTTCTCTATGATATGATTGTATTATCTCCTCCTTCTCAGTAGTACCCTTGATTCTCCATTCTTCGGCGTTCTTTCCCTTCTCATAAGTACTACACTAATGCCCTGCTTTTTGGCATGTATCACAATATTTCGGCTTCCACTCAAATTCAACTGATTGCTTGATAAGATTCCCATTGTTGTCCTTTATCAATATGCTTTCCTTCTGTTTATGTGTTATGTCAACTTCTACAAGTATTCTCGCATATGAAACTCAAAGTTTGTTGGTTGTGCACTCATCAGTGAACAAAGGTTTAACAATAGCACTTCCAATCTTGCCCGAGCTCTTTTCTCCCCACAAGTGAAGAGGGAGTTGAGGTAGCTTCACACAAATTGGCAATGAGCGCAAGCTATCCCTTTTAAAATTGAAATTAGAGTTGCACTCCTTCAATATCATAGGAACGTTGTGTCTGGTGTAGGGTCTCTTCCATACTCTAGTTGTTTGTTTGACAACGTGCGTACTAAGATCCTTACCTAGAGAATACATGATAAGAGTTGAATCTCAGTACTCCCATTCTGATGCCACATCCTCTTCTTCGATTTCTACTTGAAATTCACCATCCACAAGTCTGAAGGTGATGAATTCGAGCCCATTTCCTGGAATTCTATTACCACTTATAACATCAACTCATAGTTTCTTTGGAGATCCTTCTGATTCTTTTGGTACGCTCTTTAGGATAATATTATCCTCTAGGGCCACCTGTGTTTTCTCATCATTTTCTTCCACCAGTTCCTCATTTCCTATCAACTCATCTTTCGTAGGTTTACTATTATCCATTCTCCTTTCCAGTACTAGTGGATTGATCGTTGAGGAAGACACCTTTTCTTCGGCCGTCCTCTTCCCCACACCATGCTCTAAAAGTTAAAAAGTTCAACAAAACCCTAACTTAAGAATGGTCCCTAACCTTAAGGCTAGAATTTTAAACCATTTCATGTCGTGATTATTGTTAAGCCTTTGAAAATATGAGACGTGAAATCGCGCACCAAAGTTCTCCTCCGTCATATCGAAAATCGCTATTGTTGGCCAAAAATTGCCTACCAAAAATCGCTGAAACCCCTTGAAGATTTAACTATAATAAACTTAAAATTAAAAACATATTAATAATAAATAATTACATTAATAATTAAAAAAAAATATTTTTTAAAAGTTTTTTTCTCCTCATGCACCAATTCAAAATTCAAAAGTTTCTTTCTCGTTTTTTTTTTCAAAGGAAAGGGTTTCATCTCCTTGATACAGCCAATTGCATTCATTGTCGTTTGATATAAATTAAAATAAAAGTAATTTAATATAAAGAACATTCTTGAAGAAAATTAAGAAATTGGTTTCTTTGGAAGCTAATTAAGATAGTTTTCAAAATATCAACATAATTTGCAAGAATGATAATTTGATTTTGTGTCTTTTCTCTCTTTTATTAAATGATTTTTTTTTTTCAAATCTAATTAAAATAGTTTTCATTTTTCACATAAAATTTGACCAGTTTGTTATTGATTAAAATAAAAAATATTTTTTTAAGAATGATTCTTTAGAGAATTTTTTAATAAAAACATTGACTACAATTGAAAAATAATAGAAACTAAAAATCTATAGATGTTCAATGAACTTTCATTAATATTGTTGAAAAATATATATACGTCGTATATTATACTTTTCTATCTCTTCTATTATAAATGGTTTTTCTTTTAAATTAGTCAAAATTGTTTTTCCATTTTCAACATAAAAATATTTATTTTCAAAAACTTACAAAGACATAATTAAAATGATTAAAAATACATATTTTAAGATTTAACCAAACAGACCAATTATTTCATTAGCAATTTTAAATCGAAATAGCAAAAATATATTTTTTTTAAAACCTAAACAAATGAAACCTATTCTGCTACTTCATAGAACACTTTCAAAAATAACTAGCAATTTCAATCGGATACTTTTTATGTACAAATTTTCTCTTAAAAGCACAAATTTTCAAATTAAAATTTTAAAACATAGAACTTCAGTAGTGAACTCAAAATTTAGATAAATTATATTTATATAGAAACTCGATAAAATTTTAGGGTGGTAATTTTTAATTACAAGTGATTAAAATAATCAAAATCAATGCATTAAAAGTGGAAAGAAAAGAATTTGAAGGGGACGATGACAAGGGGATGAGGACTGTCGAAGAAACAGGTACCCCGACACTAGAAAACTATACTCCAAATCTAAATTGAACGGAAGGATGAAATAGTTAAAAAATCTCAAAAGACTCAACATCACTTGGGAGAGAAGAAGAAGAAGACAAAGATGAAAAGGGGGAAAACTAGGGTTCGACATATCTTCTGATACCACAATAAATTGTGAGGAAAAGAAGGATTCGAAGCACACTAGTGACACAAAAAGGTTTTGGGTGGACATCATTAAGGGTAACAGAGTTAGAGCAAATGAAATGCCCATTGAATTTGTTGCACCGAACGTGGTGGATGGAGAAATAGAAGTCGAAATAGAAGAGAAAGATGTTGAATCAGAGATAAGATTCTGGGAATCGTCCCTAATAATATATGTACTTGGGGGAACTTGAGCATGAACACGGTGATTTGTGTAACACACCACAATAGTTAGATTATTTATTTAATTATTTGATTAATTTATGTTGAGTATTTGTGGCTTAATTATGATGTTTATGCGATGTATGGATGATCATGATGTTTGATATGCTGTTTTGTATGGTGTATGTTGGGGTAGTAGGAATTAAGAAGGTATAGAGTATGTTAGAACAATTTAGATAATTAGAATGATTAATTGAAATTATTTTTATTAGTTAAATAGAAATAAAATATGATGTAGAGACTATGAGGGCGAGGTAGTAATATGGTGAAGTAAGTGAGGGTAAGAAGGGAAGAATATATTAGGGGTCTAAGGGGTAAGATTGAAAAAAGGAAAATAGTATCAGTGTTTGCTCATTCTATATGATCGCTTTTGAGGGAAAGAGAGACAGAGCAAAGCTAGGACACTAAAGAACTCAGAGGGTTTCTGTAGAACGCGAGAAGAGGAAATAGATTGCTGTTACGAATCTATGGTAAGGGGGTTTATCGTTGTTATTATAATTGATCTAAGGTTTAGATAACTGTAGGTTTGGGTTGGTTTTTGTTTGATGATGTTAATATGATGTTTGATGATAAATTGGTGAAATTGTGATGTTTTCTTGCAAAGAATTGATGCATATGATGTATGGTAAATTGTGTTGTTGTTATATAATGAAACCAAGTGAAATTATGATGATTGGAGACCTGTAATATGATGAAATCGTGTAAAAATCATACTGGTACATTGCATAGATCGCAATAGAGAAGTCCTATTCGCACATGATCGTCGGGAGATAGGAAGCTGGAGGTGTGAGAAATACAAGAAAGAAGGGTTTGAATTGGGTTTCACCAAGTAAAATCTTTCCGTTGGTGACAAACTAAGTATACTTAGTACATAAAACAATAAATGAACACAATGATGTTTATCCTGGTTCACTGTTAACTAAGCTACTCCAGTCCACCCTCGCAAGTATGATTTCGCCTTCAACAAGGACTTAATCCACTATAACCAAACTAATTACAAAACAATTCACATCAAGTCTGATCAACCTTATTGGCACCCCCAATATGTCTGTCGACCCTTACTATAAATCCACTCAAGCTGCAGCAGGAGTCTTCTTGATCTAAGACCTTCACTCAGTCTCTTAAGGTATCATTCAACAACATTTGAGTACTTTTAGTGTATTACTGATTTACTTCTTGTAATAAGATTACACAGAATTTTCAGTACAATAAAGAACACATAAGTGTTCTACTGCAATATATGAGCAACAACTCATTGTTTATTTACAAACTATATACAAATAATTTCTCTATAGAGTTTGCACATCGATTTGGTGTAGTTTTGTTGAGCTTGATTTGAACCGATAGATTTGTCGTTGTAATGTAGTTTGTTACTTTTCTTCAGCTTCTAAGTCTTCCTTTTATAGCTTGTAAAATAGATCCGTTGAAACAATAGAGATTTAAATCGGAAATCTAGTCGTTTGTCCTCAATGGTTATAATGAGAGTAGTCATTGTCAAGTACAAAAGAACTGTCCTTGTGCCACTCTAGAAGAGTAGAGGTCACAGTCACTTTATGTACCTTTTGTATACTATCACACATTAACCATTTTGAACTTTTCTTCTTGATCTACAGAGGCTCCAAATATTTGAATATTGAGCATTGAAGCTTGTTGTAGAAGAATCTTTCTTGATCCTTAGAACCTAAGTCTTGGAGTCTTCAGAACTTGTCACATAGAACCTTGTCTTCAGAGTCTTCAGCACTTGGTTGTAAGAACTTCCTTTTCTTCAGATCATCAGAACTTATTCAGCAGAACTTTGTTCTTCTTAATCTTCAGAACTTGTAACACACAAAAGTAAAGCTTTAGAAGGCCTCCAAAGCTAAACCACAAAGCCACGATCATAACTTCTTATATTAACGTTCCTAACACACGTTGTAGAAGATCAGTTCAAACCTTGACTTTACTGAAACATGTAACCACTAGTTTTCTTCCAGTGTGTGTGTTCAGAACCTGATGACGTCACATGCCTTGTACTAGAGTCAGAATATTATAGCAGCAGCTACACACTAGACGAAACTATTAGTGTATATAATTGTTTTCTAAAATAACATGTGAAGTTATCATCAAAATCTCAAGTCTAGATGTAGGAAACACTTCTTGTTATTACATAAGCGTCAGAGGGGGATGATGATGTCGCCTGGTCATTATCGGACGAACTTGGAAGCGAAGGGATGGGCATAAAAGTGGAGCTACTGGAGTGTCTCGCTCGCGTCATCGCCAGGTGATGCAAGAGCGAGAGGTGCATCGCCAGGCGAGCAAGATGCGTCACTGGGCGATGGAGGCTAGAGAAGAATTTGTGGGCTATCACTCTCATGTTGTCGGCCGAGCCTCAAGAGAGAAGTGTGTGTCTCCAAGCGAGCATCAGGCGATGGACAACATCAGGATTTTTAAAGTGTCATAACTTGAGTTTTAGAACTCTGTTTGAGGCGTTGTTTGAATTGTTGGATAGCTAACGCAGTGAACTATGACTAGGTGGAATAAAATGAATATTAGAAAGTATAATTCTAGTACCTATTTTTTGATGAATAAGTTGACTCAGAGATTGTATTAGTATGACATATGTGTATATAATGAATCGTTGATGCTATGATGATGTTATTTCGCGTTATGATGTATGTGTTGATATTTATGATGATTATATGAATGATAATGAGTTTTGACTAGTAGTGGTCATTTGGTTATTAAGATGTTTCACATCATGCATTTATGGCATACGAGTAGGACTTCGGTCCAGTGAAGTTGCAGGACGATTGGTCTAGTGATGGCCTCAATCCCATTGTGTGGATTTGAGTGAAATTTTTAATGTGCTCCGATTCCAAGCGGGAATCGATCCTATTGGTGGGGATCTTTGGTGAAAAAGATGATGGTGTCACATGCATGAATCTAAAGAAGTTGCATTGCATTATATGTGCCATTGCATGATGATTTGATTGGATGATGTTTTTTGAATGTGTGTTTGTGTTCATTTCTAATTGATGGTATTATCACGTGTCTATGTGTATTATGATGCTTGAAGGCGTGAGTATGACATGAGGTTTCAATGGTGTATTTTTTTGGTGTTGTATTATAACTACTATATTTACTCCTTATTTCTTTTATAATGATTATGATTTACTCACCCTTGTTGCTTGGAAATGTTGTCTCTATACATGGGTAACTTGCAGGTAATCAAGAATAGTCCGCTGAGGTTTAGAGGATAGCTGCAGAGTGTGTTCTTTATTTCCTATAGAATAAGAGGGCCTTTCTCTGATATGTAACATCGTGGATGAGATTGTTTGTTTTGAATAACCATGTTACTTCGTTTATTTTGGGATTTGAACTACCATTGTGGTATTTGAATTGTTTTGATTTAATGAAGTTATTTAGAAGTGTCTTAATAAAGATGCTTTGAATTATGAATTTCCGCTGCGAGTAAGTTGAAAAATGATGGTTGTTAATCACGAAGTACTTAATGTAATTGATTTTTGAAAACCCATGTTACGGAACATGATGTGTTTTACTATGAAGTTTGTTTGAAGCAAATGTGACACCCTTTTGGTGTATTAATCTGATTTAATTATCGAATTATTTTGCAAATATTCTTTGAGATTTAGAAGGGTGTTACAATCTGCAAAACATTACACGGATCATAAATGGTATACAAAATCTTGTGAAAGGAAGGTCAAAGGTCGTTTACTATATAGGAGGTAAGATGCTTGCCACCCCTAACCAGAGATTAATTACTTTCTGGCAGTCCATAACATGGAACTGCTACAAGAAGTGAATATTCCTCTTCTCCTCAAGGGAAAGGAACACTGATTTGTACCCTCGTGATTATTATTGGATCATCCATTCAAGACAAAGGAAAGAGGGGGGGCAACATCAGGCCCCAGCATCCCGGGGGAATCGCCTCGCCCCCTCACTTGTACAAACTTGTCCTTCCAATAATTTGAATGAGTGGGGTGTGAAAATGTCTCTCGTCAATCGACTACCCAGGAACACCCAACTACCTTTTGATGGGTTAGTGATAAAAAGGAGAAAAAGACTCATGCGATCAGAGTAATGTCTAGATCCTTGAAAATCATCTCGAAGGTCCTGATATAGCCCCAACTATTCGAAAACAGTTGTGATGGAGCGACACTAAGAACTCTTAAGATCTCTGGAAAAAGGGGAAAATGGAAAAAGTACTCGTATATCTTTGATGAAAGGGAGATAAAGTAGAGGTACGGTTGTCATACCCTAAGTTTGCCCGCCTTAGTGCTACCGTCAAATTTATTTTTGAACTTGGATTTTACATATATAAATTCCTTTGATTTAATTATATTAACATTCTGAGGTTTTTAATAAAAATTCGCTTTCAAGTCTGTTTGAAAATATAATAATTATTTGTAAAAATAACAAATAATTATTTGTTGTCATATACTTTCAATTGACTTTTTACTTTCGAATAAGTAACATAGCACAATTGGTAAGAGAGAAAGACTGACAAGTAGAAGGTCAAGGTCACGAATTTGAATCTCACTTGGTGCATTTTGGATAGTTTGCCTTTTTGAGGTGTCTTTAACCTAATTTCTACTCTATAAATAGGTATTCTCGTTGTCCTAATTTTTCATTCAAAAATATCAACAATACTCACAATTCACGAAAAATAATTCACGAAAAATTTACAACTTCACAGTTTCACGATTCATCAAACCCTGATCCACAATTTTGCAATGGCACACACATAATCCACTCATAAACTTTTTGATTGGCTCATAACCCTGTTGTTATTAGACAAACACATGTCTAAATTAATTTAATATGAGGCCAATTAGTTTCTTGCCATGAATTTAATTATTATTATTATATTTTTTAATTCATTTTTGTTTATATAAAATTCGTACGAGTTTATTGACTACCACCCTCCCTTTTACCTTCAATTCTATTTTTTTAAATCTATTTCCTCAAATCAAATGATGATTATGATGTTTTTTTATTTTTGATTATAATTGATGCATATAATTCATATTGTACATACAGTAATCTCAGACAAAGACACTTTCCATCGCACACATTTTTTCTATCAAAGAAATTTATTTTATGTCAAAACAAAAAAAAAAAAACCTTTTTTTTACAATTAACTAATCCTTAATTTCATAATTTTTTTTATTGATAGAGCAGCCATCCATTCTCACACACGGTAACCACAAAAATCACCATTATAATTTTTCTATGACTATTATATTCAATTCTTTCTTTTTTATTTTTTTAATTTTTCTGCTAAAAATATCACATGTCAAAGTTTAATTGGATAGAATGTTTAAGTTTGAAAAGTCAATATTGGTTTTTGCTTTCTTCTGAACGTGAACACGGCTCTGTAGCTTAAGTGATTCTTATTCTATTTCTATTTTTTTTCTCTTTTCTCTTTGTTTTGTAATTCTCACATTTATTTATTAGATAATTTATTATTAAGAATTAGAAGCATTAGTTGGGCCTTGGGCTCTCAATTGGTCTTTTTACTTATCCTAGCACCCCATGTCTTTATTTGCACCATTTAGTTTCTCTATCTATTTGTTCTACCCACATAATTAGTTTTATTTTCAGCAAATTTAACTAGTTATTTCTAATTGGTCTAAATAAGAATAATAAAAATATAAAAATAATAAATTAATTATTACGTACATAAACACCTTTTCAAATTAAATTAATTCAATATTTTTCGTGAATAATAGGATGTTCATCTTCGAGTAATTAAATTGGTCAACACATCGTCTACCGATTTATTATACTAAATCAAATAATTGAAATCTACACAACTCACTAAATTCACCAATGAGCAACACGTGGCCAATATCTGGCCACGTGGTGAGAAAGACTGTATCAGACTTTCTCTGCGTCCTTCATATTGAGCAACACGTGGTCAATATCTGGCCCCGTGACGAGAACACGTGGTGAGGAAGACTATATCATACTTTCTCTGCATCCTTCATATCGAGCAACACGTGGTCAATATTTGGCCACGTGATGAGAACACATGAGGAGAAGACTATATCAGACTCCCCTGCTCCACGTCTTAATCAAATCAAATACTAAAACAGCTAACCAATTACAAACTATTTTTTCTACTAACATAATCAAAACTCAAGATTATTTTCGAAAAAGTATTAAGGAGAATTATTTTCAAATTAACTGCGAATTGCGTCTACAATCACTCAACTTACAACCCAGACAAGGTTCAAGGTTAATTCGAAAGCAATTCTATACAATCTTATAAAAAACACCAACCAAACAATACGAACTACGAATTGAGACTATGATTCCTCTTAAGAGGATACGTAGGCATACGATCAAAAATCGTAGCGAGTTCCCCTATAAAAAAATTTAAACCCTTTCCCCTAATAAAATTTAAATCTCGTTTCCCCAACTCAAACCTAAAACCTAATATCCTTGTGAACAAGGTAGATGAAAGGTGCCTAACACCTTCCTTTCGTCTAAAGAAGTCCGAAACCTAGAATCTTTGTCTATAAATTAGGGTTTTCTGTTAGATTCCCTTCCCTAGGATAAAAACTAATAGTGGCGACTCTGATTAAAAAACCAGTCGCAACAATGGTGAAGGAGGTTTAGAGTAAATAGGCAAGGTCACCGTCTCTAATGGCGAGCAAAACTCCAGGGTGACCCAATCCTCATCCTCTAAAGAGGAAACATCCACTCCCGACCGGTAAAGATAAATTTGTTCTTTAGAGGCGTAACTAGACACAAAGTCACCGACATCCATGGACACAACAAAGGAGGAAGACATTTTGTTCTTGAGAAAACAGTATAACAAAAAAATCACCACCACAGTTGTAATCATTAAAAAGGGACAACTGACCTAAAAACCTATATCTAGTGTAAAAACCCATCTCAAACATACCTTCGTAAAATTCACTATAGAAAACAAAGAAACAAGTAGGAATTCATACTTAAGAAAAGGTTGCGAACAAAGAGATGGCAATGGGAGGTAACTTGGACAGACTTGCAGAAAGATGACAAAATATAGTAAAATGCAAAAAGGGAAGTCTTTTATAGTGGAAAGCATAAAAGACTATCTGAATCCACTTAAGGTTTTAGAAAAACTCAGCACGTTTCTTACATGTGCCACTAACATTTATGGTCTCAAAAAGTAGGTTATCATTGATTACATTAAATAAAACAAAGCACAAACACATATGGGTTGATTGACATCCCTGGATGATATTTCTTAGTTAATCAAGGGAAATTCGGTTGATGACTCATCTGTTGAGGGTCATAATAAATAGACGCCTTCAGTTGAGGGACTCATCCCTAGTTAAGGGTCTCATCCCTAGCTAAGGGACTTGCCCCGTGAGCATGGTCACCCTCGACTGAGGAAGTCACTGATATAAAGAGGGTGCGCTTTAAGTAAAAAAGGAGCTTTAAAACACTCCATCCTTAGAAAAGTCATCGTGCTTGAGGGACTACGTAATTTTATATTTATGAAAGTTCTAAACTAGGGCGCCCTCGCCCAGGAGTCGTGTTGCCCGAGCGATGACTCTAAGACCCGCCTAGGGATATCCTTGTATGTGAGTCAAGAAAAAGGAGTCTCCATTAACTCTTGAAAGTTAGGTGGTCAATAACTTCCATCGATGAGAAATGACCGGTTGACGCCACTAAGATGACTCAAACCTTAGGTCCAAAGGACCTCTATAAATACATCTTCTCTCAAGGGGAGAAGGACAGTTTATAAGTCATACACATAATCACACACTAAAGAGCATAACGCTCACTACAATCTTAACAAACGACTGACTGTAACCATACGCTTGCTCTCAAGTATCACAGATCATCAGCAGAGTCTCTCACCTCATGTGAGCAGGACTCTTAAACTACCTCAAAACACTATTGTATAGGGCTTCTCGTCATCGTGGATAAGTCTTAATCATTATATTGTGTTATAAATCTACTAAGGCCTTTGAGTTTCCCTGCCCTTGTAGAACGAACACGCACACTTATACTTTTTGACCAGTACAAAGACAAAAATAGATACTACACACAACGAGATAGATCTAAAATAATGACATTCAAGCATATATAAAATTCCATACAATAACATGTCAATTTAAACTATAAACATCACAATTGAACACACAAACGCAATTTAAAAAAAAAATAAGAAACGAGATAAACTAACACATAATGATATAGATTAAACATCAACAATTATTAAAAGAATAACAAAAACACGTCATACAAACTATTATCCAAAATATCATAATATCCAACAATCAAGTATGCTCAAGTCTTGTGATAATTTCGAAGGCAATATAATCGTTGTTTTTGTCCATTTGTTTCCCTTCATTTTGATCGTTGATTCGTCTATCTCACTCCTATATTTTAAGATTATTTCACCTATCGAAAAATGTTTTCTTTCTTCTCGCAAACTCAAAGTTTTATCTTCTCTTTACAAACTCCTATTATTCTTCCCTAAGCTCAAGCAAATCCTATATTATCTATTTTTCTCCGTCTCTTGATTTGATACACCCATTTCCTTCACCTTCGTTTCAGAGCAGCTTTTCGTCGTATCTTTTTCTTTATACTTTCAATTTTTTTAAGCTACTAGTCGATAACCCGTGCTGTCGCACGGGGCCGGTCGAGAATTCATAAAACGTGGAACTAATGTTGTCATGTAACAGTAAATTCGTTTTTATGTAATTCAATAAAAGTTCATCTAATTCGGCCAAATTTAGTGTATCAAACTTATTTGACAACATTAAAAAATGTAAACTGAAATAATGATTGTGTAACAAAATAAGAAACTGTGATGACTCTTCAAAATAAGAAACTATCACGAGTCTTCAGATACAACGCAACCAGCTTGGAAACGATGTTTTCAACTTTTTGACCTGCACAATAAATTATGCAAAAATTAGACAGCATTTACGGAAACAATTTATATTAAAGAAAATATTTGTTATTATGTACTTACCGATCAACAAAGAGATTGGAAAACTTCTTTGTATACAACATTTGTAGTGATAGATGTTGATACATTCATACTATCATGTATTAAGATCTTTAGACCACTTTTGCTTGTAACTCTTGAAATGACTACATACAACTGGCCATGACTGAATACAGGAGTAGGCAAATACAATCCAACTGTAAGAGTAACAAACCTATATGGAATTGTTTGGTTTTGCAGTTCATAACATTTGTATTCTAATTTTTAAGTGTACTCAGATACTCTATTTGTACATTGGATATGAGATAGGGTACAGTGCATTGCATCAGTGAAGTTACTATATAACATTAATTGTGTTTCATCATTACAGTATATGCTACCAAAGCTTAACAATTATGGGTAGAGGTTAAAAAAGTTAATGTCACATCAATACCATATGTTGGCCAAACTTCGTAATATTATAAATTTCAATGTTGAACTTGTAAATGAATGAACCACATGTATTTAATTTTGATTTAAATTTATATATATATATATATATATATATATATATATATATATATATATATATATATATATATATATATATATATATATATATATATATATATATATATATATATATATATATATATATATATATATATATATATATATATTAAGATAAGCTAAAATAATTGATCAATCAAAATTCGATCTATTTTGAGTCAAATAGTATTTTAAACCAAAATTCACATTACATGTTTTTCACTACCAACTTTTAAGTATTTATTCGTATTTATCCAGTTGAATCCAAAAATTAGTCAATTTTTCCAAACCTAAAATTTATAACAGGTTCCCCTAACTTACAGTTGAATCTCTTTCACTTACAGCTATTTTTTTCTTCTTTATTCGTGTCCTCTGCGATGGGTGATGTGCCCCCACTATATTTTTTTTTAAAAAATAGCTACTATACATTTATCTAAATAAAAATATTTAATTAAAACAATCTCAGCCATCAATTAATTAAAAAAACTTGCATGTATATATTATTAGAAAATGGATGAAAAATTACCTGGTATATGAATAATTGTTTAGCATTTCGTTCGAGGTAATTATGAGTTTTTTAGTTTTAAAAAATCAAAACATGTCTAACTAAAATATAGTGAATTAATTTAATGTTTTATTTTAAAATGTTTTTTTTTGGATAAAACATCAACCGAAAATTATATATTTTTATTTTAACAAGACGTTAAGACCAAAGATCTAGAGAACTATTTGTCATCATTTTTTACTCATAGATGGGGAGATAAATAAATATTACTATTTATTCTGTTGTATAATTAGAAATGATGATGATAATCGAAACTATAGCGGAATGAAGCTTCTAATATACTACATAGATGTGATACAATGAATTGAAGATTGCGATTATGGTGCTTCTTGAATCAGAGGTATCGATGTTGATGTAATGTCATTAACGGTGTTGCCGTCTCCGATACGATGGATCTATGAAAGTACATGCATGATTAGCATTTTAATGCCCAAGTCAGTTTAGAGTTCAAGATTGAAGGTAGTGAAGATGGAGATTGGAGATCGTATACCTTATAATCATTTATGAATGTATTTATACCTTGGGCCTAGAAGAGTAGGCTAGGTAATAGGCCTCGTGCTATTGGGCCTCTAGCCGACGCGAAGTAGACGGTCACGGGTCTTTGGCTAGCACGGAACAGTTTCCCCAAAGACTCGTCGGGTATGTTTGATGACAGGGGAGTCTTTCAATAATAATGGTCAGCCTCAAAGGAATTTTATCCATGTGTTGTCTGACATGCGCCACTTTGATTTTGCCAAAGCATGATGCAAATGCGAGCATCAAATGCAATTCTATCATTGAAATGTTTCGTCGTTTTTTCTTTGACGTGTAACCTAAAAAGATACGAGGTGACGTGACACATATTTTCTGTGTACTCGAGTACACTTAAGTGTATTTGTCTTTCCCAGATGAAATATGACTATCGATCTCTCTTTATTTCCTACTTTCGATCTAATTCGTTCGAGTGCCTTTGCATATATAAAGATATAGAGAGGACGTGGGAAATTTTTTTAGCCCTTGCACATATTGAGTTTCCCTTGTCTCTTTTCAGTTTTTCCCTCTTTTTTAAGAGCATTTATTTTCCAGAGTAACCGTTGTTGCACGTTCATACATTTGAAGTGATAAAGCTTATATTTTCAGCTTCCTTTCTCATTTCAGAGCCTTTGCCTTCCTATTTCAAGATACTTCTCTTCTTCTCAGTTTTTACTCAAGTTTTTATCACATTTTTATTACGACAAGTGGTAACCCTACTATCGTCGAGAGTGACTCGGAGGGTACTGTTTCTTCATCTTTGAAGAGGGAAATGGATATTCAGTCGCATTCCTTCCCCTTTGTCAGTGGGGGTTTTGAATTAGGGATCATCATTATTCGTGATGATTCAAAGATGGAGGATTCGTCTGTAAATCTTTGTTAGATGAAACTCTTTCCATGAATACTTCAGAATCCAAGTTCCCTGTGGAATCTGGTATGAGTGAAAATATAGTCAAGAGATCGATGCCTCCCCTTGTTTTGGCCAAGGAAGAAATAGAGGTTGCTCGTCAAAGGAGGGAACATGATAATCTCTTTGTTCAAATATACCACGAGTTAATTAGTCATGACCATAGAGACTTAGAGATTGCTCGTCACCAGAAGTGTGAAGGGCAGCATGACGTCGTGTCTTGGGTCAATCCTGGTGATCATCATAGAGTCGACGTATTGGCCCGTAGAGGTCTTAAATTAATAGCACTGGTTAATATGAATGGATATCATTTGGTGGCCGCCAAAATAGTTTGAATTCCTTCTGTCTTGAACACCGTCGGAGCCGTAACTCAGGCCAACATCATAATGGGTGATACACCAGATTGGGAGATTAATAAGTCCATATGAGAGGGTGTGTAGCTCTTTATAGGGTTGCTCGGTCCCCCTATACAGGTATCTCTTTACCAAGTTAGGGGTGCGTCTACCCTTCTCTGATTTTGAGGTGACCATGATGGACCAACTAAAAGTCACCCCCTCACAACTTCATCCTGGAGCCTGGGCCTTCATATTCATGTTCTAGCTTTGTATTGGGTATAAGTATTGGAAGCCTTTGTGGGGGATCTTCTTTGATCTCTTCTCTATGGCTCGTACATTGCTGGATGATGCTCAAGATCATGGATGATCTCTCTTCATCCCCAAGTGCCTTGGTTCAACCCTTTTGCTTCTGATTGTGAAGATTTTCTAGAGCGTTTGGTATTGGTGAGACCTGTAACTCTCGAGGAGCATATGGCCTTCTGCTCGTCTTTGTATTTGGTGGGACATGTCTGCTCTTGTTCAAGTGGATTTCAGAAATATTAAATCAGAGTTCATTTCCACCGGCCTATCTCTTCTTTGTTAGACGATGACAACATATCTAAAGGGGGTGAATAGATACCTGATACAACTATAGTTTAAGAAATGTTTTGAAAAATGAGTAGAAATAATGGCAAGCAAAATTTGTGTCCTAGATCACGGCTCATCCAAACCGAACCGGTTATTAGAGGCTCAGATATGCGAATTATATCAACGATATGGAAAACTATGATAAGTGATTAATAATATAAATTCTCAATTAATAGATTCAAAATAACAACAAAGAAAATCAATCTCCAATGAAATATTTGATAAAGCCAATTGAAACAATTTATCAAACACTTGGCGTGCACTTAATATTTCATATTTTCCTTTGAACTTTGTTGATATGATTTACTTCTCACAATCAAAAAGTTATTGCAATGTTATCAACAAAGTGGTTAAATAATCAAAGGATGTTTCCATACTAATTAAATGCCTTGTCAAAGAATTTAACAAATTTCTTAATTTTCAATGAAGTTAATGGTGAAGCTTATTAAGACAATTTATCAGACAATTAGTGTGCACTTTGATTTTCCAGAATTTCCTTTGAACTTTGTTAGTATTAAAACCTCTTACAATCAAAGAGATTGTAAGATCATCAACAAAGTGATTTAAACACTCAAAGGATCTTTCTATTCTAATCAATTTTCACAATCAAATGAGGATTTATGAGGATTTATTTAGGAAGTTCACCAATCGTCCTAGTTGTGGCTAATCTCCCCCCAATTCCTTTTTGGAATTGAGATAATTTCTTACTTATTGCAAAAGTATTATTTACAAGAGAAATATTGCAATGCACCCCTACAACTCCTATGGTTGATGATGGTCCAACAAAATTCCCTTCCTTTGATCTTCAGTGAGACCAAGAACACAATAGATTTACAATTGATTTATTGAATCTTGCTAATACTTTGTGTACTTTATCTCCAAAGCTTTCGCACACTATAAATTGAAACTACTGCACCCCAACAAACCAATCTGATCCACTGTCTCACGCTAATAAGTTGAAGGAAATTCGTCTTCAATGTTCACTCGGCCGAATTCGAATTATGAGTTATTGTAACCCAAGATCTACCAATTTGATTCACCGTCTCTCGCTATTAGGCTTGTAAGAACCACCTCTTCTTCAAGGTCTTCACTCGATCAGATCCAAATTGCGTAGCCTTGTCCAAAACCTTAAAATCACCATGATCTTGAAGGAAACCCCCAACTCGGTTTTCTTATTTAAATAACCCTCAAATTCACAATGATCTTGGAGGACAAACACTCGGTTTTTCCGGATGAACCCCCCTTAATTCTCAACCTAATCTTAGGTTACAACCAACCTAAATTGAACGTTATCAACCGAGTCTAGATGCCACCCAAATAATGAATGATTATGTGTACTCTGTTTGTGTGTAAGTATAGGACCAAGGTTGAAGATGATGACTAATCAAGTAAGTGTTTGTAGTTTCACCAAGTTGAAAATGATGCATGTATGAAGTATATATAGGTGTGAAACTTTTAGGCAAAAAGAAAACCTAGAAACATGAAAAGAAAACTGATTTACGAGATTTGGTTCAGTATGTGTTGACACATGTAAGTCATGTGTCGACACAAAATGATGGATGAGTCGACACGTAAAAACAGAAATTTTTAGGCTTTAAAACAACATCACATGAGTCGACATGAAACACGTATGTGTCGACACATAGAGATTTTCTGCAGCATGTGTCGACACGAAATGATGTATGAGTCGACATGAAGAAACATAAACTTTCAGACTTTAAAACAACAACACATGCGTTGACACGAAACATGGATGTGTCGGCATGTAGACTGCATGTGTCAACATGTAGACATCATGTGTCAACACATAAACCTGTTTTATGTGCATAAACTGATTTTTAGTGCATGATACCAAATGACAACTATTACAAACTTGTTCTAGATGCTTTCTAGGTTTTCTAATGACTTCTAATGCAAGGGTGCATACAAATACTCAGAGATATCGTTCAATGTATATAAAATCTAAATAATCCTAAATTTGACATCATTTAAAACATCTAAAAGAGGCCAATGCATTCACATACTCCCCTTTTTTGATGATGGCAAAACTTAAGTCTTTAGATGATGATTTTCTTGTCTTTATGAAATTTCCCTCAAAATATGTACATTCATCTTCCCTTATACTTCTCCCCCTTTGACAACATCAAAAAGAGACAAAGCACACAATGAGAAGTATCATTATTCACACAAATACAAATATATCACACAGAGGCGTTTTGAAAAATTAAGAGCGCAAACACACATGTTCCCATACACATGGAGTTACGCAAAACTAATAAACATAAAAACATGGCACAACAATTGTTACCACAATAAAATACACAAAAGACACAAAGCATGAGAAAGGTAAAGCAAGTGCAACTTTCTCAAGTTGCTTCAAAATGTCATTTGTATGCAAAATATCATAATATGCTCCCAATGCCGCACACGCATGTGCCTAGCTTGGCGAATCAAACATGACCACTAAAACCAAATCAATAATGCATATATAACATGTGCTATGATATGATCAAAAAACGCAATTGCAAAATAACAATCTCACGTTTAATTCATGTGTCAAAGAATAGATAATCACCTTGCAAGAGATGCAAACAATAAGAGCCACAAAATGCATGAACATTAAGAACGTACTTCAAACAAAAAACAAAAATGTCATGAAGTCACTATAAGCATATAAATTGAAAAACACACAATGATTGTCAATCAGAAATTTTTGGAAGTGAACATTCATGAAAGACATAGTATATATTGAGTATACCAAACATTTAGAACATACATAACATTGCAATAGTCAAGGCTTACTTTCAAGAAGAAAAGTGGAACAAAATTACCTCAATGACGAATGGTACGGAGAATGCACTCGCATAGTATAAAACTTTCAAAGAAAGATTTTATCAAGTGTTTTAAGAGTTCATGCAACAAATATATTTTATGCAACATTAGAGATATCAAGTATCCCCAATTCCCTTCGAATGTTAAAAAACGATTCAGATGCAAGAGGTTTTGTAAAGATATCAACAAGTTGATTTTTACTATCAACATGCTCAAATACGACATCCCTTTTTTCAACATGGTTAAGAAGGAAATGGTGACGTATCTCAATATGCTTAGTGCGAGAATGTAGCACCGGATTTTTGGTAAGGTTAATCGCACTAGTATTATCGCACATAATAGGAATACATGAAAGTTTAATATCAAAGTCGAATAGTTATTGTTTGAGCAAAAGAATTTGAGCACAACAACTATTGGTTGTCATGTACTCCGCTTCGACCATTGACAAAGCAAATTAAATTTTCTTTTTGCTATGACAACTAACTAAAACATTTAAAAACATGTGACAAGTCTCACTAGTACTTTTGCTATCTGATTTGCAATCGGGAAAATCGAAATCGGAGTAACCTACCAAATTACAATCGCTTCCTTTGGAATACCAAATGCGCTTAACCACTTTTAGATGTGAATACTTAGGATCTAATTGACACCGAGAACTCATACACACATTAAACATGATGTCAAGCCTAGATGAAGTAAGATATAGAAGAGACCCAATCATACCTCTATATTGCTTGACATTTACATTCTTACTATCGATATCTTTGTCTAAGTTACCATTTGTTGGCATTGGGGTGTCAATTGATTTTGCCTCCTTCATGCCAAAGCACTTTAGCAATTCGAGACAATATTTTGTTTGAAACACGAATGTTCCTTCATTGAGTTGTTTGTTTGTAGTCCAAGAAAGTAGTTCAACTTCCTCATAAGACTCATTTCAAACTCACCCTACAAAAGCTTAGAAAGCTCCTTCACAAGTTGCATATTAGTAGAACCAATGTGTTATCCTTAATGTTTAATGAAACTAAAAATGCTTATGTAAATGATCATGTTTCATGGTTTGATGGCAATAAACAATAAACAAAATACACACACACACACACACACACACACACACACATATATATATATATATATATATATATATATATATATATATATATATATATATATATATATATATATATATATATATATAATATATATATATAAATATATATATATATATATATTATATATATATATATATATGCAAACAAAGATATCTAGGTATACATGTGATGAAATTAGAATGAGGTCACTATAAGTATATAGAATGATAACACACCATGATTATCATTTAAGAATTATTTTGTAAATGAATACTCATAATATATATCACACATCAAATATATCACATACCTTTGAAAAATAAACAGGTAAAATAGGGACTTACTTACAAAGCGAAAATTGAAATAATACTACTTCACCGTGCAATACGATGGAGGATGCCTTTTGCATTTCACAAGAGACTTTCAAATGAGAGTTGAAACAAATGCAACAACGTGTCATAAGATCTTTTGACAACAATAATCTAACCACATCTCACTTTGACAAAGTAACCAAAAGTATGACTTGTAATGAATCTAAGAAGGCCATGTGTTTGATGATCATTCATTTTGATTGAAATTTCATCTTGTCCATTTCATGATAGTTATCTTGCTTCTCCTCATGTTTCACCGATTCGGGTTGATCAATTCCTTCTTCGGCATCATTAAGTATGTCTCTTGAAGATACACCTACAACATGAAACGAAATACCTTTTCTGACATTTCTCGGACAATAGTCATTAAAAGTAACTTACATAGATTTTACCAATTTTAAGAAAAACTTGTTGATGCTTTTTGTGTTACAACATCTTTCTTCATTGCCACAAAGTCAATGAATTTGGAGATATCACTCATCATATACCTTGAGCTACCACAAAAGAGAACCCATATTCTCTTTATAGATTCAAGACATTTTTCCTGCAAAATCAATAAGGTAATCTATGTACCCAATCTTCACTGGGTCCCTTGAGGGTAAGTGAAACTATGGTTGAATTTAGGCAACCATTGATAAACGACATTAGAAACTAAAAATATTCTTAACTTTTCATTTACCAATGGTATTACCTTTCACACCACAATAGTGACAAGTTGAATTTAGAATATATTTACTTGTGCGATTTGGATCATTTTCAACAAAAAGCCCAATTTCTTCATCATCTGAATTCACATTGTCACTTGTTTCACAATAACTTTGCTCATTTTTTTTAGAACCTCGAACTAGAAGCCTTTAGAGCAATGGACTTCTTTTCTACCTCCTTATCATTGCCTTTCTCTTTCTTTAACTTCTTATCTTCCTTTTTTCTTATGTAACTCTAAGCAAGTGAGTTCTTCCTTATGCTCCACAAGCTTACCAAACAATGTAGTAAGATCAAGTGTTATAATATTATTAGCTTCTTTGATCTCGGTGACCTTTGGTATCTATTTCCTATTTAGACATCTCAAAATTTTGTTAGTAGCAATTTCATTAGACACCAATTTGCCAAGTAAGTTCAAACAATTAATGAGATGAGTGAACTACTCTTACATGTCTGCAATGGATTCACCATACATCATACGAAAGATCTCAAACTCATGATTCAAAGTATTAATTTTAGCGGTTTCACAATGAGAAGCACAATAAAATTCATCAACACCAAGAGAGGATATGAGAATGTTTCGTGCTTTCCAATTGTAATCCTATCATCATCACTCCATTGTGCTTCAGTTTTGGGTGTGGTGACACCATCTATGGTCTCGGCATTATCAGTTGGACCGTTTGCTATGACATCCCACACACCCTTATCATATGAGTTGATATAAATACGCATACAAGCTTTCCAATAACCATAATTTTCACTTTTGAATATAGGATCTCTATTGTACGTCCCTTTAGGTTCGGTAGCCATTATTCTAATAAGATTTTCTGAAGCACACAGAATAAACTTGGCTCTGATCCCATTTGTTAGATGATGACAGCGTATTTAGAGGAGGGTGAATAGATACCCGATATAAAATATAGTTTAGAAATTGTTTTTGAAAACGATTAGAAACTATGGCAAACAGAAGCCGTATCCTAGATCTCGAGTTATCCAAACCGAATCGGTTATTGAAGGCTCGAATATGCGAATCATATCAACAATAAAGAAAATTATGCTAAGTGATTAATACTATAAATTCTCAATTAATAGATTCACAATAACAATCAAGCAAATTAATATCCAATGAAATATTTGATAAAGCCAATTGAAATAAATTTATCAAACACTTGGTGTGCACTTAATTTTTCTGATCTTTCTTTAAACTTTGTTGATATGATTTACTTCTCACAAACAAAAAGTGATTGAAATATGGTCAAAAAAAGTGGGTTAAATAATCAAAGGATGTTTCCATACTAATTAAATACACAATCAAAGAATTTAACGAATTGCTTAATTTTCAATGAAGTTAATGGGTGAATCTTATTAAGACAACTTATCGTGCACTTTAATTTTTTAGAATTTCCTTTAAATTTTGTTGGTATTAAAACCTCTTACAATAAAAGAGATTGTAAGATCATCAACAAAGTGATTTAAACACTCAGAGGATCTTTCTATTCTAATCAATTTACATAATCAAACGTTTAATAAATTGATAATGAAATTGTATATATATATATATATATATATATATATATATATATATATATATATATATATATATATATATATATATATATATATATATATATATATATATATATGTGTGTGTGTGTGTGTGTGTGTGTGTGTGTGTGTGAGAGTGAGAGAGAGAGAGAGAGAGAGAGAGAGAGAGAGAGAGAGAGAGAGAGAGAGAGAGAGAGAGAGAGAGAGAGAGAGAGAGAGAGAGAGAGGAGAGAGAGAGAGAGGAGAGAGAGGAGAGAGAGAGAGAGAGAGAGAACGACACGAGGATTTGTTTAGGAAGTTCACCAACCGTCCCTCACTATGGCTAATCTCCCCCCAATTCCGTTTTGGAATTGAGATAATTTCTTATTTATTGCAAAAGTATTCTTTAAAAGAAAATATTGTAATGCATCCCTACAACCTCTATGATTGATGATGATCCAACAAAATTCCCTTCCTTTAATCTTCATCGAGACCAAGAACACAATAGATTGCCAATTGATTTATTGAATCTTGCTACTCCTTTATGTAATTTATCTCCAAAGCTTT
This sequence comes from Vicia faba, assembly GCA_948472305.1. NCBI lineage: Eukaryota > Viridiplantae > Streptophyta > Magnoliopsida > Fabales > Fabaceae > Vicia > Vicia faba. Next base: position 268,988,155 of record OX451738.1, on the reverse strand, counting down.
CGCGCACGATAAAATGGCAACTATTGCACCCCAACAAACCAATTTGATCCACTGTCTCGCGCTACTAAGTTGAAGGAAATCTGTCTCCAATGTTCACTCAGCCGAATCCTAATTGCGAATGATTGTAACCCAAGATATACCAATTTAATTCACCGTCTCACGCTACTAGACTTGCAAAAACCACCCGTTCTTCAAAGTCTTCACTCGATCGAATCCAATTGTGTAGCATTGTCCAAAACCTTCAAATCACCATGATCTTGAAGGAAAACCCCAACTCGATTTTCTTATTGAAATAACCCCCAAATCCACAATGATCTTGGAGGACAAACACTCGGGTTTTTCCGGATGAAACCCCCTTGATTCTCAATCCAATCTTAGGTTACAACCAACCTAAATTGAACGTTTTCAACCGAGTTCAGATGACACCGAAACAATGAATGACTATGTGTACTTTATTTGTGTGTATGCATAAGTTCAAGGTTGACGATGATGAACAATCAAGTAAGTGTTTATAGTTTCACCAAGTTGAAAATGATGCATGTATGAAGTATATATAGGTGTGAGATTTTAAGGGAAAAAGATAACCTAGAAACATGAAAAGAAAACTAGTTTTTGAGATTTGGTTCAATATATGTCAACACATGTAAGTCATGTGTCGACACGAAATGATGGATGATTCGAAACGTAAAAAACAGAAACTTTCAGGCTTTAAAACAACAATATATGAGTCGACACAAAACACATATGTGTCAAGAAGGTTGTTCTTGATAACTTGATTATAAGTCTTTACTTATTTTCCAGGATTGTTGAAAATAAGTGTGTAAATCGCAAGAAGATTGTCTTTGGTGATTTGTTAGAGTCTTGTATAGAAACACTATAAAAGTCTTGTCTATAAGATCTAACAATATTAAAATCTGTTATATGTGATAAGTGGACTAAATATACTATCGGACTGTGAGAAGAACTAGTATAAATTTTTAATATTCTTTATTTTTCACACTTTACTGCATTCATCGCATAACCTAACTAGAAAGGGAAAAAAACACACATCTCTAAACCAGAAAATTTTTATATATCTAATTCATCCTGTCTTAGATGCATTCTTAAACTTACAACAAATTAACGCAAGAAAAAGATGACTAACAAGTTGATGGGATGTTGATGGTTACAAACGAACAAGTCGTTAAATTATCAAAAGAGAGTAGTTAACATGACTTAAAAGGGAAAGTTTTTATGTGACTGATATATGAGTTAAATACATTACTCATTGATGACAGAATACGATATTCTAGAACAAAAAATAGAGGCTTTTATCAAAGACATGAAATCTGCCTTTTATCAAAGACAAATTTTCCATATTATAATCAAATTTATTTATTACTCTAATTTTATTGATAAAATCAGCTTTATAGTAGTCACAACAATTACCGATAAAATAAATTTTATCAATAAAATAAACTTTATAGTAATCATAATTATCGATAAAATGAACTTTATAGTAACCATAATTAACGATAAAATCAACTTTATCAATAAAATCAGCTTTATAGTATCAGGCCACCCTTATTCAAGTAGAATGAGTTAGTTTCACAGAATGTGTTGAACAATATTGAAATTATTGTTGTGAGAGCCGTTTACTAGTGCCCAATAATACTTCAAATAGGATTCTACTTCCAATTGAGGATACCTATAAAAAAACTAAAACAAATATCAATTATAGCTAAAAAATAAACATATCTTGTGAATATATTTTTTTTGGAGGAAAATACAACAAATAATAGTAGTATTAAAGAAATTTGTATTTTTTAGCTTTGCATGTGTTCCTGTTCCCGGGTCTCGTGCACAAAATTATGAGTTTAAATTAATTTATTTTATCAAAACATATTTTTTTAAATATTTAAATTTTGTTCCGGAGTTTATAAGGGACAAAGTGAAAGTGCTTTTGAAAAAATACTTTTTTTAAAAAATGGTAAATAAATATTTATAATTAATATATTTTTAATATTTAAAAATTATTATAACTTGGAATTTGAATAACTTGTCAAAATATTTCAAAATTCTTCAATACAATTTTTTTAAATTATTTTTTTATAAAGATTTTGGAAATTGTTTGAAGGATGATTTTAAAATTTCTTTTGAAGATTTAAATAAATAAATAAATTGTAAATTCAAGGCCAAGGGCTAAGATTTAAATAAATTCTTTTAATTTGATATTTATTATTATATTAGTTTCAAATTAAAAATATATTAATAATAAATATTATTTATTAATAAGAAGAAGAAAAAATTCAAAGTTTTTTTTTAATTATGTACCAATTCAAAATTCAAAAGGTCCTATTTCGCTTTTTTTCCCCAAAGAATTCATCTCCTTGACACAGCCAATTGCATTCAGTGTGTTTGAAATATATTAAAATAGAAGTAATTTTAGTGTAAAGAATATTCTTTTAAAAAATTAAGAAATGGTCTCTTCGGAAGCTAATTGAAATAGTTTTCAAAATATTAACATAATTTGTAAGATTAATAATTTGATTGTGTTTTTTCTCTCTTCTATCTAAATGGTTTTTAATAATTTGATAAAAATATTGACTGCAATTGAAAAATAATAGAAATTAAAAAGCAATACATGTTAAATGAACTTTCATTGATATAGTTGGAAAAAAATATAGGTAAAATATCCTTTTTTGTAGGTTAACTATAAGATTTATTTTAATTCTTTAATTTTTTAAAAAATTATATTAATTATTTAATTCTTCAAAATATTTTGTTTTATTTTTTTTTATCTAATAAACGACCGATTTCAAAATTTTCAGTCACTAATTAGATAAAATGACTAAAATAAAATATTTTAAATAGTTAAAAAGATTAATATAATTTAAAAAAAAAAAGTTAATATACAGGGAAAAAAAAGATGTTTTGTCAAAAATATACATCATAAATTATACTTTTCTATCTCTTGTATTAAAAATATTTTTATTTTAAATTAGTCAAAATAGTTTTTCCATTTTCAGCATAAAAAATATTTATTTAAAAAAAATTACAAAGACATAACAAAACATTTTTTTTAAGTTTTAACCAAACAAACAAATTATTTCTTTAATTTTAAATTGAAATACCAATCATAAATTTTTATATTACACAAACAAATGGAACTTTTTTTTTGTATGTTAAACAAATTGAAGCTACTCAGCCATTTAATAGAACATTTTTAAGTTCGATTGTGCAATTTTCACACTAAAAAACTATAGACTTTCTTCAAAAGTGTTGGAAAACTTTGGTATTGGAGTTTATGCTAACATATGCTAGATTGAGTTCGAGTGAAATTTGTGTTTTTTTCATAAAATAAGGGTAAAAATGGAGCAAAACATATATAACTAATTTACTGAATGTAATAAAGATTTTATTTTGTTCCATCATATAATACTAAAAATATAGAATAACCACTCCGCAGCATTCGTTTTAAAATTTTTAAACGCTTTAAAAATATAAAAACTATAGTTGAAAAATCATTCTAGTTAAAAAAATAACTATACATATGAAAATAAATTGTCTTTGATATGACTAAAAAAACATAGACACCATAAATTATGTTTTTCAATCTCTTTTATTAAAAAAGCTTTCTTCAAAACTAATTAAAATTGTAATTTAATTTTTATTATTATTTTTGAAAAAACCTTACAAACATAACTAAGATATCAAAAATGATTTTTTTTAAATCTTTAAAAAAAAAACAGGTCCTAAAATACACAATAATCTACATTATATAAAGACAGCTTTAAAAAATTAACAACCTCTACCTACTTATTTTGGTCAGATTTTTCTAGACAAAATTTTGCTTAACTAAATTATTTTTCAAATTTAAACTTAATTTAAGTATACACCATAATTAAAGAAAACTTCAAAATTAACTAGCAATTTCAATCAAACGTTTTCATGTACAAATTTTCTCTTAAAAGCACAAAAATTTCAAATTAAAATTTTAAAACATAGAACTTGAGTTGTGAACTTAAAATTTAGATGAATTATATCTACATAGAAACACAATAAAATTTAGGGTAGTAATTTTTAATGATAAGTGGCTAAAATAATCAAAATCAATGCATTAAAAGCTGGAAGAAAAGGTCATCAATCACCACTTTATAATCATACCCAAGTTTGTTTGCAGTGTCATGGAATTCATCCATCTCATTGCTTGGAACCTGAATTCCAACTAATACATTTGCTCCACTTTCACCCTGTTAGCCACATCAAGCACAAGAACTCCATGAGATTGCATTCGTCGACGAAAAAAACAAACAAGTACACATGAAGTAGTTGACTAGAAGAATAGAATGTCGCAAATCTCACCTGCGCACGGTAATGAAATAAACTGATATTCCATCGGGGACTGAAGGAGTCCAAAAATTTCATCAAAGCACCAGGTCTTTCTGGAAAGGTAAAACGACAAAGAACTTCGTTCTGAATATCCGGTCGGGCTCCCATCTGAAAAATGTTTTCAAAACAAAGTAAGCTTAGTCGAATACAAAAACGGATCAATCAGTTACTGGAGCAGCTCTTTGATATGTGTTTAATGGGAAAAGGAAATGATGAAATTCTGAATGAAGAGAAGCCAATTTACCATGTGTCGCAAATGATCTTTCACCAAGTCAACATCAGAGAGATTGTGAGTTACAAGCTGAAAAGATTCCATTCTCTCCTGCATTTGTTTTAGCTCGGACGGTGTGTGAATCCCGACACTGCACACAAGCACAACGAACAATAAAATATTATCGTCGCGACCAAAAACTTGTTATCTATTTCTATGATCTTACCTGTAAAGGACAATAGCTTTCTCCTCAGAATTATATCTGTATTTGAATTCTGTGATATTCATCGGCCCCACCTGCCAAGGCCAGAAGAAAATCAGTTCAACTCTGTTAAAGGAAAAATAACAGTGAAGTCGGTGAGACATACCAATTGACAAAACTGTTTGAAACTGCCAGGCTCCTCCGGCAAGACAGTTAACAGCAAAGCTTCTTGTTTACGACCAACATTAGCAAGTTCAGTTACTGTCCTAAGTTTATCAAAGTTCATGTTTGCTCCTGAGGTTATTGCTATAACATTTTCCCCCTTGAGCCCATAGTACTTGCAGTAAGCCTCAGCTCCAGCAAGAGCAAGAGCACCTGCTGGTTCTAGTATGCTCCTTTTTTCCTCAAACATGTCCTGCAACAAGCTTAATCAGTGTCATGTTTTGAAACTCAGTCCTAAGAAATATGTGATGCTTTTCGTTCAATGTACAAAACATTCAAAGGTCTAGGTAGAAAAATAAGTTCCAATTCTTATGGATCGAAACAAAACAGCTACATTTGGACGAGTGACAGCTTACAAACTCAATAGCTACACTTAAACAGATAAAGCATTTAATAATTCTTTGATTACACAACTAGAAAGAGTTTGGAAAGTTAGTCTAGTTCAAGCTATTATATGAAAAATACTCCTCCGCCTATCAATTCGAATTTCTTATTGCTAGCTGACTCACAAATCGTCAAGCAAATCTGATTTCTTAACCAATTTGGTCAAACTTATGTTCGGCTGTAAACATAGACGGGAATGAAAATTTAATCCAGCATCAAAATGATAAGAACGCGAATTTAAATTCATTTGAAAAGAAATAAAGAATTTCTCAATTGTACTTTACATAAAACTAGAGAGGTGCTTACCATATATTACGTTGATGTGTGTGTGTGGAAACTGCAGCACCATAGATTCTGAAAGCAAATTTTCACAAGGGAAAGGGTGTCTCACCTTTATCGATGCACAAATTGCATCACGGCTAACAAGAACAACACCATCGACCAACTCTTTGCACAAGCGAAAAGTTTCTACACCAACCTCTTTAACAGCCACACCATCTGCAAATCCTCCAACCTGATCCAAAATCACTCTGTGGCCATGATGAAGTGACAAAGCCATTGCATTTGCATCAGTGGGTTCCACCCCAATAATTTTAACCTGTTTACATTAAAAATGTCAGTAGTCAGTTAACTACTCAGCTTTTCCAAATGAACAAAGGCACGCGCAATGTGTAAAAAACTGTCATCACAATATCATGCAAGCAAACAAACCTCTGGATTAATCCTCTTCACATAAGCGGCAATGCCAGCAATGAGACCACCACCTCCCACAGGCACAAAAATTGCATGAATCGGACCCTTCATTTGACGTACAATTTCCATCCCGACAGTTCCCTGACCCATAATGACATCGGGATGATCAAAAGGAGGTATAAATGTACGACCTTCTTCTATAGCACGCTTCTTAGCATATGTCTGTGCTTCATCATAGGAATCCCCAATAAGAACGACAGTAGCACCCAGCCTCTCCACAGATTTCCACTGCAAAGATCAAAAATAATAAAAATACATAACTTAATTGACCGCATTAAGTTTTTTCATCAAGATATTACAAGAAACGATCAATGTAGCTTTTTCAGTTTTGTCCCTCCGATTATTAAGGGAAAGGGACCTTAGTAATATACAGCCAATGATCGTTTCACCTAGGAATCAAACTCAAGTACTTCGGATCTATTTGATCTTAACCAACTCGTTAAACACGTGGTTAGAAACAAACAAACAAGGCCTCATTAAAACTTATTGTCTCGTTAAACCAACTCAGTTGACACCTGTGGAGACATCCGACTACAGGGGCGTGGGTTCGAACGGGAAAGGATTCAATCCGGTGTGAATTTGACTGGAGGGAGAGCAGTGTCCATCCACACCCTTGAAATTTCATACTTTTATATTTTATGTATGCTTGACATTTCATCATGTGGTTGAAATTCCACTACACGTATATTTCATGGGAGAGAATTCATTCCCGAGTTCGAACCTACAACAACCCACTCATTTTCCTTTAAGAGGTGAAATTCCAGCTTCTAAGCTATTAGACCCAAATTAAAGAAACAAGCAAGGCATGAAAAGCAAATAAATGAAAACCTTGATGTCAGGCGTGGTAACGGGCATAGCAATAACAGCGTTACAATTCAATCTCTTGGCAGACAAGGCAACTCCTTGAGCGTGATTTCCAGCAGAAGAACATATAACCCCTTTCTCCAAGACTTCCTCCGGAAGTTTTGCCATCATATTATAAGCTCCACGGAGCTTAAATGAGAATACCTATCACACAATCCACAATTTCATAAACAACATATCCTAAAGCTAAATAATCAACACAAATACCAGCAAAATAAAATCAATAATAATAATCTATCAAGCAAGAACACCGAAAACACTACCTGACACGGCGACACTAATAATTTTCAATCAGAAGTTTCAAAAGTGACACACTTTTTCCAAGGGGTGTTGGTGATCCAGAGATAATAACAATAATAATAATAACAACAACATATCCATAACAGAAAAACAGTTCATAAATGAAAATTTTGACGATTCTTACCGGTTGAAGATCCTCCCGCTTGAGCCAAATGTTAGCACCAATTCTTTCAGAAAGCTTGGGCGCAAATTCAAGAGGTGACTCTACAGCAACATCATAGACCTTAGAAGTGAGTATATTAGTCAAATAGCTCATAGGACTAACTAAACCATCGCCGTCATCGGAGCGTGACCGGTCAGGAACCGCTCCGACGTAACCGGGAGGGTACTGAAGTGAAGCGGTGGAAGCTTTGAACGGAGGAGGAAGAGGAGGAGACAGTGGCGACTCAACGGAAGAGAGTAAAGGAGAGGGAACTGTTTCGACGGGCTTGGAAAGCGCGGGGGCAACGAAAGGCTTGAAGCAAGGGTTAGGTTGAAGCGTAGTGCGGTGCATTCTGTGGTGGTGGTGGTGGTGACGGTGGCGACGGAGGAGTGGTAAGTGAGGTTGAGCGGTGGATAATCGGAGCGCCTCCATGGTTTGGGTCATTGGAATTCAGACACGGATTTCAGTGAGTCAAATCCGAAGGTGTTCCTGTTGATGTAATGATATGTATACTTATTTATCATATATATAGTTCGAAAAGAAAAACATTCCTCTTGTGAAATGTGGTTATTTATTTATGAAAATTTATTAGTTTTAAATTAAAAGTCACTTTGTAAAAATAATTTATCGTAAATTATAAGTCATTTTAAAATACGTTTCAAATTATAAATTACTTTACAATTTTTATAATCTCTATTATTTATTTCTCTTTTATTTTTTGTAATTCTTTTAATTCTCTTTCTTATATGACTAATAATTAATGAAAAATAATAATATAAAATTATATACGATTTTCATTTTTCATATAATAATAAATATTTTCTTAATTCGTATGAGATGTCATAAATATTTTATAATTTAGGATAAAGAAAGTATTTATTTAATATAAATAAAAGATTAATATTTATGTTGGTCAAAGATTAATATTTATTTAGTAATGATATAAAAATTTTAAAATTTATATTTAGTTAATTTATGTGAAAATGTTATTTTTATATGTTAATTATTAAAATATTTTATAAATATTTATATTGTATGATTTGACATTTTGAAAATTCTAGGCTATTTTAATATTCATTTAAAAAGATTTATGAATTTTTTTTTAGAATAATATATAAATGGAAGATCAGGTTAAATGTATCATATTTAATTTAAAAGAGATTAAAAGTAACATATCTAGAATTTTCAATGAATTTTTTGAAGGTCGAAATGTATGCATGTATATATTATATCTAGAACTTTTTTTCAAAATAATTATACTTTTCAAAAAAAAAATTATAAGTAATTACATTTTTAAAAAGTTTACTAAAGTAATTACTTTTTAAATAAATTTTTTTGTCAAATAGAGGAGACGTACTCTGTGTGACGCATGCATACAAATTAAAGAGGAGGTGTCACACTGCATGATTTGTCCTCTTCTGTAAAGCCATGCAGTGTGACGCATGCATGCAATATTAGAGAGGAGACGCCACCTAGTATGGCTTGACAGTTATATTTATTAATTTTTTTAAAATAAAAATAAAAGTAACTAAAAATATTTTATATTACACAATACATGGATTTTTTTTTTTGGGCGTCCCCTCAACCTAAGCGGGTCTCAGTATGACATAAACGGTCTCGCCTTTGCCTCACCCCTTGTCTCACTCCTCTCTATTGATTTTCCTGATGTGTTTGGGGTCTATTCTGACTCGCTTGATTATGAGGTGTTTGATGTGATGATCCTAGTACATCAGGATCATACATCTCATCGATCATTTCGCTTCACTGTGTTGTGCTTCCAAAGAGACTGGTGCCCATGCTGTTAAAGTTTGGTCTTGTTAGTTGGGATATGTGTTGGTGGGGTGGTTGATAGTATTGAGATGTTGAATCGTGTTGGAAACGAAGCAATGGTTCTTGTGGTGTATGAAATTCGTATGATAGTTGGGTACTTCGATGGTGTGATGTTTGATTGTATGTAGGTTGGGTAGTATGGTAGGAAGGAGATGTATCATATGTGTCTTGAGCGTTGTGGTAGGATGAGGAGGGTGCATATTATTGGTGGTGAGTCGGGTCATGCTCTTGGTATTGTGTTTGTGTGTGTGGCATGAATTGATGACGAGTTTGGTTGGATGTGATGGTGTATAGTTGTTGGGTTTGAGTGGGTTAACATTGTGGTTGGGTTTGATATTGTTAAGGGGTTGATTGTTGGGTTTGGTATTGTTGAAGGGTTGGTTGTTGGGGTTGTTGTTGGGCGTATGTTACAGCTCTTTGGCATGGGTCGATCAAATATGTCTCTTGAGACAAACAAATTTGTAGAAATCGATGTGTACCATCTCAAATATTGGAGAGTCAGTTTTAAGTCACCTTGCGAGATCAGCTCCCTTAGGACCAATTCACGTCGATGCCTCCATTGACGACATTGATTTTTAGCGAAGTCTCTCAAATCATTAAATCCCCATTGATCGTCAACTCTGAGTAGATGTCATTGTCCCAAACATGTAGGGGGTCTGGGATACCCTGTTGCATGTCGAATTGTAGCTTCACACGATTACTGTCGTGCATCTCCATAGTAGTGAACCCGATGAGTGTTGTTTTTGCAGTCCAGACTTCAACATCAGCTAGGTTAATCTCATGGTCGAGATCCTTATACGGCCTTCATACAAACTGTAGAGGAAAAAAACTGTTAAGCTAATATTAATATTAAACTTAATTAACCTATTGAAAACGTTGTATAAAATATGTAAGTTTAATACCTCTTCGGGTCCAACATGATCAATAAGATTTCACTAGACTACTATTGCGTTTCGAGGGGATTTGTTGTAATTCATCCCAGGAACAGACCATCTACATAGAAAAAATGAGTAATAAATTAATACACGTTGTTTATAGTATATAGTATGTAAAGTTTGTGTTTTCGTAATCTTAATTTATAGCAAATGGAGAGATGAATGACCTTGTGTTGCGGGGGCGAGTGTCGGCATTCTCGACCAGCACCATGTCTGGAGCAAAAAGGCGCAAGAATAGAAATAATAATTGTCGTTCGATACATTTTTACACAAGGAACTATACAGATGAGCCAAAACAGCAGAGACCCAACTTTATGTGTTTATTCTATCAAATTGTCTTAACAAAGGTAAATACATGATATTAACAGTATTACACGTTGTTTCAGGAAATAAAAAGTGGCCAAATAATATCATTATGTAACACCAAGCTTTCGCAATTTTTTCTTGCTCGGTAGAGTTTTTGGTTATTACGAGACTACTATGATATTCTCTAAGAAGACGGAGATTAATACTTTGGCCTATTGTTTCCAGTGATTTCTGGTAAACAACCGCTAGTCCTCCAAACTATCGAATAATCTTTCTTACTGTTATTCAATCTCTCTGGTAACTCACAGGATCGACTAGATTGATCATAGGACTCCTTGGATATTAAGGTTACTCTCACAATCGAACAATTATTCATGGTTGATATTGTATAAGTGTTTGGCTTACTTCGATCTCTCTCTACGAGTCTAAAAATGTGGTCAAAATGTATATGAAAACTAAGCTATACGAATAAATGCTAATTGTAATGCTGATTGTAGAGACATATAAAACTGCATGAAAAATGAAGTAAATAGTTTCGACTTACAAGACGTTTAACATAAAAGGTTTCTGGAATGTAGAAGTTTAAAATGTGAAGAAAGCGTTTAATGCAAGAAATTTGTAAATGATTTTAAGTAAAGGTATGCGCTTGAAGAACAATACTTGAAAGTAAAGGTATTGAAAATGTGACAGTTCTCTGAAATATAAAGTGCTCGAAATATAAAGAAAACAGTAAAACGTAAAACTTTGAGGAAAAGACTTCGAAATGAAAAGATTGTAAATAAGAAAACTTGCAAATGTTATTTGACAAAAAAGAAAAGAGGAAAGTACTGGAAATGGTAAAAGGTTTTCATTAAGTTAGAAATACATGGTGCTATCATACATACATTTCTCTTGCATTCGTTTCCCTTGCCATGTGGTAGTTTGAATGTTATTGAGTATTTTGTATAACAGATATGACACACTGAAATCCTAATACTAAGACTTCTATTTATACTAATTCGACCCTAACGGTCTCGCTACAGGATTATGCCACGTTTCGAACATGCAAGACAATGCTTCTTTCATCTTTCCACGTGTCCCCAAATGCTCCAACACATAACTTTCAAACTTTGAAAGTCCCGCTTCCATTTGAATTTTAAATACTTTTGGTGTTTCTCTATTTCGAGCGTTCTTCCCAAACACAGCTTCGTTATTGTTTCGAGACTCCTTTAACTACGTTCCCATAATTGTCGTTCGAAGCTTCACACTTTGACACCCTTATTCGAAACACTGCTTCTGTCACTTCGAAATATGGCGTTTAATTCCATTTCGATCAGAACGTTTATTTCTTTTGGCTTCTAAATATTATCGAAATCTTCAGCTAACAAATTGCCCCTTTAAAATATGTATTTCGATTCCTTTGAGAAATACCTATTTTAAACATCTACACAAGATTTCGATAGGACTTTCGAATCATCGTAACATTTAATGCATTTGACTCCAGTCACATCAATCATAGCAACTTTTGGATTCCTTAACCGCCCGGAGTCACTTCACAGCGTGGTGCAGTTATAAGTAATGATTATTTTTAAATCACGCTTATTACCTATATCAACTTCACGCCACCTCTTCATCACACCAACCCATGATCTCCACGTATCACACCTTTATTCGGTGGATGTTTAAACTTCTCATTATAAAACATCAACTTAATCTTCTTCTTTCCTTTTCACACTCTAAACCTTTCATACTCAGAATTTTTAACCTTCTTTTCTCATAAAACAATCCAAGCTTTCAAACAAAAATGTCTTCTTCCACTTCATCCCAACTCAAGAAAGTCTCCAAGAAGAAAGGAAAAACTACAGGAGCAACCATGGAGAGTAAAATCATCACTATTCAAGGCCAATCTGCTCTTGCTCCTCAAATGATTTCCAAAGAAAAAGAAATGTTGTACGCATCACAGGTACTCATCCCTACCCATGTTGCTGGTAAGAGGTTAGCCTTAAATGGCCCTCTTACAGTTTTTGAAATATTAAAGGACACCAGGACAATTTTTCCCGTCTGTTATAGCTTCAAACCCTTATTCAACAAAATGGATGCCCCTAGGGCAGTAGAATCTCTTAGTTCAAATAACGTAGAAACCCCAACTGTTCCTCCCAAGGACCCATTTGTTTTGGATTATGTAAAAAGCAATTTTAAGCCATTTCGATCTTGCCCTACTTCTGATATTGCTTATCAAAATTGGTTCACGAAAGTAGAAGCCAAGAAATCCCAGCAATGGGAAGAATTAGGCATTTACAACCTCATTAAGCTATCGAAACCTGGATTCACCTATAGCCATCCTCTGCTGTTTGCGTCCCTTTATTTCTGGGATAGTACCTACAACACTTTCCATCTCCCAGGTGGAATGATTACCCCAACCTTCTTCGATATAGCGGCCATTACTGGGCTGTCGCCAGTGGGAGAAACTTATGTTCCTGACAACGAAGAGCACTCAAGCATAATTGACTTCGAAGTCAAGTTAGCCAGCTTTTCCAAATTTATCAGCCATTATCATGCTGAAGGGGACAATGTGTCTGACATAGAGCACATTGCTTTCTTAACCCTGTGGCTGTCTAGGTACGTTTTCTGCAGTAGATCCCTGCAGGTAGCTAGTAGGTTCATTCCTCTAGCTAGGGATTTACACGAAAATCGCAAAGTGTGCCTAAGTGAATTACTCTTAGTTGACCTCTATGAGAGCCTGAGGTCAGCTGTTTCGAGCCTCAAATCCCACACCTCCAAAAACATTCTATTAGCTGGCCCATTTTGGTTACTCCAACTATGGCTAAATGCCATGTTCGAACCTTCCTTATCAACCGCCAACACCATAGATGAGCAAGATTCTGAAATAAGTGATAGGATAGTCGAAGGCACTAGGCTTCGAAGACTAACTCCTAATGATGACAAGGATGATTTCAAGGTTCAATTCTCGAAGTACATCATGATACTCTCCAAAAGGCACAAGTTCGAAGAGAGCATGGCGCCTTTTGCTTCGAGGGCTCATGGACCTTCTTGGTTCACTATGGCTCTCTCAGAAGCCATCAAGAGCAAGGAGATCCAAGATGTATGGAGAGCTTTCTTGCTTCCTAGACTCATCTCTTCAAGGATAACCCCAGCCAAGAACCAAATTCTTCTCTTTGCCTACCAACCAAACTTTGTTTCGAGGCAGTTTGGCTTATGCCAACTGATCCCTGAACCTTTGTTCCAAACTGAGGGCGCCATCACTTCTGGACGAACTTTCAAGGCAAGGGAAGCCAAGATCCAGCAAGAACAATATCAAGGATTCGCCCAATTTGAGCTGATAGCCTTCGAACCTACCCATCTCGCGGCTAAAGGATTTCTGGAGTGGTGGATTAAGTTTTATCAAACTTGTATGTTCGATACACTTACAATTCGACAAAAACTAATTGATGCCTTCGATGTGCAGGTACCAGCAAAGAAAGGTATGTTTACTCATGCCAAAGAGATAAAAGCTTTTCAAAATAATTTTGAAACTACTTACGACCCCACGCGCTTGGACTCCACTGTGCATCAAGCAGCTGAGACCTTGAAGGAAAAATTTAAACAAAAAGTTTCTAAGCTAAAACTTCCTTCAGGGCTGTCACCTGAGGATAGGTATAGGTTGGCATTCGAAATGCATCCACCTAAATTTCCCAGATTACCTACCTCAGAACTGGCTCTGGCTTGGTTTCCCCCATATCCATGGTGGTTTACTTGCAAAGAGATGTTCAAACATCTTCAAAGGAAACCAAAGCCATCTGAGACTGTGACATGGGCTCGATACTGGCTCCATGATTTCCCAGGACAACTTCGATACGACCTTTCTGCCATGTCAATTAAATCTGATCAAGGCACAGGTGCGAACGCTTGGGAAAATCCCAAATGTCTTTTATTTCCCATATCTTTAACCTTTGCTTTAATTGTTTCGATTTTCAGCTATCAGGATAAAGACGACTGCCTCGAAGTCGAAGGAAGGGAGTGCCTCTCAAGCCTCCATTGAAACCACTGATAAAACGACTCCACCCGAAACAACTACTACTGCTGCAACTACAACAACAACAATAACGCCAACAACAACAAGTGCCCCAATTCCAACGGTAATCACTTAGTTTTTGATGTTTCGAATTCACTCAAGCTTTGTGGTTTATATCTAACTTCGTTAAAATTCGTTCAGACCAACAAGCTTCCTCCTACTACTCCCAAGAAGCGGAAACCAAGCACTACTGGGGAAGATCCCAAGGCTGGAGGAAACTCAAATACTGCTTCGAAGAAGAAGTTAAAGAAAGCTACTCCTAAAAGCACTGTTCCGACTAGTGTCTCTGGACTCGATTCTAGGGATGCTGCTCCCTTACCTAAATCCAAAAATCCACCTTCGACCTCCAACCCACCGTTGGAACGCATAGCTAGTAACCTCTCCTCTGAGGGTCCACAGGTAAATCGAACTTCTTCTAAAAATGTTTAACTTCTTATCATCTTGGTGAATATTTTTCTTTAACATTCTGCTGCTCTTTGCAGAACATTTTGAATCCCACTTCTACCATTTCGACCTCACCATCCAGAGCTGCTGCTCCGCTTAACTCCTCTCCTCAAGGAGATTCCAGCAACTTGGTCCAAAACAAAGGTTCTTCCAATGTGGCGGTTCTGGCTGGAACTTCTGAACAGCCGGATGACCAAGGTACCTCCATTCCTCTGAAAGAGGTGAACGAAACGATACTTCAAACGTCTGCAGAGGATTCGCAAAGGGTCCTTCAAAAGTCCCCTCTTGAAACTCTTCAAGAGGACCCAAAGGATACTCAGACTGAAGAAGAAAAAGCTGATTCTGGGCGAGGAGCCGAAGAATCTGCAGACGAAGAATCTGAGGAGGAAAACGCCAATGACGAGGAAAACGTCAATGATGGTTCGACTGCCGGGACGGAGTCTAACGCAAATAGCGGCGAAAGGGATGGTATCGAAGTGGTATACTTAGACGAGGATGAAGAAGACCAAGAGCACGAAGCAAATGAAGGGGATGGTGATGCAATCAACGAAACCCCAGAGGTTGAAACAAACGTGGTTCCCCTACGCGTGGAATTCCCCCAATCCTCTCCGTCTCGAATGACTGACGAGGAACTGGCACTTCTGAGGCGAAATGACCCCATTGGGTACATGAAGGCAAAGTTGGCTCAGAGGGACGTCCCACTCGCTAGGGCTGGCACAAGTTCAACCAGCTATCCTCTTCCCACAGATGAAAGAGTTGTTCTTCTCAACAAAATTAGGAGAACTATTCTCAATGTGGATATATTCGAAGTGCTTAAGCAAGATAGTACTGCTTGCTATACTATGAAGGAGCTGCTCACAAAGGTCAATCTTTCCAACTGCTCCTTGCCAGTTAGTACTCTCTTGTTCGACCTTCAGAATTTGCTGGACAACATAACTGGCTACCTTCTCCAAGACGAATCTGCTGCCAAGAAGGTTCAAGAGAAACGCATTGCCATGGATGCCGCCTATGAACAAGCTTCGAAACTTTCTCAAGAAGCTGAAGATCAAGCTATGCATCTGAAGCAGGCGAAAACTGAATATGAGGCTCGAGCTGAGTCCATTCTCACTTGGGAAAGGCAGATTCTGGAACTTCAATAGAAAGTTAAGGAGGCTAAGGAACAACAACTAGCCTTCGAAACTAATCCTGCAGGTAACCAATTCGAAGAGCTTCTCAACCAGGGGCTTGCAGAAATGGAGACTGCAGAACAGCTTAAAGGAGAAGTGGCAACCTTGGAAGGAGCCAGGCGGTTCGCTCAGCAGAAACTTGAAACATTTCGAAGCACCTTTAATCGGTTGAAAAACAATGTTTATTTCTAGATTTTGATGTTTATCTGACCATAACTTTGGTTTTTTACATGTAATATTCGAACAACGCCATTTTGGCATTCTATCTTGCCATCTTGGCTTTTATAATATTTTTTTTACGTTGTTACTATTTGAATCTCCCGCAGGCTTGGCTTATATTTCTTTAAATATTTCCCATTAACCTTTAGGACACGTTTATCATCCAAGAGTTCTTCGACTTCGTATGCATTGTTTGAGAATACTTTTAATATTCGAAACGGTCCTTCCCAATGAGGTGACCATTTACCTAACGCTTTGTTCTTCTTATCCATAGGCAATATGACTCTCCAAACCAAGTCATTAATAACAAATACTTTTTTCTTCACCCTTTTATTGTATGTTCTGGCCACTCTTTCTTTTTGCCTCATCAAAATCTCCAACGCATGTAATCTAATTTCGTCCAACTCAACTAATTCATTCATCATCATTTCCCAATATAATGCAGCTGGAATTTCGTTTTGTTTCTGAATTCGAACTGATTGCAGATGAATTTCTACTGGTAACACTGCATCATGACCAAATGTAAGTTGGAAAGGCGTAGTGTTAGTGGCTTCCTTAGGAGATGTTCTACAAGCCCATAACGCTTGGTCCAGAGTCTTGTGCCAATTTCTTGGCTTCTTGCCAATATGCTTCTTGATTAATCCTATTATTACTTTATTTGCTGCTTCGACTTGTCCGTTTGCTTGAGCATAATATGGTGTTGATGTTAGCAATCTAAACCCCATTTCTTGGGAAAATCCTTGCATCTTTCTACCAGTAAATACAGAACCTTGGTCTGTAGTTATGCTTTCTGGCAATCCAAACCTATAGATAATGTGCTTTTGTATAAATTCGATAATTGCCTCTTGATCAGCAACTACCAGAGGTATAGCTTCGATCCATTTGGTAAAATAATCTACTCCCACCAAGATGTATTTCTGCCCTTTAGACGAAGCAGGATTTATTTCTCCTATCAAATCCAATGCCCATCCTCTGAATGGCCATGGTTTGATGATCGAATGCAACTCACTTGCAGGGGCATGTTGAATTCCTGCATGTTTCTGACATTCCTCACATCCTTTAGCAAAGTCTATGCAATCTTTGAGCATGCTAGGCCAATACAAACCATATCGAAATAGCAACCATTTCATTTTATGGCCTGCTTGGTGTGCCCCACATGCCCCATTATGGACTTCAGACAATGCTAAATATGCCTCACTCTCTCCTAGGCATTTCAATAATACACCTTCTTGGGTCTTTTTGAACAATTCGTTCCCCGTGAGAAGATATGACAATGCTCTATATTTTGTTTTTCTGTCCACTTTTAGAGTTGGGTCTGCTAAATAACTCTTCAATGGACTTCGCCAATCTGCATCTGACAAAGCATTGATGGCTAGTATTTCGAATCCCTGTTTCTCAGTATATCCCAATCTCATATTTTCCAGATCCGATGGTGTGAATCTAGTGGCCATGACTCTTCCCCTTATTTCGACCAAATCTTTAAAGTTCTTGGTAGACACTTTATAACCTGAAGCCAACTGTGCTAAGTCATTTGCTTCTTGGTTCTCTAATCTTGGTATGTGTTGAATATCCATGTATTCAAATTTCCTTAATAGCCTATTGACTATGACGAAGTATACCATTAAATTTTCCTTTATGCACTTGTATTCCTTTGTGATTTGTTTGACTACCAACTCAGAGTCTCCTTTGATTTCGACTCTGGTTGCCCCCAATTCCAACAAAGCTTCAAGTCCAACAATGAGCGCTTCATACTCAGCTTCGTTGTTCGAACAACGAGGACCATCCAATTTATACTTGAATTTTGTTGGGATTCCTTCAGGAGAAATTAGAAGGACTCCAACACCACTTCCATTCCTGTGAGTTGAACCATCAAAGTACAATTTCCATGGTTGCATTTCGACATAACTCATGCTTGTCTGCTCAACCAAAGAATGATCCACAATGAAGTCAGAAATTACTTGACCTTTCATAGCTTTTAAAGGCATGAAAGTCAATGAATATTCTGTCAAGGCTAAAGCCCACTTGCCAACCCTACTATGCATTATGGGCTTTGAAAGCATATGTTTAATGACATCGAAGTGAGATGAAACATAAACATCAACAGGTTTTATATAGTACTTGAGTTTCATACAAGAGAAATACAAACAGAGACATAGCTTTTCTAAATTGCTATATCTGGTCTCTGCATCATTTAGCACTCTACTTAAATAGTATATGGCTCTTTCGACGCCATTGTTATCCTCTTGTGCTAGCATACTACCTATACTAACTTCAGAGGCAGATATGTACAATCTCATGGGTTTCCCCCATGATGGTGGAGACAAAATAGGAGGTTGAGAAAGATATTCTTTTATTTTGTCAAACGCCTCCTGGTGAGCTTCGTTCCATTCGAAGGCTTGACCTTGCTTCAGACGAAGTAACAGAGAGAAAGCTTGGGTTCTTCCACTCAGGTTCGAGATGAATCTTCTGAGGAAGTTAATTTTCCCTAGTAGAGATTGCAACTCCCTTTTTGACGCAGGTGCTTTCGTCTCCATTATGGCTTTGGTTTTGTTCTGGTTGATTTCGATTCCTTTCTTGTGGACCACAAAACCAAGAAAATCTCCAGCCTGCACAAAAAATGCACATTTAAGGGGATTCATCTTTAAGCCATGTTTTCTCATTCGTTCGAATGATTGGCTTAAATGATGCAAATGCGCTTCTGCAGATATAGATTTGATGACTATATCATCAATATACACCTGCATGAAGGTTTCGATGAAGTCATGAAAAATTGAATTCATCGCCCTTTGATAAGTTGCCCCAGCATTTTTTAAACCAAAAGGCATCACCACCCATTCGTAGGTGCCTAAGGCTCCTGGGCAACGAAATGCTGTTTTTGCAACATCTTCTTCAGCAATGAAAATCTGGTTATATCCAGAGTATCCATCCAACATACTCAGGTATTCGAATCCTGCAGCAGAATCTACTAGCATTTCTGCCACGGGCATGGAATATTCATCCTTAGGGGTTGCAGTGTTTAAATCCCTAAAATCTATGCAAATTCTTAAAGAACCATTTTTTTTAATAACGGGCACTATGTTTGCTAACCATTCAACGTACCTTGTTGTTCTGATGAATTTGCAGCGCAGCAACCTTTCGATCTCAGCTTTAATTTTTGTGAGAACCGCTGGTGCGAATCTTCTGGGAGTTTGTTTGATGGGCCTCTTGCCATCTTTGATTGGCAGCCTGTGTTCAACCAATTCCCTCTTTAAACCAGGCATCTCATCATAATCCCAAGCGAAACAATCTTTATTTTCCTTAAGGACTTCGATCACTTTCCTCTTGAGGCCTGGGTTAAGTTTATCACTTATGTAGGTTACTTTTTTCGTTTTTTCATCCCCTAAGTTGACTTCTTCGAGCGGGTCCTGTGCCAACATTTTGACACCTGAGTTTATGGGGTCCCTTTCGAAGCCTAAGGGTTCTTTATCATAGATGGCATCCAACCTTTGATCCATCTCCAACTCTTTGATGGGTGAGCATTTCGAACCCCCCCCCCCCCCCACTAACTTCATTCGTCTTTATAGTTGATTTATTTATTTCAGCCTCTAAGGCCGCTTTTGATTCATTCTCAGCCATATAGGCCGAAATCCTTTCGAAAAAGGTAGACTCAGTCATGGTTAAGGTTGTCGAAGTCCCAGCCTGCTGGCCGTTTTTGTATAGCACCTTCAACTTCCTCTTCTTCACTGATTATTGTTCTATCCCAGTAAAGGCCATCATGACAAAGTGTCATGTAGTAGTGGGCGTTTCTAGTTTCATTCATCTCATCATTTGGAACACATGGAGCAATCTTTGCCAGATTTTTATCGTAATCCCTTTTGTCAACTAAATTGACAGTTGACATAAAGTAACTCTGGTCTGCTTCGATGTTTTCCACGATTCCATCATCTCTCCACAGAACTAGTCGTTGATGCATAGACGAAGGAACTGCCCCCACGCCATGGATCCACTCTCTTCCCAGCAGCAGGTTATAGTTGGCCTTGGCTTCGATCACCATAAACATGGTGGGCCTGCAACTTGAGCCTATTGTCAATTCCAACTGGACCACCCCCAGTGTTTTGCCTACTTTTCCCTCATAATTGGACAGAACCATATTATGGGGCTTGATATCTCCTTCGCGGATCTCTAATCTTTTTAGCATGAAATGGGGTATCAGATTGACTGCAGCACCCCCATCCACTAGAACTTTGTTCACACCATGGACGCCCACTTTCGCCCGAATGAAAAGTGGCTTGAGATGATTCTTCATTGCAGGTTCTGGACGTTCGAAGAACGCATTTTGTTCCTCAACAGCCCCATTGTCCATCACGTAGTAGCACACGGGCCTATGTTTCATTAAATCTGTGGTGTCTTCCTCCTCATATTCATTGATTTCGGTTTCCTGCCCAAATTCGCAGGGAAGCACAGACACCACGTTACAGTTCAAGTTGAATGAAGACTTCCCCTCCGATTCGAAGTTATCTGTTATCATATCTTCGTCCTCTTCCGGGCCTGGAGTGTATTCCTTTGGTTCATTGCATTGTTCTTCAGAGAAGAGCCTCCTATTGACTGGAGGTTTATCTTCAGTTTGATTTTTTGGTTTGTTGGTGCTGGTTTCACCTTGGTTTTTTGTTGAAGTATCCCCTTTGTTTGCCACAGCTTCTCTCTCAGCCTTTCGAATCCTTTGCTGTCTACGCCACTGGGATCTTGACATGGGGTTCCTTCCTTTGTAATTCTCTAATCTCACTTCCTCCCTTTTTTGTGTGTTGAACTGCCTCCTGTATGTCACAGCATGGCGTGCATTTCGTTCAGCATTCCTCCATCTATCTTTGCCTTTGTCATTTCTGACTTGTAACCATCTATCGGTTGGCACTTCAGTAGGGAGTTTGAAAGTCACTCTTCGAGCAGCTTTGGGGTGAGGGCTATCAGGCCTCCGCTGTTTGTGTCTGCTGTCGAAATGTGGGCCCATCTGGGCAGTTTCTTGATGGTTCCAGCAAGGGGCGAAGGGAATCGTTTCGAAGGCCTTGGCCATGCTTTGGTCATACACAACAGAACACCTTGGGCAAATCAAACACTTGGTTGCCCCTTTGTAGCAGCGAAAAACAAACTCCAGCAAACTCTCTCCAGCCTTGGGATAACACCTAAAAAGCTGGTTATCCTGGCGCCAATTGTTGCCAGTTCGAGCCCTCTGTGCCCTTTCGAAATTTGCAGCAATTCTTTGGTTGCAGAGGATGCTGCACCTAGGGCACAATATCATGCCTGGATCTCCTTTGTGGCATGTCATGAGATAATCTTTGAGACTAGCGTCTCCAGTGTGATTATCCCCCATTCTGTACTTTTCTTTTTCTAAGTATTTTTTCACTTCCTCCATCTCAGAGCGGGGTCTTTCCATGTCCACCATATTTATTTCCACATCCCCCTCTTTAGTTTCGTCATCGCCCCATCCTGTGGGCTTTATATCTTCAATCTGGACCTTCGAACTCTCTGGGGCAGAATATTTGACCAGATAGTCAAATTTCCCACTGGGTTCCCCTAGAGTGTCCCATATTTCCTTCTGAAGGGGAATTGGCTGCGTAATTTGGACTTTCTCCAATTCCAGCCTCAAGCCCTCAGTGACTTGTGTTAATCCTTCGTTTTGATTCCCTTGGCCTTCAGTAGCCTGGGTTTCTCCTGCAACAGCCACAGGTGCAGCGATCGAAGTGTCTGGCGTATTCTGGATGTCTTCAGTGACTTCCTCGCTGACTTCGACCATCACCCAGTTTTCGACTCCAGTGTCCTTTTCTTCTGTTAGGGCGTCGCTTCGATCAGTTTCCACCATGTTGATCTCTCCAATGCATGCAGGCTCGGAGTAGTTGGTGTCTGCGACGTCCAAAGGATCTTCGTCCACTTTCATCTTCACCTTATCAGCAAACTTTAGTCTGCCATCTTTGATCGCGTTTTGAATCAAGTCCCTGAAAAGAAAACATTGTGAGGTCTTGTGGCCTAGGAAACTATGATATTTTCAAAATCCCCTCTTCTTCCTCTGATCCAAAGGAGGTATTTTGACATTTGATGGCACAATTAGTTGGCCATCCTTGACAAGCAAGTCAAAAATTTCGTCATACTTAGTGACGTCGAAGGTATAAACCTTCTTTGGAAACTTGTCACTTTTCTCATTTTCAACAATATCTTTCCCTTTTGTGGGAACTAACATTTTGCAGGAGTAAGGCGGGGCCTGTTTTAATTCAGCGAGGTCGATTTCGACCTCTTCGAATTCGAATTCAGGATATTCTTCTACTTCCTCAGTCCCAACATAGGAAATCCTTTCTTTCTTACTATTCTTAAAGACTCTGGCTTTTTCGGCCTTTAGTCTTTCGACCTGTCGAACCCTATCGGCTAACTGAGCCATATCCCTCAAATACTGAGTGTCTAGTTTCTTTCGAATAGAATAATCCAAGCCCCCAGCGGCCATTTCGACTAACTCATGTTCAGGCACTACTGTGTAACATCTGGATTTCAACAGCCTAAATCTATTCAAATAATCATCTATGGGTTCGGTGAACTTTCTCTTAACACTGGCCAATTCCTTCAAACTTATTTTCGATTGTCCCATGTAAAATTGCTCATGGAATAATCTCTCTAAAAGAGTCCAAGTGTCAATAGACCCAGGAGGCAACGTGGTAAACCAAGTGAAGGCGTTTTTTGTCAAGGAACTTGGGAAGTATTTGATCCTGAGATCTTCATTATTGGCTATATCTCCCGCTTCGGTTAGATATCTCGCTATGTGTTCGACTGTTGACTCATTGGTATCCCCAGCGAACTTTGTAAATTTAGGGACTTTATATCCCCTTGGTAAATCAGTATGCATTATACAATCAAGTATAGGAGAAGCGTAATTTGGCCTCCTCATTCCTGTGTTGAGGCCATTCTGGGCCATGATCCTCTCTATCATGGTGGTTAGGTTATTTTCTGCCAAGATGTTATCGTTTCGAATCCTATGAACGACGGCATCGGCATCTTGATTTCGACCAACCAAAACAACTCCCCTAGGTTGTTCTTCTCGAAATTCTGGGGCTTCTGGCCTTTCGATCCTTGCCCCTGGTTCCATAACTTCCCTTTGTGGACCCGGGATTATTGGGGCTTCTAACCTTGGTGCTCTGGCCCCTAAGTTAACTTCTTCTCTGGGTGGTCTATGAATTGGGTCGTTAGCAATTTGTTCTATAACAGGCATGTTTGTTCGAAATCCCGCCTGGTTCTGCCTACGCCTTTCTGTGGGAGCAAAGAAATCTGCTATTCGACTCATATTGTCAGCGTTTTCCCTGTTCGTCACAGTCACATTCTGAACTATTGGGGCAAATATTTCCTGCATGGTTTGCGCTAACACTCCTATCATATTGTGGTTGCTGTCATCCATCAATTGCCTAAAAGCCAACTGGTTATCTGTGGTTAGGATAAGCAACGTGCTATAACCCACTGACCCTTGATTATTTGTCATAAACTGATTCGCCCCAGACCCAGATCCTAGTTGTGGAGATGAATTCGATGTGGAATTGTGTAAACCTACCATAAAAGATGTTGGCATTCCGTAAGAAGAACTTCTAATTCTATTCCCATCGAAACCGGGTGGTCTAGTTAATGGTGTGGCGAAATGGGATTGTGTCCCTGGTGGTGGAACGAATCCCCCAGGGTAGCCCATAGTTCCAGTGTTCCCTAAGATCGAACTATTAGTTGATATGCCACTTACTCCATTGGTGGCTATGTTACTGGTTGAAGATGCAACAGACTGTGCATTCGAAGGGATTACATTAGATGTTCCGCTCGAACTGGACGCGTTAGTGCCTGTTGCATGTGGGCCACCTTGGTCTCCTTGTTGATTGTCTGAATTAGACATTTTGTCCAAACGTTTTCTTCTGGATAAAGGTTGGTTGCTGTTGGTTATCTTACCACTTCTCAGGTTCATAAAACAACAAACTTCTTAGGTTCCTATGTTTTTGTAACGGCCACGTCTCGACAATCCTTAATTCTGATATCCAATTATTGGTCCCATCAGGTGTGCCAATTTGTTTCCAGTGATTTCTGGTAAACAACCGCTAGTCCTCCAAACTATCGAATAATCTTTCTTACTGTTATTCAATCTCTCTGGTAACTCACAGGATCGACTAGATTGATCCTAGGACTCCTTGGATATTAAGGTTACTCTCACAATCGAACAATTATTCATGGTTGATATTGTATAAGTGTTTGGCTTACTTCGATCTCTCTCTACGAGTCTAAAAATGTGGTCAAAATGTATATGAAAACTAAGCTATACGAATAAATGCTAATTGTAATGCTGATTGTAGAGACATATAAAACTGCATGAAAAATGAAGTAAATAGTTTCGACTTACAAGACGTTTAACATAAAAGGTTTCTGGAATGTAGAAGTTTAAAATGTGAAGAAAGCGTTTAATGCAAGAAATTTGTAAATGATTTTAAGTAAAGGTATGCGCTTGAAGAACAATACTTGAAAGTAAAGGTATTGAAAATGTGACAGTTCTCTGAAATATAAAGTGCTCGAAATATAAAGAAAACAGTAAAACGTAAAACTTTGAGGAAAAGACTTCGAAATGAAAAGATTGTAAATAATAAAACTTGCAAATGTTATTTGACAAAAAAGAAAAGAGGAAAGTACTGGAAATGGTAAAAGGTTTTCATTAAGTTAGAAATACATGGTGCTATCATACATACATTTCTCTTGCATTCGTTTCCCTTGCCATGTGGTAGTTTGAATGTTATTGAGTATTTTGTATAACAGATATGACACACTGAAATCCTAATACTAAGACTTCTATTTATACTAATTCGACCCTAACGGTCTCGCTACAGGATTATGCCACGTTTCGAACATGCAAGACAATGCTTCTTTCATCTTTCCACGTGTCCCCAAATGCTCCAACACATAACTTTCAAACTTTGAAAGTCCCGCTTCCATTTGAATTTTAAATACTTTTGGTGTTTCTCTATTTCGAGCGTTCTTCCCAAACACAGCTTCGCTATTGTTTTGAGACTCCTTTAACTACGTTCCCATAATTGCCGTTCGAAGCTTCACACTTTGACACCCTTATTCGAAACACTGCTTCTGTCACTTCGAAATATGGCGTTTAATTCCATTTCGATCAGAACGTTTATTTCTTTTGGCTTCTAAATATTATCGAAATCTTCAGCTAACACCTATAGACCCTTGTTCAAATAAAGAGACTCCCAAAAGTTCCTCGCATATGGCGTTGTCTTGGTTGACTCGACCATTGACAGCCTTACCATCAATCGATAGACCGAATAACATATACACGTCCTCTAGTGTGACCGTACATTCACCACAAGGAAGATGAAAGGTGTGAGTTTCGGGTCTCCATCTCTCCACTAATGCGAGAATAATTTTATAGTCAATATGGTAATTGACTATGTTGAGTAATGGACCAAAATCGACATGTCGTAAGTACGATTCAATTTGTACGTCATAAGGAACATGCTCATGGACACGACAACGAAATATGTTTACATCCTATCAAAAACATGAATTACGTATAAGAAATATAAGATTTAGTATAACAATCATAAGAATTACGGAAATAAAATTTATCGACAAATAATAGGTATTGAAGAAAATAAACTTACAAAGGTTTTAATGTTGTTGAGAGTTCCTCTATGTTGATCACCCATGGTCAAGAGAGCCATTTTTTCTTGATTACTCTTGTGTTCTTGTTGATGTTTCAAGAAAGAAATAGTGTGTGAGTTATGATTATGATGAACATATAGGGTGAATGTTATATGTATTTATAAGAAAATATTAAGGAACACTATGCATTCATGTGACAAAGCTTTGCATGCAAGATACACATAGGCACCACACTAGGTGGTGCATGATTTTGTTTTATACACTAAGGCGTCATTCAACATGACTTATTACTTTTTGCATGCATGCAAAGCTACAGTGTGACAGTGATCAGATGGCATGCATGCAAGCTTGTTGTTCACGTGACAAGCCACCCTAGGTGGCGCATGGTTGCAAAATAAAGAGGACAAGCCACCCTAGGTGGCGCATGCTTACAAAATAAAGAGGACAAGCCACCCTAGGTGGTGCATTAGTAATATATACCCCATACTTTTATCAGTCTATTTAAGCGTCTGTTTAGGGCGCGTTACTGGTATACATCCATAACTCACAAAAAACACACCTCAACAGATGGATCATTCACAAAATTATACTATTGTTTCTCATATTAACGGTGAGACGTTCGACTGCGATAACTTCGGTTTTAATTTCTGTAATACCGATTTTATCCTCTTTCGGACAAACAAGAAATCAAGTTTTGCACGCTTCAAAGATATACTAGAAGTCAAATTGTAGTGTGGTCCAGTTTACCAAATTTTTTCCAAGTCTCCATTTCTATTTGAAAACAACCAAGTCAGATTTTATCAACTAAAGGTTCAGGAAGATGATGATGTTTGAAACATGTTTCGAACTCATGAACAATTCAGGCTCAATGAGATTGAGCTGTATGTTTTATTATAACAACCAGATCAATCTAAAGTGGTAGATCCTTCTCAAGATTTTGAAGAAGAGGATGAATTTGATGAGGACAACCATCCCAAAGTCGATGTTATTGACCAAGAGGAAGAAGATGATGAGGTAATGATTGATTTTATGGTCAATGATGACACTGCAGATCAAGAGCATGAACCTCTACCTACAAGTCATGCGTATGACCCTCCGTTTCACACGACGAACTTGAATTTGGGGGAAGATGAACCAGCCTCAGATATCTTTCACAATCCTTATATGCAGACCACAGGGGCCTTGAAAGTTGGAGACATATTTCATACAAAAGAAGAGTGTCTAAGAGATATCAAAAAATAACACATGGAAATTTTAGCCGACTTCAGTATAGATTGAAATAATTCAGGGAGGTACATTATTTTATGTCGTCAAAAACCAATTTGCCCTTTTCGATTAACTACATCTTACAGGAAGAGAAGTGATTCATGGGAAATATGTACCATTGATCCACTCTACACTTGCATCACCACCGTTCCGACGCAGGATCATCAGAAACTTAGTTCTCAACTAATATGTCAAGAAATATTGCCTCTTATTAGCAAGGATCCATCATTAAAGGTGAGTACAATTATTTCTCATATCGCTACAAGATTCAATTATACTCCCTCTTACAGGAAGGCATGGATCGGGAGGACTAAGGCAGTTGAACTTGTATGGTAATTGGGAGGAATCATATAAGGAACTTCCAAGATTTTTGGTGGCACTCAAATATTATGCACTGGGAACTGTTATAATTTTAGAGACACTCCCGAAATTTACCCCAGACAGAACTCGTGTCAGTGGAAATGGAATATTTCATCGATTGTTCTAGGCGTATGAACCATGCATCAGGGTTTTGCATTTTGTAAACCTATTATACAGATTGATGTAACTTGGTTATACAGAAAGTATAAAGGAACATTACTCATGTCAGTGGCACAAGATGGAAACAATGATGTTTTTCTGATTGCCTTCGCTCTATTTGAAGATGAGACGAGAATTTCTTTCTGAAGAATATCTTCCTGAGGAATTGTCTTGCATGGAATTTCTTTCTGAAGAATCTCCGATTACACGTTGCTCCTCAACCCAACCTTTATTTGATTTCAGACAGACAGACATCGATTGTGAGTGCATACAATAACCCTGATAACGGTTGACAGGATCCCCCTTCAACACATGTCTATTGCATTAGACATATCACATAAAAATTCATGCTCTAATCAAAGACAAGACACTTTGAAAGAAAGTTGTTAATGCAGGGTATGCCTTAACAGAACCATCATTATGACACTATCTTGAAGAAATCTGATTGACAAACTCAGAAGCATTAAGGTGGATCGATAACATTCCAGTGGAGAAGTGGACTCGGGCATTTGATAATGGTCAACAATGGGGCAACATGACAACAAATTTAGTGGAATAATTGAACTCTGTCTTCAAAGGCATTCGAAACCTACCAATTACTGCTTTGGTTAGAGCAATATATTTTAGGATGAGGTCATTGTTTGACACAATAAGTTCAAAATGGAGGGCAGTGTTACAATTAGGGCAGTTGTTCAGTGAATGCATAATGAAAACATTTAATGAGGAGGATGCCAAAGCAAACACCCATAATGTCACCGTGTTTGAACGTATTAAAGGTTGGTTCAGTGTACAAGATATAATGGATCATAATGAGGGGAGGCCAAGGGGATATTATCGGGTCGAACTAGATAGAGGTTGTTGTGATTGCGGAAAGTTTCTAGCATTTCGCATGCCCTGCTCTCATGTTATAGTGGCATGTTCGCATGTTCGCTTGGACCCAATACAACATATATCCCCCGTTTACACAGTAAAGAGTGTTTTAAGTGTGTACATCCATACCTTATCCGTGTTGGAAAAGGAGGATCATTGGCCTGCTTATCAAGGGGACATTGTTTGGTAGAATGAAAAAATGCGACGGAAGAAAAAGGGGCACCCCAATAGCACTCGTATTAGAACTGAAATGGATACAACCAACAAAATGATAAGATTATGCAGTACATGTCGTCTTCTCGGACACAATAAAAAAAATTGTCTGAATATTAGGTCTAGCTCTGCGACCTAATTTTTTTATAGAAAACTTTCCGGAGTAATTAATTTGTTGTACGCAAGAAATTTCAATTTAAATTCGGGTTTTCATTTCGTGTTCAATTTATCATTTGATTATAACAACCTTCACATAGTGACCCAAAAACATCATAAACTCGGGACAACAACATGATAAGCATACAAAATAACTAAACACATGATAATATTTAAGAGATGAAAACCATCAACACAATATCGTCTGGTCCAAGCATCATCATCATGACATCAGCGTCACATCTCACCTTTTTCCATGATCGGCTTACTCTATTTTCGTTCCTCACTGTAATTTGCCTTTCTATTTTTATGATTTGTTCACCTTCAAGAATGTCTCCTTCCAACCAGCGAATCAAGTGCCTCTGAAAATGCTCGAACTTCTGCGTGCTCTAGAGTTTGATCTTCATTGAAGGCTTTGTCACTAAAAAAATAACACGTGTATCTCTTTTGATCAGTGAAAACTTTGGCAAGGGAGTAGAAGACATTTTCTAAGTGTGATGTGAGAAATGGTGTGAAAAAATGAAGAAGATGGGTGATTGCATTTATAGAAAACCATATACAACTGTCAAGCCACACTAGGTGGCGCCTCCTCTCTAATATTACATGCATGCGCCATACTGCATGGCTTTACAGAGGAGGATAAGCCATGCAGTGTGGCACCACCTCTTTAATTTATATGCATGTGCCACATAGAGTGACGTCTCTTCTGTGTGACATTTTTTATTTATTTGAAAAGTGATTACTTTGATAATTTTTTTGAAAATGTGGTTATTTGAGTTTTTTTTAAAAGTGGTTATTTGAAAAAAAAATCCAAACATTCAAGTCTATAAATATTATAGTACCATATTGTTCAAAAATTATACTTTCAAAAAAGATAAAGATAAAACAAAACAAATAATAAAAGAAAAACCTAAATAATATAAAAAATTATAGAAGTAACTTAAATAAAGTATCATTTCAACATTAATATTAATTTTTAATGTTTTATTGGAGTATATGAAAGAATTTATTTGAGTTTCATAAAAAATATCAACTACTTTTTTCTTTCATAGAAGAAATTTGACGTTAAACATAATATAAAAGAATTATTTTAGAAAAATTAAATGAGATGTAAATCATCAAATTTATGTTGGGTGGTTCAAATGAAAAAAGGTACTTCATTCGTTCAATATTATAAAAGAAATTCATTTTTCAAATTTATGGAATAATTAATGTATTTGGTCTATATATAGATCAGATACATTAATTATTTAATAAATCAAAAAAGTGAATTTCTCTTATAATATGTGACAGAGGGAGTATCAGATATTTTATGTGTGTAAAAGAGTGAGAGATATATGAATAAACTATGTAACAATAGTACTTCGGGGATGATATTATATATATATATATATATATATATATATATATATATATATATATATATATATATATATATATATATATATATATATATATATATATATATATATATATATATATATATATATATATATATATATATATATATATATATATATATATATATATATATATATATATATATATATATATATATATATATATATATATAGTCGATGTGAAACTTAGATACAAATATTTTTTAACAAATAATTACATATTATATCACAACCTCGTAGTCAAAGCAGGAGGTTGACAGATGCTTAGACTGATTCGAGAATCATCAAAGAGAATTCTAGGGAGGTCTTTGTTAAAGATATCAGCAATCTGGTGTCAAAAAGGAACATGAAGAATGCAGACTTTAAAGGTGCAAGAAACACAAGAAAGAGGGTTTGAATTGGGTTGCACCAAATATAAACTTTTTGCAACTCAAACATAATAGCTAACAAGTGAATAAAAATAAATGAACACAATTATTTTTATTCTACTTCACTATTAACTAAGTTACTCCAGTCCACCCCGTAAGGTGATTTGCCTTATCCAAAAGGAATTAATCCACTATAATCCACTTATTACAGACAACCATAATAAGTCTGGTCAACCTTATTGACAACCACAACATTGATCCTTATTGTCAATCCACGATAACCGCAACCAAAGTACTCTTGAGAATCCTGACTACACCTAGTCTCCCAAGGAACCTATCAACACCTATTGATTACAAAGATGTGTATACAAAGATGCTTCAACAAGCATATTATACAATGTTTAAGTACATCAACATAAAAGTGTTGATATCAAGATATGAACAAAAGTTATTTGCTAATGTACAAAAGTATGAGGTATGAGAATTTGATTTAACCATATTTTTATGAAGGTCACAATGTACTTTATACTTTTATACTCACCATATCACCCAAACCAGTTTTGATCTTTATCTTCTATTTCTTTATAGGCTTCTGATGTATGTTGATGAAGCATGTTATAGAAGGATGAAAACTTGAATCCTCATAACCTAAGTCTTTGGAGTCTTCAAAACTTGTTCAACATAACCTTGTCTTTAGAGTCTTCAGCACTTGGTCTTCAGAAGTAATATCTTCAAATCTTCAAAACTTGTTCAGCAGAACCTTTTCTTCAGCATCTTCAAAACTTAGGATAACAAAAGCAAAACTTTAGAAAGCATTCAAAGCTTCCTTGTAAAGTCACAATCAAAAGCTCTTGTACTAACGTTCCTTGAAACCATCACATAAGAAGCATTCTAGAATCTTTACTTAACTTTGTAACACACCATAGGTATTCTTTCATTGTGTTGAGTTCAGAACCTGATGACATCACACGTCTTCTACCAGAGTTAAAACCTGTTTAGAAAAAGCTACACACTAGACATAAACCATTGGAGTACACAGTTGTTCACTAAGATACCGTGTAAAGTTATCATCAAAACTCAATGCCAAATACAGAACCAATCTTGTTCTTACAATCTCCCCCTTTTTTATGATGACAAAAATATGTATTTTGATAGAATAATTCATACATGATAGTAACCATAGAACACAAATTCAGAAAATCTAACCAGCTCTCCTTGAATATGTAATACCCAAAATTCATTTATGCTTGTTCAGAGTCTCCCCCTAAGCTCAAGACTCACAAGATAAATTTTGCAGTACATAAGGTGAAATAGAGAAGGAATACATCCCCATTGACGTCTCATCAAAGTATGAATAAAATTTCTAGTCTTCATCTCAGATCATGTCTTGCTTTTTAGAACAGTGAAGTATCAGAACATGTTTAGTACTGTCTTGATGCCTCACATCAACATCAAAACTAATTCCCTGGTTCTTTGAGAAACTTTGATCATGCCACCAGAAGGTGCAAAGCATCATCTCATCAGAAGGTTCAGCACCTGAATCGTTTCCCGAATGACCATGTATTTGATCTTGTCTTCTGATCATGCCTTTGACCATGTCTTCTGACCATGTCCTAGACCATGTCTTAGGCCATGTCTTAGATTATGTCTTATACCATTCCATTGACCATGTCATTGACCATGTTATATGACCATATCTTTAGAAGTTCCACGACCTCTGAACAATACCTAGTTGAAAGCAGACTTACTATACTTCCAGAAAGTTCACAACTTCTGAAGTATCAGAGTCTGGTTTATCAGGTTATGGATACAAAACTTTAGAATAGTTTACAACTTCTAAAAATCTTTGTGGTATAGGAGAATCATTGTCATTTCACATATTGAAACTCTTTCAGATAGTTCACAACTTCTGAAAAATACGTAGTATCAGATCAACTTTGTCATGCTTCCAGAAAGTTCACAACTTCTGAAGTGTCATAGTCCGATCATCATACCATCATAAAGTTCACAACTTGTGAACAATAGTTGGTATCAAAACAAGATTACCTAACTTTCAATAAGTTCATAACTTTCGAACAGAGTGAGGTATGAGAATTTGATTTAACCATGTTTTTAGGAAGTTCACAACTTCTGAAACATATGTTGAATCAGAGCCTAGTTCAAACCTAATTCACTCAGAAAGTTCATAACTTCTGACGAACACATAACTATGATGCTTAGATCATCATAGCATAATTCATGCATCTTAATCGTGTCTTCTGATGCCAGATGATAATCTTCTAATTGCCAAATGATAATCTTCTGATTGCCAATTAACTTGTCTATGAAAATCAGTGAACTTTCACAAAGTTCCTGAATCAAACATCAAACACATGGTTAGAAGAAAAAGTATTATAACATGTTTGGGCTCAAGATTCTGAGATTAGATACTATCAATATCATATACTCTTTCTCCCCCTTTGTCAAAAATAAAAAAGATTTAAAAGACAAAGGAAATTTTTATCAAAAGGGATAAAGATACAATTGTTTTATAAACAAAAGAAAAATATATTCTTAAGTTATAAGACAAAGGTATAAGGCTCTAAACATCCTTCTTGTCAAAATTCACTATGAACTGCATCAAAACCTCTAATAGTTTCTTGAACAAAGCATCCTAAGCAGCACTCATTTCATCTTGCTTATCCATGCATTGATGAATGAGAAGATTGTCCTCTTGTTATTTGTCCAAGACAGCCTTTAGCCCAGCTGGCTGGTCTTCAACTTCATAACTTTCTTCTCCTTAAAACCAGAAGTTTAACCATCAACCAAAGCCATTTCAGACCCAAAAACTTTAGCAGTAACAGCTTCTGAAGTACCAAAGTGTAATATAGTGGGAGTACTGACTTGGGTGTTTTGCGATTGATCACAATTGTTACAGATAACAAGATTCGCCATCGACTTTTATTTTATCCAATAAAGGAAAGGGTGAAAAGAATAAGAAATACCTTTTGAGATATTTTCTTAAGTTCGGGGGGTAGGTTATGAAAAGGGAAGGTGTTAGCACCGTTTTCATCCGTAGTTATCTACGGGCTCTTAGTTGCTAGCTCACTTAGAAATGCTTTGTTTTAAATGTGTTTGTGATGTTTTTGAAATTATTTTTTGAAAAGTTCCTTCGTTTAGGCGAACTTTATAATGATTCTCGTCTCTATAAGAATGCATATAAAGTGTCGACTTTTGAAAATATTTCATTTGAAAGTGTTCGTATGTTTGAAAGATGTTTTGAAAATGGTTGTGAGGAAGCAACTACAAGCGTTCTACCTACTCAAAGAGTCTTAGTTCTTTTCCTCCTCCTTTATATATTTCTATCTTACCATTGATTGATAAGAAGCCCTATCATTAGAAGTGAAGGGACGGGCGTGGATCATCGTATAGTCATAGAATACAATGTTGTGAGATACCTTAGCAATTTTGTAAGGGTCTAAGATCATTTATGAAGGCAACATTTGAAGCGTCATCGAGGGACTATGATCTTGTATTTTGAAAGTATTTTGCTAGAGTATCTCACATGAAAAACATGACTATTTATTTCTCAAGGAAACAAGTATGGTTAACCCTAGAGGTGCAAGTATGTGAAGTGTTTCTTTTCATGCTTTTTGTCTTTGAATTAGGGTTTGCTACTTGTTGATTTTAGTCTTGCCATACAAACCCTAATTACTAGCATTTATATTTGAAAGCGATAAATTGCGGAAAGTAAATATCCTACACTATTACATCATTTGGGAATGGGGGATACAAATTTACAAATGGGGGAATGACAAGTAATTTAAACCTAATCACTATTACAACTATATTTAATTGAATAATAATGTACAAGAATGAATAAACGTACAAGAAAGTAAATGGAAAAGAAAATTGATTTTGTTTGGATTTTTGTTAAGGAAAAGGTTTAGATTCTAATTAAACTAAAAGAAAAAAAAGTTAATTCAAATAAGAAAGTTAAATCTAAGTTAATTAGAAAGAAATTAATTTGATTAAAGAAACAAGTTTTTAGGTTTTCTAGGAAAAAGGTTTTAATATTAATAAAACTAGTATAAAAGTGAATTAATTAAAAGAAACCTAAGTTCTAAATTAATTTTAAATAAAAAGAAAATAAACCTAGGTCTAATATTAATTTACTTATGAAAAGAAATTAAATTGATTTAAGAAAATATTTTTGTCTTTTTTAGTTTAGAAAAAGAAATAAAAATGAATTAAAAAGAAAATAATAAGAATATAAAATATTTTGGGGTTTTTTGTTAATAAGAATAAAGATAATAATAATAATATTAATAATAATAATAAATAAAGAAAATAAAATAAGAATAAACACAAAACTGAGTTAGGGGTTTAGAAAGTGGTTTAAAGGGATTAGTAAGAAGAAAAAATGGTTTGGGTTTACTAGGCCCAACAGTTTTTGTACAGAAACCAAAAACAACAAAAAAGAAAAGAAAAAAAAATGTATTAGGCTGTATAGTGTTTTAAGTAACAGGAGGGGTGTGTGAGTGAAAGATGTTAGAACATAATTTAGTTCTACATCCCTGTAAGAGTTTTGATGATAACAAACACATGATGTATATATATATATATATATATATATATATATATATATATATATATATATATATATATATATATATATATATATATATATATATATATATATATATATATATATATAAAGAACAAATATGCTCACTAATAAAAATATCTTTATATGCAGGAAGTTATGATGTGAAAAAGATGTTCTGATGTAAGGAGCATAGACGATCTGCCAGAACATCACTAGAAGATCTGATTATGCGAGCATAGAAGATGAGAGTATTATGATATAATTAGACGCATCCTTCTTAGAAGCAAATCTGTGTGACACACTTATATGAAGAAGTTATGTTACAACTTCTGAATGCACCAACGCTGTAAAATAGGATCTCCGATACTCTGATCTGTGAAGTTATGATACAAGTAGTAAGGGACTCCCAACCGTAACATTCATCCTATCACATGAGAAGTTCTGAAGCGTTACAGTTTATCAATGCAATATCAAAAGTAACGGCTACAAACAAACAAGAATATCATGGTTTGGAAAGATCATTAATTCATGTTATGAATATTCCAAAAGCATCTTCTTATGTCACTGTTTCATGGCCTATATAAAGAAAACAAAAAGAAGAATTCAAGTGACGAACTACTGCGCACGTAAAAGAAAAGCATATTTACCCAATTCTACATAGTAATTTTAAATTGTGTAATACATCACGGTTGTGATATTATTTTATTTAGAAAACATATTTGTGCACACTCAAATATATTATTTTGTAATTCCTTTAGAAAATAGGGTTGTGGTTATACTCAAGAAGGCTTTGGCAGTTGTCAAAGTAGATTTGTAATCAAGATTGATTAGTGGATTAAGACCTCGTTGGAGAGAGGCGAAATCACCTTGGCGGGTGGACTGGAGTAATTTGAGTTCAAACGAACTAGGATAAAAATTAATGTGTTCTTTTCATTATGTTTTGAGATCCCAATTCAACCCCCTTCTTGTGTTCTTCCCTTCTTCAATTGGTATCAGAGCACCTGGATCTGGGTGAAAACACTTAACCGTGTCAGAAAAAGATCCAAGGAGGAAAAACACTATGGTGGAACCAAGTCAGAACATCAGCAAGGATTATCATGATGAGAAAGACAAAATCAGCAGCAGACCCCCAATATTTGACGGTGAAAATTTTGATTACTGGAAAGACATAATCAGAAGTTTCTTCCTAGCGTGTGACGTTGACCTTTGGGATATGGTAACAGATGGGTACATACATCTTGTTGGTGAAAGCGGCCTGAAGATTGACAGAAAAAGAATGATAGATCATCAAAAGATGGATTTCAGAAATTATCACAAGGCCAAAACTATTCTCTTGAGTGCCATCTCATACTCAGAGTATGAGAAGATCACAAATAGAGAGACAACAAAACACATGTTTGATTCCTTGAGAATGACGCGTGAAGGTAACACGCAAGTCAAAGAAACCAAGGCCCTTGCGCTCATTAAGAAATATGAAGCCTTCAAAATGGAAGAAGATGAAACCATTGAAACAATGTTCTCAAGATTTCAAATTTTGGTGGTTGGGCTAAAAGTTCTGGACAAAGGGTACTCAACTGCTGATCATGTAAAGAAGATCACCATAAGTTTACCAAGGAAATAGAGACTCATGGTCATTGCTCTCAAACTAGCAAAATATTTGAACAAAATCTCTCTAGAAGAACTTGTCAGCTCTCTCAGAAGTCATGAGATAGAGCTAAAAGATGATGAGCCCCAAAAGCAAGGTAAGTCTCTCGCTCTGAAATCTAATAAATATGAAACCAAATTTTGTAGGCAAAATCAGAAGCAGAAAACTATGGTGAATCCTTGTCAGAAGAAGATGAATTGTTCCTTCAATCCAGAAGAATCAATCAGCTGTAGAAGCACAGGCAGAGGAAATTCAAAAACTCTAGAAGAACAAGGAATGACTTTGAACAATCTTCTTGATACAGAAAATCCAGTAACAAAAACATTACCTTCTATGAATACAATAAACAAGGTCACTACAAGAGAAACTGTCCAAATCTTCAAATAGAGAAACCTAAAAAGAAACTCTCTAAGGAAAAGAAGAAAAGTCTTATGGCAACGTGGGATGACTCTGAATCTTCTGAAGATGGAACAAAATCAGAAGATGAACGAGCCAATATAGCTCAAACGGATAACTTATCAGATGTCTCTGAATTCTCTAAATTAGAATCATAATCAAAATCAGACTCAGAGTCTGAAGAGGTATTTTCTAACTTTCCTAGATCTCAATTAGAAGAGAGTCTTTCATAAATTCTAGAAAGGTATCAGAAACTTCGAGTCATAAACAAGAACCTAAAAAAGGATCTAGTTTCTGACTCTGAAGAAACTAAGACTCTGAGATTGGAAAAATCTGAGTTGAAAGAAAAAATTTTAAAAGTTGAAAATGAATTACAAAATACTCAGAAGGAAACCATCTTAGAAGTTCCTAGTAAACCTGATAAGATCATAAAGGAATATGATCATAGCTTTCAGAAATTCCTCGCTAAAAACATAGATAGAAGCAAGATGGCTTCAATGATCTATGGAGTTAGCAGAAATGGCAGAAAAGGTATATGATATAAAGGTAAAGTATCCCAACCTAAGAAAGTTAAGGATTTGGTTATTAAACACACTCCTCTTTATTCTCACTTCACTTATGGGAAAACACATGATATAAAATATACCAGTAAGGCGTATTATGATAAACCAAAATTTAAACAAAATTTTGGAAACTCTAACAACCATGGACCCAAAAAGATATGGGTACCAAAGGATAAAATCATCTATGTTGCAAATATTTTTAATAGCAAGATTGAAACACCAGTCCTAACACCTGGATTTTGGATGCTCTCTACACATGGCGGGAATAAAACATATGTTCCAAAGCCTGAAATTTAAATCTGGAAGATTCGAAGGTTTCAGAGGAAACCAGAAAGAAAAAGTTATTGGCTCAGAAACTATTGGGGACTGTAATGAGAATACAACATCTGAAGCTCTCTAAAGAATCTCAATAGAATCCAGAAGAGGATGTCACACCTTCTCAAGCAACTTCTATCAAATCAAGACAAATAGAGTTTTTTTCCTACTTTTTGATTATTGACAAGATGGGGGAGAAGGAAAGATATTTTGATCCTATCAGAAGCTATATCAAAAGATCTTCAGGGAGGTATTTTATTTTCTCGTTATCTGAGTATTCTACTCAGGGGGAGTTTTTTTATTCTTTGTTCTTTATATTCTGTTGTACCCAAAAATTTGCCCTCTCATTTCTCAAGAAATTTCTCACAAGATCTTCCATGAACCAAGTTTGCAGCAATGATACATCAATCTAGGTTTGGAATTGACACAAGGGCAAAATGGTCAAAATGCATATTGAAAAGTCAGACTTTGACTTTTGGATCAAAATCAAGTTTCAAGAATCACATTTCATCAGGACATGTTAGAATATGAAGTTGTTTCATCAAGAAAATCAAAAGTCAAAATTACTTTGAAAAAGTCAAAAGTTCTAAACAATTAGAAAATTTTCTAAGTGTTAAGAAAATATGATAAGTTCAGAACTTCTGGCCAGATTTTCATCATGATGCAAATTGATTCAGGAAGAACTTCTGACACAAGAGTTATAGATCTTAATGGGATCTAAAACATTGTAGAACAAAACTTCTCCTAGAAATGTTGGGATTTCAAGTTATAAATCCTTGAAGACACGTCCATGAAACTAAAACACTTAGTAAATTCTGAGCATTTCCGTGTCAGAATTTGGTTAGAACTTCTGGGCCAGTTTTCATGTAGGTTCAATTAGAGTTTGCAAAAGTGATTCAAATAGGGGGTTACAAAGCATGTTACAAGATTTCTGGAAATTCTGAGAACTCCTTCAGATCATGCTGGAGCAAGGAGAATAAAAGATCAGAAGTTGGACATTTGTTCTTAATCCAAGTTACGTTC
The DNA here is from genome assembly GCA_948472305.1 of Vicia faba. NCBI lineage: Eukaryota > Viridiplantae > Streptophyta > Magnoliopsida > Fabales > Fabaceae > Vicia > Vicia faba. Next base: position 268,948,782 of record OX451738.1, on the reverse strand, counting down.
ATGCTGAACTTCTGATTTAGATTCAAGCCATGATGCATAATCTCATGTTACAGGCTTTCTGGCTTGTTAAATCTCATTATCATTTAATGCTCACACCCACTTTTGAGTCTTTATCCCAATGTTTAAACCTTTATCCAAAAGATCTTCCCACGTATGGCATGAAAGTACCATTGTTGTCCTTGGAAAATAAACTTTTGTACAAAGTTTATGTTGGGCCCATACTTTACTTTTGCTTATGAGTGTATTTATCCATAAATCATGCCTAGGAAATCAGATTAGGCGTGGTTAAAGCTGCTAACCACTCTACTTTGCCTTGAAACTTGCTTGGTTAAACTTGCTTCAAAAACAAGTCAACGAGCCATAACACATGATGGTTGTACTCTTGACTTATCCAAGCTTCTAAATCCTTTTCCTATAAATTAAGTGTCATTTGAAACTGTTAGAGAGGTCGGAGATTTGAGAAAAAGCCTTGAAACTTTGTTGAAAATTTCAAAGAACCTGAAATTGTAACATAAACACAAAATCTGCTAATTTCTGATTTTTGTATCTAAACTCTAATTTTGCTTGCGTGTTTCTTGATCAATCATCCATACAGTTCCTAAAATACACATAGAAGTTGTCCCAACTTCTGTTTTCAAACTGTAAAACAGTATTCACCACTCTCTGTTTCAAAAACCAGAACTTTACACCTTGACTGCTCCAGAACTTTCTAATCACTCTTAGCTCAAGTTAAGAATTGCTTTAGCTTTCTGAGAACTTGAGGAAGCTGACCAGAACATCACAACAATATGAACCAGGCTCTAATTCATAGAACAATTTCCAGGTGCAAGGTAAGTTTCTTCTGACTTTTATCTCATTATTTAGGTATTGTCAGGCTTGTATTTTTAAAGATACAATGTAGATATCATAGATCTAATTCTGTACATATTTATAGATTTCATGTATACGGCCTAAGTAGAGAGAATTTAAGATCAGAATTTCTCGAGGAAATTAGGGTTCAAAATTAGGATTAGCAAAATTCATGCTTCCTGCTGGTTTACAGTTTTGATGCTTTGTATTTCTGAAACCATGATAAATTTTTTCATAACTACTATGTTTGCATTTTCCATTTTTGTTGAGAAATGACTAAGTTGTAGATACTCTGGTTGGCATGGAGAAAAATATGAAGTTCATCATCATAACTTACTTTGTAATATATATTTATGTTTTTGCTTCTAATACCAGATGTATAGCCACCCCAATGGTAGAGAGCGCGCTCATAAGACATTAATGTTAAGGGTCCTGAGTTCTAGCCCCAAAAACACCTTTTTATGTTTATTTCTTGATATTTTTACCCGTATTATTTGTTAAATAATAACCATGGAGCAGAACTTCTAGATAAACCCCCTCCCATTTGTTTGTCAAAGTAGTGATCCTGGACCATAACTTCTAGATATTGCCACCCTATAACATTGAAACCTCACTTACCCATTACCAGAACTTCTAGCCTTATAGTAACACTAGAACTTTTAGGTTTCCAATTGCATCAGAACTTCTTGGCTCTCTCATCATCCAGAACTTCTAACTCTCCAGTAACACTAGAGTTTCTAGGCAATTAGAACTTCCAGGCTTTCCTTTGTTCTTAGCAACTCTAGAACTTTAGTGCATCCGGATCCAGAACTTCTGGCCTTCCAAGTTCCTGCTAACATTTTCTTTCTAACTTGCAGCGCACCTGAGTCAGAACTTCTGCACTCTTATTTCAGCAACGTGTTGATTCTAACTCTTATTCTCTTTTTGTTTTTATCATCACTTTTATTTTCATTAATCAAAAACACCAAAAATATTTTATATTCATACACTTTGTTTTATTTCTTTTAAAACAAAAAGACTAAAAAAATATTTTCTTAAGTCAATTTATTTCTTCTCTTAACCAAAAACAAAACAAATCTATTTTACATTTCAATTCTTGTATATTATTCCAATATCGTTGTAATAGATAATTAGCACTTTAATTTCTTTTGCAATCTCTATTTTTAAATTTGTACACCCTGTGATCGGTGGAAATAGAACTGACTGTTTTTTAATGCTGGTCCGCGAAATGTCGCGGTAAGCAAGAGTCGCCACCGTCTTTTATTTTCTCCAACAAGGAAAGGACAAAAGCACAGCAAAATTCCTTTTCGAGATGTCTCTCGGTTCGGGAGGTAGATTATAGAAAGGGAAGGTGTTAGCACCCTTTCTATCCGTGGTTATCCACGGGCTTTTAGGTACTGGCTCACTATGTTTTCAAAAAGTTTTTCTTTTCTCGTGTTTGTGGGTTTTGAAAAAGTTTGTTTGAAAACTTCGATTTAACTCTTGTATCGGTCCTCAAGAGTGTATGAAGTGTTTGTTTGAAAACTTTTGTTTGAAAAGTGTAAGTGCGAAAAGTATTTTTGTTTTGAAAGAGCAAGTATCTAAGAACCTCTACCTACTCAAAAGAAATTAAGCTGTGTAAATGTCCTTTAGACAATACTATCCCACTATTGAGAAGTAAGTAGCACCGTCATTGGAGTTTTCGGGTCAATTCGATTAATGGGACATGTAGTCACTAAAGCAATAGTAGGACGCCTTAGCGGTAACCCTAATGTCTTAGATCGTTTTTATCTGAGGCAACCGTTTCGAGGCAACTTGATCTTTAGACAGGAGGGAGACCTCTAAAACACCCTATACTCAATGACCACGTCGGGGCAACCAAGTGAGGCGTACCCTAAGAGTGGCATGTGCGAGTGTGTCAGATTTCAGTTAATGTTATCTTTGTACATGTTATGGTGAGCTACGATTTATTTTATTTTAAGAGAGATCTTGTCATGCATAGCCTAGTTAACATACATCTAGCAGTTAATAGTTGCGGAAAGTAAAGCTAAACTATTACAAGGCGTCGGGTATTTACATCGCCAAAAACAAACCCTTAAAAAATAAATTGCGGGAAATTAAATGAAAGCGATAATAAGGTCCTAATTAAAGCTATTACATCCTCGGAGCAATTACAATTGGAATAAAAATATGAACAAAATAAGCATACGCGCGAGAGAAAATTGAATCGGAGAAGTTCTTAGGGTTTTGACCCCTTTTTGAGAAAGAAGGAACTTTTTTTATTATTTTGCATTAAATTAAACCTAAGCTAATTAATTAACTAAATAAATAAAAAAAGATATTTTTTGAGTTTTTTATGTTTTAAGGAAAATAAAATAAAATGATTAAATATATTAATTAACCTAATTCTACATTGATTTTAAATTATTGCAAAAAAGTTAGAATTAACCTAATTAAAACTAAGTTAGTTAATTATATTTATTTACAAAAATAACTAATTAAATTTAACAAATAAAAATATTATGTTTTTTTATGTTTTATGAATTTTTTTGGTTAGTGAAAATAATAATAATTAATAATAGTAAAAACAATTAAATAAATAAAAATAAAGGAAGAAAAAAGAATAAACCCAGGGGGGGTGTTGGCCCAAGTTAGGAGGTGTCTTTGGCTATTTGTGGCCCAACAATATTCCAGTCCGTTTGACTTTTCTGATTACCCACACACCTGTTGACTGGGGAGTATGGTGACCTCTCATTCATGGCCATTGGATCTGAGTTTGGAGACACATGGCATGCTGAGCTTTGAAGCATATGATGGTCTTCCTTGTGAAAGCTGCATGTGAGTACATGAAACAAAATAGAATAAATGTTTTGGGGGGACCTGGGATTCGAACCCAGGTCCCAATGCTTATTGGAAGCTTGCTTAACCACCCCACCACGCTGCCTTAATTGTTATTGACATAAGAGACAATCATTATATTGGGAAACAAATTAATATGTTGTAAAACAAAAATAAACGCGCGCTCTTTTAAATTGGCCAATGGGACGCCAACACCTCATCATCTTCTTCGTTCGTACCTGCATATTCAGAATCAGATAGCGGGGGTTTTTAACCTCCACTATCTAGCTGCACGAAAAATAGCGATTAGCACCATGGTACATATAAATATTTCGCGAGAGGTCAGTTGTGTTTGTCTTGTTCTCATGATCTCAACCATGTGTCTTATGAGTCCTAATTTTGCCTGGTTCAGAAAGCCCCAATTCAAAGCTTAAGAACCCTAGAATTTTGTTCATGGCATCTTTCGATTCAGTGCGTTTCAGTTCAATTAAACCATTCCTTTAGCTTCATATGGCCTCTAGCAATGCAAAACAATCAAGAAAACATGTTAAATGCGCATGAATCAAGAAATACGATTTGGAATAAAAAAGGCAAACCATGGAACTATAATGAACGATTCCTTGAGCTTTGGTACTGGAATTTGATTGCAACACGTTCCTAGAACCTCCTACAATGTATTTGAATGATCAAAAACCCTTGAATCAACCTAGAATGCCAAAATCAGTTTTCAATTTTCTTGGAATTTATTCAATTGGCTATGGTTGTTTCTGCTGCTTTTTCACGTCCTTTAGGGTCTGGCCTGCTTGCTTGCATATAAGGCAATTGAATTAGGTCAAAAAATTGGATCCAACCCATGAGCATTGATGTTTAAATCTTTGATTGGAAGTCAAATATTTTTGATTCTTCATGATTGAACAAAGTTTCCAATTTTGTATTTTTTCACATCTTTGACTTGTGCACGAATTTGCCAGCATGTATAGGTCATACTTGCTTCACAAAAAGATTTAAAAGATCAAATCTTCTATTTTCCTACAATTTAAATTGATTAAATGAATTAATATTAATTAAAAATACAATTAATCAATAAAAATAAGAAAATAAATTCAATTAAGCTTGATGGGTCGTGCATAGGTCATGGGTGAAGTTTCAAGAAGAGATTTGAGGCCCATTAGCAAAAAGAAGGTGTTTTGGGCAAAGTTGACTTTTGCAAATTCATGAAAATTTCCCAACTTCTCCAATGCATATCTTGCTCAATTTTGATCATATGACCATGTTCTAGGACATTTTGGAAAGCCCTTGAAGTCCTCTAACCAATGCCTTTGGTCCCATGTCATTTGGATTTACCAATCTCAAGTTATAGCCTTTGACTTAAAGTGTACTTTTGTTGACTTTTGAAATTGACCTATAATGCAAAAATTGGTAACTTCTTGTGAGAGAATTTCTTGAACTTAGAATGTGAAGATGGATTATAGGACATTGCATCCCCTTCAAAATGAGAATTGGATGGGATTTTTATGATAAACCATGAAAAAGTTATGCCCTGGTCAAGGTACAGTTGACTTTTCTACTGTCCAAAAATAACAACTTTTGCATCTTTGATGATTTTTGAGCCATTCTTGTGGAATCATGATCAAGACTTGATCAAATGATTATTGTGAACTCAAAATAAGATGTTGACCAAAATTTCTGACTTTTGACTGCAAAATGACCATTTTGCCCTTGCAGTTGACTGTAGGTCAAATGGAGCTTTTGACTGTGCAAATTGGCACTGTGAGTCTTGAAACTTGGAATGTAGATGCTTGAGAATGTATATAGGCCTATGAGACTTGATTGAACCATTGAAAACCCCAAATTCCTTGAAAGAACCAAAACCCTAATTTCAGCTGTCTTAGGAGGCAATTTGACTGTACAACCCTTGAGCCATTTTGAACAATTTGAGGATTATTCTTGACAAATCTTGAGGAATATGGGAGGGAAAATTTTGGGGTGCAACAGTTGCCCCTGTTCAATCTTCTTAAACCTGAGGATGTAGATTGGCTTGCGTGCCTTTCGTGATCCGAAGGTGGAAGATGATTGAACACTAAAGTGCCCAGAAATTTTCACTCGCATGGTGTAGTATCAACAATGTGATGTCGGGAATGGGCTTACAGATGCCATTTAGAGAGATGATGGATAGGGGGGTGGGCTTATAGATGCCATCTGGAGATTGTTTGCTAGACTGTGTCTATAAGCTGGAACTGGATGATTGTCAGCATGACGTCCATGTCTGGAGCGCCTCTGAAACATGAGTGACAGAATGACATCCGAATCTGGATCGTATCTGAACTATGCTTGAATAAGTGGCAGAATGACATCCGAATCTGGATCGTATCTGGACTTTATTTGAGAGAGTGACAGAATGATATCTGAATCTGGATCGTATCTGAACTGTATTTGAAATTGAGATCTGTATGAGTAGCAGAATGACTTTCGTGTCTGGAACGTATCTGTGCCGTAACTGGGATCTGGATAAGTGACAGAATGACTTCCGTGTCTGGAGTGTATCTGCACTTGAAGTTTATAGTGGAATCTGAATGAGAGATAGAACGACTTCCGTGTCTAGAGAGTATCTAGTCTGTATCTAATTGCTGACGTCTGAATGAGTAGTAGAATGACCGTCGTGTCTGGGGTGTATCCATACTGTATCTGAATATGTGACAGAATGACATCCGAATCTGGATCGTATCTGGACTATCTCTTGAATGAATCTGGAATAAGTATCAGAATGTCGCCATATCTGGGTCACATTTAAACTGTCTCTGGAAGGAATCTGGAATAAGTATCAGAATATCGCCATATCTGGGTCACATCTGAACCATCTCTAGAAGGAATCTGGAATAAGTATCAGAATGTCGCCATGCTTGGGTCACATCTGAACCATCTCTAGAAGGAATCTGGAATAAGTATCAGAATGTCGCCATGCTTGGGTCACATCTGAACCATCTCTAGAAGGAATCTGGAATAAGTATCAGAATGTCGCCATGTCTGGGTCACATCTGAACTATCTCTTGCTCCATGGAGTATACCGTTGAGGTTATAGTACTGGTCCGTACTACGACGGAGGAGAACATCAAGATCTAGGAACTGACTCGTGCTCAATGGAGTATACCGTTGAGGTTATAGTACTTGTCCACCCTATGATGTAGAGAAACTGTCGAGATTGAGAACCTTATCGGAACTTCAACCGAGGATAATCCGATTGAGATTTAAGAACTGGTCAGATCTTCGACTAAGCTGAGAACTTAACTGCATCTTTCCTGAAAGGTAAAGGTCAGTCACATGCAATGCATGAGATGGATCAAGCAATGATGTTCTCAACATAAATGAGATTTTACTCGTATGATGCGTATATGCATGTATCATGATGTATGAAAATGTGATGTTTCAGCTGGGGAAAATAAATCTCGGAGCTGCTGGAGAATAAAGTTGAGTTCTTCGTTTCCGCTGGGGATGGTGAATAAAGATGAGTGTGAGAATAAACCTGCAGGAGAAAAGGACTCCGTTGGGGAATAAACTTGATGAAAGAGATTACTCCGAGGGGAAATACTCTGTGGGGAGGAGATGCTTTGCTGAGATTTTAACGATGACTCCGTTGGAGATTCCGTTGATAAGATCTGTTGGGGATAGAAAGAACTTCGTTGGGAATAGAAAGAACTTCGCTGAGGATGATCTTTCTGTTACAACTTGCTGAGGATAACCCGGTTAGACTCTTGTCGGAATAACCTTATGAATCTGGCTGGAGAGATACATTTGTACTCTGCGGGGGACAAGCTTTTTAGGCTGTGCTGGGAAATGGCTCCACTGGGGGTATCTTGTACTCCACCGGGGAACATTCTTATATTTCGTTGAGGAATATTAAGAACGCCGGGGATGCTTGCTGAGGAATATCTGTATACTACGCTAGGGAATGTTAAGATCTTCTAGGGATACCCAACTTTTTTAGGACTGACAGTGGACCAACTCTGCTTGGGGAGAGTATTGCTGATTTGTTCATAGTTGCAAGTCTCAGTGGGGAGAGCTTCCCTTACTGTCTTACTCTGCGGGGAGTGAAGGTATCTTGGTCATATCCTTCAACTGACTCTACCTTGTACCTGGAGGACAAAACAGCTTGTACAGTTTGGACAATTCTTATTGCCCTAGTTTCTGCGGGAGAAGAAGGCCTATGAGGTGCTTGATAATTGCTGATTGACAACTCTTCTTCTGGTAGTATAGTGACGAGATGAAGGGACATAGTCGTACGCTTTGATCCCTAATTTTTGCCTGGACTGCCCTTTCGGGTTTTTAGTCCATCGGGATACCCTTTTTTGCCCAAGCCGCCTTTTCAGGTTTTCGACTTGTCGGGTGTACAGATTTTTCATTTTCATCCCTTATTTTTGCCCGAACCCTTTTGGTTCGCCGGGAAGCCCTTATTTTTGCCTAGGTCAGTCAACCTAGCGGGTCTTTGATTATGCGTAGTACTTTTTTAACTATGTCCACGCTCTCAGAGTGTAGGGAGTTGTCACTGTCAGTAGTGTAGTGTTGCCATACTACCAGAAGATCTTCGTTTGATCATGCAAGATTCGTTGCTGGAATTCATGTCCCATGCCCCAAGTGACTCAGATGGAGATTTGCCTCTGGCTACTTGGCATTTTGAGAGATTCCTTGAATCTTGACTTGACTGCCCCAGATGTTAGACAACGATTGTGTCGTGCCCCTTGATTGGAAGTGTTTTTCCATTTGATGTGACTCTTTTTATTGAGAAGGCGTTTGTTCACTAGATATTCGTTGTGCGAATTTCTCTGTTGTTTGAACAAATAGTCATATGCAAACAATGTTATTTTAAAAATGCAAAGCTTATGTTTGTCTTAAAGTTTTTTTGAAAATGCAGTTTTCAATAAAACAAGTGAATTTTGTAAAATGTGATGTCAACTCAGGATTTTACAGCAAGCCCTACAGGAGTCAGGATACCTTTTGTACAGTATGCTTTCGAACTAACCCATGCTTCAACTAGGACTTTGTAAGGGTTATAACGTGGCCTGGTTCACGGTTTAAGAAACAAAGGATAAAGGCTCAAATTTTATTTGTACCCACCCGTTCTTCGTGATGTTCTTCGATCCTAAACTCAGCTAATCGTGCATTAGATCTTGTTTGAGTCTTTACTCTGATATTCCGGTGATGGTTCAGATGTTGACAATTTATTTTGAACAGGCAGTCATTTCTTTGAGAGTCGGCAGGACCTCTTTCTTTTCGATTTTATTATCCCTGTTTTTTGCCTGAACTGTTTCTTTTGTGTTTACAGTCAGCGGGATGCCCCAGTTTTGTAAGTCTCCTTCATAGGTTTTGACTTATCGGACTTTTTTTTCTGAGAGATAATGAATGCCTGTCCTTACGATTATTCGAAACCATCACTGTCTCTTGTTTTGGAAGGACTTTTTTGATGCCATTCATTGTGCACCTGGATCAACTGAGAAAACTACCCTGCCCCAGGTTATAATTAAGGGTTTTAATTTTTGTGAAAAGAAAAACTCCAACTTCTTTGGCTCGAAGGGGTTGACGAGGGATTATCTTCCTTATAACTCCACTATTTAGGATTTGAAACAATGTCTGTACCTCATCAGCGGGGTCTGTTCAAAAGCATATTGTAGATTGTGGTATCGTTTTCGTCATCCTCCCTCAAAAGGCTTAAATTTTTTTTTGAGAGTTGATCATCACAAAAAATGAAAGCAATTTGAATATAGTGAATACGGATGGATTGATTCAAAACAGACATATGCGATGCATTAATGAAATAAAAAAGTTTGCCATGACAATAATTGTTTGAATAAGCAGAGAAAAATACAACTTGAAAATTCAAATAAAACAAAAGTCTTCAATGATTTGGCATAGGAGCAGTGATTATGTTTGGAGTCTCTGGAGGGTCAAACTGGATTTCTTTGGCATCAATCATGTCTTGAACCTTATTCTTCAGGGCCCAACAGTTGTTTGTGTCATGTCCCAGACTGTCAGAGTGGTATGCACACCTTTCATTGGGATGATAGGTAGGAGCGAAAGTGTTTGGATTCCGGAGAGGAGCCCTTAATGTAATCAGCCCTGCCTTCAACATTTGCTGTAGCGCTTGAGTCAGTGACATGTTGATCTTAGTGAATTGTCTTTTAGGTGCGACCTCCTTACGTTGATGCCCCTGTCTTTGTTGAGCAGGCGTAGGATTAGAGATCAAGATTTCTCCTACGCGTTGGTCATGACGACTCTTTTGACCATACACAACATTGGACTCTTTCTTCCTATTGTGGGGATTTTTCTGAGCATCGGAAGGTGTAGCTTCTTGAATCTTCCCGCTTTTGATGCCAGCTTCAATTCTCTCCCCAGTCAAGATAAGGTATGTAAACCCGGCTGAAGAGTTTCCAATCAGATGATTAAAGAACGGACCAGACAGGGTCCCCAGAAACATATCGATGAGTTTACGATCAGTTAAAGGTGGTTGTACCCTTCCAGCAAGGTCTCTCCATTTTTGGGCGTACTCTTTAAATCCTTCACCAGTCCCTAGTGACATACCCTGGAGTTGGGTACGCGTAGGAGCGAGGTCGGAATTATATTGATACTGCTTATAGAACGCCGTAGCCAAATCCTCCCAGTTACGAATACTGGCTCCATCCAGCTGATAGAACCACTCGAGTTGAGTCCCTGAAAGACTGTCCTGGAAGAAATGGATCCACAAATTCTTGTCAGCGGTGTAAGGCTGGATCTTCCTTACATACGACCGGAGGTGCAGCTTTGGGCAGGAGGCTCCGTCATATTTGGCAAAAGTAGGTGCCTTGAACTTATGGGGAATCACCACCCCAGAGGATAAGCCTAGGTCTCCAAAGTCCAACCCGGGCACATTCTGTATCTCCATGGCACTCAAGCGGTCCTCCAACTTTTTGTACCTATCCTCAGCAGGAGGGTACTGTTCCTCATCATAATCCGTCTCGTTGTCAGAGACCACAGGACTAGGAACCCTTCTCTCTTGTAGACTGTCTTTCCCTACAGATGAAGTAGTCAGGTCAACCTCATTCTGCAGTCCATTTCCAAACCTGCGTCTGGTGTTGAACAAGACGGTCCTCTTCTTCTTCTTCCTTTCTTTCAGAATCAGAGTCTTCAAATCCTGTTGACCCTGGGCTAGGCTCATAACCAACTCTTGGAACTGGGCATTCTGGGCCTGGAGGGCCTTGATAGCTTGTTCAGTGGAAGGCTCAGTAGACATGATGATTGCTGAAATAAACAGTGAAGAAGGTAAGTGACCTGTAAAAGGGTACCTGTAATGCAATGATATGTATGATATATGTATGCAATGTTTTCAAGGATCTCGTGGGGTAAACAAAGAAACTTGTTAGAACTTTGAATTTTGCAGCTTGATTGAAGGAACTTCATGTTGCTATGAGTCCTTCTTCAAGAGTCAGGCTCACCATATCGAGTGGGTCATAGCCCCTGACTCAAGTTATTGTGTTTTTATCTCCAAACAACCTTGGCTAGAGGAAAATAAATCCTCTTTGCCCCTTGCTAGACATTTGGTTCATCATGACCTGCATCGCAAACCCTTGAGATCCTTGAAATGAGTTAGTCCTTATGCAAGATGTATGCAATATTATGATGTTATGATGTTATGATGTCATGGTAAAGGCACACCACAAGTATTCACAAAAGGCAAACATGGTAAAGGCACACAAGTCACACAAAAGAGCCCTTAGATTTCAGGCCAGCATGAAGTTTAGGTACTACCCTCTTTCAGTTTCAGTTGGTTAAGACCTGTCCTAAAAATATTAACCGGGTTCTAGAGGATCTCAATATCACTGACTACCCTCAATCGGTCATAATTCCAGTTTGGCAACCTTTATTTGCGGCCGGAACCATCGCGAGAGTTTAGTCTCAATGAGTGTAGCATACTGCTACTGTTCTATGGCCAAGTTGGTCAATTTAAGGTTCTAAGGTCAGTTTGTGCTTAATGACTCCTTAGAAGACCCATATTCTTGGACATTTTGGAAAGCCCTTGAAGTCCTCTAACCAATGCCTTTGGTCCCATGTCATTTGGATTTACCAATCTCAAGTTATGGCCTTTGACTTAAAGTGTACTTTTGTTGACTTTTGAAATTGACCTATAATGTAAAAATTGGTAACTTCTTGTGAGAGCATTTCTTGAACTTGGAATGTGAAGATGGATTATAGGACATTGCATCCCCTTCAAAGTGAGAATTGGATGGGATTTTTTTGATAAACCATGAAAAAGTTATGCCCTGGTCAAGGTACAGTTGACTTTTCTACTGTCCAAAAATAACAACTTTTGCATCTTTGATGATTTTTGAGCCATTCTTATGGAATCATGATCAAGACTTGATCAAATGATGATTGTGAACTCAAAATAAGATGTTGACCAAAATTTCTGACTTTTGACTGCAAAATGACCATTTTGCCCTTGCAGTTGACTGTAGGTCAAATGGAGCTTTTGACTGTGCAAATTGGCATTGTGAGTCTTGAAACTTGGCATGTAGATGCTTGAGAATGTATATAGGCCTATGAGACTTGATTGAACCATTTAAAACCCCAAATTCCTTGAAAGAACCAAAACCCTAATTTCAGTTGTCTTAGGAGGCAATTTGACTGTACAACCCTTGAGACATTTTGAACAATTTGAGGATTATTCTTGACAAATCTTGAGGAATATGGGAGGGAAAATTTTGGGGTGCAACACACCTGTTGTACCCCAAAATTTTCCCTCCCTTTCTTCAGGAAACCATCTTAGATTTTTCAAAGTCCCCTGGAACAAATCCAAGTCCTGGGATATCCTTTTGCCCAAGCAAGCCACTTACTAGAGCAAGATGATCTCACAAACTCCGGGAACAACGCTTCCATCTTGAGGAAAATCAAATTCTAAGTGCTTAGAATGTTTCTTTAAAATAAGTGTTTTTTTTTTAGAAAAAAATCAGCGCTTCAGAACTTCTGGACCCATTCCAGATGAAGACGGTCAGAAGTTGCAAGCTTGGCTCAGCGTGGTCAGAAGTTGGCTCTTCAGCAGTTGTATCAGTTCAATCAGAAGTTGTAAACGTGGTTCAGAGTGTAAGCCTCAAACAGAACATGCCCCTTCAGCAGTTACACAAGCTCAGTCAGAACTTGCTAAAGGAATGCAAGAGAAACATGAAAGTATAAAGGCTCCTTCAGAACAGGTTGAAGTCAGAAGATGAAAGGTCAGAGGGATAGGTGTCACATTGATACAGAATCTCTAAGTCCAGATTGTCCAGAAGTAGACCCAAGGAACGTACCAGAAAACCAGGAAAATTTCCAGAGCTTGCTAAGACAACAGGTAGCCAAGGCCAGAGCATGGTTTACGCTGCTGATTCAACAACCAGAATGTTGGTATTGACAGGTCTTGTCACCATTTAATGCCCATTAATGCTTCCAACCACTCCTGAGCGATCACGTGTGGCTTGGAAAATGCTTTTGCACAGATTCTGGCATGGGTCTTCACGCCACCGCCCATTTCAGAGGTCACTTCCCCCAATCTACGCCTGCTGCTGCTACCTAGGATGAAATAGCTGTTATCACAACTTCCCAGGAATTTCTGTCAAAGAACCAGTTCAAACTCTGTTGGCGCCTTAAATGTTCAAGATATCCACAAGAACTTTGCCTATAAATAGAAAGCTTTCACCACTGCAAAAGAGGTTCAAGAAGTTCGAGAAAAGAAACAGAAAAATTGCTAAGAGAGAAACGAAACTCCTAGCAACACAACATTCTGAAACTCTGCCAAAATTTCCAGCCTTGTGTCATAACTTTAAGTTTCTCACCTTCAACTTCATCAAACACCCAGCCCTTTTTCTGTAAACCAAAAACGTTCTTTCCAAACTTCTGACCCTATACACGTATACGCCTTCACTTCCCTTTTCCCAAATCTGTCCAGAACACCACCAGAACCAAAAGCTAACTTTCACCCACCATTTTCCAGAAAGTCAGGTAAGCACCTGCTGACCCTCACCACACTGTTAAGCATCATCAGCTGTGCATATTCAAGTAACATAATATAAATATTCATGTTATTGCTGTTTATGTTCTGAGGATTCTCATACCTCAGAACGTTCTGAGCCAGTATAGACTTGCCTGTGACCTTGGTGATTCTGACCTCTGAGACATTTTGCTATTTTGATGGATCTGTTCCAAATATGTTTTCTGTTTTGTGGAGTAACAACAGGATTGCAGATGTTCTGATTAGTGCAGGAAAAAGCCAAGTGCTGACTTTGACGTTAGCACATCTGAAGCCTGTTTTGCTGTCAATAACATCAGAACCTCTGAGAGTTATTGCCTTTTCAGCAGAATCTGAACTTCTGGGTTCTCCACTAACAAACTTCTGTCTTGTAGCGCAGGGAAATCAGAACTTCTGGTTTCCCCACTAACAAGGTTCTGTTTTGCAGGTTCTAGAGTCAGAAGTTCTGACTCATCCAGTTTCACCAACAGGTTGATCATCTGACAGCGGATCTGGGTCAGAACTTCTGATGGCCTCCCAACAGCGCGCAGGCTCCCTCCCTCTCTCTATATATCTTGTTTTCCGCTATTTTCTTTTTTGTCTATTTTTCTCGTTGAACCCCCCATGTACAAATGTGTATCCCCCTCCCCTAACTATTGTAATAGCGTAGGATTTTACATTTCCGCTTCTTATTGCTAGTAATTAGGACATGTATGGCAAGATAAAACTCAATGAAATAGAAAAACCTAATTCAAAGAAAAAAACTCTTGTATGCAATAAAACACACTTGCACACTAACACCCCTAGGGTTATATCCACTTGTTGCCTTTCAAAATTGGGCCATATTGCATGTTAGGTCTCTTTGGGCAAAACAAACAATTTAAAAGATCATGGTCCCTCGATAATATTTTTTTTCAAAAAAACAAAATGATCAAGTCCCTTAAAGAAAATGCCCAAAGATACTTGGCACCATTGCAATTATGGTCTAAACGATGACCCGCGCCCGTCCCTTTCACATCCTAACACAAGATTGTCCACCAAATACAATGATGGAATAAACTTGTTAAAAGGGTTAAAACATAGCAATAATCTTTTGAGAAAATTAGGAGTAGACAACCTCTTAGTTACTTGAATCAAGCTTGCAAAACAAAACACTTGCCTAAATTCAAAAATCACACATCACAACACTTTCAAAACAAACTTTCAAAAACAAATGAAAACCTTTTCAAAAGACATACATCTTTGTATACATCCCAACATGGATCATTACAAAGGTTGCCACTACATTGACCTCTTTTCAAAACATTTTCAAACCCACACACAAAGCACCATTTCAAACAAATTGAAAACAAAAGGCAAGTGATCTAAGCAAGTAACTAAGAGCCCATGGATAACCATGGATAGAAAGGGTGCTAATACCTTCCCTTTCTATAATCTACTCCCCGAACCCAAGAAAACATCTCAAAGGTTTTTGGCTGTGCTTTTTAACCTTTCCTTAGGATAAAATAAAAAGTCGGTGGCGACTCTTGCTCAACCGCAACATTTGCGAATACAAACGCAAACCTCAAGTCAGTTCTCCCACCGTATCACAGAACTGGCGACTCTGCTGGGGAAACGACTTAAAAGTGGAGTAACCTTAGGGTTTAGATCACCATTGTTTTCAATTGCTTGCTTTGTTTGCTTTTACATTTGTGGGCTTTGTATCGGAGTTTTATAGATCCTAACCCGGATCTGGGGATACCTTCTTAGAAAGTAGCGACAAGGCTGTGAGGGAACTGTGCGGGGTATACCGACATGGTTGAAACAGTCTGCTACGTTGATGTGGCACTTTGGTGTGTACCGGTAACCCTTGAGTTCAGTCAAGGAGAGTACGGGGCCGCCGCGTGGTGTCATGAAGCATCAACTGACCTTAGGAACCTTAATTGAACCATCTTGGCCTTTTTAGAGTAGTGAGATAACTGACTTTGGTGCAGTCCGAGGTTGGTTGATACTCGATACTACACTCAATTGAGGGTTGCTTTCCTGGAATATTTCGGTCGCCAGTTCAGTGGCTAAATCGAAACGATGAACAATGAAAGCAATCCCGTGATATTGGGACCTTTAGAACCCGGTTACTTTTGATAGGACAGGTTGAGCCCACCAAACTTCAAGAGGGTAATACCCAGACTCCATGCAGGCCTAAACTCTAAGGGTTTGTGTGACTTGTGTGCCTTACCATGTTTGCCTCTGTGAAAATTGTATTTAATCATCCCATCATTACATCATACAAACATCATGAGCATTGACTAACCATTTCAAGGGTTTCGAATCTTCATCTTTGTTCTTGTTTTATAGGACATGGAAACTGCTCGCAGAAAGACAATTCAGATTAGCCTTGTAAAGATCTCTCCTCAGCTTAAGGAACTTCTGTCCAGGATTCCCGAGGGCTCTTCATTCAGTGAGAGACATGGAAGACTCATCAGCTTGGTTAACACCAACATTGAGGAGGACTTGATAAAGGTCCTGTTCCAATTCTTTGACCCTCTGCATCACTGCTTCACTTTTCCGGATTATCAGTTGGTGCCTACGTTGGAAGAGTTCTCCCGACTTCTGAAGGTCCCTATCCTTGATCAACTACCCTACAACGGTACGGAAGAGGAACCCAAGCTTGAAGAGATTGCTAAAGCCTTGCACCTACAAACATCTGACCTCAAGGGACATTGGGAAGTTAGAAGTGGTATCAAAGGGTTCTTAGCCAGATTTCTGTTCGAAAAGGCTCAAGAATGTTGGAACTCCCTTGACCTACGAGCTTTTGAAGAAGTTATGGCCCTCCTTGTCTATGGTTTGGTATTGTTCCCTAACCCAGATCAGCTTATTGATATCAGTGCTGTCCAGATCTTTATGACCAGGAATCCTATACCTACACTGCTGGGGGACATCCTTCACTCATGTTACACTCGAACCATGAGAAGAAGGGGTGTCCTTTTGTGTTGCACTCCTCTCCTGGGAAGGTGGTTTATTTCGCACCTTCCACAATCAGTTTTGAAGAAGGAGCGGGGTTTGAGATGGTCATAACGGTTAATGACTCTCACGCATGCAGATATACATTGGTGCCCTAGGTCTAGGGAAGACATCACTATCATTGATCGATGTGGGGAGTATCCCAATGTTCCTTTATTTGGAATCAAAGGGGGTATTACTTACAACCCATGCCTGGCTTGGAGACAGTTTGGTTATGCTCGGAGGGATGGCCCTCACGACATGTTAATCCCTAACATAGTTTTTGACTTCGACAACGATACTCAAGGACTTCGTCAGAGATTTATCAGAGCTTGGAGGATGCCAAGCAGGATAGACAGCAAGACATTGGGGCACCGGAACTCCATCTCGTTGGAACCTTATCTCAAGTGGGTACGAGCCCGCTCCCAGAAATTAGTGATGCCTTATCCTCATATGCTTCCTGTGATCAAAGAACCAGTCTTGGAAGGAGAGGCGTCCTACACCATTCAACATCCCGACATGCCCACCTCCTGGGAAGAGATGCAGAAGAGCTGGATCCAACTTAAGGAAGAACGGAATTCTCTTGAGACCAATCTACATGCTAGCGAAAAGAAGGTCCTGGAACTCACCCGCCTACTGCACGAGGAAAGGAATCTTAACACCTACATCGCGCCAAAGAGGATGCGCAATGTCTTTTTACCTTAAGGAGTCATTTTTGTAGTATTTGGCCCATGAGGCATTTATGTATCAACAAATTTCTCCTTATTAATATAATATGCGTTCCTTTTTGTCTACAACAAATTTTGAATATTCTAAACCCTTGAATGCATTGCATACATACGCATTCCATCGCACCATATGCATAGCAGGTACCCTATTTCACAGGTTGCTTAATCTCCTTCGCTGTTTATTTTGCACAGTCATCATGAATCCAGACTCATCCAGTGAGCAGGCAATCAAGGCCCTTCAGGCCCAAAGTGCACAGTTTCAAGAGATGGTCCTAAGCCTAGCCCAAGGCCAGCAAGAGTTGAAGACTCTACTCATGAAGAAGAAGAAGAAAAAGAGGACCGCATTGTTCAACACCGGACGCAGATTTGGGAACACACTCCACAATGAAGCTGATCCAACTACCTCTTCTGCTGAGAAAAACAGTCCCCAAGGGGGAGGAGCTCCTAGTCCCGCAGTCTCCGACAACGAGACGGACTATAACGATGAACAATACCCACCCGCTGCTGACAGATACAAGCAATTGGAGGACCGCTTGAGCGCCATGGAAATTCAGAATGTGCCGGGACTGGATTTCGGAGATTTGGGGTTATCTTCTGGGGTAGTCATTCCACACAAGTTTAAGGCGCCTGCCTGCCTTCGCCAAGTATGATGGGGTCTCCTGCCCAAAGCTACATCTAAGGTCGTACGTAAGGAAAATCCAACCTTACACGGCGGATAAGAACCTCTGGATTCACTTCTTCCAAGGCAGCCTCTCAGGGTCACAGCTTGAATGGTTCTACCAATTGGATGGAGCTAGCATCCGACACTGGGAAGATTTGGCAACCGCATTCTACAGACAATACCAATACAATTCTGATCTCGCTCCTACGCGTACCCAACTTCAGGGTATGTCTCTAGGAACGGGTGAAGGGTTCAAAGAGTACGCTCAAAAATGGAGAGATTTGGCTGGCAGGGTGCAGCCTCCATTAACTGACCGAGAGCTGGTTGATATGTTCCTTGGGACTTTGTCTGGTCCGTTTTTCAATCATTTGGTTGGTAACTCCTCCGCTGGGTTTACAGATTTGATATTAACGGGAGAGAGAATCGAAGCTGGAATCAGGTCAGGCAAGATACAGAAGGCTGCTTCTACAAGTGCTGAGAAGAGGCCGTTTAAGAAAGAAGCAAGTGCCGTCTATGGTCCTAGAAGACAAGTCAAGCCCGAAAGTCGTCAAGCCGTCAATGCTTTGGTCATCTCCAAACCTGTTGCTGCTCCTCAGCAGTACAATCAACAAAGAAGCGAAAGGCCCAAGAGGCAGTATACCCGACTAAGTATGACATTATCTCAAATTTTACCCCAACTGTTATCCACCAACCTGGTGACCCTCAAAGAAGCTCCTAAGGTCGTCAACACTGCGTCTCCTAAATATAACCCAAATGCCCGGTGTGCTTATCATTCTGATAGTCCCGGGCACACCACTGATGATTGCTGGGCCTTGAGAAACAAAGTGCAAGATCTGATCGACGCAAAGGAAATTCAGTTTGAAGCACCGGAGAGACCAAATGTTGTAACGGATCCTATGCCCCAGCATAGGATAAATGCCATTGAGGAAGAAGTGTATGCTGTTTCGGTAGATGAAGTTGTTACCCCTCTGAAGACTGTTAAGAAGAACCTACTGCGGGCCGGTTTATTTCCGGGTTGCGGTGAAGGTTGCCTGTGCTGTGCTATTTCCCCATCTGATTGTCACTTGCTGAGGTTAGGCATCCAAGGCCTAATGGATAACAAGGAAATTCTATTCAAAAAGACTGCTGTTCAATTGGTTCCGATGAAAGAAGTTTTTGTGATTACCATCTTCAAAAATCCAATCAAGGCTCCCCCGAAGAAGCCTATTCAAATCATGACAGTTGCGCTTGTGATCATTACTGTTCCGGGGCCCCTCTCTTACGTGTCTGATAAAGCTGTCCCCTGGCATTATGGGGCAGACGTGTATGTAAATGGAATCAAACAAGAATTCGACGCTAGTGCCAGTATCTGCGATATCGCTGGTCCAGCCAAAGTCACCCGCAGTGGCAGGCTCTTCTCGCCTGACATTGCACCGCCCGCTATTCGAAAACCCCTCCTCATAAAACCTACAAGTTTACCTAGTCCTGTTACTGATCAAGTTGTTTCCCCTGCTACCGAGTCATCAAATGCTCGAGGCAAAGGGATTGAAGAAGAGCCTGCCCGGATGGAGGCACCAATACCCATAAATGCTGAGGCCTCCCGACAAGAAATGGAGGAGATTCTGAAAATAATAAAGAAGAGTGATTTTAATGTTGTCGAGCAGTTGGGGCATACGCCCTCCAAGATCTCCCTGCTCTCCTTATTGCTATGCTCCGAGGCCCATGCTAAGGCCTTAATCTCATTTCTCAAGACGGCCCATGTGCCGCAAGAGACGTCTGCAGTCCAGTTCACTGACTGCATAGCGAATCTGACGGCGGACAACGGCTTGGGTTTTTCAGATGCTGACCTGACCGCGAAAGGGAGAGACCACAACGATGCCCTGCACGTCTCTATTGAATGCAGGGGCACTACTCTGGCACATGTATTGGTGGATACTGGTTCTTCCTTGAATGTTCTACCGAAAAAGGCTTTGGATCGCCTGGATTATGAAGGCCTGGAGTTGAAACCCAGCAATATCATCGTCAGGGCCTTCGACGGTTCAAAAAGGATGGTTCATGGAGAGGTTAACATCCCTATTCGTGTGGGCTCTCAAGTGTTTGACTCTACCTTTTACGTGATGGATATACGTCCATCGTACTCTTGTCTGTTGGGTCGACCTTGGATCCATAAAGCTGGGGCAGTGACCTCCACCTTGCACCAGAAGCTGAAGTATCCCGTCAGGGGAAAGATTGTCACTGTGCAAGGAGAAGAGGAGTATATGGTGAGCCATTTGAATTCCTTCAGGTACATCGAGGTGGACGGAGAGTTTGTTGAAACCCCCTTCCAGCATTTCGAGGAGGTGCATCCAATTCCAGCAACTGCAGAGACAATGGCCGAAGAGAATGATTCCTTGAAGATGGCTTCCCTAAGGGATGCCCGGGCTGTGGTTCAGAGAGGCAATTGTGCACACTGGGGTCAGCTTCCTGACTTCACTCAGAAGAACGACAAGTTTGGGCTAGGCTTTACTGCAGAGGCTCAGAAGGCGGTGCGCAAAGGGAAGATCGGAAAGGCTCCGGTGTTTATTTCCAGCTCAAGAGTGAACGCTATCGAGGAGGATGTGGGGGAAGCAGAGTTTGATAGTTGGATTTACCCGACTACCAGCGACGGACCAAGCAACTGGGCAGCAAAGGATTTTACCCCTATCACATTTGTCACGCAGTAATTAATTTCTTTTGATTTCCAAATTTGTAACAAACAATATGTTAAAACTTTGTTGGCTCGGTGTCCTACCCGGGGCATCGTAGCTCCATTTATGAGGGCTTTTTGTATGACATTTTCATATATCATCAATCAAAACATTGGACGTTTGTTGCATTTCAAATCTTGTGCTCTTTTCCTTTCTGTGTTATATATATTGCAAGACAGCTGTATTTACACACACTCACTTATACAGGTTTCAATCCACTCTGGATCCCGCTGGTAACAACTCTGCTACCGCCAGTTATGACTTCGAAAATCCGATCAACTTGGCCGAAGACGAAGGTGAAGATGATTGCGAAGTGCCTGGTGAACTCGCAAGACTGCTACTCCAGGAAGAGAGGGCTATTCAACCACATGAAGAGCCTGTGGAGACAATTAACTTGGGTACTGAGACAGATAGGAAAGAGGTCAAGATTGGTGCCAATCTAGAGCTCAGCGTGAAGCAACGATTGATCCAGATGCTACAAGACTACATGGAGATTTTTGCTTGGTCCTATGAAGATATGCCTGGTTTGGATGCCGACATTGTAGTTCACCATCTGCCAACCAAGGAAGATTGCCCTCCGGTAAAACAAAAAGTTCGACGAATGCGTCCAGAGATGTCTGAAAAGATCAAGGCCGAGGTTATGAAGCAATTTGATGCCGGTTTCCTTGCAGTAACTTCCTACCCCCAGTGGGTTGCCAATGTGGTGCCAGTACCGAAGAAGGACGGTAAAGTCAGAATGTGTGTCGACTACAGGGATTTGAACAGGGCCAGCCCCAAGGATGACTTCCCCCTACCTCACATCGATGTCCTTGTTGACAATACAGCTCAACACAAGGTGTTCTCCTTCATGGATGGTTTTTCAGGGTATAATCAGATCAAGATGGCTCCAGACGATATGGAGAAAACTACATTTGTGACTCAGTGGGGCACCTTCTGTTATAAGGTCATGCCGTTCGGATTGAAAAATGCTGGGGCAACCTATCAACGTGCCATGGTTGCTTTGTTTCATGATATGATCCATCATGAAATTGAGGTATACGTTGATGACATGATTGCAAGGTCTCAAACTGAGGAGGAGCACCTTGACCATCTGAGGAAGTTGTTTGATCGACTCAAGTTATACAAGCTGAGGTTGAATCCCAACAAATGCACCTTTGGGGTAAGATCCGGAAAGTTGCTAGGTTTCATTGTAAGTGATGAAGGTATTCAGGTGGATCCTGCCAAGGTAAAAGCCATACAAGAGATGCCGACTCCAAAAACAGAGAAAGAAGTCAGAGGTTTCCTAGGACGACTGAATTACATTGCTCGATTCATCTCGCATCTAACTGCTACTTATGAGCCAATCTTCAAATTACTGAAAAAAGATCAAGTAGTACGCTGGAATGATGAATGTCAGGCTGCCTTTAAAAAGATAAAGGAATATCTCCAAGAGCCATCCATTCTTATGCCACCGGTTGAAGGGAGACCTCTGATACTATACTTGACGGTACTTGACAAATCAATGGGGTGTGTGCTGGGGCAGCATGACGAGTCTGGCCGAAAAGAGCACGCTATTTATTACTTGAGCAAAAAGTTTACCGACTGTGAGTCTCGTTACTCACTGCTTGAGAAAACTTGCTGCACTCTTGTATGGGCTGCTCGCCGGCTAAGACATTATATGCTGACTCACACTACTTTGTTGATTTCAAAGATGGATCCCATCAAGTACATATTTGAAAAGCCCGCTCTGTCTGGAAGGATAGCGAGATGGCAAATGATCTTAACAGAATATGATATCCAGTATACAACTCAGAAAGCAATTAAGGGAAGTGTACTGGCCGATCATTTGGCACACCAACCTGTGGACGATTACCAATCATTGAACTTTGATTTTCCGGATGAAGATATCATGGTGGTGACTGACTGTGAAATACCTGGACTGGATGAAGGACCTGAGGAAGGATCCCGATGGTCCATGCATTTTGATGGAGCCTCCAATGCTTTGGGTAACGGCGTCGGCGCTGTAATCATATCTCCCAAGGGAACTCATACTCCCCTCACCGCCCGATTATGTTTCAACTGCACCAACAACATGGCCGAATATGAGGCATGTATCATGGGTTTACAAGCTGCAATCGACTTGAGGATCAAATATCTAAGTGTCTTCGGAGATTCCGCTCTTGTGATCAATCAGATCAAAGGCGAGTGGGATACGAAACACCCGAATCTTATTCCTTACAAGAAGTATGTGTCGACCTTGCTTCCCCACTTTGAAGAGATAACTTTCGAACACTTCCCTAGAGAGGAGAATCAGCTAGCAGACGCCCTAGCTACGATGTCTTCAATGTTCAAAGTTAAATGGGACAATGAGGCCCCCCGGATCATCATCTGGAAGTTGGATGAACCGGCATACTGCTGCGAGCTCGAGGCTGAGAAGGTTATTGAAAAACCCTGGTATCATGAGGTGAAGAGGTACTTGGAAGCTCAGGAATACCCTGAAGGTGCATCTGTCAATGATAAGAAGTTCATGAGGAGGTTTGCCGCAAAATTCTTCCTCAGCAACGGCATTCTCTACAAGCGGAACCATGATTCGACTCTGCTGCGTTGTGTAGATAAGGCTGAAGCGGAGAAAATCATGATGGAACTACATGAAGGTACATTTGGAACGCATTCCAGTGGACACACCATGGCTAAGAAAATCCTTCGGGCGGGATATTTCTGGTCCACAATGGAAGCCGATTGTTACCAACACTCCCGAACTTGTCATAAGTGCCAGATCTATGCTGACAAGGTGCATATCCCTCTGGTTCCTTTGAATGTCCTAACGGCACCTTGGCCTTTCGCAATGTGGGGCATCGATATGATCGGTGAGATCCGACCAACGGCATCCAATGGGCATCACTTCATCTTGGTGGCGATCGATTATTTCACGAAATGGGTTGAGGCGGCTTCCTATGCCACAGTAACCAAGAGCGTCGTGGCGCGTTTCATCCGGCATAATCTGATCTGTCGGTACGGCGTCCCAGAAAGAATCATTACGGACAACGGTACCAATCTCAATAACAAAATGATCACTGAGCTCTGTGAACAATTCAAGATACAACACCACAATTCTTCTCCCTACCGGCCGAAGATGAATGGGGCCGTAGAGGCAGCCAATAAAAATATCAAGAAAATTGTGCAGAAGATGACAGTGACCTATAAAGATTGGCACGAGATGCTACCGTTCGCTCTTCATGGATACCGCACCTCAGCAAGGACATCAACCGGGGCAACTCCCTTCTCCTAGGTGTATGGCATGGAGGCAGTCTTGCCAATCGAGATCCAGATACCCTCTCTCCGGATAATGAAGGATGCAGACTTGAATGAAGATGATTGGATCCAGACTCGACTTGATCAATTAAATCTGATTGACGAAAAGAGGCTCACTGCTATCTGTCATGGTCAAACGTATCAGAAACGGATGATCAGGGCATTTAACAAGAAAGTCAGACCACAAGAGTATCAAGTTGGGGACCTGGTGATCAAACGCATCATCCTTCCTCAAAGTGATCCCCGGGGCAAATGGACCCCTACTTACGAAGGGCCATTTGTGGTTAAACGTGTGTTCTCAGGAGGAGCCATGATCCTAACCACCATAGATGGTGACGACCTTCCTCACCCCGCCAATGCAGACATAGTGAAAAAATACTACGCATAAATAAAAGACCCGCTAGGTTGACATACCTAGGCAAAAATAAGGGCTTCCCGGCGAACCAAAAGGGTTCGGGCAAAAATAAGGGACGAAAGAAAAAATCTGTACACCCGGCAAGTCGAAAACCTGAAAAGGCGGCTTGGGCAGAAATGGGTATCCCGGTGGACCGAAAACCCGAAAGGGCGGTCCAGGCAAAAGTTAGGGATAAAAGCGTAACACTATGTCTCATTGGATCACTTCGCATCCGGAATTCGGCATCAACTATCTGGCTCAGGTTTCGGCATCGACCAATCAACTTCATCTTCAACTAGGCAGCAAAGCGATGAGACTTTCGAAGACATAAAAGCGATAGCAGAATTGGAACCCAGTGGGATTGTTCACATAGCTGTTTTGTTTCCTTTTTCAAATTGTAAACTCTTTACTATTTGGCGATGTCCTCTTACTAGGATGTCAGCCTCTTGTACAAGAACGCCTATTCACAGGCAAAGTTTAAATCAATACAAATTCACTTGTCCATACAAATTACCATTGTTTTCCTCTTTGTGTTTTGTCTTGCGAAGAACGTCCAATGTTCATTTTTTGATATATGCATTTGACATTGAATTGCTGATTCATAAATATTTGCATATAAAACAAGAGATTAATTACAAGTGATATCAAAGACAGGGGCAATGTGGAGTTGTCTAATGCAGTCTGGTTGTTTTGTTCGCCAAGGCACCAAGGTAGGTTCAACTGAAGAATGTGGCCAAATCCTCTCAAATCCCCGCAGAGTAAAACAGGATGCAACAAATACTTTCCCCAAGCAAAGTTGGCTCCCCGTCGACCCTAAAAGGACCCAACATTCCCCGGTAGGTCTTGAAGCCCAATCAATCTCCCCAGTAAATTCTGCAAGCTTATCCCCTGCGAGGCACGGACGTCTCACCCGAGTTTATTTAGAATTATTCCCTCACAAGGACTTATAACTGGGTTATCCTCAGCTAAAAGTCACGGAAGACCGCTCTCGGCAAAGTTCCTTCAATCCCCAGCGGAGTCTATCTTTGGTATTCCCAAGCAGAGTTTATCTTTGGAATTCCCCAGCGGAGTTTATCATCGTTATCCTCAGCGGAATCCGTCGTTAAAGTCCTCAGCAGGCCTCTCATCAAAACTTCGGCCAAGTATCTCTTCCACAGAGCAGCTTCCCGGCCGTTCGTCAAGGATTTATTTTCCTAAGATGAAATTACACTCATAAACATTTCACATTTTCATACATCTTGTTTACATACATGATGAAACGCATACAACATCTCATGTTGAACATCATAACATCATGCATATCATACATCATGACATTGCATACCACTTATGTTTTCGCCTTTTCAGGAAAAAGACAATCCCGAAAACAACTACCTTCAAACTGTCACAATTCCAGATTCGATACCTGTATCTAGCCAGGGCACATCTGAGAGTGATCAGTTTCCAGACTCGATTCCTGTATCTAGCCAGGGCACGTCTGAAGAGTTCAAAGATTCGATTCCTGTATCCAGCCAGGGCACATCTATCAACTGTCATGTTTCCAGACTCGATTCCTGTATCTAGCCAGGGCACATCTGAAGATTTTAAAGATTCGATTCCTGTATCCAGCCAGGGCACATCTATCAACTGTCACGTTTCCAGACTCGATTCCTGTATCTAGCCAGGGCACGTCTGAAGAGTTCAAAGATTCGATTCCTGTATCCAGCCAGGGCACATATATCAACTGTCACGTTTCCAGACTCGATTCCTGTATCTAGCCAGGGCACATCTGAAGAGTTCAAAGATTCGATTCCTGTATCCAGCCAGGGCACATCTATCAACTGTCACGTTTCCAGACTCGATTCCTGTATCTAGCCAGGGCACGTCTGAAGAGTTCAAAGATTCGATTCCTGTATCCAGCCAGGGCACATCTATCAACTGTCACGTTTCCAGACTCGATTCCTGTATCTAGCCAGGGCACATCTGAAGAGTTCAAAGATTCGATTCCTGTATCCAGCCAGGGCACATCTATCAACTGTCACGTTTCCAGACTCGATTCCTGTATCTAGCCAGGGCACGTCTGAAGAGTTCAAAGATTCGATTCCTGTATCCAGCCAGGGCACATCTATCAACTGTCACGTTTCCAGACTCGATTCCTGTATCTAGCCAGGGCACGTCTGAAGAGTTCAAAGATTCGATTCCTGTATCCAGCCAGGGCACATCTATCAACTGGCACGTTTCCAGACTCGATTCCTGTATCTAGCCAGGGCACGTCTGAAGAGTCCGAAGATTCGATTCCTGTATCCAGCCAGGGCACACCTATTAACGACTATTTCCAGATTCGACTCCTGTATCCAGCCAGGGCACATTTGTGAGCAATCAATTGTAGATTCGATACCTGTATCCAGCCGGGGCACATCTGCATAAGGAGATTGAAGATCAAACACCTGTAACAAGCCAGGAAAACATCCGTCTTTCTCAAATATACAAATTTCTCGCTAAGGAATCTCTTATGCGATCGACACTTCCAAATGGCATCTATAAGCCCATTCCCGACAAGGTTCTGTCACGTCTCCGGATGGCATCTGTAAGCCCATCTCCCTATCTACCGCCTCTCCAAATGGCATCTATAAGCCCATTCCCATTGCTGATACTCTACTAGGCGAGTGCAAATTTTCGGGCACTCTGGTGTCCAATCTCCTTTTACCCTCGAGTCGCGAAAGGCAAACTCGCCAATCTAACTCTTCAGGTTCAAGAAGATTGAACAGGGGCAACTGTTGTACCCTAAAATTTGCCCTCCCTTTCTTCAGGAAACCATCTTAGATTTTTCAAAGTCCCCTGGAACAAATCCAAGTCCTGGGATATCCTTTTGCCCAAGCAAGCCACTTACTAGAGCAAGATGATCTCACAAACTCCGGGAACAACGCTTCCATCTTGAGGAAAATCAAATTCTAAGTGCTTAGAATGTTTCTTTAAAATAAGTGTTTTTTTTTTAGAAAAAAATCAACGCTTCAGAACTTCTGGACCCATTCCAGATGAAGACGGTCAGAAGTTGCAAGCTTGGCTCAGCGTGGTCAGAAGTTGGCTCTTCAGCAGTTGTATCAGTTCAATCAGAAGTTGTAAACGTGGTTCAGAGTGTAAGCCTCAAACAGAACATGCCCCTTCAGCAGTTACACAAGCTCAGTCAGAACTTGCTAAAGGAATGCAAGAGAAACATGAAAGTATAAAGGCTCCTTCAGAACAGGTTGAAGTCAGAAGATGAAAGGTCAGAGGGATAGGTGTCACATTGATACAGAATCTCTAAGTCCAGATTGTCCAGAAGTAGACCCAAGGAACGTACCAGAAAACCAGGAAAATTTCCAGAGCTTGCTAAGACAACAGGTAGCCAAGGCCAGAGCATGGTTTACGCTGCTGATTCAACAACCAGAATGTTGGTATTGACAGGTCTTGTCACCATTTAATGCCCATTAATGCTTCCAACCACTCCTGAGCGATCACGTGTGGCTTGGAAAATGCTTTTGCACAGATTCTGGCATGGGTCTTCACGCCACCGCCCATTTCAGAGGTCACTTCCCCCAATCTACGCCTGCTGCTGCTACCTAGGCTGAAAAATAGCTGTTATCACAACTTCCCAGGAATTTCTGTCAAAGAACCAGTTCAAACTCTGTTGGCGCCTTAAATGTTCAAGATATCCACAAGAACTTTGCCTATAAATAGAAAGCTTTCACCACTGCAAAAGAGGTTCAAGAAGTTCGAGAAAAGAAACAGAAAAATTGCTAAGAGAGAAACGAAACTCCTAGCAACACAACATTCTGAAACTCTGCCAAAATTTCCAGCCTTGTGTCATAACTTTAAGTTTCTCACCTTCAACTTCATCAAACACCCAGCCCTTTTTCTGTAAACCAAAAACGTTCTTTCCAAACTTCTGACCCTATACACGTATACGCCTTCACTTCCCTTTTCCCAAATCTGTCCAGAACACCACCAGAACCAAAAGCTAACTTTCACCCACCATTTTCCAGAAAGTCAGGTAAGCACCTGCTGACCCTCACCACACTGTTAAGCATCATCAACTGTGCATATTCAAGTAACATAATGTAAATATTCATGTTATTGCTGTTTATGTTCTGAGGATTCTCATACCTCAGAACGTTCTGAGCCAGTATAGACTTGCCTGTGACCTTGGTGATTCTGACCTCTGAGACATTTTGCTATTTTGCTGGATCTGTTCCAAATATGTTTTCTGTTTTGTGGAGTAACAACAGGATTGCAGATGTTCTGATTAGTGCAGGAAAAAGCCAAGTGCTGACTTTGACGTTAGCACATC
Organism: Vicia faba; assembly: GCA_948472305.1. Taxonomy (NCBI): domain Eukaryota; kingdom Viridiplantae; phylum Streptophyta; class Magnoliopsida; order Fabales; family Fabaceae; genus Vicia; species Vicia faba. The sequence goes on along the minus strand of OX451738.1, from coordinate 268,920,049 downwards.
TGAAGCCTGTTTTGCTGTCAATAACATCAGAACCTCTGAGAGTTATTGCCTTTTCAGCAGAATCTGAACTTCTGGGTTCTCCACTAACAAACTTCTGTCTTGCAGCGCAGGGAAATCAGAACTTCTGGTTTCCCCACTAACAAGGTTCTGTTTTGCAGGTTCTAGAGTCAGAAGTTCTGACTCATCCAGTTTCACCAACAGGTTGATCATCTGACAGCGGATCTGGGTCAGAACTTCTGATGGCCTCCCAACAGCGCGCAGGCTCCCTCCCTCTCTCTATATATCTTGTTTTTTGCTATTTTCTTTTTTGTCTATTTTTCTCGTTGAACCCCCCATGTACAAATGTGTATCCCCCTCCCCTAACTATTGTAATAGCGTAGGATTTTACATTTCCGCTTCTTATTGCTAGTAATTAGGACATGTATGGCAAGATAAAACTCAATGAAATAGAAAAACCTAATTCAAAGAAAAAAACTCTTGTATGCAATAAAACACACTTGCACACTAACACCCCTAGGGTTATATCCACTTGTTGCCTTTCAAAATTGGGCCATATTGCATGTTAGGTCTCTTTGGGCAAAACAAACAATTTAAAAGATCATGGTCCCTCGATAATATTTTTTTTCAAAAAAACAAAATGATCAAGTCCCTTAAAGAAAATGCCCAAAGATACTTGGCACCATTGCAATTATGGTCTAAACGATGACCCGCGCCCGTCCCTTTCACATCCTAACACAAGATTGTCCACCAAATACAATGATGGAATAAACTTGTTAAAAGGGTTAAAACATAGCAATAATCTTTTGAGAAAATTAGGAGTAGACAACCTCTTAGTTACTTGAATCAAGCTTGCAAAACAAAACACTTGCCTAAATTCAAAAATCACACATCACAACACTTTCAAAACAAACTTTCAAAAACAAATGAAAACCTTTTCAAAAGACATACATCTTTGTATACATCCCAACATGGATCATTACAAAGGTTGCCACTACATTGGCCTCTTTTCAAAACATTTTCAAACCCACACACAAAGCACCATTTCAAACAAATTGAAAACAAAAGGCAAGTGATCTAAGCAAGTAACTAAGAGCCCATGGATAACCATGGATAGAAAGGGTGCTAATACCTTCCCTTTCTATAATCTACTCCCCGAACCCAAGAAAACATCTCAAAGGTTTTTGGCTGTGCTTTTTAACCTTTCCTTAGGATAAAATAAAAAGTCGGTGGCGACTCTTGCTCAACCGCAACATTTGCGAATACAAACGCAAACCTTAAGTCAGTTCTCCCACCGTATCACAACACCCCATCCCCAAATGATTGTAATAGCGTAGGATATTTACTTTTTGCAATTTATCACTTTCATATAAATGCTAGTAATTAGGATTTGTATGGGAAGATAAAATCAATGCTTAGAAAAAAAACTAATTCAAAGATAAATTAAGCATGAAATACAAACACTTGCACACTTGCATCTATAGGGTTAACTCCACTTGTTGCCTTGAGAAAATGGTCATGATATGTGTAACGCGGTGGGAGAACTGACTTGGTTGTTTTGCGTTTGATCGCAAATGTGCGGTTAGCAAGAGTCGCCACTGACTTTCTTTTATCCAAAAGGAAAGACTGAAAAGAACAGAAAATACCTTTAGAGATGTTTTCTTGAGTTCAGGGGGTTAGATTATGAAAAGGGAAGGTATTAGCACCCTTTTCATCCGTAGTTATCTACGGGCTCTTAGTTGCTTGCTAGATCACTTGCTTTTGTTTGAAAATGTGTTTTGTATGGTTTTTGAAAGTATTTTGAAAAGGGAACCATCGTTTAGGAAAACTTTGTAATGATTCTCGTTCGTAAGAATGTATACAAAAGTGTTGATCCTTTGAAAATGTTTTCAAGTTTGAAAGGTGTTTTAAAAGTGTTGGTATTTGTTTTGAAAATAGCAAGGATGTTTTGGTTTTAAAATGAGCAAGCAACTAGGAACATTCTACCTACTCAAAAGTCTTTCATGTTTATTTCCTCTTTCCTTTGACATTGTTATCTTACCATTGATTTGGTAAGTAACCCTATCTTTGGATGTAAAAGGGACGTGCAAGGGTCATCGTATAACCATGATTAGCAATGTTGTAAGATATCTTAGCATTTTTTTAAGGGACTAAGATCATTTTTGAAAGGAAATTTTGATCGCATCATCGAGGGACTATGATCTTGTATTTTGTTTGTTTTTGCTAAGATACCTCACATGCATAATATGGCTATTTTATAAGGCAACAAAGTGGATTCACCCTAAGGGTGTATGTGCGCAAGTGTATTAATTCACATGCATTGTTTTTGTCTTGAATTAGGGTTTTCTAAGCATTGATTTTATCTTTCCATACAAACCCTAATTTACTAGCATTTATATAAAGCATTAAATTGAGGAAAATAAAAATACTTAAGCTATTTCATCAATAGGGGAAGGGGTGTACAAATTTACAAATGGGGAAATTGCAAGAAAATTAAATATAAATAATTATTACAACCATATTAAATATTGTACAATTGAAAATAAAAATTGCAAGAATGTAAATGAGAAAAGAAATGATTTTTGTTTGTTTTTTTTTTATGAAAGGGGTTTAGTCTTGACCTAATTAAGAAAAATGATTAATTAAAGTTAAATAAAAATTAAACCTAAACTAATTAAGAAAAGAAATTAAGTTTGAAGCATTTTTAGGGTTTTTTATGAAAGGGTTTAAACTTAATGAAAATAATATGGTAATTAATTAATTAAAGAAAACCTAAATTCTAAGTTAATTTTAAATAATAAAAATAATAAAATAACTAAACCTAAATTTAATTATTATTAAGAAAAAGAAATTAAGTTTGTTTAAAAAAATGTTTTTTTTTAGTTTTATAAGGAAAGTAAACTATAAGTATATGAATAATAAACAAAAATATATTTTTCATTTTTTTATTAATAAAAAAATAAATAATAAAAATAATAAAGAAAATAAAATAAAAATAAAATATAAAGAAAAATTCAGGGAGGTGTGAAATTAAACTTGGGAGTTTGTTAGAAAAGTAGTTTTTTTAATCTGGCCCAAATGATATTTTTGTTTAGAAATCAGAAAATAAAAAAAAAAGGGTTTGGATCTGTGTGGTAGCAAGCAAGCAGGGGGTGTGGTGCAGCAAAAATGGAGAAAGCCCAAAGCTGGCCCCGGGCGCTGTAAAGAAACAAAAATGTGGAAAAAAAGTATGAAAAATAACAAAAGGCAGCACAGTGGGTGTTAAACCCACGCCCTATTAGTTACCAGCGCGCTGCCTTATCACTAGGGTGGCTATACATTCGTTAACATTGGCACAAAAATAAATACATAACATAAAACTTGCCCTGACTGTACTTCATCTTCAACCTCCAGCCAAAGGATCTGTAACTTGCTCATTCCTCAACCATTTTTAAAAATGTAAACATGAAACTTGTGTATTTTTTTTATCACGAATCCAACCATGTAACTAATTTAAGCTAACATTCAAAGATAAAGATGAATTTATGAAAGTACCAAATTCTGACCTAAATGTTTCAGCAAGTTTAAACTCAAAATTCTTCATGCTCAAGCAACATAAATGAAATCTATGGACATGTATAGTTTCAGGGTAATGTCTACATTCTATCTTCACAAATGTAAGCCTAACAATACCTATATGAATAGTTCAAAAGTCAGAAAACTCACCTTGCAAGAGGGTATCGTGTTTTGAGTTTGAGAAGCTTTTGATGAGTTCCAGTGATTGGGTTAGCTTCCTTAAGTTCCCAGGAAGCTAATGTGATGCTTGGCTTAAGCTGAAAGTGGCTGAGGAGTTCTGGAGAAGTCAACTTGCAGAGCTCTGTTTTTGGTTATGGAGGTTGATGAAAATGGAGTTACGGTTGTGGAACAGGGTCAAGGATGAGTTGTATTTGATGTTTAGAAGCTTTAAGAACCAAAAGGCTTGGAAACACACGAGGAAGATACGAGTTTCAAGTTTTTGGTCAGATTATGCAAGAATAGAGTTTTGTGATACAATCTTGAGTTTTTGTGTGTTTTGGAGCTTAAGCATGCGTGTTGTGATACGGTGGGAGAACTGACTTGGGATTTTGCGTTTGTGTTCGCACTTGTTCGGTTTAGCAAGAGTCACCACCGACTTTTTATTTTATCCAAAGGAAAGGTCAAAAAGCACAGGAAAGACCTTTGAGATGTTTTCTTGGGTTCAGGGGGTAGATTATGAAAAGGGAAGGTGCTAGCACCCTTTTCATCCATGGTTATCCATGGGCTCTTAGTTACTTGTTTTAGATCACTTGCCTTTGCTTTTCAATTGTTTGGAATTGTGCTTTGTGTGTGTGGTTTTGAAAATGTTTTGAAAAAGATGCCTTGTCTAGGCAACTTTTGTAATGATTCTTGTTTGAATATATACAAAAGTGTGTGTCTTTTTGAAAAGATATTTCAACGTTTTGAAAGTTGTTTTGAAATCGTTTTGAAGTTGGGTTATGAAGTGTGTTTGAAATGGCAAGGGTGTTTTGCAAGATTTTTGATCAAGTAATTAAGAGTTGTCTACCCTATTTTACTCAAAGATCTTTCTTATGTTTTTAATCCTTTTAACAGTGTTACTTCACCATTGTATTTGGTGAACAACATTGCGTTAGGATGTTAACGGGACATGCGCGGGTTATCGCATACAATCATTGAAGGCAACTTGTGAGACGCTCTAGCAATTTTGTAAGGGACGAGATCGTTTTATCGAAGGCAACATCGAGGGACTACGATCTTTGTTTATCGAAGGGACATTTGCTAGAGTGTCACATACTCGAGGGACATGATTGCATTTTCCGAGGCAACAAGCGAGGTTACCCTAGAGGTGCAAGTGTGAATTGTATATTGATTTTCATGCATTTATCTTGTATTAGGTCATCTAGCGATTGATTTTGAATCTTCGCATACAAACCCTAATTACTATACAGTGTATTGAAAGCGATAAATTGCGGGAATTTAAAGTCTAAGTTATTACAAATAAGTATCCGGGGATGGGGGTACAAATGTTTACAAATGGGGATGGGTCTTATCAGAATAGTAATGTCCAAGTATATATTACAATCAAATCGAACTGTCGCATTCTCAATGTAAAATTATAACAAGGTATAAGATAATGAAAATCAAAGAGATGTAAGATGTGTATATTTATTTACAAATGCTCAAATAAAAATTAACCTAATTAAAGACTTAAGTATTCATTATTATTGTATTTTGTTAATTATATAAACAATGAGCTTTAAAGAAAAGAAAAATTATTTAAGTTAAAGTTTTATTGTTTATGTATGTTTATTAAATGTAATAATTATTAAGAAAATTTATACTATATATTTTTTATCTAACAAAGAAAAAATAGAAAAAATAGATTATAAAGAATGATAATAAAATGATAAAAAATGTTAGTTTTAAAAAACATTAAAAAAAAGAAAAGATAATGGGCCTAAAAAAAGTTCTTTTGGATGGCCCAATATAAGGAAATTAAGAAGAAGAACAAATTGAAGAAAAAAAAGGGGGGTGGGCGCTGTTTAAATCGTTTGGGCTTTATGTTTTAGTTTGGGAGGAGGCCCAATTGTATTGTACAACGTTTTAGGGTTCAGAGCCAGGGTTTGCAGTTTTGCCTTCACAACGCCGCTCCTATCATCTTTGTCCTCTTCGTCTCTCTCAAACCCCATGAGCAACTGATTCCTTCCTCCAATCTTCAAGCTGCCAGAGCGCTGCTTCCGCCCTCTTCTCTCCACGACTGTCCAAGGCGATGGTTGAGAAGGCACTGTTTCCTTTCGTCCTTAAACGTGTTTTTTACAGTTACATTTTCATTTAATTTGAATGTTATATGCACGATTTAATCCATGATTTCTTTGATGTTTACATGTAGTATGAGTTTGGAGGACATACCTTGAGCGTTTTATTCTGTAGGGCAATGGAGGGAGAGGAACATGGGACTGGTGGCGCTCTCAGGTGGCCAAGGCGGAGGGAGGAGCGTGGCGGTCGCTTGCTGGTACTTTGTATCTTTTTTACTTCTGAATGCTTGAACACTGATTGTTTGATGATGAATGTTGCTATGAAAACACTTGCTTTGTTCTTCAATTTTGGATTTCTTCCTCTTCTTTGAGTGTTGGTTATTTTGTATCAATGATGATAACTTTCTGAGATTTATTCTTGCTTTTGAATGCTTGACAATGATGAACTTGTTTATTCTGATTTTGAGTTGACTCTCTTCCTTTCTTTGGTTTTGTCAATGATGATTGTGTTCTGAGATTTACTTTTTTTGATGTGTTTTTGTTGGCTTGAGTTGATGATGATTGATATATTCTGAAACCTTTTGTTTTATTTCTAAAACTCTTCCTTTCTTTGGGCGTTGGATATTAGATGATGAGATTGTGATGAATCTGAAAACTATTGTGTTTTGGTCTTGTTGATTACTGATTGTTTGATGATGAAACTACCTTCTGAGAACTTCTCTTCTTTTGCTATGTTAATGATGAGGGTACTCATGTTTGAAATGTTTTTGATGGTTGATGAGGCTAGGTTGTGTTTGTAGTTTAGGCAGCTTTTGGCTCTTTGAACTGTCCCTTACAGTTTTGGTTGTGTAGTTGGACAGGTTTGTGAATTTTTTGAGTAAGGCTTTGAACTTGTTGTTTTTTTATTTAGAAGCAGGCTGGTTTCTGTACCTACAGGTTTTCCATCTGCTAAGTTTTGGGAAGGCAGGCTTGAGTGATTTGTTGTTTGTTGTTTAAACTGGTTTTTGCAGTTTTGTGCAGTTTGAGCAGGTTGGAGTTGCAGTTATGCAGGCTATAGGTTTGCTTGTTGAAGGCAGGCTTGTGTGATTCTTAAACTTGCAGTTTTGCAGGTTTGAGCTTGTAACACAGGTTTTGTGATTTTGGAGCTTTGAATTTGCTTGTGTTTTTAGTACAGGCAGGCTTTTTTGGTAAGCTTTAGGCAGGCTACAGGTTTGCTTGTTGAAGGCAGGCTTGTGTGATTTTTAAGCTTGCTTGATAGGCTTCTGAGCTTGGAGGTTTTTTAGTGTTTGCTTGACAGGCTTCTGTATTTCTTAAGCTTGCAATTTTTTTGCTCTCTCCTCCTTTTTCTGTTTACAGTCTTGTTCTCTTATATCTTTTAAGCCTGCCAAAACTGCAAAACCTTTTTTCTGATCCTCTCTTTCTCTCTCAATCAAAGCATTTTAAATTGCTTAATGTATTTTTTATTCTGAAAAGCTTTGTTGGCCAGAATATGATGATAAGTTTGACAAGCCTGCTTGCTTGTAACTTGGTTCTTCTCCTGCATTGTTGTACTTGTTTCCATATTTCCTGCATTGTATGCTTTCTTTGACAGCTTGTGTACTTTCTTGGACAACTTTTCTGCTTTGACAGCTTTGTGTACTTGGTTTGACAGTTTTGCAACTTCGTTTTCTTTTGGTTGACTAATGAAGTTTGGGAATCCAGTTTGCTTTGCCTTGCTGCTTTATATCTTTGCATTTAATTGTATGCTTGCAAATTATTTTTACTTTCCTCTTTGTGAACCAAGAAGAGAAATCTTCTTGTGATTTGCAAAGAGGACAAGTAAAACATGATGAACCCAAAAACAATCTGATTCCGGCCAACAAGCTTTAACGATGATTTATTTATCTGCTTATGCTGGAAAATTCTTATACTAACTTCTTTTTCTGTCTTTGCAGGTAAATACCAGTTGGATAATGGAAGAAGCAGTAGAATATCAAAGATTTCAAGAGATTTAGGCTTTAGATTTATTTTCTTTTCATTTATTGTAATAAATATTATTGTAAACACTGTAAATTATAAATTTACAGTATTCGAATAAAATTTGTAACAATATTTGAAATAAATAAATAAACAAAGTCTTTGTCAAATACGAATTCTTTACTGTCAAATATTTCATTCTTTCCTTTGTACTGTCTATTTAATTATTTATGTCTCTTAAATTAAAATAACTGGAAATATATCCCAATAACTTTAATCCAGATGAAATAAATAATCAACAAACTTTACCGTCTCGCAATCTCACATTAATCACAATATGCCCGACATTCCAATTAACCATGCTTTGTACAGTTAAACAAACAAGCATTCCATACACTTTTCACTCCACTGATCAAATCAATGCCTCAAAGTTTCAAACAAAACCTCAGCTCATATCCCAGATATTTAAGTTTTGCGAAACAACCGGTAATCTGGAACAAGCGTAAAAATAATGTAACAGTCAATTGAATTATTGTGGATTCAATTTCTTCTGAGAAATACGAGCGAAAACCCTAATTCCAGATTTGTCGTCAAAGAAAAGTCTGTTTGATCAATTCCTGAGCCAATCTCAAACCAATCAATGGAAACCCTAATTCTGGACTTGTTGTCAAAGAAAAGTCTGTTTGATCAATTCCTGAGCCAATCTCAACAAAGTCAGTGGAAACCCTAATTCTGGATTTACTTGATAAAGAAAAATCTGTTAGACCGATTCTTGAGCCAATTTGAAAAATCAGGGAAAACCCCGAAGTTGTGATTTATTGTGAAAAAAGGGAGGGTAAATTTTGGGGTACAACAGTTGCCCCTGTTCAATCTTCTTGAACCTGAAGAGTTAGATTGGCAATTTTGCCGTTCGCGGCTCGAAGGTAAAAGATGATTGGACACTAGAGTGCCCAAAAATTTGCACTCGTCAAAGCATAGTTGAGGGAATGGGCTTAAAGATGCCATTTGGAGATGTGACAGAATCTTGTCAAAGATGGGCTTAAAGATGCCATCCAAGAATGTTTGTTGAATTTGTATGTTGTGGGTGAGTGGGTGGGTATTAGAAAAGTATCCGTGTTTGGAACATCTCTGAGCTGGGGGTCTGAATAAGCGATGGATTAGCATCCGTGTTTGGAGAATCCGTAAATTGTTTTCAGAAGTTGAGTCTGAACAAGCGATAGATTAACATCCATGTTTGGAGAATCCGTATACTGTTTTCAGAAGTTGAATCTGAACAAGCGATAGATTAACATCCGTGTTTGGAGAATCTGTAAACTGTTTTCAGAAGTCTGGAAGTTTGTATGAGTAGCAGAATGACTTCCGTGTCTGGAGTATATCCGAGACTGTAACTGGAGTTGAGATCTGTATGAGTAGCAGAATGACTTCCGTGTCTGGAGTATATCTGAGACTGTAACTGGAATCTGAATAAGTGACAGAATCTTCTGTGGCGAATGCACTGGGGAAAATCAAACTGCTGGTGCAAAGGCCAGAATGGCATCCGTGTTTGGAGCATATCTGAACTTGGAGTTGATAGTTGAATCTGAATGAGAGATAGAATGGACGCCGTGTCTGGAGCATATCTAGTCTGTATCGGATTGCTGAAGTCTGAATGAGTAGTAGAATGACCGCCGTGTATGGGGTATATCTGTACTGTATTTGACTAATTGTTAACGATAGCCTTTTAATCTTATCCTGAAAAGGGTAAAATGTTAGCTGAAACATAAAGTCATGTTGCATGATATGCATGATGTAATGAATTGTATTTCATCAATGTTTATGATATGTGGATGTAATGGATGTGCATGTAGGCTGAGTAGCTGTCTTGCTGAGGAAAATAAATCCTTGACAACTGGAGATAGTGAAATCTTTGACTGCTGTCGGGGAAAATAAACCCTTGACTGCTGCTGGGGATTGAAAATCCTTTGATCGTTGAAAATAAGAAGTCCTGGGACCACTGTTGGGGAAATCAGGAGTTTGGGTTGTATGCCAATCTACTGGGGATTCCTGTTTTGAGGAGATCTTCACTGGGGAATATCTGAATACTCTGTGAGGAATTGGGAATGAGAGTCTTCATTCTGCTTGGGGGATTAATGTTTGTGGGGAATAGCCATACTGTTGAAAAGTAGCTATCCTGTTGGAGAGTAAAACTCAAGATTCTGGAAAAATCTTATTCCTGTCTGGAAGAAGTTCAGGTTTAGGTTGTATGCCACTTTAAGAATGAGAATCTTCACTCTGTCGGGAATATCAGGAAGTTGAATTGTATACCACTTTGAGGATGAGAATCTTTATTCTGTCGGGGTTGAATTGTATACCACTTTGAGAATGAGAATCTTCATTCTGTCGGGGTCAGGAGGTTGGGAGTATACCAATCTCTTGAGGTTTTAAGGATGAGAATCTTCATCCTGTTAAGGGTCAGGAGCTTGGGAGTATACCAATCTCTTGAGGTTTCAAGGATGAGAATCTTCATTCTGTTAAGGGTCAGGAGGTTGGGAGTATACCAATCTCTTGAGGTTTTAAGGATGAGAATCTTCATTCTGTTAAGGGTCAGTAGGTTGGGAGTATACCAATCTTCTGAGGTTTCAAGGATGAGAATCTTTATTCTGTTAAGGGTCAGGAAGTTGGGAATATACCAATCTTCTGAGGTTTCAAGGATGAGAATCTTCATTCTGTTAACGGTTAGGAAGTTAGGAGTATACCAATCTTCTGAGGTTTCAAGGATGAGAATTTTCATTCTTGAGAGAAACAGATTTTTAGGAGCTTCAGTTGTCCGTTATTCTGTTGGTGGCTGTAACTTCCAACAGGTGATGAAGGAATCTTTGATGACGACCGTAACTTCCAGCAGGTGATGAAGGAATTTTTTTTTAACGGCCGTGAATTCCAACAGGGGTTGAAGGAATTTTTGATGACGACCGTAACTTTCAGCAGGTGATGAAATTTTTTTAATGACCGATCAATTTGACATGTAATTTGTTTTTTTTGGAGAATAAATCCTTGACAAATGTTGGGGAAATAAACCCATGATTGCTGGTCTGCTTAGAGAGGTGATAAACTTCTTGAGGACGCTTGAACTTATTTTCAGAAAGACTTCGGAGAGGTTCATCACTGCCCCTAGTATCAGATGTTTGTGGTATTGCCAGGAAACTTGGACTGTACGTAACCCTTTGTTGAGATTTGACGTTTAAATGCCCCAAGTGATGGTGAGGGAGACTTACCCCAGGTTATCCTGCAATTGAGAGATTTATTAAAATCTTGACTGGACTGCCCCAGGTTTAGTGGACTTTGAAAGATTTGTTGAAATCTTGACTGGACTGCCCCAGATTTGCTGGACCATACCAAGCCAAGTCCCCTTCTTGTTGATGGGAGATTTTTGCCATGGGAGTGTCATCCCACTTGAAGTGATTTCATTCACTGAGAGAGCTTTCGTTCCTCCGAACATTTACTATATGAATTTCTTCGCTGTCAAACAAATAACCATGTGCAAACAACGATATTCAAATAATGCAAAGTTTTATGCTTGTCTCGAAGTTTTGAAAAATGCATTTTTTAGCAGAAAACTTTTTATAAGACAAATTCAACACCAGATTTAGGGCAAAGCCTTACAGGAGTCAGGATACCTTTTGTAACAGTATGATTTCGAACTAACCCATTCTTCAATTAGGACTTTTAAAGGGTTGTAACGTGGCTTGGTTCATGGTTTAAGAAACAAAAGATAAAGGCTCAAAGTATATTTGTACCCACCCGCTCTTCATGATGTTCTTCAATCCTAAACTCAGTTAATTATGCGTCGAACTCTATTCGAGTTTGAAACGACGTTTTGGGTGATGGTTCACACCAGTTGAATTTTATGGGAAGGCAGTCATTTTTGCGACATTTTTCATGTTGTTGAGGATTTATAATGACCTCTTTCTTTCGGTTTATTATCCCTAACTTTTGCCTGACTATTCCTGTTTTCGAGATTACAGTCAGCGGGATGCCCCAACTTTCTTAAGCCTCCTTTATAGGTTTTGGCTTAGTGGGCTTTTCTCTTTTGAGAGGTAATGACTGCCTATGAGATAGGGAACCATCACTGTCTTTTGGTTTCAAAGGAATGTTTTTGATGTCATTTGTTGTATTACGAACTGAGAGTTTGTGACTTCAATGCGCGTCTTTTTGAATTAACTGAGAGACTACCCTGCCCCAGGTTTAAATCAAAGGTTTCAATTTGTGTTTAAAATAGAAAACTCCTACTTCTTTGGCTCGAAGGGGTTGACTAGAGATTATCTTCCTTATAACTCTAGTGTTTAGGATTTGAAAGAAACGCCTGTACATCGTCAGCAAGGTCTGTCCAAAATCATACTGTATGAGATTATGGTATTGTTTCGTCATCCTCCCTCTAAAGGCTTGTAGCTTTTTTTCAAGAGTTAAATGTCATAAAGAAAGTAGAAAGCATAGTTCAAGAATAGTGAGAACGAATGGATGAATTCAAGACAAGCATATGCAATGCATTAATGAAACAGAGTTTGACGTCAACAAATAATTGTCTGAATAGCAAAAGAAATTACAACTTGAAAATTCAAATGAAATAAAAGTCTCTCAGTTCGAACTTTGTCGTTTCGGGTGGAGAACCCTCAGCGGAAGATTTCCATCTCGCCATCCGGCATGAATTCCAGCACTCCTTCGTCAATCAAGTCTTGGATCTTGTTTTTCAAAGCCCAACAGTCATCGGTGTCAAGTCCAGGACTATGGGAGTGGTATACACAAAATGCGTCGGGGTGATAGCTAGGAGTAGAGGTATTGGGCTTCCGAATAGGATCCTTTAAAGCAAGCAAATTGACCTCCAACAAGCGTTTTAGTATTAGAGATGATGGTATGTCAATTTCAGAGAAATGTCTTCCAGACGTATTTTGCTTACGCTGATTACCCCGTTGACGCTGGCGAGGTTGTTGCTGGGCTTGTGACCCTGAAGCAAGTTGGGGAGCCTTTCCCTTGTCTTCTTATCTCAAAGGAGGTTGAATGATGATTTGATCTTCAACCCTAGTTGTTTGCTCCACTTGGTTATCTCGAAGCAGTTTGTTGACGAGAACCCTGAGCTCTTCTTATCTTTGAGCCAGGTCTTAAATGAGAGCCATCTGGCCCACTAGTTGTCCCATCATCTGGATATTCATTGTTGCCAGCTCAATTTGTAGTTCTTCCAACTGATCATTCCTGAAACTGCCTGAATTCCCTAGGACCATGCCCCTTGTGAGGAGAGATTTCACTTCTTCTTGCCCATGGGACAGGTTCAAGAACATTTCCTGAAGCTGAGCGTTTCGATCCTGGATATCTTTGACAGTCCTATCTAGAGCCATCTCTACTGAAATAAACAGTAGGAGAATAAGGAAACCTGAAAAGGAAAACCTGTTATGATACAATGCATGATATGTGGGTGCATGTTTTCAAGGATCTTTCGGGGTAAACACAAGAAAATGTTAGAGGTTGAACTTTGATCAACATCTTTGATTGGAGAACTTTGTATCGATGGATGTCTTTCCACAAGAATCAAGCTCACCATGTCGAGTGGGTCATAGCCCCTGATTCAAGTTGTTGCACTTGATCTTTGATGGCGTTTGTTTAGAGGAAAACCCTCTTGCCCTTTGGTAGATGTCTGGTTCAACGTGACCCTGCATCAAAGACCCCCGAGATCCTTGAAATGGTTATTGAAAATGCTATGGTATGATGTTATGATGTTATGTATATGTATGCAAAAGTAAGCAAGTGTATATACAAGTAATCATATTCACACATAGCAAACAAGTCCTTAGGTTTAGGCTTGCATGGGGTTTATAGGTAAGTACTCTCTTGAAGTTAGTTGGCTCAACCTGTCCTAAAATAGAAACCGGGTTCTAAGGAGCTCAATATCACTGGATTATTTTCTGTGTTCATCGCTTTGGTTTAGCCACTTAAAAGGCGACCAAAATATTCCAAGAAAATGATCCTCAATGAGTGTAGTATCGAGTATCTACCAACTTCGGACTGCACCAAAGTTGGTCATCTCACTACCCCTAAAAAGGCCAAGATGGTCAAGTAAGGTTCTAAGAGTTCGTTAGTGCTTCATGACATCACTCAGCGGCCCTGTATTCTCTTTGATTAACTCAAAGGCTACCAGTACCCACAAATATGTCACACTAACGTAGCTACTGCTTCAACCATGTCGGTATACCCCACACAGTTCCCTCACAGTTTATTGCTACTTACCTAAAAGGTTCCCCCAAATCCGGGTGTAGGATTTAAAACAAACCCAAACAAGGAACCCAAAAAGTAAAGCAATCAAAGCAATCAAGGTAAGCATGTAAAGGTGATCTAAAACCCTAAGGTAACCCCACTTTTAACAATGTCCCCAGCAAAGTCGCCAGTTCTGTGATACGGTGGGAGAACTGACTTGGGATTTTGCGTTTGTGTTCGCACTTGTTCGATTTAGCAAGAGTCGCCACCAACTTTTTATTTTATCCAAAGGAAAGGTCAAAAAGCACAGGAAAGACCTTTGAGATGTTTTCTTGGGTTCGAGGGGTAGATTATGAAAAGGGAAGGTGCTAGAACCCTTTTCATCCATGGTTATCCATGGGTTCTTAGTTACTTGTTTTAGATCACTTGCCTTTGCTTTTTAATTGTTTGGAATGGTGCTTTGTGTGTGTGGTTTTGAAAATGTTTTGAAAAAGATGCCTTGTCTAGGCAACTTTTGTAATGATTCTTGTTTGAATATATACAAAAGTGTGTGTCTTTTTGAAAAGATATTACAAAGTTTTGAAAGTTGTTTTGAAATTGTTCTGAAGTTAGGTTGTGAAGTGTGTTTGAAATGGCAAGGGTGTTTTACAAGATTTTTGATCAAGTAACTAAGAGTTGTCTAACCTATTTTACTCAAAGATATTTCTTATGTTTTTAATCCTTTTAACAGTGTTGCTTCACCATTGTATTTGGTGAACAACCTTGCGTTAGGATGTTAACGGGACAAGCGCGGGTCATCGCATACAATCATTGAAGGCAACTTGTGAGACGCTCTAGCAATTTTGTAAGGGACGAGATCGTTTTATCAAAGAAAACATCGAGGGTCATCGAGGGACTACGATATTTGTTTATCGAAGGGACATTTTCTAGAGTGTCACATACTCGAGGGACATTATTGCATTTTCCGAGGCAACAAGCGAGGTTACCCTAGAGGTGCAAGTGTGAATTGTTTATTGATTTTCATGCATTTATCTTGTATTAGGTCATCTAGCGATTGATTTTGAATCTTCGCATACAAACCCTAATTACTATACAGTGTATTGAAAGCGATAAATTGCGGGAATTTAAAGTCTAAGTTATTACAAATAAGTATCCGGGGATGGGGGTACAAATGTTTACAAATGGGGATGAGTCTTATCAGAATAGTAATGTCCAAGTATATATTACAACCAAATCGAACTGTCGTATTTTCAATGTAAAATTATAACAAGGTATAAGATAATGAAAATCAAAGAGATATGAGATGTGTATATTTATTTCCAAATGCTCAAATAAAAATTAACCTAATTAAAGACTTAAGTATTCATTATTATTGTATTTTGTTAATTATATAAACAATGAGCTTTAAAGAAAAGAAAAATTATTTAAGTTAAAGTTTTATTGTTTATGTATGTTTATTAAATGTAATAATTATTAAGAAAATTTATACTATATATTTTTTATCTAACAAATAAAAAATAGAAAAAATAGATTATAAAGAATGATAATAAAATGATAAAAAATGTTAGTTTTAAAAAACATTAAAAAAAAGAAAAGATAATGGGCCTAAAAAAAGTTCTTTTGGATGGCCCAATATAAGGAAATTAAGAAGAAGAACAAATTGAAGAAAAAAAAGGGGGGTGGGCGCTGTTTAAATCATTTGGGCTTTATGTTTTGGTTTGGGAGGAGGCCCAATTGTATTGTACAACGTTTTAGGATTCAGAGCTAGGGTTTGCAGTTTTGCCTTCACAACGCCGCTCCTCTCATCTTGGTCCTCTTCGTCTCTCTCAAACCCCATGAGCAACTGATTCCTTCCTCCAATCTTCAAGCTGCCAGAGCGCTGCTTCCGCCCTCTTCTCTCCACGACGGTCCAAGGCGATGGTTGAGAAGGTACTATTTCCTTTCGTCCTTAAACGTGTTTTTTACAGTTACATTTTCATTTAATTTGAATGTTACATGCACGTTTTAATCCATGATTTCTTTGATGTTTACATGTAGTATGAGTTTAGAGGACACACCTTGAGTGTTTTATTCTGTAGGGCGATGGAGGGAGAGGAACATGGGACTGGTGGCGCTCTCAGGTGGCCAAGGCGGAGGGAGGAGCGTGACGATCGCTTATTGGTACTTTGTATCTTTTTACTTCTGAATGCTTGAACACTGATTGTTTGATGATGAATATTGCTCTGAAAACACTTGCTTTGTTCTTCAATTTTGGATTTCTTCCTCTTCTTTGAGTGTTGGATATTTTGTATCAATGATGATAATTTTCTGAGATTTATTCTTGCTTCTGAATGCTTGACAATGATGAACTTGTTTATTATGATTTTGAGTTGACTCTCTTCCTTTCTTTGGTTTTGTCAATGATGATTGTGTTCTGAGATTTACTTTTTTTGATGTGTTTTTGTTGGCTTGAGTTGATGATGATTGATATATTCTAAAACCTTTTGTTTTATTTCTAAAACTCTTCCTTTCTTTGGGCGTTGGATATTAGATGATGAGATTGTAATGAATATGAAAACTATTGTGTTTTGGTCTTGTTGATTACTGATTGTTTGATGATGAAACTACCTTCTGAGAACTTCTCTTCTTTTGTTATGTTAATGATGAGGGTACTCATGTTTGAACTATTTTTGATGGTTGATGAGGCTAGGCTGTGTTTGTAGTTTAGGAAGCTTTTGGCTCTTTGAACTGTCCCTTACAGTTTTGGTTGTGTAGTTGGACAAGTTTGTGAGTTTTTTGAGTAAAGCTTTGAACTTGTTGGTTTTTTTTATTTAGAAGCAGGCTGGTTTCTGTACCTACAGGTTTGCCATCTGCTGAGTTTTGGGAAGGCAGACTTGAGTGATTTATTGTTTGTTGTTTAAACTGGTTTTTGCAGTTTTATGCAGTTTGAGCAGGTTGGAGTTGCAGTTATGCAGGCTACAAGTTTTCTTGTTGAAGGCAGGCTTGTGTGATTCTTAAACTTGCAGTTTTGTAGGTTTGAGTTTGTAACACAGGTCTTGTGATTTTGGAGCTTTGAATTTGCTTGTGTTTTTAGTACATGCAGGCTTTTTTGGTAAGCTTTAGACAGGCTACAAGTTTGCTTGTTGAAGGCAGGCTTGTGTGATTTTTAAGCTTGCTTGACAGGCTTCTGAGCTTGGAGGTTTTTTAGTGTTTGCTTGACAGGCTTCTGTATTTATTAAGCTTGCAGTTTTTTTGCTCTCTCCTCCTTTTTCTGTTTACAGTCTTGTTCTCTTATATCTTTTAAGCCTGCCAAAACTGCAAAACCTTTTTTCTGATCCTCTCTTTCTCTCTCCATCAAAGAATTTTAAATTGCTTAATGTATTTTTTATTCTGAAAAGCTTTGTTGGCCAGAACATGATGATAATTTTGACAAGCCTGCTTACTTGTAACTTGGTTCTTCTCCTGCATTGTTGTACTTGTTTCCATATTTCCTGCATTGTATGCTTTCTTTGACAGCTTGTGTACTTTCTTGGACAACTTTTCTGCTTTGACAGCTTTGTGTACTTGGTTTGACAGTTTTGCAACTTAGTTTGCTTTTGGTTGACTAATACAGTTTGGGAATCCAGTTTGCTTTGCCTTGCTGCCTTATATCTTTGCATTTAATTGTATGCTTGCAAATTATTTTTACTTTCCTCTTTTTGAACCAAGAAGAGAAATCTTCTTGTGATTTGCAAAGAGGACAAGTAAAACATGATGAACCCAAAAACAATCTGATTCCGGCCAACAAGCTTTAATGATGATTTATTTATCTGCTTCTGCTTGAAAATTCTTATACTAACTTCTTTTTCTGTCTTTGCAGGTAAATACCAGTTGGATAATGGAAGAAGCAGTAGAAGATCAAAGATTTCAAGAGATTTAGGCTTTAGATTTATTTTCTTTTCATTTATTGTAATAAATATTATTGTAAACACTGTAAATTATAAATTTACAGTATTCGAATAAAATTTGTAACAATATTTGAAATAAATAAATAAACAAAGTCTTTGTCAAATACGAATTCTTTACTGTCAAATATTTCATTCTTTCCTTTGTACTGTCTATTTAATTATTTAAGTCTCTTAAATTAAAATAACTGGAAATATATCCCAATAACTTTAATCCAGATGAAATAAATAATCAACAAACTTTGTCGTCTCGCAATCTCGCATTAATCACAATATGCCCGACATTCCAATTAACCATGCTTTATACAGTTAAATAAACAAGCATTCCATACACTTTTCACTCCACTGATCAAATCAATGCCTCAAAGTTTCAAACAAAACCTCAGCTCATATCCCAGATATTTAGGTTTTGAGAAACAACCGGTAATCTGGAACAAGCGTAAAAATAATGTAACAGTCAATTGAATTATTGTGGATTCAATTTCTTCTGAGAAATACGAGCGAAAACCCTAATTCCAGATTTGTCGTCAAAGAAAAGTCTGTTTGATCAATTCCTGAGCCAATCTCAAACCAATAAATGGATACCCTAATTCTGGACTTGTTGTCAAAGAAAAGTCTGTTTGATCAATTCCTGAGCCAATCTCAACAAAATCAGTGGAAACCCTAATTCTGGATTTACTTGATAAAGAAAAATCTGTTAGACTGATTCTTGAGCCAATTTGAAAAATCAGGGAAAACCCCAAAGTTGTGATTTATTGTGAAAAAAGGGAGGGCAAATTTTGGGGTACAACACGTGTGTTTTGATGTAAATGCCTTGTGCATAAGTAATGAAAAGGATGTGAGGCTTGAGAGGGTCAGAATCACACCAATACAAGTTATGACTATGTTACTTGATTTTGAAGAAAAGTGAAAATATGGTTTCAAGGTAAAGTACAAGAATGGGCTGACTTGTTAGAGGCTTGGAACAAATTTCTTTTGGGTTATAGGTCGTGTATGATCAGAAGAGAACAAGTACAAAGCTCAAGAACAGATTTTGTGCATAAAGCTACTTTTCCAAAATGGCAATGTGCACTTTCTTACCAAAATGGAAATAAGCATGGGCAGTGCATTGAATGCTTGAGTTAAATCCTCTAACAGCCGTGCCAAACATTAATTATGGAGTTCCAAGCAAGTTTGAGGCCTGCAAAGCAAAGATTGTACAACCTAGCATGGATTTGAATTCTTGTTCTTCATGAAAATGACCTATAATTCAAGAATGAAATGCCAACTTCATGCCTTTGATTCTCCTTGATCAAACATGATCTCAAGAAGTTCTTGGACATTTTAGAAATCTTGTAATGTGCTCTATAACCCCTATTTGAATCACTTTTTAAAATTCCCCTTGGAACTATGTGAAAAATTGCCATGAAGTTGGGTCAAAATCCTGCCTAAACTAGGGTAAAATTTTCACTAAGTGTTTACTTTCATGAACATGTATTCACAAAATCATAACTTGAAATCCATGAATTTCTAGTAGAAGTTGTGTAAAGAAATTATTTAGATATCATTGAGATCTACAACTTTCATGTTGAAAGTTTCCTTTGAATCATCTTGCATCATGGTGAAAAATATGCTCAAAGTTGTGTAAAAATATGAAGTTTTCAACACTTAGAAAAATTTCTAAGTTTGAAAATTTTGACTTTTCAAAATGAAATCTTGACTTTTTTATTTCTTGATGAAAAAGTTTCATATTTTGACATGTTTTGATGAATTGTGATCATTGACACTTGATTTTGACCAAAAAGTCAAAGTTTGACTTTTTAGTGTGCAGTTGACTTTTGATCAGTTGACTGAAAATCAACTATCAATAAAATGACCTTGAGCAATGTTTTGAGTCATGCCATTAGGTAAAAATTATGCAATTTAAACCTTGAGATCATGTCTCAAAACAATTAACCATTTGCTAGGTCAAAAATCAGAAATTGCCCTTTCTCAATCAAAACCCTAATTTTGACCATTTTGCCATTTCGATGATCTGATCAAATTTCTTGAAGAATTGTGGTCCAAACTTGATAAAATGACATATAGGAGTTCATAGTGTTTATATGGATCAAAATTATGAAGTTTGACTGTAAATTGACCACAATTGACTTTTTCCCCAGTACAACTGATTTTTAGGTCAACTGATCAACTAACTGAGCAAAAATGTGATCCAAGACTTGAAACTTGACATGAACAATCTTGGGAGTCCATAATGATCTATGAAAGCCATATGAGGCATTAAAAGTTCAATTATCCTTCTGCAGTCTCAAACCCTAATTTCAGTCATCAATGCTTAAGGGGGTGTCTTGAGCTGATCAACCCTTGTGTAGTCTTGAACCAAAGGAAATCTTGTGAGAAAATACTTGATAAATGAGAGTGAAAATTTTAGGATACAAAATCTGCCCCTGTTCAATCTTCTTAAACCTTAAGAGTTAGATTGGCGGATCAACCATTTGTGACCTGAAGGTGGAAGATGATTGAACACTAGAGTGCCCAGAATTTTGCACTCGAAGATGAATTGTGAATGGGCATATAGATGCCATTTGGAAGAATGGAAGATATTTTCTAGAGATGGGCTTGTAGATTCCATCCAAAGGTGGTTGTTGACATAAAATGGACTAAGTCTGAACTTGATTTCAAATGGAAAAGAATCACAATAAATCTTGGAGTGATTTATCTGAACCAGAAATGTTCATTTGGAAAGTATCAGGATAAACCGTTGAGGGGTTTAAACTGAACCAAAAGAGATCTTGAATATTCTTTAACTGGAAAGAATCAGAGTAAATCTTTGAGCGATTTATCTAAACCAGAGAAAGTGTCTGCGGAAAGAATCAGAATAAATCGTTGAGAGATTTACCTGAACCCGAAGTGTTCCTTTGGAAAGTATCAGGATAAATTGTTGAGGGGTTTAAACTGAACCAAAAGAGACCTGGAGAAGAATCAGAATAAATTGTTGAGATATTTATCTAAACCAGAGAAGACGTCTACGGGAAAGAATCAGAATAAACCGTTGAGAGATTTAAACTGAAACGGGAGGGATCTGGAGAAGAATCAGAACAAATCATTGAGAGATTTATCTAAACCAGAGAAGACGTTTACGGGAAAGAATCAGAATAAACCATTGAGGGATTTAAATTGAACCAACGGGGATCTGGAGAAGAATCAGAACAAATCATTGAGAGATTTATCTGTACCAGAGAAGACGTCTATGGGAAAGAATTAGAATAAATCGTTGAGAGATTTAAACTGAAACGGTAAGGATCTGGAGAAGAATCAGCATAAATTATTGAGAGATTTATCTGAACCAGAGAAGACGTCTGTGGGAAAGAATCCGAATAAACTGTTGAGGGATTTAAACTAAATTGACAGGGATCTGGAGAGGAATCAAAACAAAACATTGAGAGATTTATCTGAACCAGAGAAGACATCTGCGGGAAAGAATCAGAATAAACCGTTGAGAGATTTAAACTGAACCGACAGGATTCTAAAAGAAATATCTGTTATGTAGATGGTTGACCAGTACTTTCTTGGGAATTGATTTGTAATTGACTTGTTGAACATTTGACGATAATTCTTTGTTGATTGATCTTTCGTGAAAAAGATGAAAAGTTAGTTGCATGCAATGTCATGATGTATGAAATGCATGGTGCAATGATGTTCTCAAAATAAATGAGATTGTGTCGTATGTATCTGTGTTGTCAATGTTATGACGTATGGATGCAATGTATCGACACATTAATTGTTATGCCGCAATGTTGCTGGAGTCGGGGAAAATAAATCCCCAAGTACTGCTGGGTATAAGGAGTGTAAGTCTTCATGTTTTGAAATTGAAGTGTTGATGAGCTTCCATTTGTTAGAGAAATAAACTCGGTTGTGTAAGGGGAAACGCCGTGCATTGCTTGTGGACCTTGTGAAATCCTGTTAGGGAATCCTGAGAAATTGAACGACTTTCATTGAGGAATCTTTTGAGCTGTAACCGGAAGTTTTGTTCCGCTGGGGGTGTGAGAGCACTTGATACCATTAGGCTGCATACTGGAGATATGATAGCGATCCTATAGTGGGATGTCTCAGTTCCCGCTTTTGTTGGAAAAGGTGTCTGCATGGGATTTTATGGAATGGTCTAAAGATATTATCCTATTTCTTAAAGCCATTAGTGATTGTCTTTCTATTTTCTGTTCTTTTTCTTTTCATTTGTAAACAGTATTTATGTTCAAATGCATATGTTCAAAAATAAATCATTGGACGTTTTTGTAAACAAAACACAGAAATAAAAAAAATAGATAGTTTTGCACTTTCAAAGGAATATCTTTGTATTAACTTGAATAAGTATTTTTGTATAATGAGATAAGCATTCCAGTAAGAGAATATCGTCGTAGAAAATGAAAACTAATACAAAGAAAAGATAGCCATGTGAAATAATCCCATGGGGTTGCCATTTTGCTATAGCCTTCACGTCTCTAAGCGTCTCATCCACTTGCTACCTTGTCTGAAGCTGATTGGATTGATTAGAGCCGTTTGAATTTGTCAGTCGATGCTAGAGGTTGTTTATAAGGTAATCCAACGGGACATAGTCATACACTTTAATTCCCTAACTTTTGCCTGGACCTCCCTTTCTGGTTTTCAGTCTACCGAGATACCCTTTTTTTCCCAAGACGCCCTTTCGGGTTTTCAGCTTGCCGAGTGTACAATTTTTTGTTTGTATTTTATCCCTAATTTTTGCCCGAACCTTTGTAGTTCGCCGGGATGCCCTTGTTTTGCCTAGGTGTGTCAACCTAGCGGGTCTCTTATGCATAGTATCTTTTGACTGTGTCCATGTTCACAGGGTGCGGAAGGTCGTCGCCATCCATATTGGTTAGGATCATTGCTCCACCAGAGAATATGCTTTTGATCACAAATGGTCCCTCGTATGTAGGAGTCTATTTTCCCCTGGGATCACCTTGTGGTAATATGATACACTTGATTACCAAATCACCAATCTGATATACCTGGCGTCTGACCTCTTTGTTAAAAGCTTTAATCATACGTTTTTGGTACATATGGCCATGACAGACATCCGTAAGCCTCTTCTCATCAATCAAGTTCAACTGGTCAAGCCGAGTTTGAATCCATTCATCCTCATTCAGTGCTGCATCTTTTATGATTCTCAGAGAAGGTATTTATACTTCAATTGGTAGAACAACTTCCATGCCGTATACCAAGGAGAAAGGAGTTGCCCCTGTTGACGTGCGCGCCGTGGTACAATAACCATGGAGAGCAAATGGTAACATCTCATGCCAGTCCTTGTAGGTTACTGTCCTTTTTTGTATGATCTTCTTGATGTTTTTATTTGCGGCTTCGACAACACCATTCATCTTTGGCCGGTAAGGAGAAGAATTATGGTGATGGATCTTGAATTGTGCGCATAGTGCGGTGATCATAATATTGTAGAGATTCATACCATTGTCTGTGATGATTCTTTCCGGGATACTGTACCAACAAATGAGATTCTGTTTGGTGAATCGGGCCACCACATTCTTGGTGATAGAAGCGAAAGAAGCTGCCTCAACCCACTTGGTGAAATAGTCAATGGCCATCAAGATGAAGCGGTGTCCATTAGAAGCTGTAGGTTTGACTTCTCCAATCATATAGATGCCCGACATCGCAAATGGCCAGGGAGCAGTCAGGATGTTTAGAGGAACTTGAGGCACATGGACTTTGTCAGCATAGATCTGACACTTGTGATAGGTTCGAGAATGCTGATGGCAATTTGCTTCCATGGTAGACCAGTAGTACCCCGCTCGTAGGATCTTTTTAGCCATCGTATTCCCACTAGAATGGGTGGAAAAAGTGTCTTCATATAGATCAACCATGATCTTTTCTGCCTCAACCTTGTCTATGCAACGAAGCAAAACAGAGTCGTGGTTGTGCTTGTAGAGAATGCCATTACTAAGGAAGAACTTAGCAGAGAATCTTCTCAAGAACTTCTTATCATTGACTGAATCTCCTTCCGGATACTCTTGAGCCTCTAGATACCTCTTAACTTCATGGAACCAAGGCTTGTGCACTATCTCCTCAGTATCAATTTCGTGATAGTAAGCCGATTCATCCATCCGCTCAATGGTGATCTGGGGAGCCTCGTTACCCCACTTGAGTTTAAACATGGATGACATAGTGGCTAGCGCGTCTGCTAGTTGATTTTCCTCTCGTGGAAAATGCTCAAAGGTAATTTCCTCGAAATGTGGGATTAATGTCAACACATGTTCTTTGTAGGGGATGAGATTAGGGTGCTTCGTGTCCCATTCTCCTTTGATCTGAATGATGACTAAGGCTGAATCTCCAAATACACTTAAGGATTTGATTCCTAAATCTATGGCAGCTTTGAGACAAAAAATACACGCTTCATATTCTGCCATATTATTGGTACAGTTGAAACAAAGTCTTGCAGTGAAGGGAGTATGACATCCTTCAGGGGATATGATTACAGCACCTATGCCATTGCCGAGTGCGTTGGAGGCTTCGTCAAAAACCAAGGTCCATCAGGATCCTTGTTCAGGTCCGTCATATGGTCTGAGTTCTTCACAATTATTTACCATCATGATGTCTTCATCTGGGAACTCAAATTTCATGGACTAATAGTCATCCACAGCTTGATGAGCAAGGTGATCGGCTAGCACACTGCCCTTTATTGCTTTTTAGGTAGTGTACTGAATGTCGTATTCAGTCAAGATCATCTGCCATCTTGCTATTCTTCCAGAGAGGGCAGGCTTCTCGAATATGTATTTAATTGGATCCATCTTGGATATCAATAAAGTAGTATGGGACAACATATACTGCCTTAGCCGATGAGCAGCCCATGCCAGAGCGCAACAAGTTTTCTCGAGCAGTGAATATCTTGTTTCACAGTCGGTAAAATTTTTGCTCAGGTAATAAATAGCATGCTCTTTTCGGCCAGACTCGTCATGCTGCCCCAGTACACGCCCCATTGAATTTTCCAATACAGTTAGATACATGATCAAAGGTCTTCCCTCGACCGGTGGCATCAAAATATGAGGCTCTTGTAGGTACTCTTTGATCTTTTCTAAGGCAACCTGGCACTCATCATTCCATCTGACTACTCGATCTTTCTTCAGTAGTTTGATCGGTGGAAATAGAACTGACTGTTTTTTAAGTTGGTTTCGCGAAATGTCGCGGTAAGCAAGAGTCGACACCGTCTTTTATGTTCTCCAACATGGAAAGGACAAAAGCACAGCAAAATTCCTTCTTTGAGAATGTTTCTCGGTTCGGGAGGTAGATTTATAGAAAGGCAAGGTGTTAGCACCCTTTCTATCCGTGGTTATCCACGGGCTCTTAGGTACTTGCTCTTATGTTTTCAAAATTTGTTTGCTTTTCAAGTGTATGTGGGTTTTGAAAAAAGTTTCGTTTGAAAAATTTCTAAGTAACTCTTGTATCAGTCCTCAAGAGTGTATGAAAAATTTGTTTGAAAACTTTTAGAAAGTGGGAGTGCGAAAAGTTGTTTTGTTTGTTTGAAAAGAGCAAGTACCCAGGAGAATCTACCTACTCTAAGGAATTAGGCTGTGTAAGAGTCCTTTAGATAGTGCTATCCCACCATTGAGGGGTAGGTAGCACCATCGTTGGAGGTATTCAGGTCAATTTGATTATCGGGACAATGTGGTCACCGAAGCAATAATAGGACACCTTAGAAGTAACCCTAATGTCCTAGATCTTTTTTATCCGAGGCAACCGTTTCGAGGCAACTGGATCTTTAGACAGGAGGGCAACCTCTAAGATACCCTATACTTGATGACCACGTTCGAGGCAACGAGTGAGGCGTACCCTAAGAGTGGCATGTGCTTGTGTGTTGTTTTTCAGTTAATTGTCTTTGTACATGTTATTTGTGAGCTACTGATTAATTTTATTTTACATACATTCTTGCAGGCATATTAGCAGTTAGGGGTGCGGAAAGTAAATTGTGGAAATGTAAATCTAGCTATTACAAGGCGCGGGTCTATACATCGCCAAAAGCAAAAACCCGTTTTTGAAAAGTAAATGCAGAAAATTAAAGAAAGCAATAAAATCCTAATTACTATTACATCCTCTGTACAAATACATAAATATAATGAAAATAAATAAACACGCGCGAATGGAAATTTAATCGGGAACGTCCTAAGGGTTTTGACCCTTTTTTGAATAAGAATGAGATTTGTCTTTTTTTTTTTGTAATTAATGAAATTAAAACTAATAACTAATTAATTAATTAAGAAAATGTTTTTTTTTGTATTTTTATGTTTTTAATGAAAATAAAATAAAAAGAAATTAAAAGTTGAAAGTTCTAATTCTAAATTAATTTTACTTATTAACAAAATGTTGAAATTGTTCTAATTACACAACTAATTAATTAATATTAAAATTTATTTACAAAATAAGTTAATAAATAATAAAATGTTTTTTTTGGTTATATTGAATTTTATGGGAAAAAATTAGTTTGTTAGGTTAATTAACAATAATGATAATAATTAAAAAAAGAAAATAAAAAGAAAAGGAAAATAGAAAAAAAAAGAAATAGAAACCAATGGGGGTGTTGATGGCCCAATGGAGGTGTGAAGCCTGGAAATTGCTGGCCCATTAACCAGCCTTGTTGACTTTTGGAGATTGCCTGGAGCACGTTGACTGGAGAATATAGTGTTCATCACTTTTTGGCCCTCGGATTGATGATCATGGCCATTTGGCATGTGGAACGCTGAAGGTTCATGGTGAAACGCACTGGGCATCAGCGCGGTATGATGGATCTTAGGACGTGGCAAGGGTTGCTTTAGCTTCAGGGGATGGCAAAGAAAAGAGTCACGTTCTCCTTTTGGCCTGAAAATACTTGCAATACTCCTTTTGATCTCACACTTTTTTTTGACACTTTTTGGATTTTGCTCTGGTCGTTTGTGTAATGTTCAGGTTGTGAATGAGGCTTGCAAGGCTTGCATATGTAGTAATGAGTGAGAATAAGTCACATTTAGGAGCCTTTAACCATTGCAATTAAGCTTTGGATTTTGTCTTAACCACCATTAAAGGCCTTTCAAAGCTTGTTCAAAATTTGAATTTTCATGACTAAATGAGCTTAGCACGAAATTGGTAGGTTGCAAATGCTTCATGAAGGCTATTCAAACCATAAGATACCATTTAATTAATTTTTTTAGATTTACTTGAATTATTATGGATTAAAATGAATTAAATCCATAAAATTAAATAAAAATAGAAAAATAATTATTTGGTCTTGAAATTGATCATGGGACACGTGGGTGGCATGACAAGGCTGAATCAAGTGGAAAAAAGTGGGCCCTTTTGTCAAAAATTGAAGTTTCAAGGATAGTTGACTTTTGCCATTTCACAAAAATTTCCCAACTTCTCCAATGCATATCATGCTCAATTTGGATCATATGAACATGTTCTTGGACATTTTGGAAAGGTCTTGAAGTCCTCTAACCAATGCCTTTGGTCCCATGTCATTTGAATATACCAATATCAAGTTATGGTCTTTGTCTTAAAGTGCCTTTTTGTTGACTTTTGAAAATGACCTATAATGTTGAAATTGATAACTTTTTGTGAGAGCATTTCTTGGACTTGGAATGTGAAGATGAGTTGTAGGAAATGGCATCCCCTTCAAAATGAGCATTGGATGGGATTTTTCTGATGAACCATGAAAAAGTTATGCCTTGGTCAAGTTACAGTTGACTTTTCAGCTGTCCAAAAATGGAAACTTTTGCATCTTGATGATTTTTGAGTCATTCTTGTGGAATCATGATCCAGACTTGATCAAATGATGATTGTGGCTTCAAAATAAGATGTTGACCAAAATATTTGACTTTTGACTGCCAAATGACCATTTTACCCCTACAGTTGACTGTGGAGCAACTAGGGTTTTTGACTGTGCAACTTGACCTTGTGAGCCTTGAAACTTGACATGTAGGTGCTTGACAATGTATATGAGCATATGGGACTTGATTGAGCCCTTGAAAACCTCAAATTCCTTGCAAGAACCAAAACCCTAATTTGACTGGCTTAGGAGGGTGTTTGAACTGTGCAACCCTTGAGTAGACTTGAGCAAATTGAGATGATGCTTGTCAAAACTTTGAAGAATACGGGAGGGCAAATTTTGGGGTACAACAGTTGCCCCTGTTCAATCTTCTTAGACCTGAGGATGTAGATTGGCTAGCGTGCCTTTCGTGATCCGAAGGTGGAAGATGATTGAACACTAGAGTGCCCAAAAATTTGCACTCACATAGTAGAATATCAGCAATGTGATGTCGGGAATGGGCTTACAGATGCCATTTGGAGAGATGGTGGATAGGAGGATGGGCTTATAGATGCCATATGGAGATGTGACAGAACCTTGTCGGGAATGGGCTTATAGATGCCATTTGGAAAGATGGTAGGTGGATGGGCTTATAGATGCCATCTGGAGGTTGTCTGTTGAATTGTAATTTTTGTAAGTTGAAAGAGGGAACCTGTGTAGGGTTTCCTGATGATGAACTCGTGTAAAACTGCATCTTGGAAAGAAGGACACATGTGTAGGGTTGACTGATGATGAGCTCGTGTAAAACTGCATCTTTGAAGGAAGGAAACCTGTGTAGGGTTTACTGATAATGAGTCCGTATAAGACTGCATCTGAAATGGAGAAGGAACCTGTGTAGGGTTAAATTTGATGACGAGTCCGTGTAAAACCGTATCTAGAGATGAGAAGGAAACCTGTGTAGGGTTTACTGATGACGAGTCCGTGTAAAACTACGTCTGGAGTTTGAGAAGGGAACCTGTGTGGGGTTACTTTGATGATGAGCCCGTGTAAAACTGCATCCTGGAAGGAGTAAAACCTGGGTAGGGTTTCTGATGACGAGTCTGTGTAAAACTGCGTCTTTGGGAAGAGAGAACCTGTGTAGGGTTTCTTTGACGACGAGCCCGTGTAAAACTACGTCTGGAGAGAGAGAACCTGTGTAGGGTTTCTTCGGGATAAGTTCGTGTAAAACTTCTGGAGGAATCGGGGTAAGGTTACTTCGGGATAAGTCCGTGTAAGACTTCTGGAGGAACCGGGGTAAGGTTACTGCAGGATAAGTTCGTGTAAAACTTTTGGATGAATCGGGATAAGGTCATCTTGAGATAAGTCCGTGTAAGACTTCTGGAGGAATCGGGGTAAGGTTACTGCAGGATAAGTTCGTGTAAAACTTCTGGATGAACCGGGGTAAGGTCATCTTGAGATAAGTCCGTGTAAGACTTCTGGAGGAACCGGGGTAAGGTTATCTTGAGATAAGTCCGTGTAAGACTTCTGGAGGAACCGGGGTAAGGTTACTGCAGGATAAGTTCGTGTAAAACTTCTTGATGAACCGGGGTAAGGTCATCTTGAGATAAGTCCGTGTAAGACTTCTGGAGGAACCGGGGTAAGGTTACTGCAGGATAAGTTCGTGTAAAACTTCTTGATGAACCGGGGTAAGGTCATCTTGAGATAAGTCCGTGTAAGACTTCTGGAGGAACCGGGGTAAGGTTACTGCAGGATAAGTTCGTGTAAAACTTCTTGATGAACCGGGGTAAGGTCATCTTGTGATAAGTCCGTGTAAGACTTCTTCTGAAAGAAAAGGAACCGGTGTAGGGTTACTTTGATGATAAGTCCGTGTAAGACTTCTTCTGAAAGAAAAGGAACCGGTGTAGGGTTACTTGTGGAGGGTGAGTCTGCGTAAGACTTCGTCCGAAAATTGAGAAGGAACCGGTGTAGGGTTGCCTGATGATGAGTTCGTGTGAAACTACATCTGAGGTTGAGAATGAACCGGTGTAGGGTTTCCTGTTGATGAGCCCGTGTAAGACTTCTTCTGAAAGAAAAGGAACCGGTGTAGGGTTGCCTGAGGATGATCAAGTAGATAATTGTCCTGTTTGGTTTCAGATATTAACCCATGATCAGTCGTCCACAAAATTTTCCTGGCTTGTTACTAATGTTGATCTGGAACTGTAGAGGTAGATGGTAATCATCTTTTGATTGCTTTTCCTGAAAAGGCAAAACGTTATATGTATGCAGTGTCATGGTGCATGAACTGCATGATATTAAGATGTTCTCAAGAGTAAATGAGATTTGTGTGTTAAGATGCGTATATGCATGCGTCATGGTGTATGATAATGTGATGTTTATGAATGTATTTTCGTCTAGGAAAATAAATCCTTGACGAATGCCGGGAGCTTGTTGAATCCTGGGCTGATGTTGAAGAGTAGAGTTCTTCGTTTCCGCTGGGGATGTTGATTGTAAGAATAAACCGGTTAGGAGAAGATGACTCCGTTGGGGAATAAACTTGTTGGAGAGATTACTCTGCGGGGAATTACTCTGTGGGAAGAGATACTTCGCTGAGGTCTGATGATAACTCCGTTGGGGATACCGTTGATAAGCTTTGTTGAGGGAATTGATGAACTCCGCTGGGGGGTAGGAAGAACTTTACCGAGGACGATCTTTCCGTGGTAATTGGCTGAGGATAACCCAGTTATAAGCTCTGGTGTGGAATAACCTTTGAATAAAGCCGGGGAGATGCGTTCGTACTCTGCAAGGGATAAGCTTCCAGAATCTGTTGGGGATTAGCTTCCAAAACTCTACTGGGGAGATTGATTCAACTTTCCTGGGGAAACTTTGGACTGTACTGGGGAAGTGGCTCCACTGGGATGTCTGGTGTTCCACCGAGGAACAATCTTATATTAAGACTGCCGGGGATGCTTGCCTAGGAACATCTTTATACTCCGCTGGGGAATATTGAGATCTTCTGGGGATACCCATCTTCCTTAAGGCTGACAGTAGACTAACTCTGCTTGGGGAGAGCATCGCTGACTTGCTAGGGATATTGTGCTTTTTTAGGGCTGACGGGAGACCAATTCTGCTTGGAGGAGAGTATTGTTGATTCTCGTCTTACTCTGCGGGGAGTGAAGGTATCCTGGTTACGTTCTTCAGCCGAACCTACCTTGGTACCTTAGTGGACAGAGCAACTAGATCGCTTAGACAACTCTGATTGCCCCTGTTTCTGCGGGAGAAGATACCTGTGGAGGTGCTTGATGACTGCCGATTGACAAACCTTCTTCGGGTAGGCAAGTGACGAGATGCCGGGACATAGTCGTACACTGTGATCCCTAACTTTTGCCTGGACCGCCCTTTCGGGTTTTCAATCCAACAGGATACCCATTTTTGCCCAAGCCGCCTTTTCAGGTTTTCGACTTGCCGGGTGTACAAATTTTTTTCATTTTCATCCCTTATTTTGCCCGAACCCTTTTGGTTCGCCGGGAAGCCCTTATTTTTGCCTAGGTGTGTCAACCTAACGGGTCTTTGATTATGCGTAGTATTTTTTTGACTATGTCCGTGCTTAGAATGCAGGAAGTTGTCACTGTCAGTAGTGTAGTGTTACCATGCCACCAGAAGATCTTCATTTGATCGTCCAATGCCCCAAGTGATCCAGATGGAGATTTGCCCCAAGCTGGTTGGCCTTTTGAGAGATTCTCCGAATCTTGACTTAACTGCCCCAGATGATGGACAATGATCATGCCATGCCCCTTGATTGGAGGTGCTTTTGTTCATTGGACATTCGTCGTGCGAACTTCTATGCTGTTCAAACAAATAGTCATATGCAAGCAATGTTATATTAAAATGCAAAGCTCATGTTTGTCTTGAAGTTTTCGAAAATGCGTTTTTTCAGTAAAACCAGTGAATTTTGTAAAACGTGATGTCAACTCAGTATTTTATAGAAAACCTTAAGGAGTCAGGATACCTTTCGTAACAGTATGCTTTCGAACCAACCCATGCTTCAGCTAGGACTTTTAAGGGTTGTAACGTGGCCTGGTTCACGGTTTAAGAAACAAAGGATAAGGCTCAAAATGTAATTGTACCCACCCGCTCTTCGTGATGTTCTTCGATCCTAAATTCAGCTAATCGTGTGTTAGACCTTGTTTGAGTCTTTGCTTTGATATACCAGTGATGGTTCGGATACTGACAGTTTATTTTGAATAGGCAGTTATTTCCTTTTGTGTTGAGGGTTTGTAGGACCTCTTTCTTTTTTGATTTTGTTATCCCTATTTTTGCCTGAACTGTTTCTTTTGTGGTTACAGTCAGCGGGATGCCCCAGTTTTGTAAGTCTCCTTCATAGGTTTTGACTTATCGGGCTTTTCTTTCGAGAGATAGTGACTGCCTGTCTTTATGATTATTCAGGATCATCACTGTCTTTTGTTTTGTAAGGACTTCTTTGGGTGCCACTCGTTGTGCACCTGGATCAACTGAGAGAACTACCCTGCCCCAGGTTATGATTAAGGGTTTTAATTTTTTGTGAAAAGAAAAACTCCTACTTCTTTGGCTCAAAGGGGTTGACGAGGGATTATCATCCTTATAACTCCAGTGTTTAGGAATTGAAACAATGCCTGTACCTCATCAGCGGGGTCTGTTCAAAAGCATACTGTAAATCGTGGTATCGTTTTCGTCATCCTCCCTCAAGAGGCTTAGAATTATTAACCGAGCGTTGATCATCACAAAAAAATATGAAAGCAATTTGAATATAGTGAAAATAATTGGATTAATTCAAAAACAGACATACGCAGTGCATTAATGAGATAAAAGAGTTTGCTATGACATTAATTGTTTGTATAAGCAAAAAAATACAACTCGGAAATTCAAATAAACAAAAGCCTTCAATGATTGGGCAAAGGAGCAGTGATTATGTTTGGAGTTTCTGGTGCTTCAAACTGAATCTCTCCGGAGTCAATCATGTCTTGGACCTTGTTCTTCAGAGCCCAATAGTTGTCTGTAGTATGCCTCGGGCTATCAGAATGGTATGCGCACCTATCGTTGGGATGATAGTTAGGAGCATAAGTGTTTGGATTCCGGAGAGGAGCCCTTAAGGTAATCAGCCCTGCCTTCAACATTTGCTGTAGCGCTTGATCCAGTGACATGTTGATCTTAGTGAACTGTCTCTTGGGTGCGACCTCCTTACGTTGCTGCCCCTGTCCTTGTTGAGCAGGCCTAGGATTAGAGATCTGGGTTGCCCCTATATGTTGATCATGGCGACCCTTTTTACTATGCACATCATTGGACTCCTTCTTCCTACTGTAAGGCTTTTTATGAGCATCAGCAGGTGTAGCTTCTTGAATCTTTCCAGCCTTGATACCAGCTTCAATCCTCTCCCCGGTCAAGATCAAATCTGTAAACCCAGCAGAAGAATTCCCAATCAGATGGTTGAAGAAAGGACTAGACAGGGTCCCCAAGAACGTGTCAACGAGCTCACGATCAGTTAAAGGTGGCTGCACCCTTCCAGCCAGGTCTCTCCACCTTTGCGCATATTCCTTGAATCCTTCACACGTCCCTAGTGACATACCCTGGAGTTGGGTACGTGTAGGAGCGAGGTCGGCATTATACTGATACTGCTTATAAAAAGCAGTTGCCAAGTCCTCCCAGTTACGAATACTGGTTCCATCCAACTGATAGAACCATTCGAGCTGAGTCCCTGAAAGACTTTCCTGGAAGAAATGGATCCATAGATTCTTGTCTGCCGTGTAGGGCTGGATCTTCCTTGCGTATGAACGGAGGTGCAGCTTAGGACAGGAATCCCCGTCGTACTTTACAAAGGCAGGTGCCTTGAACTTGTGAGGGATCACCACCCCAGAAGATAAACCTAGGTCCCCAAAGTCCAACCTAGGCACACGTTAGATATCCATAGCATTTAACCGGTCCTCCAGCTGTTTGTACCTGTCCTCAGCAGGAGGGTACTGTTCATCATTGAAATCTGTCTCGGTGTCAGAGACTACGGGACTAGGAACCCTTCCCTCTTGGTGACTGCCTTCCCCAATAGATGGAGTAGTCCGCTCAACTTCATTCTGCAGTGTATTTCCAGATCTGCGTCTAGGGTTGAACAAAACAGTCCTCTTCTTCTTTTTTTCTCAAAAGCAAAGTCTTCAATTCCTGTTGTCCTTGTGCTAAGCTCATGACCAGCTCCTGGAACTGGGCGTTCTGGGCCTGGAGGGCCTTGATAGCTTGTTCATTGGATGATTCAGGATTCATGATGACTGCTGAAATAAACAGCGAAGAAGGTAAGTGGCCTGTCAAAAGGGTACCTGTAATGCAATGATGTGCATGTATGCATGCAATGTTTTCAAGGATCTCGCGAGGTAAACAGAGAAACTTGTCAGAATTTGCATTTGGGTAGCTTGATTGAAGGAAATTCATGTTGCTGAGAGTCCTTCTTTAAGAGTCAAAGCTCACCATGTCGAGTGGGTCATAGCCCCTGACTCAAGTTATCAACCTTGTCTAGAGGAAAATAAATCCCCTTTACCCCTTGCTGGACATTTAATTCATCATGACCTGCATCACAAAACCCTTGAGGTCCTTGAAATGGACTAGTCCTTATGTAGGATGCATGCAATAGTATGATGGTATGATGTTATGCTATGCGTGGAGTAATGTAGGTAAACCCTGTTATGAGTCCAGATTAAGGACTGTAAACAAAACCTGCAAGAAACTCAAGTGTCAGATAACAAGTATGCAAGTAGTCAAGTTTGAAGGCACACAAGTCACACAAAGAGCCCTTAGAGTTTAGGCCAGCATGGAGTTTGGGATACTACCCTCTTGAAGTTGGTGGGCTCAAAACCTGTCCTATCAAAAGTAACTGGGTTCTAAGGAGCTCAATATCATAGGGTTGTTTTCTATGTTCATTGTTTTGATTTAGCCACTGAACTGGCGATCAAAATATTCCAAGAAAACAACCCTCAATGAGTGTAGTATCGAGTATCAACCAACTTCGGACTGCACCAAAGTCAGTCATCTCACTACCCCTAAAGAGGCCAGGATGGTCAAGTAAGGTTCCTAAGGTCAGTTGATGCTTCACGACACCACGCGGCGGCCCTGTACTCTCCTTGACTTGACTCAAGGGTTATCGGTACTCACCAAAGTGCCACATCAATGTAGCAAACTGCTTCAACCGTGTCGGTATACCCCGCACAGTTCCCTCACAGTTTGTTACTACTTTCTAAGAAGGTATCCCCCAGATCCGGGTTAGGATCTATGAAACTCCTAAGACAGGCCCATAATTTTAAAGCAAACAGATCAAGCACTTGAAAACATGATGATGAACTATTCCTAAGGTACACCCCACTTATATGTCCCCAGCAGAGTCGCCAGTTCTGTGATCGGTGGAAATAGAACTGACTGTTTTTTAAGTTGGTTTCGCGAAATGTCGCGGTAAGCATGAGTCGCCACTGTCTTTTATGTTCTCCAACATGGAAAGGACAAAAGCACAGCAAAATTCCTTCTTTGAGAATGTTTCTCGGTTCGGGAGGTAGATTTATAGAAAGGGAAGGTGTTAGCACCCTTTCTATCCGTGGTTATCCACGGGCTCTTAGGTACTTGCTCTTATGTTTTCAAAATTTGTTTGCTTTTCAAGTGTGTGTGGGTTTTGAAAAAAGTTTCGTTTGAAAAATTTCTAAGTAACTCTTGTATCAATCCTCAAGAGTGTATGAAAAATTTGTTTGAAAACTTTTAGAAAGTGGGAGTGCGAAAAGTTGTTTTGTTTGTTTGAAAAGAGCAAGTACCCAGGAGAATCTACCTACTCTAAGGAATTAGGCTGTGTAAGAGTCCTTTAGATAGTGCTATCCCACCATTGAGGGGTAGGTAGCACCATCGTTGGAGGTATTCAGGTCAATTCGATTATCGGGACAATGTGGTCACCGAAGCAATAGTAGGACACCTTAGAAGTAACCTTAATGTCCTAGATCCTTTTTATCCGAGGCAACCGTTTCGAGGTAACTGGATCTTTAGACAGGAGGGAGACCTCTAAGACACCCTATACTTGATGACCAAGTTCGAGGCAACGAGTGAGGCGTACCCTAAGAGTGGCATGTGCTTGTGTGTTGTTTTTCAGTTAATTGTCTTTGTACATGTTATTTGTGAGCTACGGATTAATTTTATTTTACATACATTCTTGCAGGCATATTAGCAGTTAGGGGTGCAGAAAGTAAATTGCGGAAATGTAAATCTAGCTATTACAAGGCGCGGGTCTATACATCGCCAAAAGCAAAAACCCGTTTTTGAAAAGTAAATGCAGAAAATTAAAGAAAGCAATAAAATCCTAATTACTATTACATCCTCTGTACAGATACATAAATATAATGAAAATAAATAAACACGCGCGAATGGAAATTTAATCGGGAACGTCCTAAGGGTTTTGACCATTTTTTGAATAAGAATGAGATTTGTCTTTTTTTTTTTGTAATTAATGAAATTAAAACTAATAACTAATTAATTAATTAATTAAGAAAATGTTTTTTTTGTATTTTTATGTTTTTAATGAAAATAAAATAAAAAGAAATTAAAAGTTGAAAGTTCTAATTCTAAATTAATTTTACTTATTAAAAAAATGTTGAAATTGTTCTAATTACACAACTAATTAATTAATATTAAAATTTATTTACAAAATAAGTTAATAAATAATAAAATGTTTTTTTTTGGTTTTATTGAATTTTATGGGAAAAAATTAGTTTGTTAGGTTAATTAACAATAATGATAATAATTAAAAAAAGAAAATAAAAAGAAAAGGAAAATAGAAAAAAAAAGAAATAGAAACCAATGGGGGTGTTGATGGCCCAATGGAGGTGTGAAGCCTGGAAATTGCTGGCCCATTAACCAGCCTTGTTGACTTTTGGAGATTGCCTAGAGCACGTTGACTGGAGAATATAGTGTTCATCACTTTTTGGCCCTCGGATTGATGATCATGGCCATTTGGCATGTGGAATGCTGAAGGTTCATGGTGAAACGCACTGGGCATCAGCGTGGTATGATGGATCTTAGGACGTGGCAAGGGTTGCTTTAGCTTCAGAGGATGGCAAAGAAAAGAGTCACGTTCTCCTTTTGGCCTGAAAATGCTTGCAATACTCCTTTTGATCTCACACTTTTTTTTGACACTTTTTGGATTTTGCTCTGGCCGTTTGTGTAATGTTCAGGTTGTGAATGAGGCTTGCAAGGCTTGCATATGTAGTAATGAGTGAGAATAAGTCACATTTAGGAGCCTTTAACCATTGCAATTAAGCTTTGGATTTTGTCTTAACCACCATTAAAGGCCTTTCAAAGCTTGTTCAAAATTTGAATTTTCATGCCTAAATGAGCTTAGCACGAAATTGGTAGGTTGCAAATGCTTCATGAAGGCTATTCAAACCATAAGATACCATTTAATTAATTTTTTTAGATTTACTTGAATTATTATGGATTAAAATGAATTAAATCCATAAAAATTAAATAAAAATAGAAAAATAATTATTTGGTCTTGAAATTGATCATGGGACACGTGGGTGGCATAACAACGCTGAATCAAGTGGAAAAAAGTGGGCCCTTTTGTCAAAAATTGAAGTTTCAAGGATAGTTGACTTTTGCCATTTCACAAAAATTGCTCAACTTCTCCAATGCATATCTTGCTCAATTTTGATCATATGAACATGTTCTTGGACATTTTGGAAAGGTCTTGAAGTCCTCTAACCAATGCCTTTGGTCCCATGTCATTTGAATATACCAATCTCAAGTTATGGTCTTTGACTTAAAGTGCCTTTTTGTTGACTTTTGAAAATGACCTATAATGTTAAAATTGATAACTTCTTGTGAGAGAATTTCTTGGACTTGGAATGTGAAGATGAGTTATAGGAAATGGCATCCCCTTCAAAATGAGCATTGGATGAGATTTTTCTGATGAACCATGAAAAAGTTATGCCTTGGTCAAGTTACAGTTGACTTTTCAACTGTCCAAAAATGAAAACTTTTGGATCTTGATGATTTTTGAGCCATTCTTGTGGAATCATGATCCAGACTTGATCAAATGATGATTGTGGCTTCAAAATAAGATGTTGACAAAAAAATTTGACTTTTGACTGCCAAATGACCATTTTACCCCTACAGTTGACTGTGGAGCAACTAGGGTTTTTGACTGTGCAACTTGACCTTGTGAGCCTTGAAACTTGACATGTAGGTGCTTGACAATGTATATGAGCATATGGGACTTGATTGAGCCCTTGAAAACCTCAACTTCCTTGCAAGAACCAAAACCCTAATTTGACTGGCTTAGGAGGGTATTTGAACTGTGCAACCCTTGAGTAGACTTGAGCAAATTGAGATGATGCTTGTCAAAACTTTGAAGAATATGGGAGGGAAAATTTTGGGGTACAACATGTAGCATATTCAAAGATGAACCAGTATCAACCAGGATATGGGCCAAAGTAGTGCCCCTGCATTCGACAGAGACATGCAACGCCTCATTGTGTTTCCTCCCTCTAGGTGTCAAGTCAGCATCAGAAAAGCCTAAACTGTTGTCAGCTGTTAAATAGGCCACATAATCTTTGAACTGATCAGTAGAGGTTTCCTGTGGCACATAGGCAGTTTTGAGAAATTTCACCAAGGCCTTCGCATGAGCCTCGGAGCACAACAGTAAATCTAGCATAAAAATCTTTGAAGGAGTATGTCCTAGCTGTTCGACTGTGTTGTAGTCACTTCTCTTTATAATTTTAAAAATTTCTTCCATCTCCTTCTTGGAGTATTCTGGGATAGATACTTATTGCGCCTTCATCCGGACAGGCTCAACCAAAATTCCTTTTCCCCGAGTCTCGGTCGACTCGGTGGTAGGGGTGTCACCTATTTCTTACCAACAAATGGTTTTCTCACAGCACTGAAGGACGCGTCCTTTTGGATCTTCCCACTCTTAATCCCAGCTTACACTCTTTCCTCGGTTAAGATTAATTCAGTGAAGCCGACTGAGGAGCTTCCAATTAGATGATTAAAGAAAGGACCAGACAGGGTACCCCAAAACATGTCTACTATCTCCCTTTCAGATAGGGGAGGCTGGACTCTTCCTGCTAAGTCCCTCCACTTCTGAGCGTAGTCTTTAAAACCCTCGTTCGAACCCATAGCCAGACTTTGGAGTTGAGTACGGGTGAGAGCAAGGTATACGTTGTATTGATACTGTTTATAAAAATCAGCGGCCAGGTCTTCCCAATTATGGATATTGGCTCTCTCCAGTTGATAGAACCAATCTAGCTAAGTCCCAGATAGACTATCCTGAAAGAAATGGACCCATAAATCTCTGTCAGCAGTGTGAGGCTGTATCTTCCTCACATAAGATCGGAGGTGCATTTTGGGACACGAAACCCCTTCATACTTAGCAATCAATGGTGCGTTGAACTTTGGTGGAATAACAATCCCAGATACCAAACCTAGCTCTTCAAAGTCCAACCCGAGCACTTTCTGAATCTCCATTGCACTTAGACTCTCTTCCAGATGTTTGTATTTGTCGTCAGCCAGAGGATACTGCTCTTCAGAGTAATCATTTTCTTCTTCCTCTTCAGATTCTGGATGGCCAGTCACTTCCTTGCTTTTCCCTTCTTGATTATCCTTTTCACCTGATGATGTTGCGAAGTCTAGGGTCTGTCTGGCTGGCCCCAGGAACCTTCTTCCCAGATTCAAAACACCGGTTAATTTCTTCGCTTTCTTCTTCTTTTCTTTGATCAACAAAGTTTTCAAATGCTCTTGTCCTTTTACCAAAGTCAAGAACATTTGTTGAAACTAAGCATTCTGCGCCTGAAGATCTTTTACTGTCTGCTCAAGATCCATCTTACTGAAATAAACATTAGAAAGATAAGGAGACCTGTTGTAAGAAACATGTTTGTGTTATGATGAATGAAGATGCATATGCAATGATTTCAAGGAAATTAGAGATTTAAATTTTCTTTACACAAAAAGAAACACGCGTTATATTAATAAATCAAAGTTTGAGTACATCATGCCTCTTTAGGCTTACAATGAGAGAAATAGAATATAAAATTCTAAGACAAAAAAGTTGAACACATCCTCTTTGGTGCGATGTAGGCGTTCAGACTCCGCTCCTCATGAAGCTGCTTGGTGAGTTCCAGAACCTTCTTCTCGCTGGTGTAGAATTGGGCCTCAAAAGTGTCTCTCTCCCCTTTAAGCTGTATCTAATCCCTTTGCAAGTCTTCGAGAGAGGTGGGCATGTTGGGATGAAGGATAGTGTATGGGACATCTCCTTCTACAACAGGCTATATGATAACCAGGAGAATAGAGGGGTAAGGCATCATAAGACTTTGAGCACGAGCTCGTACCCATTTGAGATAAGGCTCAAGAGGGATGTAATTCTTGTGCCGCAGCGTCTTGCTATCAACTCTATGTACCATGCCCCAAGCTCCCATGAACCTTTTGCGGTAATCCTGAGCATTATTCTCGTAGTCGAAGATGATTCCTTGAATAAGTGCATCATGAGGACCATCCGTTCTTGCATATCCAAACTGTCGTAGTGCCAAACAAGGATTATAAGTGATTCCTCCCCTAATGCCTAAAAGAGGGACATTAGGGAATTCTCTGCATCGACCAATGATGATAACATTCTCCGAGAATCGGGGACAACAATGAATGCCTGAATGTGTAAGAGTCATTAGCCTTCGAGACCATCTCAAGCCCTGTTCATTCTTCAAGATGGATCGGGGTAGGTGTGAAATAAACCACCTAGCCAAAAGAGGTGTGCAGCACAGAAGGGTTCCTCTCCTCTTTACAGTGATAGTATGCAACGAATGTAGGATATCTCCAAGCAGAGTAGGTACCGAATTACGTGAAAGGAAAATCTTAACCGCATTCACGTCTATGAGCTGGTCCGGATTAGGAAACAGTACCAAACCATAGATGAGAAGGGATAACACCTCTTCAAAAGCTTGTAAGTCCAAGGTATCCCAAAAATGATGAGCTTTCTCGAATAAGAACTTAGCCAAAAAACCCTTGACACCTCTCTTGGTTTCCCAATTTGCTACTACGTCAGACCGTTGTAAGGACAGAGCTTTAGCAATATCTTAAGGTTTAGGGTTTCTTTCCATACCATTGAAAGGCACTTCATTAAGGGTAGGCACCCCCAACAATAGAGAAAACTCCTCTATAGTAGACACTAACTGATAATCCGGAAAAGTGAAGCAGTGATGTAGAGGGTCAAAGAATTGAAAGAGCATTTTTAACATTTCTTCATCAGGGTTTGAGGTGACCAAGCTGAGAAGTCGACCATATCTTTCAGTGAATGGAGAGCTTTCGGGAACCCTTGATACCAAATCCTTAAGCTGGGGAGGTACTTTTATCAGACTGACTTGGATAATGAATCTGCGGGCGAGTGCCATGTCCTACAAAACAAGATAAAAATAAACCCTAAGAATCCTTGAAATGGTTAGAATGACATGCTATGTTATGATGTCATGGTTATGCTCAGATACAACAGATATAGCAAACACAAGCAAGTCTCATAGAGACCTTAGGTTTAAGGCTTGCATGGATTTTAAGGTAATACCCTCTTGAAGTCGGGTTGGCTCAACATGTCCTAAATATAGTAACCGGGTTCTAAGGGATCTCAATATCACCGGTCTTTCCCCCAAATCTCGTTCCGATAGACAATTGACTTGCCACCAAACAAAACTCAAGGGTCAAACCTCAATGAGTGTAGCATCGAGTATCAACCGACTTTGGATTTACACCAAAGACGACTACCTCACTACGTCCTAAAAGCCAAGTTGGTCAAATAAGGTGCTAAGGTCAGTTGATGCTTTATGATACCACACAGCGGCCCCGTATTCTCCTTGATTACTCAAGGGATACCGGTACACACTAAAGTATCGCATCAACGTAGCTACTGTTTCAACCGTGTCGGTATACCCCTCACAATTCCCTCATAGTTTATTGCTACTTACCTAAAAAAGGTGCCCCATATCCGGGTGTAGGATCTTTAGTAAGCCCAAACAAGGAACCATAATGTAAAGAATGCAAGTCAAACAAGGAGAGCAAGTAAATGTGATCTAGCCCTAAGGTAACCCAACTTTTAAGATTATTCCCCAGCAGAGTCGCCAGTTCTGTAACACGGTGGGAGAACTGACTTGGTTGTTTTGCGTTTGATCGGAAATATGCGGTTAGCAAGAGTCGCCACCGACTTTTCTTTTATCCAAAAGGAAAGGCTAAAAAGAACAGGAAAGACCTTTAGAGATGTTTTCTTGAGTTCAGGAGGGGGGGGGTATATTATGAAAAGGGAAGGTATTAGCATCCTTTTCATCCGTAGTTATCTACGGGCTCTTAGTTGCTTGCTAGATCACTTTCTTTTGTTTGAAAATGTGCTTTGTGTAGTTTTTGAAAGTATTTTGAAAATGGCGCCGTCGTTTAGGCAAACTTTGTAATGATTCTCATTCGTAAGAATGTATACAAAAGTGTTGATCCTTTTAAAATGTTTTCAAGTTTGAAAGGTGTTTTAAAAGTGTTGGTGTTTGTTTTGAAAATAGAAAGGATGTTTTGGTTTGAAAATGAGCAAGCAACTAGGAACATTCTACCTACTCAAAAGTATTTCATGTTTATTTCCTCTTTCCTTTGACATTGTTATCTTACCATTGATTTGGTAAGTAACCCTATCTTTGGATGTAAAAGGGACGTGCAGGGGTCATTGTATAGCCATGATTAGCAAAGTTGTAAGATATCTTAGCATTTTCTTTAAGGGACTAAGATCATTTTTGAAAGACAACTTTGATAGCGTCATCGAGGGACTATGATCTTGTATTTTGTTTGTTTTTGCTAAGATACCTCACATGCATAATATGGCTATTTTATAGGCAACAAAGTGGATTCACCCTAAGGGTGTATGTGTGCAAGTGTATTAATTTACATGCATTTTTTTGTCTTGAATTAGGATTTTCTAAGCATTGATTTTATCTTTCCATACAAACCCTAATTTACTAGCATTTATATAAAGCATTAAATTGCGGAAAATAAAAATACTTAAGCTATTACATCAATAGGGGAGGGGGTGTACAAATTTACAAATGGGGAAATTACAAGAAAATTAAATCTAAATAATTATTACAACCATATTGAATATTGTACAAAATTGAAAATAAAAATTGCAAGAATGTAAATGGGAAAAGAAATAATTTTTTTTTTATGAAATGGGTTTAGTCTTGACCTAATTAATAAAAATGATTAATTAAAGTTAAATAAAAATTAAACCTAAACTAATTAAGAAAAGAAATTAAGTTTGAAGCATTTTTAGGGTTTTTTATGAAAGGGTTTAAACTTAATGAAAATAATATGGTAATTAATTAATTAAAGAAAACCTAAATTCTAAGTTAATTTTAAATAATAAAAATAATAAAATAACTAAACTTAAATCTAATTATTATTAAGAAAAATAAATTAAGTTTGTTTAAAAAAATGTTTTTTTTAGTTTTATAAGGAAAGTAAACTATAAGTATATAAATAATAAACAAAAATATACTTTTCATTTTTTTATTAA
Source organism: Vicia faba (assembly GCA_948472305.1). NCBI lineage: Eukaryota > Viridiplantae > Streptophyta > Magnoliopsida > Fabales > Fabaceae > Vicia > Vicia faba. The sequence continues at coordinate 268,876,855 of OX451738.1, read as the reverse complement.
TAAAAATAAAAATAATAATAAAAATAATAATAATCATAAAAATAATAGAGAAAATAAAATAAAAATAAAATATAAAGAAAAAGTCAGGGAGGTGTGAAATTAAACTTGGGAGTTTGTTAGAAAAATAGTTTTTTTTATCTGGCCCAAATGATATTTTTGTTTAGAAATCAGGAAAAAAAAGGTTTAAACCTGTGTGGTAGCAAGCAAGCAGGGGGTGTGGTGCAGAAAAATGGAGAAAGCCTAAAGCTGGGCCCAGGCGCTGTAAAGAAACAAAAATATGGAAAAAAAAGTATGAAAAATAACAAAAGGCAACGCGCTGGATGTTGAACCCACGCCCTCTTGGTTACCAGCGCACTGCCTTACCACTGGAGTGGCTATACATTCGTTAACATTGACAGAAAAATAAATACATAACATAAAACTTGCCCTGACTGTACTTCATCTTCAACCTCCAACCAAAGGACTTGTAACTTGCTCATTCCTCAACCATTTTTAAAAATTTAAACATGAAACTTGTGTATTTTTTCATCACGAATCCAACCATGTAACTAATTTAAGCTAACATTCAAAGGTAAAGATGGATTTATGAAAGTACCAAATTCTGATCTAAATGTTTCAGCAAGTTTAAACTCAAAATTCTTCATGCTCAAGCAACATAAATGAAATATATGGACATGTATAGTTTCAGGGCAATGATGTCTACATTCTATCTTCACAAATGCAAGCCTAACAATGCCTATATGAATAGCTCAAAAGTCATAAAACTCACCTTGCAAGAGGGTATCATGTTTTGAGTTTGAGCAGCTTTTGATGAGTTCCAGTGATTGGGTTAGCTTCCTCAATATCCCAGGAAGCTAATGTGATGCTTGGCTTGAGATGAAAGTAGCTGAGGAGTTCTGGAGAAGTCAATTTGCAGAGCTCTATTTTTGGTTATGGAGGTTGATGAAAATGGAGTTACAGTTGTGAAACAGGGTCAGGGATGAGTTGTATTTGATGTTTAGAAGCTTTAGGAACCAAAAGGCTTGGAAACGCACGGGGGAGATATGAGTTTCAAGTTTTTGGTCAGATTATGCAAGAATAGAGTTTTGTGATACAATCCTGAGTTTTTGTGTGTTTTGGAGCTTAAGCATGCATGTGTTTTGATGCAAATGACTTGTGCATAAGTAAGGAAAAGGATGTGAGGCTTGAGAGGGTCAGAATCAAACCAATACAAGTTATGGATATGTTACTTGATTTTGAAGAAAAGTGAAAACATGGTTTCAAGGTAACGTACAAGCATGGGCTGACTTGTTAGAGGCTTGAGACAAATTTCTTTTGGGTTATAGGTCGTGTATGATCAGAAGCGAACAAGTGCAAAGCTCAAGAACAGATTTTGTGCATAAAGCTACTTTTCCAAAATGGCAATGTGCACTTTCTTCCAAAAATGGAAATAAGCATGGGCAATGCATTGAATGCTTGAGTTGAAGCCTCTAACAGTTATGCCAAACATTAATTATGGAGTGCCAAGCAAGTTTGAGGCCTGCAAAGCAAATATTGTGCAGCCTAGCATGGATTTGAATTCTTGTTCTTCATGAAAATGACCTATAATTCAAGAATGAAATGCCAACTTCATGCCTTCGATTCTCCTTGCTCAAACATGATCTCAAGGAGTTCTTGGACATTTTAGAAAGCTTGTAATGTGATATACAACCCCTCTTTGAATCACTTTTGAAAATTCCACTTGGAACTATGTGAAAAATTACCATGAAGTTGGGTTAAAATCCTGCCTAAACTAGGGCAAAATTTTTACTAAGTGTTTAGTTTCATGAACATGTATTCACAAAATCATTACGTGAAATCCATGCATTTATAGGAGAACTTGTGTAAAGCAATGTTTTATATCTCATTGAGATCTACAACTTTCATGTTGAAAGTTTCCTTTGAATCGTCTTGCATCATGGTGAAAAATTGGCTCAAAGTTGTGAAAAAATATGAAGTTTTCAACACTTAGAAACATTTCTAAGTTTGAAAATTTTGAATTTTCAAAATGAAATCTTGACTTTTTGATTTCTTTATGAACAAGTTCATATTTTGACATGTTTTTATGAATTGTGATCTTTGACACTTGATTTAGACCAAAAAAGTCAAAGTTTGACTTTTTAGTGTGTAGTTGACTGAAAATCAACTATCAATAAAATGACCTTGAGCAATATTTTGAGTCATGCCATTAGGTAAAAATGATTCAATTGAAACCTTGAGACCATGTCTCAAACCAATTAACCATTTGCTAGGTCAAAAATCAGAAATTGCCCTTTCTTAGTCAAAACCCTAATTTTGACCATTTTACCCTTTTGATGATCTGATCAAATTTATTGAGGAATTGTGGTCTAAACTTGATCAAATGACATATAGTAGTCTATAATGTCGATATGGATAAAAAATATAAAGTTTGACTGTAAATTGACCACATTTGACTTTTTCCCCAATATAGTTGATTTTTAAGTCAACTGACTGAGCAAAAATGTGATCCAAGACTTGAAACTTGATATGAGAAATATTGGGGGCCCATAATGATCTATGAAAGTAATATGAGACATTAAAAGTTCAATTATCCTTGTGCAATCTTAAACCCTAATTTCAGTCATCAATGCTTAAGGAGGTGTCTTGAGCTAATCAACCCTTGTGCAGTCTTGAACCAAAGGAGATCTTGTAAGAAAATACTTGATAAGTGAGAGGGAAAATTTTGAGGTACAAAAATATGCATGTGAGGCGTCTTAGCAAAAACAATCAAAAATATAAGATCATAGTCTCTTGATGACGCTTCAAATGTTGCCTTTCAAATTATCTTAGTCCCTCGAGAGAAATGCTAAGATATCTCACAACATTGCTATCATGACTATATGATGACCCGCGCCCGTCCCTTTACATCCAAATATAAAGCTTCTTACCAATCAATGGTAATATAGCAACATATAAAGAAGGAGGAAAAGAGCAAAGACTTTTGGAGTAGGTAGAAACGTTCTTAGTTGCTTGCTCATTTTCAAATACAAACACATTTTCAAATGCACCAACACTTTCCATGAAATATTTTCAAAAGTCCAACACTTTGTATACATTCTTATAGAGACAAGAATCATTACAAAGTTTTCCTAAACGAAGGCGCTTTTCAAAAATACTTTCAAAAACCACCACAAAGCATACTTTCAAACAAAGCAAGTGATCTAGCAAGCAACTAAGAACCCATAGATAACTATGGATGAAAAGGGTGCTAACACCTTCCCTTTTCATAATCTACCCCCCAAACTCAAGAAAATAATCTCAAAGGTCTTTCTTGTTCTTTTTACCCTTTCCTTTATCAGATAAAAGAAAAGTCAGTTACAACTCTTGCTATCCGCAACAATTGCGATCAAACGCAAAACATCCCAAGTCAGTTCTCCCACCGTGTTACTGAACTGGAGACTGTGCTGGGGACAAACTTAAAAATGGGGTTACCTTAGGGCTATATCATCTTTACTTACTTTTCTTTGTTTGACTTGTTTGCTTTACATTTTGGTTCCTCGTTTGGGCTTGTTTTGATCCTCTACCCAGATCTGGGATACCTTTTAGGTAAGTAACAATAAGTTGTGGAAACTGTACGGGGTATACCAACATGGTCTAAGCAATAGCTATGTTAGTGTGACACATTTTTTGGTATCGGTAGTCCTTGAGTAGTCAAGGAGAATACAGGGCCGCTGTGTGGTGTCATGAAGCACTAACTGACTTTAGAACCTTTATTTGACCAACTTGGCCATTAGGAAGTAGTGAGGTAGCCGACTTTGGTGTAGTCTGAAGTTGGTTGATACTCGATACTACACTCATTGAGATCGAACTTTCGGGATATTTCGATCGCTGTTAAAGAGGCTTGCGCTGAAACAATGCCCGATGAAGAAATATCAGTGATATTGAGATCCCCTAGAACCCGGTTACTATTACTAGGACAGGTTGAGCCAACTAAACTTCAAGAGGGTACTTACCTATAAAACTCCATGCAAGCCTAAAACTAAGGACTTGTTTGCTTTGTGTGTATATGTTTGCTTGTACATAACATCATAACATCATACCATTGCATTTTTGCACTAACCATTTCAAGGATTATTGGGATTTATCTTTGTTCTGTTTTATAGGACATGGCTTCCACACGCAAGAATACTATCCAAGTCAATCTCGTAAGAATACCTTCTCAACTCAAAGAGTTATCATCGAGGGTTCCTGAGAGTTCTTCATTCATCGAAAGACATGGTCGACTCCTAAACTTGGTTACCTCTAGTATTGATGAAGATATGATGAAAGTTCTTTTCCAGTTCTTCGACCCTTTGCACCATTGCTTTACCTTTCTCGATTACCAGCTTGTGCCTACTATGGAAGAATTTTCTCAATTCCTGGGGATTCCTATTCTCAATCAACTACCTTTCAACAGTACTGAAAGAGACTCAAGCCCTGAAGAGATTTCCCGAGTGCTACACTTGTAACAATACGATGTCACGGCTAATTGGGAAACAAGAAGTGGTGTCAAAGGATTCCTAGCCAAGTTCCTATTGGAGAAAGCCCAAGATTGTTGGAACACCCTGGATTTACAAGCTTTTGAAGAAATCTAGGCCCTTCTCATCTATGGGATGGTTTTATTTCCAAATCCTGACCAACTTATAGATGTAAATGTTTTCAAAATCTTCATGTCTTGTAATCCGGTGCCTACTTTGTTGGGAGATATCCTGCATTCTCTCCACTCTCGCACCATGAGGAAAAGAGGAACCCTCATGTGTTTCACTCCTCTATTGGCTAGATATTTTGTTTCGCACATCCGCTGATCCGTTGTGAAGAACGAGCAAGGTTTGAGATGGTCCAATAGGTTGATGTTGCTCAGACATTCGGATATTCATTGGTGTTCTTGATCTTTGGAGAAGATTACTATAATTGACTATCGTGGGGAATTCCCTAATGTCCCTCTTCTTGGCATTTGGGGAGGTGTCACTTACAACCCTTGATTAGATTTACGATAGTTTGGGTATTCCCGAAGAGATGGTCCTCATGATATGCTCATCCAAGGAGTGGTGTTCGATTACGAGAGCGAAAATCAAGGCTACCGCCAGAGGTTTGTGAGAGTTTGGAGGATGGTAAACAAAGTGGATAGTAAGACGCTGGGATGCAAGAATTCTATTCCCCCTGATCCTTAACTTAGGTGGGTAAGAGCTCATGCTCAAAAGCTCGTAATGCCTTATCCCTCCGCCCTACTTGTTATCGTGGAGCCTGTGGCTGAAGAAGATGTCCCGTACACTGTCCTCTATCCCAACATGCCCACTTCTCTTGAAGACTTCAAAAGGGTTAGATTCAGATAAAAGAAGAGCGAGACACCTAGAAGCTCAGTTCTACAAAAGTGAGAAAAGGGTTTTGGAGCTTACAAAGAAACTCCATGAATAACAGAGCTTGAACGCCTACCTTGCACCAAAGAGGATGCGTTTGAACTTTTTGTCTTAGAAATTTACTTTGTAAGCCTAAGAGGCATGTTGTAACCATTTTGAACTAATTAATGCAATTTGAAGTTTGTTCATTCTTTATCTAGACGAATTTAAATCTTACAAATCCTTGAAATCATTTGCATACACACTTTTCATGCATCATAACATAACAGGTTTTCCATGACAAGTTTCCTTATCTTTCTGTTGCTTATTTCGGTAAGATGGATATCGAGAAAATAGTGAAAGACTTGCAAGCACAAAACTCACAATTTCAAGAGACTCTGCTGACCCTGGCCAAGGGACAACAAGAGTTGATGACATTGCTGGCATCCAAAAAGAAACCAAAAAGGAAAGCCCTAGTCAACATGGGTAAAAGATTCAGAGAGCTGATCCTCCAGATACCAATAGTTGAAGATTCGTCCGAGGAAGATAAAAATCAAATTGGAAATACAAGGAGTACCCAGGATGGGTGTACTAATGATCGAGTGTCTGATGATGAAGACTATTTTGACGAGCAGTATCCTCCTGCCCATGAAAAGTACAAGCAACTAGAGGATAGACTGAAGGCCGTTGAGATTCAAGTCATCCCTGGTTTGGATTTTGATGATTTGGGTTTAATATCTAGGGTTGTCATTCCCCATAAATTCAAGATACCAGTCTTTGTCAAATATGATGGGGTTTTCTGCCCAAAGCTTCACCTAAAGTCTTACATGCGCAAAATACAACCGCACACCACCGACAATAAACCCTGGGTTCACTTCTTTCAAGAAAGCTTGGCTAGGACTCAACTAGAGTGGTTTTAAAAATTGGAAGGTTCCCGTATCCATGCCTGGGAAGACTTGGCCACTACTTTCTATCACCAATACCAATACAATGTCGACCTGGCACCGACTATAGTTCAACTACAAGACATGACGATGGGTAAAAACGAAGGGTTTAAAGAGTACACCCAAAAGTGGAGGGATCTTGCCAGTAGGGTCCAACCGCCGTTAACTGATAGGGAACATATTGATATGTTTATGAGTACGTTATCTGGTCCTTTTTTAAACTTATTGGTTGGTTGTTCTTCATCCGGTTTCACCATGCTGATCCTGACCGGTGAAAGGGTTGACAGCGGAATCAAGAGCGGGAAAATCCCCATGGCGTTTGCTTCCACCTCCAACCCCATAAAGAAACCCTTCACCAAGAAGAAAGAATCTAATTTTATGTATGGGTCAAGGGCCCATACCAAGAAGGATAATCGTCCGCCCGTTAATGTTGTTCGGATTTCTAACCCAACTCCTGTTCAAAGACAATCTTTCAATCATCAACGATTTGAGGCTCCACAGAGACAATTCACAAGGTTAGGCATGTCGCTATCCCAAGCCTTACAACAACTGTTAAAGGCTAACTTAGTGACACTGCGTGATCCTCCGTCCAATCCGGATGCCTCCTCACCTAAATACAATCTGAATACCAAGTGTGCATATCATTCAAATAGCCCCAGGCATGAGACCGATCAATGCTGGGCACTCAAGAATAAAATTCAAGACTTAATAGACAACAAGACAATCGAATTCGATCCGCCTACAATTCCAAATGTGATAATGGCACCAATGCCAAACCATGGCAAAAGTGTCAATGTAATCGAAGACACCATTTTTGTTTCCTCCGTCAAAGACTTAACTACTCTGTTAACTGTTATCAAAAAGGACTTGCTGAGAGCCGGGGTTTTCCCTGTCTGTTTGAAGAACTATGATTGCTGCGCCACCCAAATTAATGGATGCAAATGGCTGAAGGAAGGCGTTCAACGCCTGATGAATAGTCATGAGATCCTATTTGAGAAAACTCCGTCTGCCAAAAGTTTGATGAAAAAGATTGACAATCTCTCCATCATAACGATTTCAAACAAGCCTCTTAGGATCTCCTCAAAGGGTCCTATCAGGATTTCGAATGAACCAAATGTTTCTCCTCTGATAATTACTACCCCTGGGCCAATTTCATACTTTTGCAATAAAGCAGTGCCGTGGAAATACGGTGCTAAGGTGTTTTACCATGGAATAAAGCGAGATGCTTGGATTGAAGAAAGAAAGGATGATGACATTGGTAATATTACTGGATCTAGTAAGGTGACAAGAACTGGGAGAATATTTTTGCCAAACATTTCACCACCAGCTGCTACAACGACACCTGTTCGCATCACCACTGGTAAGTCTGGTGCAGGCATTAAAGGTAAAGAGAAAGTGGTTGAGCCTGTTGAGACAGAGACGCCTGCAAAAGCTGTTGCTGCTGAGGAACCTTATGCTCAAGAAATGGAGGAAATCTTAAAGATTATAAAGAGGAGTGATTTCAAGATAGTGGAGCAGCTGGGGCAAACCCCTTCCAAGATCTCCATGTTATCTTTTCTACTTTGTTCCGATGCTCATGCCCAGGCATTGATCAAATTCTTAAAGAAGGCTCATGTCCCTCATGAGACCATAATTGACCAGTTTGAAAATTGTGTGGCAAGCTTGACAGTCGACAACAATTTGGGGTTCTCGGATGCTGATCTGACACCACTTGGAAGAAACCATAACAAAGCTCTACATGTTTCTGTTGAATGTAAAAGGACTACCCTAGCACATGTTTTGGTTGACATTGGCTCTTCTTTAAACGTGCTACCCAAGGGGGCTTTGGACCGTTTAGACTGTGAAAGACTAGTGTTGAAGCCGAGTGATATCATTGTGAGGGCTTTCGATGGGTCCAAAAGGACAGTTCATGGAGAGGTGGATCTCCCGATCAAAATGGGCTCACAGATTTTCAACTCTACTTTTTATATCATGGACATCCGTCCTGCTTACTCCTGTTTGCTGGGCTGCCCTTGGATCTATGGAGTAGGGGCAGTAACATCTACGCTTCACCAAAATCTAAAATACCCAGTCAAGGGAAGGATCGCCACTGTTTGTGGTGAGAAGGAGTTCATGGTAAGCCACCTCAATTCTTTCAAATATATGGAGATGGATGGAGAATTTATAGAAACCCGATGTCAGGCTTTTGAAGTTATTCCACCTATGGTTGTTGCTGCCAAAATTTCCTCTGACATGCCCAAAGCTGATAAGGTTGTGCCAAAAATGGTTTCATTCAAGGATGCTCGTGTCGCAATCGAAGAAGGAAGCTGTGATATCTAGGGGAAACTCCCCGAGATCCCATTTAAAGCAGACAAATGTGGTTTAGGTTTTACTATCAAGGCTCAGAAAGAAGTGAGGCGCGCTCGTGCGGGAAAGCCCCCTCTCTGTATTGGTAATCATGAAGTAAACGCTATGGAGGATTCTAATGATGAATGTGAATTTGAAGAATGGGTATACCCTACTACAACATAGCTCAACAATTGACACGCAAAGGACTTCGTTCCTATCTCCTTTATTGAGGAGTAATTACTTGTTTATAACTTTCTATCAATTCAAGAACCTTTTATCTGTAATATTAAACAATGAGTTTTAATCCATATGCCTTGACCGGGGCATTATGGTCCATTTGTTAAGGGTTTTATTTATGTTCATTTTATCATATGACCATTCAATATAAATCATTGGACTTTTGCATTCAAATTTTTGTGTTCATTGTCTTTCTCTTTCTTTAAATACCTTTTTCAAATAGCCATGTATCTTACATGCATGCACACACACACTCTTGCAGGTCCTCATCCACTCCGGATCTCATTGCCAATGACTCTACTATTGTCAACTATCATTTCGAACATCCACTTAACCAAGATGAAGACGAAGGCGAGGAAGATTGTGAAATACCGGGAGAACTAGCCAGACCTTTAATGCAAGAGGAAAAATCCATCCAGCCGCATGAAGAGTCAGCTAAAGTCATCAACATGGGTACCGAGACAAACAAGAAAGAGGTCAAGATCGGCGCCAACCTAGGAAGCAATGTCAAAAGCATATTGGTTCAGATGTTACATGACTATGTGGAAGTGTTTGCTTGGTCGTATGAAGATATGCCAGGGTTGGATACTGACATTGTAGTTCATCGTTTGCCAATAAAAAAAGATTGTCCTCATGTCAAGCAAAAAGTTCGTCGAATGTGGCCTGACATGTCTGAAAAGATGAAAGCTGAAGTGATGAAACAATTTGACGCAGGATTCCTAGCAGTGACATCTTATCCCCAATGGGTTGAAAACATGGTGCCGGTGCCTAAGAAAGATGAAAAGTTCATATGTGTGTAGATTATAGGGATCTGAATAGGGAAATCCCCAAGGATGACTTCCCTCTACCTCATATTGACGTCTTAGTCAATAACACCACTCAACATAAATTCTTCTCTTTCATGGATGGTTTCTCCAACTATAATAAAATTAAGATGGATCCCAAAGACATGGAGAAGACCAGTTTTGTTACGCAATGGAGCACCTTTCGCTACAAGGTCATTCCATTCGGATTGAAGAATGCAGGGGCAACATATCAAATGGCTATGGTATCTTTGTTTCATGATATGATCCATCATGAAATAGAGGTATATGTGGATGATATGATTGCAAGGTCACAAACTGAAGAAGAGAATCTCAATCACCTATACAAACTATTCGAGAGACTGAAAAAGTACAAGTTGAGGTTGAACCCTAATAAATGCATATTCGGAGTACGATCTGGAAAGCTTCTAGGTTTTGTTGTCAGTGGTAAAGGCATCGAAGTTGATCCTGCAAAGGTAAAAGCCATCCAAGAAATGCCAGTCCCCTATTCTGAAAAGGAGGTTAAAGGGTTCTTGGGTCGTCTTAACTACATCGCCCGCTTCATATATCACTTAACTGCTACTTGTGAGCCAATCTTCAAACTCTTGAAGAAAGATCAATTAGTCAGATGAAATGATGAATGCCATACCGCATTTGACAAAATAAAAGAGTATCTGCAAGAACCTCCTATCCTCATGCCTCTAGTTGAAGGAAGACCCTTGATCATGTACTTGACTATGCTAGAGATTTCTATCGGGTGTGTGTTGGGCCAACATGACGAGTATGGCCGAAAAGAGCATGCAATTTACTACCTGAGAAAAAATTTAACCGACTGTGAAACCATATATTCACTGCTCGAGAAAACTTGCTACGCTCTGGCATGGGATGCTCGCCGGTTAAGACAGTATATGCTGACTCATACCACTTTGTTGATTTCTAAGATGGACCATATCAAGTACATCTTCGAGAAACCCGCTCTTTCCGGACGGATAATTAGATGGCAAATGATCTTGACTGAATATGATATTCAATATACAACACAAAAGGCCATCAAAGGAAGTGTATTGGAAGATCATTTAGCCCATCAAGTTGTTGATGATTATCAATCCATGAACTTTGACTTCCCAGACGAGAATATCATGCTAGTAACCGACTGTGCAAAACCTGGACCGTATGATGGACCTGAACAAGGATCCTGATGGACTATGGTCTTCGATGGGGCTTCCAACGCTTTGGGTAATGGAATTGGTGCTGTGATAGTTTCTCTTGAGGGCTACCACACCCCTTTCACTGCTATACTGTGCTTAGATTGTACAAATAACATGGCTGAATATGAGGCATGCATTTTGGGTCTGAAGGCTGCCATTGATTTAAGGATCAAACATTTGAATGTATTCGGAGACTCCACTTTGGTGATTATCCAAGTAAAGGGAGATTGAGACACTAAGCATCCTAATATTACTCCTTACAAGGAGCTTGTGCTATCTCTAATTTCGTACTTCGAAGAAATCACCTTTGAACACTTCCCTAGAGAAGAAAATCAGTTAGTCGATGCTTTGGCCACAATGTCTTCTATGTTCAAGGTCAAATGGGACAACAAAGCTCCTATGATTACAATTGGGAGATTCAAAGAACCTGCGCACTGCTATGAGCTTGACACTGATGCTGATAAGCCATGGTACCATGAGGTGAAGAGATACCTTGAAGCACAAGAGTATCCCGAAGGAGCATCCAATAATGACAAAAAGTTCTTACGAAGATTCTCAGCCAAATTCTTCCTAATCAACGGAATCCTATACAAACGCAACCATGATTCTACTCTACTCTGATGTATGGACAAAAAGGAGGCAGAGGAAATTATGGAAGACATGCATGATGGCCTCTTTGGGACTCATTCTAGCGGACATACTATGGCCAAGAAAATCTTGAGAGCTGGTTACTATTGGTTAACAATGGAGATTGATTGCCATCACCACTCAAGGACTTGCCACAAATGCCAAATCTATGCTGACAAGGTCCACGTGCCTCCTATTCCTCTAAAAGTCATGAACGCTCTGTGGCCATTTGCAATGTGGGGTGTTGTACCCCAAAATTTGCCCTCCTATTTTTTCCACAAGAAATCACAGCTTCAGGTTTTCCCTGACTTTTCAGATTGGCGTAAGAATCAGTCAAACAAATTTTTTCTTATCAGTCTATCCAAATTAGGGTTTTCATGGACTCTGGAACAGCTCAAGAAGATTATTAGGGTTTGGTTGAGTTTGGCTCAGGGTTTGATCAGGCAGGCGCTTCTTTGACAATAAATCAAGAACTAGGGTTTGTGCGTGCATTCTCAGAAATAATTAATTCTATAGTTCTTTTCAATTTACTCTGGGATATGAGCTGAGGCATTTGAATTGAGAATTTGCAGTGTTTGGTTTAATCAGTAAAGGGATAAGCATATGGGCATTTGTTGTGATTGACTGTGCATTGCTATGGTTAATTGGAGCGCCGAGTTTATTATTGATTAATGCTAAGTGGCAAGACTATAGTGTTTATTAATTATTTATTTATTCTAAGTTAGAATAGTTGGGATTTACTTCCAGTTATTTTAATTTAAGAAACTTAAATAATTAAATGGACAGTGAATTGAAGAAAGAATTAACTGACAAAGAAGGATTTTTATTCATCTTTAATTGTTTGTTACAAATTATTATTTGAACACTGTAAATTTATTTACATTTTGTTTACAATAATAATATTACAAATGGTTAAAATAAAATAAAACTGTATCCTAACTTTCCTAAGTCTTCATCTTCTACTGATGCTTCCCATTGCTCAATTGATTTTCATCTGCAAAAACAAGAAAAAAAGAAAAGAAGTCAAATGGAGATAATTTAAGAATATTCTCAGACAGTTAATCATAAAAGTTCATCATTAAAGGTGGTTGGCTGGGATCAGATTGTTTTGATTTTCATCATATTTTTCTCACCCTCCTTGCAAATCACAAGAAGACTTTCTTCTTGGTTCACAAAGAGTAAAGAAAAATCAGTTTGCAAATCATTAAAGAAATGTACAAAGCCGCCTAATGCCAAAAACAAATTGCACAGTTCAAAATTCCAAACCAAGTCACAGGTAGCCAAGTGAATATGCCAAACAAAGTACAAAGTTCAAACTGAACAAACAATGCACAAAGGCAAACTAAGCTGTCAAAAGCAAACTGAATGTCAAAACCAACTGTCCAAAGACTGTCAAAACTGTCAACAAGTACACAAAATCTTCATCATTTCCCAACAACCACCTTTTCAGAAAAGCTATTCTAAAGCAATATAATATGCTTTAATAGAGAGAAGAGAGAGAGAGTAAAAGAAGTAGAGGCTTACAACAGGCAGGTTTAGAAAGAGATATAAAACAAAAAGATATACCAGAACAGTTAAAGGAGGCAGAATATACAAGAAATCCTCCAAACGGTGTCAAACATTCAAAAAACCTCAAAGCCCTGTATAACCATTTCAAATCAGCATATCAAGCCAAAAACTTTAAAACTGAAGCAAACTGAAGCAAGCCTCAAACACAAGCCTAAGCAAGCAAAACTGCATTGAAACACAAATTGCCTCCAACCTGTTTCAGACCTGCATAAACATAAGCCTGTACCAATACAAAAACCAGAAATGGCCACAAACCTGCATAATACATCAAGCCATACAAGCCTGAAGCCTAAACCTTAAGCTTCCAAACCAGCATATCACAACAAAGCTTGTAAACACAAGCCAAAAACTTCAAGCCTGTGAGCTTCAGCCTGCCTAGAGGCCTGTAACCTCAAGCCTTTATCCAAACAAAATCCCAACCAAGCTAAAAAAAAACAACAAACCTTGAAGCCTTTCAAACCTATCAAGAAAATCCATCCAAATGTCCAAACAACAGAAATGCCTCAGAATATCTTCATCATAGGCTAAATAACAATGTCCCACAAAGATCTCAGATTCAAACAATTCATCATTGAGATCCAAAGAGAGAAAAGAAATCAGAAGTGAAACAAGCATACAGTCATCAGAACAACCCCCACAAATCAAAACCAAAATAGCCAAACTACCTTCAATCCAAAACTCATCATCAAACTCAGGACAAAGCAAACGAATCCAAACTCTCATAACTGAGTTCATCATCGAGTGAAAGGGCCAGAAGTGAGACAATAAGGCAACTCAGAACAACAAGGTTCAACAATATCAACATTTCAACAACCAGTATTCAGAAGCAAGAACATCATCAAATAAGCATACAAAAGCAAGCAAAAGAGAAGACAGAAGCAAATGAGCTAGGTTTTCTGACATTCATCATTAAACCTAAAAGCAAGATACAAGTACCAGATTTCCAGCAAAGGCCCACAGTTTCATGCTCCCTGCCTTGGCCGCCCTAGGACGCCTCCAGTCCACCTCTCCTCCTCTCCAGGCAACGAACCCTCCAAAGGTATAATTTTCTACTCCCTCAGTCCATTGATATACCTCATGAACACAAACAACGCATAAAACAATCAATACCATACAACAATAATAACATGCACGAACTGAAACCCTAAAACATGAACAAAGAGATTATTACCTTGTTGTCACTGCCCGAGCTACCATGAGGAGGAGGAAGCGGAGATGGCGTCCAGTGGCTAGGCACGGGAGGAGCGTCAGAAGCCTTGGTTTGGGAAGACGAAGAGGATGAAGAACGAAGAAGATGGAAACGGCGCCACTCTGTAAATCTGTAAACCCTAGTCTGAGCCAAATGAAACAAACCCTTACAACAAACTTGTGAAACTTTGTTTGGGCCCTTTCGCCCCATCCAAGCCTTAAGCCCAACTGAAACTGGCATTACACCCCCCTTTTTACTTGAATCTGATTATTTGTTTTGTTTGGGCCTAGCTTTCCCCCTTAAGCCCATATAACCTTTTTATTCTTAACCAACACCTTTTTTTATATAACTTAATTCTTCTTTTTATTGATAATTAATATACTAACTCCTCATATAAAAAATGTTGCTAATACTTTTCATTATAATTAAAAAATACATAAATAATTAGATTTTATTAAGATTAAATATTTTTTTTATTAAAACCTTTTTTTTTGTTTAAATTTAAACCTTATATAAAACATTAATTAAATACATAGATAATAGGATAATTAAATTTAAAACAATTTTCTTTTCTTTTTTCATTAAAACTTCTGTTTGTACATATTAACAAAAACAAAAATAAATAAAATACTTAATTTTGCATTAAGTTAACATCTTGCATCACTTGTAAATAATCACATACACATTTTACAATACTTTTGATACATTGCTTTTATTCTTATACATTGATACATGTTACATTGAGAATGCGATTCGATTTGGTTGTAAATATATTTGGACAATACTATCCTGATATGACTCATCTCCATTTGTAAATATTTGTACCCCCATTCCCGGATACTTATTTGTAATAACTTAGACTTTAAATTCCCGCAATTTATCGCTTTCTATATACTGTATAGTAATTAGGGTTTGTATACGAAGATTCGAAATCAACCGCTAGATAACCTAATACAAGACAAATGCATGACAATCAATACACTATTGACACTTTCACCCCTAGGGTAATCCCACTCGTTGCCTTCCAAAATGGGCCATGTTGTATGTTGACTGTCTTTGGCAAAGCAAAAACAAATTAAATGATCATAGTCCCTCGATGACGCTTTCGAAGTTGCCTAAAAAATGATCAAGTCCCTTCAATCAAAATTGCCAAAGACACTTGGCACCATTTCATTCATGGTCTAAACGATGACCCGCGCCTGTCCCGTTAACATTCTAACACAAGATTGTCCACCAAATACAATGGTGGAACAATACTGTTAAAAGGGTTAAAACATAGAAAAAATCTTTGAGTAAATTTAAGGGTAGACAACTCTTAGTTACTTGATCAAACTTGCAAAACACACTTGCCTACTTTTAAAACACACTCCACAACACAACTTTCAAAAAAACTTTCAAAAACATTGAAACATCTTTTCGAAAAGACAAACACCTTTGTAAAACATTCGAGTAAAGAATTGTTACAACGGTTGCCTAGACAAGGCATCTTTTTCAAAACATTTTCAAAACACACACAAAACACCATTTCAAACAATTGAAAAGCAAAGGAAAGTGATCTAAAACAAGTAACTAAGAGCCCATGGATAACCATGGATGAAAAGGGTGCTAATACCTTCCCTTTTCATAATCTACCCCCCGAACCCACGAAAACATCTCAAAAGGTTTTTCCTGTGCTTTTTAACCTTTCCTTTAGGATAAAATAAAAAGTCGGTGGCGACTCTTGCTAAACCGAACAAGTGCGAATACAAACACAAAACTTCAAGTCAGTTCTCCCACCGTATCGCCAGAACTGGCGACTCTGCTGGGGATATCTTAAAAGTGGGGTTACCTTAGGGTTTTAGATCACCTTTACATACTTGCTTTGATTGCTTTACTTTTTGGGTCCTTGTTTGGGTGTGTTGTAAATCCTACACCCGGATTTGGGGGCACCTTTTTAGGTAAATAGCAATAAAACTGTGAGGGAACTGTGCGGGGTATACCGACACGGTTGAAGCAGTAAGCTATGTTAGTGTGACATATTTGTGAGTACCGGTAACCCTTGAGTTCAATCAAGGAGAGTACGGGGCCACTGAGTGATGTCATGAAGCACTAACGAACTCTTAGAACCTTAATTGACCATCTTAGCCTTTTTAGGGGTAGTGAGATGACCGACTTTGGTGCAGTCCGAAGTTGGTAGATACTCGATACTACACTCATTGAGGGTTGTTTTCTTGGAATATTTTGGTCGCCAGTTAAGTGGCTAAACCAAAACAATGAACACAGAAAACAATCCAATGATATTGAGCTCCTAGAACCCGGTTTCTATTTTAGGACAGGATGAGCCAACTAACTTCAAGAGGGTACTTACCTACAAACCCCATGCAGGCCTAAACCTAAGGACTTGTTTGCTTTGTGTGAATATGATTGCATGTATATACACTTACTTGCTTTTGCATACATGTACATAACATCATAACATCATACCATAGCATTTTCACTAACCATTTTAAGGATCTCGAGGGTCTGTTGATGCAGGGTCACGTTGAACCAGACGTCTACCAAGGGGCAAGAGGTTTTCTCCTCTAAACAACTGCCATCAAAGATCAAGTGCAACAACTTGAATCAGGGGCTATGACCCACTTGACATGGTGAGCTTGATTCTCGTGGAAAGACATCCACCATTACAAAGTTCTCCAATCAAAGATGTTGACCAAAGTTCGACCTCTAACATTCTCTTGTGTTTACCCCAAGAGATCCTTGAAAACATTGCATACATATATCATACATATCATTGCATAGCAGGTTTCTCCCATACAGGTCTCCTTATCTTCCTACTGTTTATTTCAGTAAGATGGATATGGAACAAACGGTGAAAGATCTCCAAGCTCAAAATGCTCAATTCCAACAAATGCTTCTAGCTATGGGTAAAGGGCAAGAGGATCTGACAGATCTCCTTCTCAAAGACAACAAGAAGAAGTCCAAGAAGGCAGCGAGCATCCTGAACTTGAGAAGAAGACCTAAGACCCTAGACCTTACAACTCCATCCAACATAGGGGATAGTCTCGAAGAAGACCACAATTTGGAGATTAATGAAGCTGACTACTCCGAGGAACAATATCCTCCCGCTGATGACAAGTAAAAACAGTTGGAGGATCGCCTCAATGCTATGGAGATTCAACAAATACCTGGCTTGGATTTAGGAGACTTGGGTTTGGTTCCTGGAGTGGTCATCCCTCCAAAGTTCAAAGTCCCTACCTTGGCCCTGTATGATGGAGTCTCTTGCCCTAAGATGCATCTAAAATCTTATGCCCGCAAGATTCAACCATACACAACTGATCCAAAGCTTTGGATCCATTTCTTCCAAGAAAGCCTGGTAGGGGCCCAACTCGAGTGGTTCTATCAATTGGAGAGTTCTCGCATCCACACCTGGGAAGATTTAGCTATGGCTTTTTACAAACAATATCAATACAATGCTGATCTTCCACCGACTCGTGTGCAATTGCAGAACATGACCATGGTTTCCAACGAGAGCTTCAAAGGATACGCTCAAAAGTGGAGAGATCTGGCTGGTAGGGTGCAACCCCCTTTAACTGACAGAGAGTTGATTGACATCTTCATGGGAACTTTGACAGGGCCTTTCTTCAATCACTTAATTGGAAGCTCCTCAGCTGGGTTCACCGAGCTAATACTGACTGGCGAAAGGGTCGAAGCTGGCATCAAAAGTGGAAAGATCCAAGGAACTACACCCTCGGATACTCAGTTAGTCCCCTACAACGAAAAGAAAGAGTCTAATGCTGCGAACAATCAAAAGAGTCACCATGACCAACACGTGGGAGCAATCTTGACCTCTAATCCTACGCCAGCTCAACAAAGACAGGGGCATCAGCGTAAGGAGGTCGCACCTAAAAGACAGTTCACCAACATCAACATGCCGCTGTCTCAAGCACTGCAACACTTGTTGAAGATGAACCTGATTACATTGAGGGCTCCCCTCCGGAACCCAAATACTTCTGCTCCTACCTATCATCCCAATGAAAGGTGTGCATACCACTCCGACAGTCAGGGATATGACACAAACAACTGTTGGCCTCTGAAGAACAAGATCCAAGACATGATTGATGCCAAAGAGATCGAGTTCGACCCCCCAGAGACTCCAACATAATCAATGCTCCTTTGCCAAATCATTGAGAATGTCTTTTGTTTCATTTGAATTTTCAAGTTGTAATCTCTTTATATTCAAACAATTATCTATTAATGTCAAACTCTGTTTCATTAATGCATTGCATATGTTTGTCTTGAATTCATCCATTCGTTTTCACTACTCTTATGCTTTCTTTATGATATTTAACTCTTGATAAAAAGCTGCAAGCCTTTAGAGGGAGGATGACGAAAAAATACCATAATCTCATACTGTATGCTTTTGAACAGACCTTGCTGATGATGTACAGGCATTTCTTTCAATTCCCAAACACTGGAGTTATAAGGAAGATAATCCCTAGTCAACCCCTTCGACCCAAAGAAGTAGAAGTTTTATGTTCTAAACAAATTGAAACCTTTGATTTAAACCCGGGGCAGGGTAGTCTCTCAGTTAATAAAGGGTGCGCATTGAAGTCGCAAACTCTCAGTTCATAATACAACGAACGACGTCAACAAAAAAGCATTCCTCTGGAATCAAAAGACAGTGATGGTTCCCTATCACATAGGCAGTCAATCTCTCAAAAGAGAAAATCCCACTGAGCCAAAACCTACAAAGGAGGCTTAAGAAAGCTGGGGCATCCCGCTGACTGTAACTCGAAAACAGGAACAGTCAGGCAAAAGTTAGGGATAAAAAATCCAAAGAAAGAGGTCATTACAAATCCTCAACAACATGAAAAATGTCGCAAAAGAAAAAGGAGATGATGACTGCCTTCCAACAAATCCAATTGGTGTAAACCATCACCCAAAAAGAGTCGTTCCAAACTCGAATAGAGTTCGACGCACAATTAACTGAGTCTAGGGTTGAAGAACATCACGAAGAGCGGGTGGGTACAAATATACTTTGAGCCTTCATCCTTTGTTTCTTAAACCGTGAACCAAGCCACGTTACAACCCTGCAAAAGTCCTAATTGAAGCACGAGTTAGTTCGAAAGCATACTGTTTCAAAAGGTATCCTGACTCCTGTAAGGCTTTGCCCTAAATCTTGTGTTGAATTTGTCTTATAAAAAGTTTTTTGCTAAAAAACGCATTTTCTCAAAACTTCAAGACAGACATAAACTTTGCATTACTTGAATATCACTGTTTGCATTTGGCTATTTGTTTGACAACGAAGAAATTCATACAGCGAATGTTCGGGGGAACGAAAACTCTCTTAGTGAACAAAATCACTTCAAGAAGGATGACACTTCCATTGACAAATATCCTATCGACAAGGGGGCATGACATGTCACCATCTGTGATACGGTGGGAGAACTGACTTGAGGTTTTGCGTTTGTATTCGCAAATGTTTCAGTTGAGCAAGAGTCGCCACCGACTTTTTATTTTATCCTAAGGAAAGGTTTAAAAAGCACAGCAAAAACCTTTGAGATGTTTTCTTGGGTTCGGGGAGTAGATTATAGAAAGGGAAGGTATTAGCACCCTTTCTATCCATGGTTATCCATGGGCTCTTAGTTACTTGCTTAGATCAACTTGCCTTAATTTTCAATTGTTTGAAATGGTGCTTTGTGTGTGTGGGTTTGAAAATGTTTTGAAAAGAAGCCAATGTGGTGGCAACCTTTGTAATGATCCATGTTGGGATGTATACAAAGGTGTATGTCTTTTGAAAAAGGTTTTCATTATTTTTGAAAGTTGTTTTGAAAGTGTATTGATGTGTGGTTTAGAAAATAGGCAAGTGTTTTGTTTTGCAAGTTTGATTCAAGTAACTAAGAGTTTGTCTACTCCTAAATTTCTCAAAGATTTCTCCTATGTTTTTAACCCTTTTAACAATTTTGTTCCACCATTGCATTTGGTGGACAATCTTGTGCTAGGATGTGAAAGGGACGGGCGCGGGTCATCGTTTAGACCATAATTGCAATGGTGCAAAGTATCTTTGGGCGTTTTTCCTTTAAGGGACTTGATCATTTTTAAGGCAACTTTCGAAAGCGTCATCGAGGGACTATGATCATTTGAATTGTGTTTGTTTTGCCCAAAGAGACCTAACATGCAATATGGCCCATTATTGAAGGCAACAAGTGGAATACCCTAGGGGTGCAAGTGTGATTAGTGTTGTCCATTTTCATGCTTGTTTATCTTGAAATTAGGTCAAACTATTTTGGTTAATTAATTTGCATACAAACCCTAATTCTAACATGGCATAATTAGAAAGCTTTTAAAGTGCGAAATTTAAAAGTTCTAAGTTATTACA
This sequence comes from Vicia faba, assembly GCA_948472305.1. Classification (NCBI taxonomy): domain Eukaryota; kingdom Viridiplantae; phylum Streptophyta; class Magnoliopsida; order Fabales; family Fabaceae; genus Vicia; species Vicia faba. Next base: position 268,856,238 of record OX451738.1, on the reverse strand, counting down.
CAATGATCATGGGAATGGGGGTACAAATGTTCAAATGGGGATGAGACTTCATAGGAGGATGGTACCCAATATTTACAACCAAATTGAATTGCGCAAATATAAATGTATAGATGTATAAGAAAGGAACAATATGTGTGTGAAAGTATTTTTGTGTAAGTGTATATTTTATTCACAAATAAAATAAAAATAATTAAAAGAAAGTTGATTTTTTTGAATATTTTCATGTTTAGGGCAAAAACCCTAATCTTACTAAATAAAAGGTATTAACTACACAATATTTAAATAAAATAAATATGCAAAATGCAAAAAGGTTTTCTTTTTTATATGTATGTAAAAAGGTGTTTTTCATGTGTTAAGGAAACAAAAATAAAAGTATTAATTTTTGGGTATTTTTTATGTTTAGGGCAAAAACCCTAATTTTGCAAATAAAAGGCATTTATTATTTAATATATACAATGTTTATTAATTATGTACACAAATAAAATAAAAATGAAGTATATTTGTAAAAAAGGTATTTTTAGTGTTAAATATTAATAAAAATAAAAATGTATATTTTTGGTATTTTTATCCTAAATATCCTAATAAATATGTATTTGTATTATTTACTAAATATATATTATATACAAAAATAAACCATTTAATATTTATTAAAAAAAGTATATTTTATGTAAAATGTTTTCAAGAGATAATATAAAATAAAATCAGAAAATAAACATGTTTGCATTATTTTTAGCATTTTAAATAAGAGTATATCTATATGTTTATTTATGTACAAACATATATTTAAACAAATAAATCCCTAATAAATACAAAAATGGTGTGAAAAATATTTTTTATATTTTTAATATTATTAGAAAAAATAAATAAGTCAGAACAAAAAAGAAAAGGTCAAAAAATCATAAAAATAAGCATAATGGGCCAAGGGGGTGCACAAGTAGAAATGAGGTGCAAATAGGAAAAACAACCAAGCCCAGCCCAAAAGGGTTGTCTTCAACCTCCAGACTGTTTGAACATGAACAAAAACGCGCGTTTTCTATCTCCAGATTCCTGGACTTTCAAGCAAAACTCACAACATGAAAAATGTAGAGCATTAAAAGACGAATCCAAACATATAAAGAACTTGACTTAACTCTCTAAGATGAGAGAGAATTTCTCCATTCCTAATTCTTGACCTAAGTTTCCATCAATGTTCAGACCTCAAATTCTCATAGCACAAGCAAAATAAATGGAAATTAAAGATATGTATAGTTTCAGGGGCATGAGTAGAACATCTTTCATTCACAAACCTAGAGCTAACAATGCCTGGATAGGGAGATAGAAGTCCATGAACTTACCTGTTCAGTTGATATCGTGTGCAACAATGGAGATGTTTACAAGGCAAGGTAATGATTTGTATAGCTTCCTTGATGTCCAGGGATGCTATTCCAAGCTTTAGTTTGCCTTGAAACCAAGTGAATCGTGTTATGGCACTTCAACTGCAAAACAGAAAATATGGAAATGGTGATGTTAGCTAGGGGTGTTACAGGTCGTGTTTGAGGTTTGGAATAGTTTCAAGGGATGATGTGGGATGTGTTTGAAGTGTTTTTGGCCAAGATGCACGATGGAAATGAGCTAGCCAAGTCCAAGTGCAGAATGCCCTGTTTTTGTGCAGTTTAATGGTGATTCTGTGTTTGAGAAGGCAATGGAGATGGTTGGCTTGTGTTCTAGCTCAGTCTTGATGTTTTGAAAGTGTACAATAACTTTTCTTAAGGTTATCTTGGCTGAGATGAGAGTTGGTATGTGTTATGCTAGTTTTCTTAAACTTTAAGCAACAAATGTCCAAGTGGTGTTCTAGACTGATGCAGGCCCCCAATCTATGCTGCAACCTTTCCCCTTGATCAGTGTGTTTTGTTCATAAACTTGTGCCAAAAGGATTTGCCCTGTACTTGCTTGGATTTGCATTTGACATAAAGTTCAACTTTTCAAGAATGGCTAATTTGCTTTTTCTATTTATGGCTTAGTTTTGCATATAATGCTTGAACACACAAAATAAGGTCTTGGCACAATGAGTTAGCATTAAATTTATGAGTGCAAATGGGATATAGGACCTGTAATCAAGGAATGCAAGCTGAGTTCAAAATTGCTTAAGTGTATGAACATGAAACTTGGCCTTAAACAAAGTGAGTTTTTCCCAACTTGCCAAATTCGATTCTCCCTAACCATGAGGTTGTTTGATGAGTTCTTGGACATTTTGGAAATCTTGGAATGTGTACTACAATCCATCTTTGAATTGAAATTTGAAATTCCAAGTGGAAGCATGTGAAAAATGGTCTTGAAGTTAGGCAAAAATCCTGCCTAAAATGGTTCAAAATTTCTCTAAGTTAAGAATGGTTTGGTACCCTTGTTCCAAAAATTGTAACTTGAGCTACAAGCTTCTTTTGGGAAAAATTTGTGAATCAAAGTTGTAGATTTTGCAATAGGCTACAACTTTCATTTTTTGACTTTTCCTTGAATCCAAATGCATCTTGATGAGAAAGTGGGGCAAAGTTAGGAAAAAATTAGGGTTTTTCATAACTTAGAAAAATTCTAAGTTATGAAAAATCTTCATTTCAAACCCTAATTTGCAAATCTTAATTTTTTGATGAACAAGTTTCATGATTTGGCATGTTTTGAAGAAAAATGAATCTTGACACTTGATTTTGACTAAAAAGTCAAAGTTTGACTTTTCAGTATACAGTCAAAATTGATCAATTGACTGGGAAATTCAACTGTCAATCTTGTGCATTTGGGATCTTTTGAACTTGTTGAGTATGTCAAGACAATTCCATGGGGTCCTTGAATACATATGTGAGCTTGGTTTGCCATTGGCCAGGTCAAACAGTCAAAAATTTCCTTTGTGCAGTCAAAACCCTAAAAATGACCATTTTGCCCTTTTGGTGATCTGATCAAATTTCTTGTGGAATTGTGATCCAAACTTGATCAAATGGTCCATATGAGTTCATAATGTTGATGTGGGTCAATTTTCATGAGATTTGACTGTCAATTGGCCACAGTTGACTTTTTCCCCAATACAGTTGATTTCTAGGTCAACTGTCCAATTGACTAGGCAAAATTTGGAATCAAGACTTGAAACTTGGTATGGATAAACTTGGGAGTCCAACATGAAGCATGAAAGTCATCTTAGGCATTTTAGGTCAAAATATCTTTGTGCAAACACAAACCCTAATTTGGGTCAACAGTGCAAGGAGAAGTCTTAAGCAGAGGAAACCCTAACTAGATCTTGAGCTCCAAGGGTCTTGTGATGAGAAAATGTTGAGAAAATGGGAGGGAAAATTTTGGGGTACAACAGTTGCCCCTGTTCAATCTTCTTGAACCTGAAGAGTTAGATTGGCAAGTTTGCCTTTCGTGACTCGAGGGTAAAAGGAGATTGGACACTAGAGTGCCCGGAAATTTGCACTCGCATGTTGGAGTATCAGCAATGTGATGTCGGGAATGGTCTTATAGATGCCATTTGGAGAGATGATGGATAGGGAGATGGGCTTACAGATGCCATCTGAAAGCGTGACAGAAACTTGTCGGGAATGGACTTATAGATGCCATTTGGAAGTGTTGATCGCATAAGAGATTCCTTAGCGAGAACTTGTGTATTTTGAGAAAGACAGATGTTTTCCTGACTTGTTACAGGTGTTGATCTTCAATCTCTTCATGCAGACATGCCCTGGCTAGATACAGGTGTCGAGTCTACAATCGGTTGCTCGCAGATATGCCCTGGCTGGATACAGGAATCGAATCTGGAAATTATCGTCTACAGATATGCCCTGGCTGGATACAGGAATCGAATCTTCAAACTCTTCAGATGTGCCCTGGCTAGATACAGGAATCGAATCTGGAAATAGTCGTCAACAGATATGCCATGGCTGGATACAGGAATCGAATCTTCAAACTCTTCAGATGTGCCCTGGCTGGATATAGGAATCGAATCCGGAATTAGTCGTCAACAGATATGCCCTGGCTGGATACAGGAATCGAATCTTCAAACTCTTCAGACGTGCCCTGGCTGGATACAGGAATCGAATCCGGAATTAGTCGTCAACAGATATGCCCTGGCTGGATACAGAAATCGAATCTTCAAACTCTTCAGACGTGCCCTGGCTAGATACAGGAATCGAGTCTAGAAACTGATCACCCACAGATGTGCCCTGGCTAGATACAGGAATCGAATATGGAATTGTGACAGTTGAACGTAGTTGTCTTTTGGTTTGTCTTTTTCCCTGAAAAGGCAAAACATCAGTTGTATGCAATGTCATGATGTATGAAATGCATGATGTCACGATGTTCAAAATGAGATAGTGTTGTATGCACTTTATCATGTATGTAAGCAAGATGTATGAAATATGAAATGTTTATGAATGTATTTTCGTCTAGGAAAATAAATCCTTGACGATCGGCTGGGGAATAAACTCCTGGGCTGATGTTGAAGAGTAGAGTTCTTCGTTTCCGCTAGGGATGATGGTTGCAAGAATACACCGGTAGGAGAAGGTGACTCCGTTGGGGAATAAACTTGTTGGAGAGATTACTCTGAGGGGAATTACTCTGTGGGAAGAGATACTTCGCTGAAGTTTTGATGAGAGCTCCGCTGAGGATTTCAATGATGGACTCCGCTGGGGATGACAATGATAAACTCCACTGGGGATTCTGTTGATAAGTTAAGTTGGGGATTTTGATGAACTCCACTGGGATAGGAAGAACTTTGTCGAGGATGATCTTCCGTTGCAATTAGCTGAGGATAACCCAATTATAAGCCCTCGTGAGGAATAACTTTGATAAAGCCCGGGAGAGACGTTCGTACTTTACAGGGGACAAGCTTCCAGAATCTACTGGGGATAAGCTTCAAGACCTACTGGGGATATGGATTCCAAATTTCCTGGGGAAACTTTCGGACTGTACTGGAAAATGGCTCCACTGGAGTGTCTGTATTCCGCCGGGGAACAATCTTAGATCAAGACTGCCGGGGATGCTTGCTGATGAATGCCTAAACTCTGCCGGGGAATGTTGATATCTTCTGAGGATACCCAACTCCCTTTAGACTTACCGTAGGCTAACTCGGCTGGCGGAGAGTATCGTTGACTTGCTAGGGGAACAGGGTGCCTATTGTAGGGCTGATGATAGACTAAATCTTCCCTGGGAGGGTATTGCTGATTCTTGTCTTACTCTGTAGGGAGTTGAGATAACTTGGTCACATTCTTCAGTTGAATCTACCTTGGTACCCTGGCGGACAAAGCAACTAGACTGCCTGGACAATTCTACATTGCCCCTACTTCTAATGTCACCTGTAATTAGTCTTTTGTTTCATATGCAAGTATTTATGAATTAGCAATTTAATGTCAAATGCATATATCAAAAATGAACATTGGACGTTCTTCGCAAGACAAAAACAGAAAAAAGGAAAAACAAATGGCAATTTGTTTGGAAAAGTGAACTTGTATTGATTTTGAATTTTGCCTGTAAATAGGCGTTTTTTGTACAAGGGGCTGACGTCCTAGTAAGAGAACGCCGCCGAATAACATAAAATTTATACAATTTTGAAAAGGAAACAAAACAGCTATGTGCACAATATTCCCACTGGGTTCCAACTCTGCTATCGCCTTTATGTCTTCAAGCGTCTCATCACTTTGCTGCTTGGTTGAAGATGAAGTTGATTGATCGATGCCGAAATCTGAGCCAGATAGTTGATGCCGAATTCTGGATGCAAGGTGACCCAATGAGACATAGTGTTACGCTTTATCCCTAACTTTTGCCTGGACCGCCCTTTCGGGTTTTCAGTCCACCGGGATACCCATTTTTGCCCAAGCCGCCTTTTCAGGTTTTCGACTTGCCAGGTGTACAAATTTTTTTCATTTCATCCCTTATTTTTGCCCGAACCCTTTTGGTTCGCCGGGAAGCCCTTATTTTTGCCTAGGTATGTCAACCTAGCGGGTCTTTGATTATGCGTAGTATCTTTTTACTATGTCTGCATTGGCGGGGTGAGGAAGGTCGTCACCATCCATGGTGGTTAGAATCATGGCTCCACCTGAGAACACATGTTTAACCACAAATGGCCCTTCGTATGTAGGGGTCCATTTGCCCCTGGGATCACTTTGAGGAAGGATGATGCGTTTGATCACCAGGTCCCCAACTTGATACTCTTGTGGTCTGACTTTCTTGTTAAATGCCCTGATCATCTGTTTTTGGTACGTCTGACCATGACAGATAGCGGTGAGTCTCTTTTCGTCAATTAGGTTTAATTGATCAAGTCGAGTCTAGATCCAGTCATCTTCACTCAAGTCTGCATCCTTCATTATCTGGAGAGAGGGTATCTGGACTTCAATCGGCAAGACTTCCTCCATGCCATAGACCAAGGAAAAAGGAGTTGCCCCGGTTGACGTCCTTGCTGAGGTACGGTACCCATGAAGAGCAAATGGTAACATTTCGTGCCAATCTTTGTAGGTCACTGTCATCTTCTGCACAATTTTCTTGATGTTCTTATTAGCTGCTTCTACAGCCCCATTCATCTTCGGCCGGTAAGGAGAAGAGTTGTGGTGCTGTATCTTGAATTGCTCGCAGAGCTCAGTGATCATCTTGTTGTTAAGATTGGTACCATTATCCGTAATGATCCTTTCCGGGACGCCGTACCGACAGATCAGGTTATGCCGAATGAAACGTGCCACGACGCTCTTGGTTATGGTGGCGTAGGAAGCTGCCTCAACCCACTTCGTGAAGTAATCAATTGCTACCAAGATGAAGCGATGCCCGTTGGATGCCGTCGGTCGGATCTCGCCGATCATATCAATGCCCCACATTGCAAAAGGCCAAGGTGCCGTCAGGACGTTCAGAGGAACCAGAGGGATATGCACCTTATCAGCATAGATCTGACATTTATGACAAGTTCGAGAATGTTGGTAACAGTCGGCTTCCATTGTGGACCAGAAATATCCTGCCCGAAGGATTTTCTTTGCCATGGTGTGTCCACTGGAATGCGTTCCGAATGTGCCTTCATGTAGCTCTATCATGATCTTCTCTGCTTCAGTCTTATCCACACAACGCAGTAAAGTTGAATCATGGTTTCGTTTGTAGAGAATGCCGTTGCTGAGGAAGAATTTTGCCGCAAACCTTCTCACGAACTTCTTGTCATTGACAGACGCACCTTCAGGGTATTCTTGGGCTTCCAAGTATCTCTTCACCTCATGATACCAGGGTTTTTCGGTTACCTCTTTGGCCTCAAGATCGCAACAGTATGCAGGTTCGTCCAACTTCCAGATAATGATCCGGGGAGCCTCGTTGTCCCATTTGACTTTGAACATTGAAGACATCGTAGCTAGTGCATCCGCTAACTAATTATCCTCTCTTGGGAAATGTTCAAAAGTTATCTTTTCAAAGTGGGGAAGCAAAGTCAACACATACTCCTTGTAAGGAATAAGATTTGGGTGTTTCGTATCCCACTCGCCTTTGATCTGATTGATCACGAGAGCGGAATCTCCGAAGACACTCAGAAACTTAATCCTTAAGTCAATCGCAGCTTGAAGACCCATGATGCATGCCTCATATTCTGCCATGTTGTTGGTGCAGTTGAAACACAGCCGGGCGGTGAGTGGAGTATGAGTGCCTTTAGGGGATATGATCACAGCGCCGACACCATTACCCAAAGCGTTGGAGGCTCCGTCAAAGTGCATAGACCATCGGGATCCTTCCTCAGGTCCTTCATCCGGTCCAGGTACTTCACAATCAGTTACTACCATGATATCTTCATCTGGAAATTCGAAGTTCAATGATTGGTAATCGTCCACAGGTTGGTGTGCCAAATGGTCTGCCAATACACTTCCGTTGATCGCTTTTTGAGTTGTGTATTGGATGTCGGATTCTGTCAAGATCATTTGCCACCTTGCTATTCTTCCAGACAGAGCAGGCTTTTCGAATATGTACTTGATTGGATCCATTTTTGAAATCAACAAAGTAGTGTGAGTCAGCATATACTGTCTCAGCCGGCGAGCAGCCCATACCAGAGCGCAACAAGTTTTCTCGAGCAGTGAGTACCGAGACTCACAGTCGGTAAACTTTTTGCTCAGGTAATAAATAGCGTGCTCTTTTCAGCCAGACTCATCATGCTGCCCCAGCACACACCCCATTGAATTGTCAAGCACTGTCAAGTATAGTATTAGAGGTCTCCCTTCCACTGGTGGCATAAGAATGGGTGGTTCTTGGAGATATTCCTTTATCTTTTCGAAAGCAGCCTGACATTCATCGTTCCAACGTACTACTTGATCTTTCTTCAGCAATTTGAAGATTGGCTCACAGGTAGCAGTTAGATGTGAGATGAATCGGGCAATGTAATTCAGTCGTCCCAGAAAGCCTCTGACTTCTTTCTCTGTCTTGGGAGTCGGCATCTCTTGTATGGCTTTCACCTTGGCAGGGTCCACCTGAATACCTTTGTCGCTTACAATGAAACCTAGTAATTTTCCAGACTTCACCCCAAAGGTGCATTTGTTTGGGTTCAACCTCAGCTTGTACAATTTCAGTCGGTCAAACAGCTTCCGCAGATGGTCAAGGTGTTCCTCCTCAGTTTAGGACCTTGCAATCATATCATCGACGTATACTTCTATCTCATGATGGATCATATCATGAAATAAAGCAACCATGGCCCTTTGGTAGGTTGCCCCAGCATTTTTCAAACCGAATGGCATGACCTTGTAGCAGAAAGTGCCCCACTGAGTAACAAAGGTAGTCTTTTCCATATCTTCAGGAGCCATCTTGATCTGATTATACCCTGAAAAACCATCCATGAAGGAGAACACCTTGTGTTGAGCAGTATTATCAACCAGAACATTGATATGAGGCAGAGGGAAATCATCTTTAGGGCTGGCCCTGTTCAAATCCCTGTAGTCAACACACATTCTGACTTTACCATCTTTCTTTGGCACTGGAACCACATTGGCCACCCACTGAGGATAAGAAGTCACTGCTAGAAACCCGGCATCGAATTGCTTCATAACCTCAGCTTTGATCTTTTCAGACATCTCTAGACGCATGCGGCGGACCTTCTGCTTTACCGGAGGGCAGTCTTCCTTGGTAGGCAGCTGATGAACCACAATGTCGGCATCCAAACCAGGCATGTCTTCGTAAGACCAAGCAAAGATTTCCATGTAATCATGCAGCATCTGGATCAATCGTTGCTTTACGCTGAGCTCTAGATTGGAACCAATCTTGACTTCTTTTCTATCCGTCTCAGTACCCAGGTTTACTGTTTCCACCGGCTCTTCATGCGGCTGAATGGCCCTCTCTTCCTGGAGTAGCAGTCTTGTGAGTTCACCAGGCACTTCGCAATCATCTTCACCTTCGTCTTCGGCCAAGTTGATCGGATTTTCGAAGTCATAACTGGCAGTAGCAGAGCTGTTACCAGTGAGATCCAGAGTGGATTGAAACCTGTATAAGTGAGTGTGTGTAAATATAGCTGTTTTGCAATATATATAACACAGAAAGAAAAAGAGCACAAGATTTGAAATGCAACAAACGTCCAATGTTTTGATTAATGATATATGGAAATGTCATACAAAAAGCCCTCACAAATGGAGCCACGGTGCCCCGGGTAGGACACCGAGCCAATAAAAGTTTCAACATATTGTTTGTTACAAATTGAACACAAAAGAGTTAATTACTGCGTGACAAATGTAATAGGTGTAAAATCCTTTGCCGTCCAGTTGCTTGGTCCGTTGTTGGTTGTTAGATAGATCCAACTGTCAAACTCTGCTTCCTCTACGTCCTCCTCGATAGCATTCACTCTTGGGTTGGTGATGAACACCGGAGCCTTTCTGATCCTTTCTTTGCGAACAGCTCTCTGAGCCTCTGCAGTGAAGCCCAGCCCAAAATTATCGGTCTTTTGAATGAAATCAGGAAGCTGACCCCAGTTTGCACATTTGCCTTTCTCGATTGCAGCCCGGGCATCCTTCAAGGAAGCCATCTTCAGAGGAAAGTCTTCTTCAACCACTGTCTCAGCTGACGCCAATGTTGGAGGTACCTCTTCAAAATGTTGAAAGGGGGTTTCAATAAACTCCCCATCCATTTCAATATACCGGAATGAATTCAGATGACTTACCATGTATTCCTCCTCACCCTGCACAGTAACAATCTTCCCTTTGACAGGGTATTTGAGCTTTTGGTGTAGAGTGGATGTTACAGCCCCAGCTTTGTGAATCCAAGGTCGACCCAACAAGTAGGAATAAGATGGACGAATATCCATCACATAGAACGTTGAGTCAAAGACTTGGGAACCCACACGTATAGGAATGTCTACCTCACCATGCACCATTCTCTTAGAACCGTCGAAGGCTCTAACAATGATGTTACTAGGTTTCAATTCCAGGCCCTCGCAATCCAACCTATCTAAGGCCTTCTTGGGCAATACATTCAGGGAAGAACCAGTATCCACCAACACGTGTGCAAGAGTAGTGCCCATGCATTCTATGGAAACATGCAGGGCATCATTGTGGTTTTTTCCTTTGGCGGTAAGGTCTGCATCCGAGAAACCCAAACCATTGTCAGCTGTCAAATTAGCCACACAGTCAGTGAATTGATCTGCATAGGTCTCCTGCAGCACATGGGCCGTTTTCAGAAATGAAATCAGGGCCTTGGCGTGGGCCTCTGAGCACAGCAGCAATGATAGCATAAAGATTTTGGAGGGGGTATGCCCCAGCTGTTCAACAACATTGAAGTCACTCTTTTTAATGATTTTAAGGATTTCCTCCATCTCTTGCTGGGAGGCTTCGACAACGGTCTTTTTTGGTGCCTCCATCCGGGCAGGCAAATCGGTAGCAACTTCTTTGCCCCGAGCATCAGAGGACTCAACGGCAGTAGTAGACACAGGAACTTGATTTGAAACATGCACACTTGCGGGTGTGATGATAAGAGGTTTTCGGATAACTGGCGGTGCAATGTCAGGCGAGAAGAGCCTGCCACTGCGAGTAATCTTGGCGGGACCAGTGATGTTACTGATACTGGTACTGGTGTTGAATTCCTGCTTCACTCCAAGCACATACATGTCTGCCCCATAGTGCCATGGGACAGCCTTGTCAGATTCATAGGGGAGAGGCCCCGGAACAGTAATGGTAATGGGTGCAACAGACATAATTTTGACTGGCTTCCTTGGGAGAGCCTTGGTAGGATTGTTGAAAATTGTGACGACAGATACTTCTTCAGCGGAAACAAACGGAACAACAGTTTTCTTGAATAGAATTTCTTTGCTATCCATCAGGCTTTGGATGCCTGATTTCAGCAGCGGACAACCGGTAGGGATAACAGCACACAGGAGGCAACCCTTGCTACAACTCGGAAATAAACCGGCTAGCAGTAGGTTCCTCTTAACAGCCAATAGAGGGGTAGCAACATCATTCACCGAAACAGCATACAAATCTTCCTCGACGGCATTTACTCTATGCTGGGGCATAGGAGCAGTTACGACATTTGGCCTCTCAGGCGCTTCAAACTGAATTTCCTTCGCATCAATAAGGTCCTGGACCTTATTTCTCAGGGCCCAGCAATCATCAGTAGTATGCCTGGGGCTATCAGAATGATAAGCACAACGGGCATTTGGGTTATACTTAGGAGATGCAGTATTCACGACCTTTGGAGCCTCTTTGATGGTCACCAAGTTGGTTGATAGCAGTTGCGGTAAGATTTGTGACAAGGTCATACTCAACCGAGTGTATTGCCTCTTGGGCCTCTCACCCCTTTGTTGATTGAACTGCTGTGGAGCAGCAACAGGTTTTGAAATTACCAAGGCATTGACGGCTTGGCGGCTTTCTGGCTTGACTTGTCTTCTAGGACCATATACTGCACTAGCTTCCTTCTTGAAAGGTCTCTTCTCAGTACTTGCGGAGGCAGCTTTCTGTATCTTTCCTGACCTGATGCCAGCTTCTATCCTTTCACCCGTCAGGATCAAATCCGTAAACCCAGCGGAGGAATTACCAACCAGATGATTGAAGAATGGACCAGACAAGGTCCCTAGAAACATGTCAACTAGTTCACGATCAGTCAAAGGAGGCTTCACCCTGCCAGCCAAATCTCTCCATTTTTGTGCATATTCTTTGAACCCTTCGCCCGTTCCTAGAGACATACCCTGAAGTTGGGTACGCGTAGGAGCGAGGTCAGAATTATATTGATATTGTCTATAAAATGCGGTAGCCAAATCTTCCCAATGTCGGATACTGGTTCCATCTAGCTGATAGAACCACTCAAGCTGTGACCCCGAAAGGCTATCTTGGAAGAAGTGGATCCAAAGATTTTTGTCTGTCGTGTAAGGTTGGATCTTCCTTACATATGATCTGAGATGCAGCTTTGGACAGGAAGCCCCGTCGTATTTGGCAAAGGCAGGCGCCTTGAACTTGTGTGGGATTACCACCCCAGAAGACAAACCTAAATCTCCGAAATCCAGCCCCGGCACATTTTGAATCTCCATGGCACTCAAGCGGTCCTCTAATTGCTTGTATCTGTCAGCAGCAGGAGGGTATTGTTCGTCATTGTAATCTGTCTCTTTGTCAGAGACTGCGGGACTAGGAGCTCCTCCCCCTTGGGGATTGTCTTTCTCTGCAGAAGAAGTAGTTGGATCAGCCTCGTTATGGAGTGTGTTCCTAAACCTGCGTCCGTTGTTGAATAACACAGTCCTCTTCTTCTTCTTCTTCTTTAAGAGCAAAGCCTTCAACTCTTGTTGACCTTGGGCCAGGTTCATGACCATTTCTTGAAACTTGGCACTTTGGGCCTGAAGGGCCTTGATTGCTTGCTCGCTGGATGATTCTGGATTCATGCTGACTGTTCAAATAAACAGCGAAGAAGATTAAGCAACCTGTGGAAAAAGGTACCTGTTATGCATATGATGCAATGAGATGCGTATGTTTTATGTTTTCAAAGACAAACGAGATTCAACTTTGTAGACAAAAGGGAAACACACTTCATTAGATTCAAATTTCAAATTGTTTCAACATCTTGCCCTTAGGCGTTACAGGAATGAAAAATACTGAAAAGGAAATAAAAGCTGTAAAAAGGAAACATTCAAAGCCCATCAGTGCTCCCATGGCCTCCTCTTCTCAGTATGGATATAGTCATTCAGGACCCGCTCCTCCTCCAATTGCTTAGTCAGCTTCTGGATCTTCCGTTCCTGTTCGTTGAACTTTTCCCGATAAAAATCCCGTTCTTCCTTTAGCTGCGCCCAAGATCTCTTCAATGTGTCAAAATCAGTGGGTATCTGAGGAGGGAGGACAGTTGGAGGAACCCCGTCTTCATCAGGAGATTCAAGAATGATAGGTCTGACAGCTTCGTATGGCATACCTAACTTCTGAGCACGGATGCGGACCCATCTGCAATAGGGTTCCATTGGTAGAGAAGTCCTTAGTCCCAACTCATGTGGGTCAGCTTTGTGAATTTTGTCCCAAGCCTTAATGAATCCATGGCGTAGTTTGTCACTGTCTACCTGAAATTCAAAATGGAAGTGAGGAACCAATATCTCATGAGGCCCTACTCTTCTGGCTCTTCCAAACTGACGGAGAGCTAAACATAGATTATAAGAGATTCCTCCCTGGATACCAATCAATGGAACATTAGGGTATTCTCCGTAACGATCAATAACAGCTACCTCATCCAAACCTCTGAGAGTCCAAGTGATGTCATTATCAGTGAGAGACATTAACCTATGAGCCCAACCCTTTCCTTCTTCATTCTTCAGCACGAACTTAGGAAGGTGCGAAATAAACCACCTCACTAGCAAAGGAGCACAACACCACGGAGTTCCCCATCTTCGGGCAGTACGAGCATAGAGTTGTTGCAGGATATCACCCAAAAGAGTGGGTACCGGATTCCGATACATGAAGATCCTTATGGCATAGATACTGATAAAAGTGTCAGGATTTGGAAACAGTACCAGACCATAGATTAAAAGAGCCAGAATGTCTTCGTACACCTTGAAGTCTAAGTCATTCCAGAAATCATTAGCTTTGCCAACTAGAAATTTGACCAAAAAGCCCTTAACTCCACTTCTAGTTTCCCAGTTAGCCAATACCTCTTCTTTGGTCAAGGGGAGGACTGCAACAACCTCTTCAGGCCTAGGAGTCTTTTCCCAACCAGTGAATGGAGTTTGCTCCAAAACAGGAATACCAAGCAAATCAGAGAATTCTTCCAGGGTAGGGACCAACTGGAAGTCTTGAAAGGTAAAGTAATGATACAGGGGATCATAAAACTGGGTCAGGACACTTATCAGTTGTTGGTCCCACTTTAAAGTGATCAAACCAAGGAGAGAACCATGCCTCTTGATGAAGGAAGTAGTGTTTGGAATCCTACCAACCAAATCCTTGAGCAAAGTTGGTGGTTGAACAAAGTTGAGCCGGATAGTATTCCTATGCACGGGCATCATGATGTCCTACAAAACAGAGCAAAGATGAAACTTTTTTGTCTTTGAAATGGGTTAGTCTTTATACAGGATGCATGTAATGGTATGATGGTATGATGCTATGATGAAGTACACCATAAATATTCACAAAGGCAAGCATGATAAGGCACACAAGTCACACAAGACAACCCTTAGGTTTCAGGCCAGCATGAAGTTTAGGTATTACCCTCTTTTAGTTTCGTTGGGTAAAACCTGTCCTATCAAAAGTAACCGGGTTCTAGAGGATCTCAAATCATTGACTACCCTCAATCGGTCATAACTCCAGCATCGCAATCTTTTCTTGCGGCCAGAACCATCGCGAGAGTTTAGCCTCAATGAGTGTAGCATACTGCTACTGTTCTATGGCGAAGTTTGGTCAATTTAGGGTTCTAAGGTCGATTGGTGTTTAATGACTCCTTAGAAGCCCCATATTCTCCTCGTTGCAACACAAGGGATATCGGTACAGACTAAGGTGAAACAACAACGTAGCCACTGCTTCACCCATGTCGGTCTACGCCGGATAGGTCCCTCACAGATTATGCTACCTAAAAGGGTATTCCCCAGATCCGGGTTAGGATCTATGAAACTCCGATGCAAAGCCCACAAATATAAAAGCAAACAAGGCAAACAATTGAAAACAAGGGTGATCTAAGCCCTAAGGTTACTCCACTTTAAAGTTATTCCCCAGCAGAGTCGCCAGTTCTGTGATACGGTGGGAGAACTGACTTGAGGTTTTGCGTTTGTATTCGCAAATGTTTCGGTTGAGCAAGAGTCGCCACCGACTTTTTATTTTATCCTAAGGAAAGGTTTAACAAGCACATCAAAAACCTTTGAGATGTTTTCTTGGGTTCGGGGAGTAGATTATAGAAAGGGAAGGTATTAGAACCCTTTCTATCCATGGTTATCCATGGGCTCTTAGTTACTTGCTTAGATCAACTTGCCTTAATTTTCAATTGTTTGAAATGGTGCTTTGTGTGTGTGGGTTTGAAAATGTTTTGAAAAGAAGCCAATGTGGTGGAAACCTTTGTAATGATCCATGTTGGGATGTATACAAAGGTGTATGTCTTTTGAAAAAGGTTTTCATTGTTTTTGAAAGTTGTTTTGAAAGTGTATTGATGTGTGGTTTAGAAAATAGGCAAGTGTTTTGTTTTGCAAGTTTGATTCAAGTAACTAAGAGTTTGTCTACTCCTAAATTTCTCAAAGATTTCTCCTATGTTTTTAACCCTTTTAACAATTTTTTTTCCACCATTGCATTTGGTGGACAATCTTGTGCTAGGATGTGAAAGGGACGGGCGCAGGTCATCGTTTAGACCATAATTGCAATGGTGCCAAGTATCTTTGGGCATTTTTCCTTTAAGGGACTTGATCATTTTTAAGGCAACTTTCGAAAGCGTCATCGAGGGACTATGATCATTTGAATTGTGTTTGTTTTGCCCAAAGAGACCTAACATGCAATATGGCCCATTATTGAAGGCAACAAGTGGAATACCCTAGGGGTGCAAGTGTGATTAGTGTTGTCCATTTTCATGCTTGTTTATCTTGAAATTAGGTCAAACTATTTTGGTTAATTAATTTGCATACAAACCCTAATTCTAACATGGCATAATTAGAAAGCTTTTAAAGTGCGAAATTTAAAAGTTCTAAGTTATTACACAATGATCATGGGAATGGGGGTACAAATGTTCAAATGGGGATGAGACTTCATAGGAGGATGGTACCCAATATTTACAACCAAATTGAATTGCGCAAATATAAATGTATAGATGTATAAGAAAGGAACAATATGTGTGTGAAAGTATTTTTGTGTAAGTGTATATTTTATTCACAAATAAAATAAAAATAATTAAAAGAAAGTTGATTTTTTTGAATATTTTCATGTTTAGGGCAAAAACCCTAATCTTACTAAATAAAAGGTATTAACTACACAATATTTAAATAAAATAAATATGCAAAATGCAAAAAGATTTTCTTTTTTATATGTATGTAAAAAGGTGTTTTTCATGTGTTAAGGAAACAAAAATAAAAGTATTAATTTTTGGGTATTTTTTATGTTTAGGGCAAAAACCCTAATTTTGCAAATAAAAGGCATTTATTATTTAATATATACAATGTTTATTAATTATGTACACAAATAAAATAAAAATGAAGTATATTTGTAAAAAAGGTATTTTTAGTGTTAAATATTAATAAAAATAAAAATGTATATTTTTGGTATTTTTATCCTAAATATCCTAATAAATATGTATTTGTATTATTTACTAAATATATATTATATACAAAAATAAACCATTTAATATTTATTAAAAAAAGTATATTTTATGTAAAATGTTTTCAAGAGATAATATAAAATAAAATCAGAAAATAAACATGTTTGCATTATTTTTAGCATTTTAAATAAGAGTATATCTATATATTTATTTATGTACAAACATATATTTAAACAAATAAATCCCTAATAAATACAAAAATGGTGTGAAAAATATTTTTTATATTTTTAATATTATTAGAAAAAATAAATAAGTCAGAACAAAAAAGAAAAGGTCAAAAAATCATAAAAATAAGCATAATGGGCCAAGGGGGTGCACAAGTAGAAATGAGGTGCAAATAGGAAAAACAACCAAGCCCAGCCTAAAAGGGTTGTCTTCAACCTCCAGACTGTTTGAACATGAATAAAAACGTGCGTTTTCTATCTCCAGATTCCTGGACTTTCAAGCAAAACTCACAACATGAAAAATGTAGAGCATTAAAAGACGAATTCAGACATATAAAGAACTTGACTTAACTCTCTAAGATGAGAGAGAATTTCTCCATTCCTAATTCTTGACCTAAGTTTCCATCAATGTTCAGACCTCAAATTCTCATAGCACAAGCAAAATAAATGGAAAGTAAAGATATGTATAGTTTCAGGGGCATGAGTAGAACATATTTCATTCACAAACCTAGAGCTAACAATGCCTGGATAGGGAGATAGAAGTCCATGAACTTACCTGTTCAGTTGAGATCGTGTGCAACAATGGGGATGTTTACAAGGCAAGGTAATGATTTGTATAGCTTCCTTGATGTCCAGGGATGCTATTCCAAGCTTTAGTTTGCCTTGAAACCAAGTGAATCGTGTTATGGCACTTCAACTGCAAAACAGAAAATATGGAAATGGTGATGTTAGCTAGGGGTGTTACAGGTCGTGTTTGAGGTTTGGAATAGTTTCAAGGGATGATGTGGGATGTGTTTGAAGTGTTTTTGGCCAAGATGCACGATGGAAATGAGCTAGCCAAGTCCAAGTGCAGAATGCCCTATTTTTGTGCAGTTTAATGGTGATTCTGTGTTTGAGAAGGCAATGGAGATGGTTGGCTTGTGTTCTAGCTCAGTCTTGATGTTTTGAAAGTGTACAATAACTTTTCTTAAGGTTATCTTGGCTGAGATGAGAGTTGGTATGTGTTATGCTAGTTTTCTTAAACTTTAAGCAAAAAATGTCCAAGTGGTGTTCTAGACTGATGCAGGCCCCCAATCTATGCTGCAACCTTTCCCCTTGATCAGTGTGTTTTGTTCATAAACTTGTGCCAAAAGGATTTGCCCTGTACTTGCTTGGATTTGCATTTGACATAAAGTCCAACTTTTCAAGAATGGCTAATTTGCTTTTTCTATTTATGGCTTAGTTTTGCATATAATGCTTGAACACACAAAATAAGGTCTTGGCACAATGAGTTAGCATTAAATTTATGAGTGCAAATGGGATATAGGACCTGTAATAAAGGAATGCAAGCTGAGTTCAAAATTGCTTAAGTGTATGAACATGAAACTTGGCCTTAAACAAAGTGAGTTTTTCCCAACTTGCCAAATTCGATTCTCCCTAACCATGAGGTTGTTTGATGAGTTCTTGGACATTTTGGAAATCTTGGAATGTGTACTACAATCCATCTTTGAAATGAAATTTGAAATTCCAAGTGGAAGCATGTGAAAAATGGTCTTGAAGTTAGGCAAAAATCCTGCCTAAAATGGTTCAAAATTTCTCTAAGTTAAGAATGGTTTGGTACCCTTGTTCCAAAAATTGTAACTTGAGCTACAAGCTTCTTTTGGGAAAACTTTGTGAATCAAAGTTGTAGATTTTGCAATAGGCTACAACTTTCATGTTTTGACTTTTCCTTGAATCCAAATGAATCTTGATGAGAAAGTGGGGCAAAGTTAGGAAAAAATTAGGGTTTTTCATAACTTAGAAAAATTCTAAGTTATGAAAAATCTTCATTTCAAACCCTAATTTGCAAATCTTAATTTTTTGATGAACAAGTTTCATGATTTGGCATGTTTTGAAGAAAAATGAATCTTGACACTTGATTTTGACCAAAAAGTCAAAGTTTGACTTTTCAGTATACAGTCAAAATTGATCAATTGACTGGGAAATTCAACTGTCAATCTTGTGCATTTGGGATCTTTTGAACTTGTTGAGTATGTCAAGACAATTCCATGGGGTCCTTGAATCCATATGTGAGCTTGGTTTGCCATTGGCCAGGTCAAACAGTCAAAAAATGCCTTTGTGCAGTCAAAACCCTAAAAATGACCATTTTGCCCTTTTGGTGATCTGATCAAATTTCTTGTGGAATTGTGATCCAAACTTGATCAAATGGTCCATATGAGTTCATAATGTTGATGTGGGTCAATTTTCATGAGATTTGACTGTCAATTGGCCACAGTTGACTTTTTCCCCAATACAGTTGATTTCTAGGTCAACTGTCCAATTGACTAGGCAAAATTTGGAATCAAGACTTGAAACTTGGTATGGATAAACTTGGGAGTCCAACATGAAGCATGAAAGTCATCTTAGGCATTTTAGGTCAAAATATCTTTGTGCAAACACAAACCCTAATTTGGGTCAACAGTGCAAGGAGAAGTCTTGAGCAGAGGAAACCCTAACTGGATCTTGAGCTCCAAGGGTCTTGTGATGAGAAAATGTTGAGAAAATGGGAGGGCAAATTTTTGGGTACAACACCATCCAATTAACCTGGGGCAGTCCAGTCAAGGTTTCAACAGATCTTTCAAAGTCCAGTTAACTTGGGGCAGTCCAGTCAAGGTTTCAACAGATCTTTCAAAGTTCAGTTAACCTGAGGCAGTCCAGTCAAGATTTCAACAAATCTCTCAATTTGCAGAGTAACCTGGGGGCAAGCCTCCCTCATCATCACTTGGGGCATTCGAATGTCAGAACCAAGGTCGTTCAGAATTTCCTTCATCACCTGCTGGAAGCTGCAACCACCAACAGAATAACGGACAATTAAAGCTCCTGAAAATCTGACCCTTAAGAATGAAGACTCTCATCCTTAAAACCTCAGAAAATTGGTATACTCCCAGTTTCTGACCGTTAACAAATGAGGATTCTCATCACCTCATAAGATTGGTATACTCCCAATTTCTGACCCTTAACAAAATCAAGATCAACATCTTCCCAGATTTCATTCTAGAGATAGTTCAGATGTGACCCAAATTTTGCGACATTCCGATATTTATTCCAGATTCTCTTCTAGAGATAGTTCAGATGTGACCCAGATTTGGCGACATTCCGATACTTATTCCAGATTCTCTTCTAGAGATAGTTTCAGATGTGACCCAGATTTGGCGACATTCCGATACTTATTCCAGATTCTCTTTTAGAGATAGTTCAGATGTGACCCAGATTTGGTGACATTCCGATACTTATTCCAGATTCTCTTCTAGAGATAGTTTCAGATGTGACCCAGATTTGGCGACATTCCGATACTTATTCCAGATTCCCTTCTAGAGATAGTTCAGATGTGACCCAGATTTGGCGACATTCCGATACTTATTCCAGATTCCCTTCTAGAGATAGTTCAGATGTGACCCAGATTTGGCGACATTCCGATACTTATTCCAGATTTGCTTCTAGAGATAGTTCAGATGTGACCTAGGTTTGGCGACATTCCGATACTTATTCCAGATTCTCTTCTAGAGATAGTTTCAGATGTGACCCAGATTTGGCGACATTCCGATACTTATTCCAGATTTGCTTTTAGAGATAGTTCAGATGTGACCCAGATTTGGCGACATTCCGATACTTATTCCAGATTCTCTTCTAGAGATAGTTCAGATGTGACCCAGATTTGGCGACATTCCGATACTTATTCCAGATTCCCTTCTAGAGATAGTTCAGATGTGACCCAGATTTGGCAACATTCCGATACTTATTCCAGATTTGCTTCTAGAGATAGTTTCAGATGTGACCCAGATTTGGAGACATTCCGATACTTATTCCAGATTCCCTTCTAGAGATAGTTCAGATGTGACCCAGATTTGGCGACATTCCGATATTTATCCCAGATCAATACCTGCAGCAATCAAAAGATTCTTGCAATCCTCAACGGAGCTAAAACTTCCAACTATCAAACCCCAAGCAGAATGAAGACTCTCATTCTCAGTTCCTCACAGGATATTCAGATATTCTCCAGTGAAGATCCCTTCAAGTCAGTTCTCCCACCGTATCACAGAACTACCAATCTACTGGGGATTCCTCAACAGCGGTCCCGGGACTTCTCATTTTTCAACGATCAAAGGATTTTCAATCCCCTACAGCAGTCAAGGAATTACTTTCCTTGGCAGCAGTCAAGATTCTTTTGTCTCCAGCCATCTAGGATTCATCTATCCTCAGCAAGACAGCTCATCAGCTTACATACGCATTCATCACATTCATATCATAAACATTGCTATAACATACATTGCATCATGCATTATGACATTGCATACAACTAACTCTTTACCTTTTTAGGAAAGATCAGTCAATAGACAAAGATCATCATCTTCCGAGATTCTTTCTAGAAATAGTTCAGATGTGACCCAGACATGGCGACATTCTGATACTTATTCCAGATTCACCCAGAGATAGTTCAGATGTTACCCAGACATGGCGACATTCTGATACTTATTCCAGATTCATCCAGATACAGTTTTACACGGACTCATCATTAGGAAACCCTACACCGGTTCCTTCTCCACTTCAACTTCTGAAAACAGTTTACGGATTCTCCAAACACGGATGTTAATCTATCGCTTGTTCAGACTCAACTTTTGAAAACAGTTCACGGATGCTTCCCAACATGGATGCTGATCTATTGCTTATTCAACCCCCAAGACCTCTGAAAACAGTTCACGGATGCTTCCAAATACGGATGTCAATCTATTGCTTATTCAGACCCCCAGTTCAGAGATGTTCCAAACATGGATACCCTTCTGATACTCACCCACTCACCAACGACATACAGTTCAACAAACATTTCCAGATGGCATCTTTAAGCCCATCCTCCTACCAGCAACTTCCAGATGGCATCTCTAAGCCCATCCCCCGACAAGATTATGTCACATCCCTAGATGGCATCTCTAAGTCCATCACCAAATGGCATCTTTAAGGCCATTCCCTTTACCATCACATCACCGAGTGCAAATTTTTTGGGCACTCTAGTGTCCAATCTCCTTTTACCCTCGAGTCGCGAAAGGAAAACTTGCCAATCTAACTCTTCAGGTTCAAGAAGATTGAACAGGGGCAACTGTTGTACCCCAAAATTTGCCCTCCTATTTTTTCCACAAGAAATCACAGCTTCGGGTTTTCCCCGACTTTTCAGATTGGCATAAGAATCAGTCAAACAGATTTTTTCTTATCAGTCTATCCAAATTAGGGTTTTCATGGACTCTGGAACAGTTCAAGAAGATTATTAGGGTTTGGTTGAGTTTGGCTCAGGGTTTGATCAGGCAGGCGCTTCTTTGACAATAAATCAAGAACTAGGGTTTGTGCGCGCATTCTCAGAAAGAATTAATTCTATAGTTCTTTTCAATTTACTCTGGGATATGAGCTGAGGCATTTGAATTGAGAATTTGCAGTGTTTGGTTTAATCAGTAAAGGGATAAGCATATGGGCATTTGTTGTGATTGACTGTGCATTGCTATGGTTAATTGGAGCGCCGGGTTTATTATTGATTAATGCTAAGTGGCAAGACTATAATGTTTATTAATTATTTATTTATTCTAAGTTAGAATAGTTGGGATTTACTTCCAGTTATTTTAATTTAAGAAACTTAAATAATTAAATGGACAGTGAATTGAAGAAAGAATTAACTGACAAAGAAGGATTTTTATTCATCTTTAATTGTTTGTTACAAATTATTATTTGAACACTGTAAATTTATTTACATTTTGTTTACAATAATAATATTACAAATGGTTAAAATAAAATAAAACTGTATCCTAAGTTTCCTAAGTCTTCATCTTCTACTGATGCTCCCTATTGCTCAATTGATTTTCATCTGCAAAAACAAGAAAAAAAGAAAAGAAGTCAAATGCAGATAATTTAAGAATATTCTCAGACAGTTAATCATAAAAGTTCATCATTAAAGGTGGTTGGCCGGGTTCAGATTGTTTTGATTTTCATCATATTTTTCTCACCCTCCTTGCAAATCACAAGAAGACTTTCTTCTTGGTTCACAAAGAGTAAAGAAAAATTATTTTGCAAATCATTAAAGAAATGTACAAAGCTGCCTAATGCCAAAAACAAATTGCACAGTTCAAAATTCCAAACCAAGTCACAGGTAGCCAAGTGAATATGCCACACAAAGTACAAAGTTCAAACTGAACAAACAATGCACAAAGGCAAACTAAGCTGTCAAAAGCAAACTGAATGTCAAAACCAACTGTCCAAAAACTGTCAAAACTGTCAACAAGTACACAAAAGATATGCAGGAAATCTGGAAATATGCAGAGGAAAGCTAACATTGCAAGCATACATTTTCAAAATCTTCATCATTTCCCAACAACCACCTTTTCAGAAAAGCTATTCTAAAGCAATATAATATGCTTTAATAGAGAGAAGAGAGAGAGAGAGTAAAAGAAGTAGAGGCTTACAACAGGCAGGTTTAGAAAGATATATATAAAACAAAAAGATATACCAGAACAGTTAAAGGAGGCAGAATATACAAGAAATCCTCCAAACGGTGTCAAACATTCAAAAAACCTCAAAGCCATGTATAACCATTTCAAATCAGCATATCAAGCCAAAACTTCAAAACTGAAGCAAGCCTCAAACACAAGCCTAAGCAAGCAAAACTGCATTGAAACACAAATTGCCTCCAACTTGTTTCAGACCTGCATAAACATAAGCCTATACCAATACAAAAACCAGAAATGGCCACAAACCTGCATAATACATCAAGCCATACAAGCCTGAAGCCTAAACGTTAAGCTTCCAAACCAGCACATCACAATAAAGCCTGTAAACACAAGCCAAAAACTTCAAGCCTGTGAGCTTCAGCCTGCCTAGAGGCCTGTAACCTCAAGCCTTTATCCAAACAAAATCCCAACCAAGCTAAAAAAAAAACAACAAACCTTGAAGCCTTTCAAACCTATCAAGCAAATCCATCCAAATGTCCAAACAACAGAAATGCCTCAGAATATCTTCATCATAGGCTAAATAACAATGTCCCACAAAGATCTCAGATTCAAACAATTCATCATTGAGATCCAAAAAGAGAAAAGAAATCAGAAGTGAAACAAGCATACAGTCATCAGAACAACCCCCACAAATCAAAACCAAAATAGCCAAACTACCTTCAATCCAGAACTCATCATCAAACTCAGGACAAAGCAAACGAATCCAAACTCTCAGAACTGAGTTCATCATCGAGTGAAAGGGCCAGAAGTGAGACAATAAGGCAACTCAGAACAACAAGGTTCAACAATATCAACATTTCAACAACCAGTATTCAGAAGCAAGAACATCATCAAATAAGCATACAAAAGCAAGCAAAAGAGAAGACAGAAGCAAATGAGCTAGGTTTTCTGACATTCATCATTAAACCTAAAAGCAAGATACAAGTACCAGATTTCCAGCAAAGGCCCACAGCTTCATGCTCCCTGCCTTGGCCGCCCTAGGACGCCTCCAGTCCACCTCTCCTCCTCTCCAGGCAATGAACCCTCCAAAGGTATAATTTTCTACTCCCTCAGTCCATTGATATACCTCATGAACACAAACAACGCATAAAACAATCAATACCATACAACAATAATAACATGCACGAACTGAAACCCTAAAACATGA
Organism: Vicia faba; assembly: GCA_948472305.1. Classification (NCBI taxonomy): domain Eukaryota; kingdom Viridiplantae; phylum Streptophyta; class Magnoliopsida; order Fabales; family Fabaceae; genus Vicia; species Vicia faba. The sequence goes on along the minus strand of OX451738.1, from coordinate 268,831,735 downwards.
ACAAAGAGATTATTACCTTGTTGTCACTGCCCGAGCTACCATGAGGAGGAGGAAGCGGAGATGGCGTCCAGTGGCTAGGCACGGGAGGAGCGTCAGAAGCCTTGGTTTGGGAAGACGAAGAGGATGAAGAACGAAGAAGATGGAAACGGCGCCGCTCTGTAAATCTGTAAACCCTAGTCTGAGCCAAATGAAACAAACCCTTACAACAAACTTGTGAAACTTTGTATAACTTAAGCCCATATAACCTTTTTATTCTTAACCAACACCTTTTTTTATATAACTTAATTCTTCTTTTTATTGATAATTAATATACTAACTCCTCATATAAAAAATGTTGCTAATACTTTTCATTATAATTAAAAAATACATAAATAATTAGATTTTATTAAGATTGATTTTTTTTTATTAAAACCTTTTTTTTTGTTTAAATTTAAACCTTGTATAAAACATTAATTAAATACATAGATAATAGGATAATTAAATTTAAAACAATTTTCTTTTCTTTTTTCATTAAAACTTCTGTTTGTACATATTAACAAAAACACAAAAATAAATAAAATACTTAATTTTGCATTAAGTTAACATCTTGCATCACTTGTAAATAATCACATACACATTTTACAATACTTTTGATACATTGCTTTTATTCTTATACATTGATACATGTTACATTGAGAATGCGATTCGATTTGGTTGTAAATATATTTGGACAATACCATCCTGATATGACTCATCCCCATTTGTAAATATTTGTACCCCCATTCCCGGATACTTATTTGTAATAACTTAGACTTTAAATTCCCGCAATTTATCGCTTTCTATATACTGTATAGTAATTAGGGTTTGTATGCAAAGATTCGAAATCAACCGCTAGATAACCTAATACAAGACAAATGCATGACAATCAATACACTATTCACACTTGCACCCCTAGGGTAATCCCACTCGTTGCCTTCCAAAATGGGCCATGTTGCATGTTGAGTGTCTTTGGCAAAGCAAAAACAAATCAAATGATCATAGTCCCTCGATGACGCTTTCGAAGTTGCCTAAAAAATGATCAAGTCCCTTCAAGCAAAATTGCCAAAGACACTTGGCACCATTGCATTCATGGTCTAAACGATGACTCGCGCCTGTCCCGTTAACATCCTAACACAAGATTGTCCACCAAATACAATGGTGGAACAATACTGTTAAAAGGGTTAAAACATAGAAAAAATCTTTGAGTAAATTTAGGGGTAGACAACTCTTAGTTACTTGATCAAACTTGCAAAACACACTTGCCTACTTTCAAAACACACTCCACAACACAACTTTCAAAACAACTTTCAAAAACATTGAAACATCTTTTCGAAAAGACAAACACCTTTGTAAAACATTCGAGTAAAGAATTGTTACAACGGTTGCCTAGACAAGGCATCTTTTTCAAAACATTTTCAAAACACACACAAAACACCATTTCAAACAATTGAAAAACAAAGGCAAGTGATCTAAAACAAGTAACTAAGAGCCCATGGATAACCATGGATGAAAAGGGTGCTAATACCTTCCCTTTTCATAATCTACCCCCCGAACCCACGAAAACATCTCAAAAGGTTTTTCCTGTGCTTTTTAACCTTTCTTTTAGGATAAAATAAAAAGTCGGTGGCGACTCTTGCTAAACCGAACAAGTGCGAATACAAAAGCAAAACTTCAAGTCAGTTCTCCCACCGTATCACATGGGGCATCAACATGATTGGAGAGATTAAACCTACTGCTTCTAATGGACATCGCTTCATTCTAGTCGCTATCGATTATTTCACCAAATGGGTCGAAGCTTCCTTATTTGCCTCAGTCACGAAGAACATGGTAGCCAGATTCATCAGACATAACCTCATTTGTCGCTATGGTATCCCCGAAAGGATCATCACTGACAATGGGACCAATCTTAACAATGTTATGATTACAGAACTTTGCACTCAGTTCAAAATCAAGCATCACAATTATTCCCCTTATAAATCTAAAATGAATGGTGCAGTGGAAGCAGCCAACAAAAACATTAAGAAGATTGTGCAAAAGATGGTAGTAACTTACAAATACTGGCATGAGATGTTATCGTTTGCTCTTCACGGCTACTGTACTTCAGGTTGGACATAAACTGGGGCAACTCCATTTTCCTTGGTCTATGGCATGGAAGTTGTCCTGCCAATGGAAGTTCAGATTCCCTCACTAAGGATTATGAATGAAGCAGGCCTAGGCGAAGACGAATGGATTCAGATAAGATTGGATCAGTTGAACTTGATCAATGAAAAACGACTGGCTGTTATTTGTCACGGTCAAATGTACCAAAAGCGTATGGTCAAGGCTTTCAACAAAAAGTTCAGGCCTCGAGTATATCAAGCTGGTGAGTTGGTAATAAAGTGCATCATTCTTCCCTAAGGCGACCCCAGGGGCAAATGGACTCCCACTTATGGAGGGTCATTTGTTGTCAAGAAATTTTTCTCTAGTGGTGACATGATGTTGACTACTATGGACGGTGAAGATTTCCAACATCCTATGAACGCAGACATAGTTAAAAAATACTACGCATAAGAGACCCGCTAGGTTGACACACCTAGGAAAGACAAGGGCATCCCGACAACCCAAAGGTTTGTGAAAAATTTAGGGATATATGCAAAAGATTATACACTAGGCAAGTCAAAAACCCGAAAGGGCGACTTGGGCAAAAATGGGTATCCTGGTGGGCTGAAAACCCGAAAGGATGGTCCAGGAAAAAGTTAAGGATTGAAAGAATATGACCATGTCCCGTGGAATCACCACAGTCAACTTTATTACCAAAATCCGAGTTCAAACAGTCCAAGATCAATCCAATCAACTTATGTCAATGGGAAGAGACGTTCGAAGACATTGGAGCAATAGTAGAGTTAGAACACAATGAGATCATTTCCACATGGTTTTTGAATTTGTTTTCAATTTTGTTATCCTTTCGACGATTTCCTCTTACTAGGATCTCCGTCTCTTTGTACAAAAACGCCTATTCATGGGCAAAACATCAATACAAATATACTTTGAAGTGCAAACTTTTTGTTTTGATTTTGAGTGCAAAGATGTCCAATGACTAAAATTGAATGAACATATGCATATGAACATGTTTAAATTGTTTAGCAAATGTGTGCTGCCAAGCAGCAACAAGTATCTCTTTAATGCATTTGAGATATCCCCAGAGTTATCTCATTAGCGTTATCCCCACAGAGCCGACTACAATAAACCTTTGCCCCAATAGAGTTGCCCACAAAGTTGGATTTATGCAACCCTCGGTCAGAGTCTCAATCTCTTGACAGTCCTTTCCTCAGCCAAGTTGGTCTTAAAATAAGAAGCCTTGTGGATTTCTTCCTAAAGAAATCACCTTGCCAGTATGTCATCAAATTTTCTCTTCGACAGGGTTTATTCAAAACAACACACTCCTCAACTGAGTTATTTCCTATTCAAATAACTCTCAGTTACTATGAGGCCTAGACCCGACCAGATAATAGTTTAACTTCTCAAGATACTATGAAGCCTGGATCCGACCAGATAATAGTTTAACTTCTCAAGATACTATAAAGCCTGGATTCGACCAGATAATAGTTTAACTTCTCAAGATATTGTAAAGACTGGAATTCGATCAGACAATGGTTTAACTTCTTTCCCCCAGAAGAGTTTGCGTCTACCCCCAACAAGTTACTGTGAAGCGTGGAACCCGACCAGATATCAGTTCAACTTCATCTTTTCAAGTAAGTTACTGCAAAGCCTGGACCCGACCAGATATCAGTTTGATTTCATGATTTCAGCAAGTTACTGTGAAGCCTGGACCCAACCAAATATCAGTTCAACTTCATCATTTCAACAAGTTACTGTGAAGCATGGACCCGACCAGATATCAGTTCAACTTCATCATTTCAGCAAGTTACTGTAAAGCCTGGACCCGATCAGATATTAGTTCAACTTCATCCTTTCAAGCAAGTTACTGTGAAGCCTGGATTCGATCAGATATCAGTTCAACTTCTTCCTTTCCAAAAAGTTACTGTGAATCCTGGACCCGACCAGATATCAGTTCAACTTCATCCTTTCAAGTAAGTTATTACGAAGCCTGGATCCAACCAGATAACAATTAACTTCATCCACCTCAGAAATCTTCGAAACTTGGAATCCCACTAGATAACAGTTTAATGTTAGTAAGTTACTATAAAGCCTGGACCCGACCAGATAACAATTTAACTTCACTCTCCCAAGTAATTTTCTGTGAAGCCTAGAATCTGACCAGATAACAGTTAATTTAATCTTCCCCAGTAAGTCGTTGCGAAACCTGGAATACAACCAGATAACAGTCAACTTCATTATCCCCAACAAATTGCTACCAATCATGGGTTTCGACCAGATAATAGCTAACTTCCGATGCTCTCCAGTCAAGAATAATTCCCAGTAGAGTAATGGACAACCAAAATTCCTGAACTTTATTCCCCCAGGAAGAAATCAACACTCCCCTCAAAGTTTCCTCATGCAAAGAGCCAAAGTCAATATTCCCCAGCAGATTTCTCCTCAAAGAATAAAACAGGAATCCTCAGCATAAACAGTCTAAACAAAGTTGAATATACGCCCACTCTGCAACAACGATTCTGGATTCAATCTCCCAAGGTTCCCCAGCATGTTGTTAAGGATTTATTTTCCTAGACAAAGAAACGCTGCAATAAATGCATCACATTCATAAACCATAATACATACATGAAAAATGCATACAACATAATCTCATTTATTTTGATAACATCATTACACCATGCATACATCTGCATGCAACTAATCCCCTTCCTTGCAAGAAAGATCAGCAGGCAAAATACGTCCACTATTTCAGTATAAATCAACCAAAAGATTTATCCTGATACCTTCCCCAGTCACTCTAAATGGCATCTTTAAGCCCATTCCTTACATAGTCAACTAACACATCATCGAGTGCAAATTTCTAGGCACTTTAGTGTTCAATCATCTTCTACCTTCAAGTCACGAATGACAAGTTTGCCAATTTAACTCTTCAGGTTCAAGAAGATTGAACATGGGCAGTTATTGTACCCCAAAATTTTCCTTCTCATTTCTCAAGAAATTTCTCACAAGATCTTCCATGAACCAAGTTTGCAGCACTGATACATCAACTTAGGTTTGGAATTGGTACAAGGGCAAAATGGTCAAAATGCACATTGAAAAGTCAAACTTTGACTTTTGGACCAAAATCAAGTTTCAAGAATCACATTTAATCATAACATGTTAGAATATGAAGTGGTTTCATCAAGAAAATCAAAAGTCAAAATTACTTTGGAAAAGTAAAAAGTTATAAACATTTAGAAAATTTTCTAAGTGTTAAGAAAATATGATAAGTTCAGAACTTCTGGCAAGATTTTCATCATGATGCGAATTGATTCAGGAAGAACTTTTGACACAAGAGTTATACATCTCAATGGGATCTAAAACATTTCAGAATAGACCTTCTCCTAGAAATGCTGGGATTTCAAGTTATAAATCCTTGAAGACACGTCCATGAAACTAAACAACTTAGTAAATTCTGAGCATTTTCGAGTCAGAATTTGGTTAGAACTTCTAGGCCAGTTTTCACGTAGGTTCAATCAGATTTTGCAAAAGTGATTCAAAGAGGGGTTACAAAGCATGTTACAAGCTTTTTGGAAATTCTGAGAACTCCTTCAGATCGTGCTGGAGCAGGGAGAATAAAAGATCAGAAGTTGGACATTTGCTCTTAATCCAAGTTACGTTCATGCTGAACTTCTGATCTAGATTCAAGCCATGATGCATAATCTCATGTTACAGGCTTTCTGGCTTGTTAAATATCATCATCATTTAATGCTCACACCCACTTTTGAGTCTTTATCCCAATGTTTAAACCTTTATCCAAAAGATCTTCCCACATATGGCATGAAAGTACCATTGTTGTCCTTGGAAAATAAACTTTTGTACAAAGTTTATGTTGGGCCCATACTTTACTTTTGCTTATGAGTGTACTTTGAAGAAGTGAAAAACACAATAAGGGGGGTTGAATTGTAAAACTTGAAATCAAATGCAGATAACACTGTATTTTTATCCTGGTTCGTTTGATCTCAAACTACTCCAGTCCACCCATCAAGGTGATTTCGCCTCTCTCCAACGAGGTCTTAATCCACTATATTCAACTGAATACAACAACTGCTTTAACAACTGTCAAACCCTTCTTGAGTCTAACCACAGACCGGTTTATCTCAAGGTAATTCTCTTACAGATAAATGAACAAAGGTGTGTTTGATGTTTTCTAGAAAAACTATATATCACAACTGTGATAATACACAATATTAAGCTTGGATAAAACTAGATTGCTAGAGCTATAGAGTAAGCGCTTGAGAACTTTAGCAAACTGGATGAGTGAGTACGTGAAGATGATTGGCTTATGCGTATGTGCGTATTAGAGAATTAGCCATTTCTTTTCTCACAGATTTGATTATATAGCCTTGGAATAGATACGTTGTTGTCCATAACTTCATTTCAATGCAAATAACATTCTTTCATTTTTGAGAAGATCTTGTCTTTGATAAAGCCGTTGGTAATTAATCTGCCTTGAATGCTTAGTAACGTTGACACTTCAGAGTCTTCTCTGCTTATGGAAATCAGAGTGTTCTTTCCTTTATGTTGACGCGTCTGAGTACTGGTGATTTGCTTTATGATCTTGATCAGAGTCAGAGTATGTTATGCGCAGATTCTGTTTCATCAGGCTTCAGCGTATAGCACATGTTATTTGATCTTCTGATGCTGATATATCTTCTGACGCTGATGTTGATATTGATCTTCTGATGCTGATTCCATCAGAGTTTCTGTAAATACACAACATAATTTTTAAGTAGCATATATGTCATATATAAATCTTTACAATTTATTTATTCTTGTATTTTGTTATCATCAAAACTCTAACTGAGGGTTGTAGAATCAAATTATGTTCTAACAATCTCCCCCTTTTTGATGATGACAAAAACCAGATTTTTTCAATTAAAATCAAGAACAAAAATGTATCAGAGATAGACAAATAAATAATGAACGGTATCAGAGATTAAAGATAAGGAATAAACGTATCAGAGCAAACAAATGAGGAATAAAAGGTATCAGAGTAACGAAGAGAAAAACTCCCCCTGAGTTGATTACTTCCCTTTAATTCCATGAGACCTTGAGCATCAGAACTTTACTTTATCAGAGTTTATCAAATTCTTGTACCTGTAAGCTTTTCAGAAGAAAGACATTCAAATATATCAGAATGTTAGAATGTTTGAGACTTATGTCTCAGTAATCCGTTATTGAAAAATATCATTCTTTCTCCCCCTTTTTGTCAGTTATCAAAAAGCACAAATAATCAGAGTACAAAAATGATCAGAGCTAAAAAATCAATTATATTCAAGACAAAAGCAATGAGTAGTTCAGAATAATAGAAAACATATTACAGACGAACATGTGAAAAAAACAAGGAAAACACAAGAAAATTCTAAGAGGGAGGAAGTCGTGTGAACAGAGCTTCCAACATGCTCTTGATTTGAGTGCTGGTTTCCTGTTGCTGAGATACCATGTTTGCTATGGCATCAATCTTGGCATCCTGCTTGTCCATTCTCTCATTCATCAGCATGTCAGATCTTTTCAAGTCCTCCAGAGTCTGCCTGTCAAGAGAGGAGGCTTGGGGATCTTCAGACACAGAATGCTTCTCAGAGCTTTCTTCAACATCTTCTTCTTGAACCTGTTCTTCTGCTGGGATCATCTGTTCTTCTGCAGGTTGAACTTTGGATGCTGGACGCTGATCAGTCCAAGGAGCAATGTCCAGATGGAGAACTTTTTCCTTAAGCAGCTTGCTCAGAACTGGACCTTCAATTTCTTTCAGCAGATTGCTGAAGTTCTGTTGAGCCTGTCCATAGCTCTGGTCTTGCAACTTGAAGGTTTCAGCACAAACCCATCTTCTGAATTTTGTCCAGAGGAAGTCTGATACAGCAGGATCAACCACTTCCAGACTTGCTTGTTTCAAAGAAGTGATCCACTTCTGTATATCTGTTTCAAAGTTCAACATGCTGGAACCAACATCTGGATGTTTCGGTTTAGGGATGGCTGTTTTCTGGTTTATTACAACAAGGCGTTCAAAGACTGTTAGATCAATGACTGTCTTGTTGTGGTTTTCTGTATTGGCTTTTGGTGAGGGAGTGGGAGAGTCAGAAATGACGATTGGACTTGATGGGGTATTTGGTGGAGTTGTTTCTGGTAAAGAGGGAAGTTGAGACATATTCACAATGGTACCACAGGGCAATTGAATGGCCAAAGGTTGTGGTTCAGGGGATTCAGAGGTTTGAGCCTCAGAGGTTTGAGTCTCAGGTTGTGGAGATTGTTCATGTTGAGGAGAGGGTGGATTAATTTCTGGTTGAGGAGAGGAAGGTTGTGGGATTTCTGGTTCTGGTATTGGAGAGAGTGGAGTTTCTGGTATTGGTGAGAGAGGAATGTCAGGTTGTGGTGAGATGGGAATTTCTGTGTTTGGATTTGGATTTTCTGGTTCGGGAACGAAAGTGTGTTGGTCTATATCAGAAAGAACCTTTTCAAGTTCTTGTTCTGGTATGGTTGCAGTATTTGGATTTTGTGGTTTGGAGCGGGATCTTCTGAGGGTTAATGACTCGGAAGGGTCAAAGTCAACGTCAAAATCATCAAAGGTTTGAGGTGTTGGGATTTCAGATGGAGTTGGAAAGGATGTTGAAACAACAGTTAAATTTAAAACAGTAACAGAAGAAGGATTACCTCTCTTCTTGGGAGTCTGTTGGGATGGTCCTTCTGTAGCAGCTTTTCTTTTCTTCATCTTCTTCAGAACAACCTCTGGTGCCTTCTGATGAAGATCTTGAATATTCAGATTTGGGGCTGTATCATCAGCTTTACAAGCATCCAAATATCTCAAAATGATTTGAGGCTTAGAGTCAATTTCTGAGAACATAGGGAAGTCGTCCAGAGGGACTCTTCTGCTGGAGATTTCAGCAAAAGGAGTGACGCTGGACTCCTTCTTAATGTTCTCTATCAACTTCAGATTTTTGGCATTCAGCTGCTTGCCAACAGAAGGTTCCAGGGTGCTGATTTCTTGTGCCTCTGTCAAATGATCAATCAGCCTATTCTCAGTCAGAATATCTGATATCAGTCTTCCCAAGGGTATCCAATCCCTTTTAGTACGTTCATCTTCTCTTGTTTCCTTGACACTTGTTCTGAGATGGTTGAACAGAAGATGAGCTAAACTAATCTTGACCTTCTGAGAAATAAAATAGATCAGAAACTGCTGATCTATGTTTATGTAATCAGGAGAGATGGTAGGCTTCCTGTGGTTGAAACAGCCCATAATGATCTTGGCCCAAATTCTGTGCTTGTCCTTCAAATCTCTAATCTTGCTGGAGGGATGCCCCAGCGTGAAAATTTCCCTTGCAATCACAGCAACATTTGCACACCTTTCTCCCATATCTATACAGCGAATACCACCTCCATTGTACCCTATCAAACGAGCAATCAGGTCTTCAGTAATCACAATCTTCTTCCCCATGATGTAGGATGTAACTTGGTGATTTGAAGAAGAAGCGTGAATCCAAAATTCCTTTACCAAAATAGGAAATGTTGGACCCACCAGCCTGTCAAAGTACTTTTCCCAACCTTGAGCTTGAATCTCTTCAGATAAATCAAAACCATTTTCCTTGAGACTGTTGAAATCCACTATAATTTCTGACAGAACTTCAAGATTCTTGACTGGAGTTAGAAGCGTTCTGAATGGTACTTCGTATTGCTCAGAAGAAACGGTTTTTTGGGAACCTGAAGAGGGAATTCTGGAAGAAGCCATGTTCACACGAGGTTTTGAAAAAGATTTAAGGGTTTTCTTGAGAAAGAAGAACACATAAATCAGAAATCAGAAATATTGAGTGAAAACAAAAGTGACGGTAAAAGTGTGTGAATGGTGTGAAGAGTGTTTAAATAGATTTCTAAAAAGGTTTTGAAAACATAAACGTTTAAGAGAGAGAAATAAATAATGATTATTAGCATTTAATGATAGCTGATTTTAGGGGATTCAGAATGATATTAGAAACGATTACCCATGACATGTGTCTCAATGCACCCAATCAGCGCTTTGCCTTTTCAGAAACATGAACGCGTGTTCAGCCTCAGGAAACAGCTGATGACTGGATGACACTTGTTTGCTTGAGTGAACAGCATATTTCTATCCTAGAAATGAAGCGCTCAGATCTTCTTGGATAGATTCTGATACAATCTGCACTTCTAAAGTTCTGAAGGAAGATTGATCAGTAGTTCACAGAAAAATAAGCAAAGTTCTGAAGGTTAATATATAAAATTAAAACACTTTTATTCTGGGCAGAGCTTCACGCTGAGATGTTTCAGAATGAAGTAGAACCTATCTTCAGAAAGTGGTTTTATGAAAATATCAGCCCATTGATGGTCTGTGTCAATAAATTTAAAATTTAAAATCCCTTTCTGAATATAGTCCCTAATAAAATGATGTTTTATTTCTATATGCTTGGCCCTAGAATGTAAAATTGGATTTTTACTTAAGCAAATAGCAGAAGTATTGTCACAGAGGATAGGAATGTTACTCTCATATATCTGGAAGTCCTCAAGTTGACTTTTCATCCAGAGCATTTGTGTGCGATGCATCCAGCTGTTGCTATGTATTCAGCTTCTGCTGTTGATAGGGCAATTGTGGATTGTCTTTTGCTGGACCATGAGATCAGATTTTCTCCCAGAAACTGGCAGCTTCTAGAAGTGCTTTTATGTTCTACTCTGTCTCCAGCAAAGTCAACATCACAGTAACCTACTAAGCTGTAATCACTTAATTTTCTATAAAACAAACCCAGATTAGTAGTACCTTTTAGATACTTGAAAATTCGATTAACTGATGTTAAGTGAGATTCTCTAGGATCTGATTGGAATCTAGCACAAATGCATACACTGAATAAAATGCCAAGCCTTGAAGACGTCAGATAAAGAAGAGAACCAATCATACCTCTGTAGACCTCATGTTCTACCTTTTTACTTACCTCTTCTCTTTCCAGAATGCACGTGGGATGCATTGGAATCTTTGATGGCTTACATTCTGAGAGATCAAATTTCTTCAGAAATTCTCTGACATATTTTCTCTGATGAATGTAAGTTCCTTCTGGGGTTTGATTGATCTGAATGCCCAGAAAGAATTTCAGTTCCCCCATTAGGCTCATCTCAAATGCTGCCTGCATACACTTAGCAAACTCTCTTCCCAGAGAAGATTTAGTAGATCCAAATATTATATCATCAACATAAATCTGACAAACTAAAATGTCATTCTTGACTGTCTTACAGAATAAGGTTGTGTCCACCTTCCCTCTAGTGAATTCCTTTTCTAACGAGAAGTTACTTAGTCTTTCATACCAAGCTCTGGGAGCTTGTTTCAGACCATACAATGACTTCTTTAGTTTGAAAACATATTCTGGATTTTTTGAACTTTCAAAACCAGGGGGTTGGTGCACATATACCTCTTCTTCTATATAGCCATTTAAGAATGCACTCTTAACATCCATCTGATACAGAGTGATGCCTTTATTTACAGCAAATGAAATTAAAAGTCTGATAGATTCTAACTTGGCGACTGGAGCAAAGGTTTCTGTATAGTCTATCCCCTCTTGCTGACTATAACCTTGTGCTACCAATTATGCTTTGTTTCTGATGACTTCACCTTGTTCATTTAGTTTGTTTCTGAACACCCATTTAGTTCCAATGATGTTGAATCCTTTTGGTTTAGGAACTAGATCCCATACGTCATTTCTTGTGAATTGATTCAGCTCCTCTTGCATTTCTAGAATCCAGTCACTGTCCAGAAGTGCTTCGTCAATTGTTGATGGTTCAATTAGAGAAATAAGTCCCATGAGGGATTCTTCAGAGTTTCTAAAGCTGGCTCTTGTTCTGATTGGATCTTCCTTTCTTCCTAAGATAGTTTCTTCAGGGTGATCCATGCTGCTTCTGGATGGTCTTTTCTGAGATTAATCAACAGAAGGTGCTGGATTGCTTGCAGTGCCTCTTTATGATGTTGAGGGAGTGTCTCTGTTAAGAGCTTCTGATGACTTGTCTTCAGTACCTGTGAATTCAATTTCCATACCTGCAAGTAATTCATTCTGCTTTGACTTTTGAGAGTCAAGCTTATCATCAAAACGAACACTGATTGATTCTTCCACAAACTGTGTTTCTGTATTGTATACTCTGTACCCTCTTGAGCGTTCAGAGTATCCTAACATAATACACTTTGTGCTTTAGAGTCAAACTTGTTAAGATAATTTTTAGTATTTAAAATAAAGCAAGTACATCCAAATGGATGAAAATGTGAAATGTTGGGCTTTCTGTTCTTCCACAATTCATATGGAGTATTTTCCAGAATAGGTCTTATGGAGATTCTATTCTGAATGTAACACGCTGTGTTTATTGCCTCTGCCCAGAAGATCTTAGCAACGTTAGTCTCGTTGATCATGGTTCTGGCTATTTCTTGCAATGTTCTGTTCTTTCGTTCTACAACTCCATTTTGCTGGGGAGTTCTAGGACAAGAGAAATCATGTAGAATGCCTTGGTCATTAAAAAATGATTCAAAATTTTTTTTTCAAACTCTCCACCATGATCACTTCTGACTTTGACGATTCTAAGATCCTTTTCATTCTGAACTTGGTTACAGAAGGTAACAAACACAGAGTGTGACTCGTCCTTGTGTCTTAAGAACTTTACCCATGTCCATCTGCTATAGTCATCTACGATTACTAACCCATACTTCTTGCCACTGACTGAAGCAGTTTTAACTGGTCCAAATAAGTCAATATGCAGAAGTTCTAATGGCTTAGAGGTGGAAACAACGTTTTTAGATTTGAAAGCAGGTTTTGCAAACTTGCCTTTCTGACATGCTTCACACAGAGCATCTAAATCGAACTTCAGGTTATGAAGTCCTCTGACCAGATTGAGTTTGTTAATCTGAGATATTCTTCTCATACTAAAATGTCCCAATCTTCTATGCAATATCCATTGCTCGTTGTTAACAAACAAAAGACACTTTACATTCTGACTTTTTAGTTCAGAAAGTTTGATTTTATAAATGTTGTTTCTCCTCTTTCCATTAAATAGGATAGTCCCATCTTTCTGACTAACAACTTTACATGAATTTTGATTAAAGATTATATCATAACCGTTATCACTTAATTGACTTATGGATAACAGATTATGCATTAATCCATCTACTAATAAAACATTACTTATAGAGGGAATATTTCCATTACCTACTGTTCCAGAGCCAATGATCTTTCCCCTCTGATTTCCTCCAAAGCCTACATGGCCTCCAGGCTTAAGTTCCAGGCTTTGGAACATATGCCTTCTTCCCTTCATGTGTCGTGAGCAGCTAGAGTCCAGGTACCATGACTGGTGTTTCTGATTTGCTGCTAAAGATATCTGCCACATGTATTATTTTATCCTTAGGTACCCATATTTCTTGGGTCCTGATTTGTTAGTTTTACCAAAACTCTGGTGGAATTTTGGTTTAACAGCATAATTACTACTAGTATATTTGATGTCATGTGTGTGTCCATATACGAAGTGTGAATCAAGTGAGGTGCGTTTTATAACTAAGTCCATGGCATTCTTTGGTGTAGGTACCTTACCTTGATATCATATTCCCTTTCTGCCATTTCTGCTAACTCCATAGATCATTGAAGCCATTTTGCTTCTATCTATGTTTTTAGCTAGAAACTTTTAAAAGCTGTGATCATACTCCTTGATGATCTCATCAGCACTACTGGGAGTTTCAGGAATTGTTTCCTTCTGAGAGTTTTGCAATAGATTTTCTAATTTTGAAATTTTATCTTTCAACTTAGAATTTTCCAATTTGAGACTCTCAGTTTTATCAGAGTCAGAAGCAAGATCCCTTTTCAGGTTTCTGAATTTGACTCTGATCTGTTGATATCTTTCCAGAATTTCATTAAGGCTTTCAGCTAGTTCAGCCTTAGTAAAGTTAATAGCAAAGTTAGGAAATACCTCTTCTGTATCTGATTCAGAGTCTGATTCAGAAGCTTCACTGTCTTCTGTTATGTTTTCCATGAGAGCTATGTTTTCTCTCTCATCATCTGATTCTGAGTCAGCTTCAGATGTATCAGAATCATCCCATGTGGCCATGAGACTTTTCTTCTTTTCCTTGCCAAACTTTCTTCTGGGCTTTTCCTTCTGAAGCTTTGGCCAGTCACTTTTGTAGTGCCCTTGCTCGTTACATTCATAGCAGATGATGTCTTTGTTGTTTGGCTTTCTGCTTCCTGAAGAGCCTTCAGATCTTCTGTGTCCAGAGGAGGATTCTGACCTTCTGTATCTGGAGGAAGATTCGTTCTGATTCTTTAATCTTCTGGGAATCCTGAACTTCCTTTGCCTCTACTTCCACAGTTGGTTCACCCTTCTGGAGAGGAGAGACAATTCATCTTCTTCTAATGAGGACCCATCAGAGGTTTCTTCAACAACCTGCAAAACCTTGGAGTCAGATTTTCTGTTAGATTTTAAAGCTAATGGCTTACCTTGCTTTTGAGGTTCATCTGCTTCTATCTCCATCTCGTGACTTCTGAGGGAGCTGACAAGTTCCTCCAGAGAGATTTTGTTGAGATCCTTAGCTAGCTTCAGTGCTGTGACCATTGGCCTCCACTGTTTTGGCAGACTTCTGATGATCTTCTTAACATGATCAACAATAGAATACCCTTTGTCAAGAACTTTGAGACCAGCAACCAGAATTTGAAATCTTGAGAACATCGTTTCTATAGATTCACATTCTTCCATCTTGAATGCCTCGTACTTCTGAATGAGCGCAAGAGCTTTGGTTTCTTTGACTTGAATGTTGCCTTCATGCGTCATTCTCAGGGAGTCAAACATGTTCTTTGCAGTGTCTCTGTTTGATATTTTTTCATATTCAGAATAAGAGATGGCGCTGAGAAGAATTGTTCTGGCCTTGTGATGATTTCTGAAATCACGCTTTTGTTGATCAGACATTGCTTTCATGTCAATCTTCTGACCACTTCCATTCACTGGGTGCGTGTATCCATCAGTCACCATGTCCCACATATCAGCATCATGGACTAGAAAGAAGCTTTCAATTCTGTCTTTCCAGTAGTCAAAGTTCTCTCCATCAAAGACTGGAGGTTTGCCACTGAATCTGTCTCTTTCTTCATTGTTGTCATTGTTGATGTTTTGATGTGGTCCTGCCATTGTGTTTTTCTTACGCTGGATCTTGTACTGACACGGTTAAGTGTTATAAGCTCAGAACCAGGCGCTCTGATGCCAATTGAAGAAGTGAAAAACACAAGAAGGGGGGTTGAATTGTAAAACTTGAAATCAAATACAGATAACACTGTATTTTTATCTTGGTTCGTTTGATCTCAAACTACTCCAGTCCACCCGTCAAGGTGATTTCGCCTCTCTCCAACGAGGTCTTAATCCACTATATTCAACTGAATACAACAACTGCTTTAACAACTGTCAAAGCCTTCTTGAGTCTAACCACAGGCCAGTTTATCTCAAGGTAATTCTCTTACAGATAAATGAACAAATGTGTGTTTGATGTTTTCTAGAAAAACTATATATCACAACTGTGATAATACACAATATTAAGCTTGGATAAAACTAGATTGCTAGAGCTATAGAGTAAGCGCTTGAGAACTTTAGCAAACTGGATGAGTGAGAACGTGAAGATGATTGGCTTATGCGTATGTGCGTATTACAGAATTATCCATTTCTTTTCTCACAGATTTGATTATATAGCCTTGGAATAGATACATTGTTGTCCATAACTTCATTTCAATGCAAATAACGTTCTTTCCTTTTTGAGAAGATCTTGTCTTTGATAAAGCCGTTGGTAATTAATCTGCCTTGAATGCTTAGTAACATTAACACTTCAGAGTCTTCTCTGCTTATAGAAATCAGAGTGTTCTTTCCTTTATGCTGACGCTTCTAAGTACTGATGATTTGCTTTATGATCTTGATTAGAGTCAGAGTATGTTATGCGCATATTCTGTTTCATCAGGCTTCAGCGTATAGCACATGTTATTTGATCTTCTGATGCTGACATATCTTCTGATGCTGATGTTGATATTGATCTTCTGATGCTGATTCCATCAGAGTTTCTGTAAATACACAACATAATTTTTAAGTAGCATATATGTCATATATAAATCTTTACAATTTATTCATTCTTGTATTTTGTTATCATCAAAACTCTAACTGAGGAATGTAGAATCAAACTATGTTCTAACATACTTATCCATAAATCATGCCTACAAAATCAGATTAGGCGTGGTTAAAGCTGCTAACCACTCTACTTTGCCTTGAAACTTGCTTGGTTAAACTTGCTTCAAAAACAAGTCAACGAGCCATAACACATGATGGTTGTACTCTTGACTTATCCAAGCTTCTAAATCATTTGCCTATAAATTAAGCATTATTTGAAACTGTTAGAGAGGTAAGAGATTTGAGAAAAAGCCTTGAAACTTTGCTGAAAATTTCCAAGAACCTGAAATTGTAAACATAAACACAAAATCTGCTAATTTCTGATTTTTGTATCCAAACTCTAATTTTGCTTGCGTGTTTCTTGATCAAATCATCCATACAGTTCCTAAAATACACATAGAAGTTGTCCCAACTTCTGTTTTCAAACTGTAAAACAGTATTCACCACTATCTGTTTCAAAAACCAGAACTTTACACCTTGACTGCTCCAGAACTTTCTAATCACTCTTAGCTCAAGTTAAGAATTGCTTTAGCTTTCTGAGAACTTGAGGAAGCTGACCAGAACATCACAACAATCTGAACCAGGCTCTAATTCATAGAACAATTTCCAGCTGCAAGGTAAGTTTCTTCTGACTTTTATCTCATTATTTAGGTATTGTCAGGCTTGTATTTTTAAAGATACAATGTAGATATCATGGATCTGATTCTGTACATATTTATAGATTTCATGTATATGGCCTAAGTAGAGAAAATTTCAGATCAGAACTTCTCGAGGAAATTAGGGTTCAAAATTAGGATTAGCAAAATTCATGCTTGCTGTTGGTTTACAGTTTTGATGCTTTGTATTTGAAACCATGATAAAATTTGCCATAACTACTATGTTTGCATTTTCCATTTTTGTTGAGAAATGACTAAGTTGAAAATACTCTGGTTGGAATGGAGAAGGAGATGAAGTTCATTATCAGAAATTACTTTGTAATATATGTTTATTTTTTGCTTCTAATACCAGATGTATAGCCACCCCAGTGGTAGAGAGCGCATGCATAAGACATTAGTGTTAAGGATCCTGAGTTCTAGCCCCAGAAACACCTTTTTATGTTTATTTCTTGACATTTTTACCCCATTATTTGTCAAACAATAACCCTAGACCAAAACTTCTAGATAAACCCCCTCCAATTTATTTGTTAAAGTAGTGATCCTGGACCAGAACTTCTAGATATTCCCATCCAACAACATTGACACCTCACTTACCCATTACCAAAACTTTTAGCCTTCCAGTAACACTAGAACTTTTAGGTTTCCAGTTGCATCATAACTTCTTGGCTCTCTTAACATCCAGAACTTCTAACTCTCCAGTAACACTAGAGTTTCTAGGCAATCAGAACTTCTAGGCATTCCTTTGTTCTTAGCGACTCCAAAACTTTAGTGCGTCCGAATCCAGAACTTCTGGCCTTCCCAGTTCCTGCTAACATTTTCTTTCTGACTTGCAGTGCACCTGAGTCAGAACTTCTGCTCTCTCTTATTTCAGCAACATGCTGATTCTGACTCTTATTCTCTTTTTGTTTTTATCATCACTTTTATTTTCATTAATCAAAAACACCAAAAATATTTTATATTCATACACTTTGTTTTATTTCTTTTAAAACAAAAAGACTAAAAAAATATTTTCTTAAGCCAATTTATTTCTTATCTTAACCAAAAACAAAAAAAAAATCTAATTTACATTTCAATTCTTGTATATTATTTCAATATGGTTGTAATAGATAATTAAGACTTTAATTTCTTTTGCAATTCCCATTTGTAAATTTGTACACCCGATCCCCAAATGATTGTAATAGCGTAGGATATTTACTTTCCGCAATTTATCGCTTTCATATAAATGCTAGTAATTAGGATTTGTATGGGAAGATAAAATCAATGCTTAGAAAAAACACTAATTCAAAGATAAATTAAGCATGAAATACAAACACTTGCACAGTTGCATCTCTAGGGTTAACTCCACTTGTTTCCTTGAGAAAATGGTCATGATATGCATGTGAGGCGTCTTAGCAAAAACAATCAAAAATATAAGATCATAGTCCCTCGATGACGCTTCGAATGTTGCCTTTCAAATGAACTTAGTCCCTCGAGAGAAATTCTAAGATATCTCACAACATAGCTATCATGACTATACGATGACCCGCGTCTGTCCCTTTACATCCAAAGATAAAGCTTCTTACAAATCAATGGTAAGATAGCAACATCTAAAGAAGGAGGAAAAGAACAAAGACTTTTGGAGTAGGTAGAAACGTTCTTAGTTGCTTGCTCATTTTCAAATACAAACACCTTTTCAAATGCACCAACACTTTCTATAAAATATTTTCAAAAGTCCAACACTTTGTATACATTCTTATAGAGACAAGAATCATTACAAGGTTTGCCTAAACGAAGGCGCTTTTCAAAAATACATTCAAAAACCACCACAAAGCACACTTTCAAACAAAACAAGTAATCTAGAAAGCAACTAAGAGCCCATAGATAACTATGGATGAAAAGGGTGCTAACGCCTTCCCTTTTCATAATCTACCCCCCAAACTCAAGAAAATAATCTCAAAGGTCTTTCCTGTTCTTTTCACCCTTTCCTTTATCGGATAAAAAAAAGTCGGTGGTGACTCTTGCTATTCACAAAAATTGCAATCAAACGCAAAACAACCCAAGTCAGTTCTCCCACCGTGTTACTTATTCCATCAAAATATACCAGTTTTTGTCATCATAAAAAAAGGGGGAGATTATTAGAACATAATTTGGTTCTACATCACCTTGGCGGGTGGATTGGAGTTGTTTGAGTTCAAACGAACTAGGATAATAATCAACGTATTCTTTTCATTATATTTTGAGATCCCAATTTAACCCCCCTTCTTGTGCCTTTCCCTTCTTCAAAAGGAAATTGGGCTTGCTTAGTATTGTTTGAGGGAGACCCAACGAGATTGGTGGTGAATAGCAAAGAATGGGGTATGCGCTGAAGAAAGGCATTGGGTCTGGAAATTTGCTTGGGAATGAGGAGGCCCGGTGATAGCAATGTAGAGGTGCGCGATTGAAAATAGTTTGGGCCAATGCTGTTTGGCTTGTTATGGGCCTATGTCATAAAACCAACAAAACAAAAATAAGGAGTCATTTTGATAAACACTCCCTCTCTCTCGTTCTGACATGATCTGTTGTTCTCTCAACCATCCTTCGGCGGAGAAGATGAAACAGCCACGCCGAAAATCACCTCACAACGGTGACGGCGGCGGTGGAGCCTGGTTCCTCATTTTTTTACATATCCTGATTCAATTTATCTTACTGATTACGAATCTCGCGTTGGTCTTTATAGATTGTGCATGTTTTTCGTGTAGATCTAAAAGGGGATGATCAGAACCCTAATGGTTCCGATTCGTATTTTGGGTGAGATCTTTCCTTTTTCCTCTTCTTTAATTAAATTCTGAAGGGTTTTGTTTTCTTTGAAAATGATGAATTAAGGGTTTTGATGGTGTATATTTGAATGGAGGTTTTGTTCTTTAATCCTGTGGCTGTATGAATGGATTTGTTATTGTGGTTATGGCTTGGTCTGGTTTTCTATCTGTATATTGGCTTGTGAACTTTGTTGTTGTGTTACAGAAAAACGCAATGAATGGCAATTTTTTTTTTGTGGCTTGGCACCTCCTCCCCTTGTGAACTCAGTGCTGTTTTTTTTATACCATGAGTTTGCTTGCTTGTTATCTGTAAAAGTTTGATTTTGACTTGAAGGAACTTACTTTGTCACTTTTACTGATTTTTAACAAGTCAACTTTATTTTATTTTGATAAGCTGCCTCTGACTTTGCTTATTGGCCCTGTTGCTTGCTGTATTGTTAACTTGGCTTTTATACTTGCTGCTTTTCGTGATGGATACTGGCTGACTTTGTACTGATTGCTTGTGGCTTTGATAATTTTTATTTTCTATGAACAAAAGCATTGTCTTTGAGATTTTGCAGTACAATTATCTTGGCCTATGATTTGATTTTGTAAACATTGACTTTTTCATTGAATGAAATAACATGAGGCTTCTTTGTTCGAATGTTTGTGTGGGAAACTGGTGTTGAGTTTAAAATTATGGTTTTCTATATATTTTGTGAACCAAGCTTTGTGATTTGCGATTAAATCCTAGCCAATGATATAATTCTGACTTGTGAAACAACTTTGCATGAGGCTTGTATGCTTGAACATGATGCTGAACTTTGAAATTCTGTTTTGTCTTGTTTGTGAACCAAACATAGGTTTCTGATATTCCATGGGCAAAATTAAACTCAAAAAAATATGATTCCATAAGCCAAACCCTAATGATGAGTTCAAAATATTTTTCAATTCTTTTCTTATTTTCATGTTTAAGTGGCTAGCCACAAATTCTCTTTTGTTTCATGTATTGGATGCGCTGACACGAGTTTGGAACAATGGTGAAGGAAATCTTGGAAGATGAAGTCGAGGAACCTAAAGATTTAAGAAGAGTCCCCTCTTTTATATGTATTCTTAGAACAAAATAGGAATTTATGATTCAGATTTGTGAATGAATTTGTAAGAAACTTATGTGAACCCCTTGAATACATTCTTGCTTGAAACACTTAAAATATATTCTTGTATTCAATGAAGCTTTAGAACTTAATATCCTTGCCATAGTGCTTGTAAAAAAAAAACAAATTGAGATCTTTGATCGAATCTTGAATTCATATTTTTGTTCATTTCAAACAAACAAAACTTCCATCTTTGGAATATGAAATTACTTTAGCATATTGGATCAGAATAATCATCTTAATGAACATTCCTACAATAATAAATTCACAATGATCCAAATCTTCAATCCCCCTCAATAAATAACAATCTTTAAGATAACAAAAAAAGCCTTGCTGTCAACAGATTTTTTTTGGCATTTATTTCAATTCAGAAAAAGGTATCTTGATTTAACTAGTAATTGATTCTTCCAAGAATCCTTCGATGAATGCCTTGTTTGAAACATGGAAATAAGAGTAACCATGAGAATCTTTAGCCCATTGAATCTTAGTTGATAATTAAAAGCACATTTGAACAAGACTTAGGATGATAATGCTTCAAAGACTTTACAAAGGATGACGTCACCCACTTCAATAATCAAACCCATGCGCCAGAGCCAATAGATAAGAAAATTGTGACTCACCCCAAAATACTTGCAAGTTCTGAATCCTTCAATGAAACAGAGAATCAACTTGAGATGTCACGATGCCTGAGAAGCCTTGGTAGCCTAAGGTGATTGAAAACCCTAGGAGTATGGAGGTACATTTTGAATTAAAGAAAAGGTCAAATTTCGGGGTACAACAAAAATGAATGTTTGCAATGGTTTCAAACCATTCCTCATACTTCCTCTTAGTATCTTGACGATAGATGGACTGCATGTTATCAGAGTTAATATTCATCCATCTTCTGAAGTTAATCAAGATAGCATCTATCTTCTCAGGATCCATGTTAGATGAAGAACTTTCAAAAGTGTGTTGAAGTTTGAGAAAACAATTTTGCTTAAACTATTCTATAAGCTCATAGAAGGTAGGTTGATGAACATAAGTTCGATGAAAAAATGATGGAAAGAGTTGTTGGGGATGTTATAAAAGGTGTTTGAGGAAAGCTTTATATGTGTGATTTATGGTAAGGAAACATAAGGTCTTGCTTACGAAACTAGTGGATTTATATGAGGAGGTTTTGTTCCAAGTGTGGAATCAGATGAGAGAGTTGAAGTGGTAGGTTTTTATGAACTCACAAAACTAACTTTGGGTAATGAATTATTAGGATCAGTTGAACCATCTTTCTTAATTCTAGAAGATTGAACCTTGGAATTTGTCTTCTTAGATTTCTTCTTGTGCTTAGAAGAATCACCACGACATTCCTTCTTGGATCGTTTCCTTTTCTTCTTCTTTTTCTTCTCCTTATAAGAAGAAACATGAGATTTCACCTGAGAATCTTTCTTAGGATTAACCGCAGGTGGATGAGTTTCAACAGGCCTTTTAGGGGTAAAAGCAGGGGAATCTTTTGTAGGGGATCTTCTACAAGCAATTTTCACCTGGTCCAAAGCTTCAGGCATCTTAACTACCTTCCTAATTAAAGACATTTCTTGCAAGTCTTCACCATTGAAAGGTTTTCCAACCATGATTTCTGGTATAACTTGTAGATTCAAGTTCTCTATGATCTTACTTTCAACTAGAATATAAGAGATTAACCTTCCATAAGGAATCCAATTCCTTTGATTTTTGGAGATCTTCTTGGAGAATCTGATTGTAATATGAAGATATATTATGAGACTTGTTGGTAAGTTGATAAATTTACCTATGGCCAATATGTATAGCATAAACTTGTGATCCATATCAAGAATTTTTAGATAATTTGTTCCACTCTTGTGAAAAAACACTACCAGAAAGGATTCAAAACCAAACCCTTAATTTATCAAAAAGGTCAAAGGCCTTTTGGGAGTCCTTACCATTCTTGAATAGGATTGGGATGATCTTTTGAATAATGTCTTCATAAGTTGTACTTCTTTGTGTTTCCCAAACAACTCTTTTGATATGACTACGGACACCTGAAGCAACATGTTGGATAAGTTTAGAAATATACTCTTCACAAATGCATATATATTTACCAAAGACTTTGGAGCAGATTAAACCCTAATTCGAGATGTAAGCGTTATACCAAAACTCTGTCACTAAAGCATGAAAGGTAAGTCCTTTGATAAGATTGAAGTAGTTCTTCCACCCTTGAGTTTTTACTATTTTAGTAAGATCAATCCCATTTGCAGCAAAATTATAAAAGTCTACGATCATTTCATAAATAACATATAATTGTTCTATTAGAGTAGTTAATGCTATGATAGGATCATCATTGTCTTGAGGTTACTATTGATAACTAAGATGTTTTTGTTGTAGAAGAACATGTTGAGCATTTGACAAGGAAGAAGCCATTGTTGGAGATGATCAATCACAAATACGAACCGACGATTTTAGGTTTTGAGACTTTTAGGGCTAGAAAGATTATATTGTAGGATAAATGTAGCGAAAGTGTGTGAAGTGGGGTGAGTGGTTTTATAAATAGTTTTGTAATGATTAATAAACCTAGAAAAGTGGAAAAAAATATGACAGGGAAAAAAGCGTAAGGAGTTATTACCTAATCTCAAGATAATCTCGTCTCTCAATGCGTCGCATTAAATGCTAGGCGTGGTTTAGAAAAGACATTTGTCTTATTTTGTATCGCTAACCTTTTACTTTTCTGACACCTTATTTAATGAAGTAAACTCTTTAGTTTCCAACGGACGGAGGTATCTCAAGAGAATATTTTGACCATGGATACTTCTGATATATAAGAACTTCACTAGTCTGAAGCATCTCATAAGCCAATAAAAAGAACAATATGCACCTCAGAAATCCATACATCATTCTATAAGGCTGCACGTTGAGAGCACGTCTTTTCCATACAAGCCATCATTTTCTGAGAAGTGATTGAGTTCTTTTTGAATATCCAAAATTCAATCTTTTTCCAGAAGTGCTTCATCAATAGATGTAGGATCTATCAGAGACACCAAACCCTAAGCGTCGCTTCAGAAGGTTTGAAAGATGATTTGGTTCTGACAGGTTTAGTCTTGTCACCTAGAATCAATACCTCAGAATATGATGATCTCTGTATGTGCTTCCTCAGAGGTTTTTGTGCTTCAACAACTTCTAGTTAAGCATCTTCTGAGTCTTCGACCTCTTGTTCTTCTGTAGTAGCTTAATTACCTTCAGTGTCTGAATAGGTAATCTTAAGATCTGTAAACTTTTCAACTAGCTTTGACTTTTAAAGGTCAAGATTATCATCAAATCTAATATTGATTGATTCTTCAACAATAAATGTTTCATTGTTGTACACTCTGTAGCCTTTTGAGCATTCAGAATATCCTAACATGATACAACTTTGAGCTTTAGAATCAAACTTGTTAAAATTCTCTTTAGTGTTCAAGATAAAACAAGAGCATCCAAAATAATGAAAGTAAGAAATATTAGGCTTCTTGTGCTTCCATAATTCATAGGGAGTCTTACCCAGAATAGGTCTTATAGAGACTCTGTTCTGGATGTAACACGATGTGTTTACAGCCTCTGCCTAGAATTGCCTTTCCATGTTAGTTTCATTGATCATGGTTCTGGCCATTTCTTGAAAAGTCTTGTTCTTCCTCTCTACAACTCCATTTTGTTGTGGAGTTCTAGGGTAGGAGAAATCATGAGAAATTCCATTCTCATCAAACAGTGAAATTCTGGCACTTTAAAAACAAATGTTAAGACTGATGTCCCAACACCAAAAACATAATGTCAAGACAGATGTTATGACATCATCTGCTGACAGAAAAACACTATTACCAAAACAATAATTATGCAGAAGTAAATTTTGGAAGGTAAAACAGACAATCAATTGTTAACCCAGTTCGGTAGAACTCACCTATTCTGGGGGCTACCAAGCCATGAAGGAAGTCCACTATAATAATATTAGTTCAAAGCCAAAACAATCCCAATTTACAACTTATCATCTAATCACTACCATATGAAATTTCTACCTAGGAACCTCCTAGATATGAAAACGCCCTCTCACTTCCCACAATCACCTTAGTTATAAAACCAGTCATAAATCAGTGACAAAAACCAAAACAGAAGATTACACTTATAATAAACAATACTTAACTCTTTTCTTAAAAGCTCATAAGTGAAAACAATAACTTGACACACAATCAAATCTTTTCTTAAAAGCTCATGAGTGACGGGCAAGTAACAATGAATAATCAGTCTACCTTAATGTATCCGAAGATACATGAGTGACATACAAAAACAAACAAAACACCTAAACTACTCTCAAAAACCTAAACCCTTATTTCAACCACACACGATTTTTTCCAATGATGATTATTAAGTTTCTAGGTTTAGTAAGTCCTTTTATATAGACTCTTGCGGAATGGGCTTGGACTCTTCAATCAAATCCACTCTTCCAGTAGTAAATCAGCTGTAAGATCTTCTCCATAAAAATAGGAGCAAATCTTCAAAGTTTCCTAAAAAGTATCCAAGATCCTTTTTATGAAACCAAATCAAATATGCATTATTCCTAAAATATCCTTGCTTGGATGCACCTGTAGAGAACTAGAATAATCCAGAATCTCATATTGAAAAATCAAATCTTCAAGGATTTAAACAGTTGTACTGTTATGATGTTCTGGTATAACATATCACAACATCTGTCAGAACATCTGTCAAAAATAGTAACAGTAGACTCTGATGTACCAGTTGATAAAGATGTCATGACATCTTGCTCAACATCAGGTTATTATACATATTTTCAAAATGAAACATGTTTTTATCAAAATTATTGTCAATCATAAAATCACAGACCTAACAAACAGCTTCTCAAAGTGTTTGTTCTCAAATTCTCCACCATGATCACTTCTAACCTTGACAATTCTGAGACTCGTCTCTAAAGGTTGAGAAAAACACAAGAAAGGGGGGGGGGGGGTTGAATTGGGTTTTCAAAAACTTTTTATTTAGAAATGCTTCACACAAATAATCAAGAAAGGCAAGCTAAGAAATAAAAGTGACACGTTTGGTTTATACAACTTCACCTTAAACAAGGCTACTCTTGTCCACCCGCTAAAGTGATTTCGCCTTAAAAAATGACTTAATCCACTAATCTTGAAAGATTACAAACAAACGTATAAGAGTTTATAAAAACACCCAATCCCTCTCAAGTATATAGACTATCACCTAGTCTCTCGAGGAAAACAAATTTCAAAATATTTACAATCAAATGTGTTTACAATAGAGCTTCTAGAAAAGCAGATTTAACGTTACAATGAAGAAATAATGTTTACACACAAATATGAGCAATAACACTTTGTATTGAGATTAAGAATAAAATGATAACATAAAATGGAGCAACAACTCTTTGTGTTAAATTTCTCTTTGAAGAATATTTCTCACTTGACGATCTTTCCATAATAACTTCTTATTTTCAATTATACTTTAACTTTGTTGAATAACTTCACCTTTTGCAATGAAGAGTGATCCCATTATATAGGCTCAACCGTTGAGAAGGATAAAATGTAACTTTCACTGACAACTGCCTTAAAGGAGAATGAGATCGTGAGAGACAAATTTCATGGTCGTACAATACATTCTTCACCATAGTGTAATTGGTATTGTACTTGTCATACCCCAAATTTTCCCTACTAGTTCCTAATCTTCTATTCCTAAAAAGTATCATTTTTGCTTTATATGTTCATGGGGTTTAGTTTTTTGAAAGGGGGTTTAATGGACTTTTCTAAATCAGAAAAGACCATGTAAAATTTTAAGCCCATTATGTTTCAATTAGGAATTTTTGATATTCACTCTCATTTAATTTGTAAAGGGTTTTACATTGTTAAGAACTCTTAGGCTTTTCTAAATCAGAAAAGGCCCATGTAATTTTTTAAAGCCCATTCGATTTCTCTTGCAAAGAGGGGTGTGTTAGTTAAGTTATTAGCCCATAGAAGGGGAGATGTACTGATTTTATAAGGGGGTTTTTGTTAATTGGACCGACCCACTAAAATGTTGGGGGCCTATTTTACATAAAGGTTAGGGGTGTATATTCTAATCAAGGAAGCCATGAGCAATTCGTTTTAAGGCACAATAAAGTAAAACTTTAGGCCCATTTCAGGTTTTTATTTTAAATCATATTTTATTTTTACTAATATTGTTCAGATTATCATTATTAACATTATCAAAATTATTAATATTTTGATTTAATTAAAAATTATATATTTTTTGTTATTGAAAGAAAAAACATTGACTAAAAAGTCAAATTGAAACCAAAGAGGCATGCTTTTCGCTAACAGGCCCAAACGCTTACTACAATCCGGATCAGAAAAACGGTTACTGTTCAGATCAAAGAAAGAATTGAATCGTCCATATTTAAAAATGCAACCAAATCTTTCCCATTTAATTATCCAAAAGTCTTGCATAAAAATCAAATCAAAACTAAAATCAATACATAATCAGATCTAGTCAAAAACATGAATAACATAATCAATACAGAGGTGAATCCAATCAAAACAAAATCAAAACTTGATACAAATTACAAAAAAATCTAAATAAAATCCCTAATTCTGCTAACTAACAATAAATCATAAAAATGTTTCTTAAAACTGTCTAACTCTAACACTGTAAAAACCTAAAATCAAAATAAAGAGAGGGAGAGAGGGAGAAAAAGAAGAAGAGATTGAGACAAAGGAGATTGTTACGAGAATTCAAGAAAGAGAAGAAAAACTCAGGGTTTCAATATATGAAACCCTAAGGAGCTACTTAAACCGCGCCGCTCGATTCTTCATCTTCTAATTGTCGCCGCTTCCACTAATATCAGCCGCTGCACTTGCAAATTGAAGGAGGAGAGGATTAGAAAAACGAGATCGAAATTCAGAGAAGCAAAAAAAAACCACACTGAGGTAACAATTACTCTTAACTTAAAGTTTTTCTTTGAATCTGTTGTTGTGTTGATTCAGGGGTTTGTGGGTTATTACGTTGTTACCATGGTCGTCGATGAGAGCTGCCAGTTGGGGTAAGCACCACCGCCGCTAGGGTTTGGTGGTTGTTGTTAGAAAATAGAGACGGGAGATAGAGTAGAGAGAGAGATAAACAGAAAATGAAAGGAAAAATGAATGAAAACGAAAATATAATACCCTCTGATCCTATGCCTGCGATCCCATAATTGCTACAGCATGCCCTCCATCATGACCACGTGATTGTCATCAAACGTTCCAAAAACGCAAGCCTATTGTATTTCCCTGTACGCGCTCGCATGCGACCAGACGAGTTGTTCAAATTTTTTTGGGCCAGGCCCGTTATTAACCGCACCTCCATTTTTGCCATAGCATTGAACAACATACCCCCTATGCTATTGGGCCCAATTCAACATCTGAAGTTGGGCCCTTGCTAAACAAACCCCCAAATTTACTACGTAGCCTAAATACAAACCCCCATTGCGTTGGGCCTAAATTCAACATCTGAATCCAGGACCTTAATACTTGTACCCCCCATGTTTTACTAGCCTAACTTAATCGGTACCCCCTACGTTTTTATTATTTTTATTATTTTATTTACAATTATTTTATTATATTTTTATTTTATTATATTTATAATATTCATTATTATTATTATAAATCAAATATTATTTTCTAAATTCATCCAATTATTTATTTATTGCATTAAAATTATTTTTAAATCATGCATTAATAAGATGTTTTTATAATTAATATATTAAAAAATATTTAACCAACACTAAATTATTTTTCATAATCAAATTAAACAAAAATAAATTTTAAAAAAGGATTACGAATATATTTTAATTAACTGAGCACTTCGTCTAACATACTCTGCCATTCACTCACCTAGACTAAGTACAAGGGGAATTCAAATATCTTCGTAATCCATAAAAAACACCAACCAACTGTGAACTACAAATTGAGACTCTGATTCCTCATAAGAGGATACATAGACATACGACTAAAATCGTGGCGAGTTCCCCTAATAAAAAACTAAAACCCTATTTCTTAAAGATTGCGCTTCTAAACCCTAGTATCCTTGTGAACAAGGTAGACGAGGGGTGCCTAACACCATTCATTTGTCTAAAAACGAGTCAACAACCTAGAATCTCTAACTTTTTTTAGGGTTAACTTTTATAACCCCTTCCTCAGGATAAAAATTAAGGGTGGCGACTCTCATTTTAAAACCGGTTACAACATTACTATTGTACTAATTCTTCTTGTGCAAGTTTTCTTGATCTTATTTTCTAATAAAATACTTCTGATCCAAAGTAATAATTAAGAGTTTAGAAGAGATCACATTTTTTGTTCTTTATCTTCTGATGGAATACTTTTGATGTGAAATAATGATTAGTCTAGAAGACATCTCATTGTAATAGTGTTACAATAGTATCAAAGTCTTCAGAAAAAGAACCTTGTCTTCGAGCTTGGAGCAAAAGCTTATCTGAAAAACAAATCTTGATATCTAAGTTGGAAGCAAAAGCTTATCTAAGAAGCAAATCTTGATTTTTGAACTGGAAGAAAAAGCTTATCTAAGAAGTAATCTTGATTTCTGAGCTGCAAGCAAAAGCTTTATCTAAGAAGCACACCTTGATTTTTGAGATGGAAGCAAAAGCTTATATGAGAAGCACATCTTGATTTTAGAGCTAGAATTAAAAGCTTATCTAAGAAACACATCTTAATTTTTGAGCTTTGTAACATAAGGTTGATTTCTTAGCTGGAAGCATAAACTTGATTTCTGAGCTTCAAGCATAAGCTTGATTTCTGAACTTGAAGCATAAGCTTGATTTCTTATAAGCACAAGGAGATATTTTTCTAGCGAACATTCAACATTCATATGAGCTGCCGATGTTTCTTTAGAAGTGGATGCAATAGTACTTTATGAGGCGTGTCTCCAGAGATTCTAATGATCTTTCCATATAAATATCTAAAATAAAATAAAATATTATATCTGCACACTTAAGAAACTATTAGAAAACAAAATCGTTACATTTAAAATATATGTATTGTTATCATCAAAACTAGAGATTATACGCAGAACCAAATCTTGTTCTAACAAGCTCCTCCTTTTTTATAATGACAAAACCATGTATTTTAATGAAACAATTTTATAAGGTTATATCATAAAAAGAATCAGAGTTATTTTAGAAAAAATCCCCCTAAGATAAACAAGCTCTCCTTGGGTCAAAGACTTATAACATTTAGAGAGTAAGGGATATCTGAGCATTATTAATTTGATCAGCGCCTGATTTTAACATAGAATATGCTTATATGAGCTTGATTTATAAGAACCTTCTAAACAATATAATTTGATGATCAGAGCCTTCTAAACAATATAAGTTCTATATTGATCTTGATCCACTCACTTATCAGTGTGTTCCTGAAACAACATTCCAAACAATCTTGCATATATATTTGGTTAGAATGTAAGCAATGAGATTTAGATATGAATCAAAATCATCACTATTATTTTTCTCCCCCTTTTGTCATAATAAAAAATGTTTTAAAAAAATATGTTAGAAATATTAGTCGAGTTTTAAATATTTAGCACATTTTTCTAATTCTTCAAGGAAACTTTCATTGATAATTGAGAAGAGTACAAGCAAGACGCAAAAGGAAAATGGAAAACATTAAGATCGCAACTAATAAGATAACCTAAGCTCCAAAGACTTCACATTTAAATTCTTCTAAAGCATTTTCTGGTCCAACCAACCGAATGAAATTGATTATTCATGCCTTATAGAAAAGCTCAGACAAAACTCTTCCAAAATATATGAAGGACTTATATCTACTTTTGGATAGAACAACAGACCCCTTCAGATAGTTGAAGATGGTTTGGGGCAAGTTTACCTTGACATCAAAGAGCAAAAAGTAGATGAAGAGTCTCTCATCATTAGACACAAGGTTCAGAATTTCTCCTAGAGGTCGAAAGTTGGTTAGCAGAAAGTGAAACCAGACTTTAGCAAAGAGAATAAGCTTTCAAAGATTTATGGGCTCATATATGGATGATGAAACATCATAGATAGAGATGAGCTTCTCCATGAAGGTATATTTGAGACTGAGTTGTTCCACAGTGAGACCGTCAGTTCCAACACAACCTATGGCCTTAATAATGAAGGTAGGAGTGATGGCAATGGGGAACCCAAAAACATTGGAACAAATTGTCTACCATGATCACTCACAGAAACATACTTCCAAAAGGTTTTGAATAGATTTAGATAAATGGGTCCATGCAACATTGCAAAATACCCAGACCATCCTTGACTTAGTATGCTCAAATATATGTCTAAACCAAAAGTTCTTAGACTACAAAAGTTTGGTCAAACTTCATGAATGACTTCTAAGATATCCTCGTTTCCACATAAGGTTTTTGAAGACATAAAAAAATCATGGAAAGAATTTTGAATGAGACACAAAGAGGGATGAAGAATGAGATGAAATAAGAAAGGATATATATATATATATATATATATATATATATATATATATATATATATATATATATATATATATATATATATATATATATATATATATATATATATATATATATATATATGAGAGGAGAAAACGTAACTGACAAGAGAATAGATTTCCTTTAGAAGGCAATCAGACTCGAAACACTCAAAGAAGTTACTGTATGAGGTAAGGACTAGAAAGAATAAAGGGCATCCATCATTTCCAAGACAATTGTCAGGGAAAATTAATACAAGAAGACACAAGAAACATGAGAATAGATAGGTCGTGCTAACAAGATTTATTTTTAACAAAAGGTTGTATCAACAGTTCCTTAATTAAAAATTTAAAGGAGTGAAACATGAATAATTTATATAATCTCAAAACAATTTACCACTACTCGAGGTGTTATTCAAATGGTGTATAAAAGACCATTCATTTGAAGGTACACAAGTTGATGTTCTCAAAGTCGAGAAAATTAAAGGGTTTCTGACTTTTGAGATGTTTCTGACCAAGATATCTTCTAACTTGTAGAAGTATCTCAAAAACAAATTTAAACAATGAACTTATTTAAGCATAGTCAGGATCATATTTTTCCCAAAAGGAGTAAAACATGTATTTTAAGAAAGATTTCATTATGGACAAAATTACATTTTTAAATGTTTCAGAATGAATAGAAATCTATCTTCAGCTAAGGGTTTTATGAAGATATCAACCTATTGATGGTATTTATTAATGAATTTTAAAATCAGAATCAATTTCAAAATATAGTCTCTAATAAAATCATGTTTGGTTTACTAATATATATTATGCTTCAGCAGTTGATAGTGCAATATTTGATTTGCTTTTTCTTGGCCAAGAGATGAGACTGTCACCCAAAAATTGACAGTTTCCAAAAGTGCTTTTATATTCTATTCTATCTCCAACATAGTATTCATCACAAAAACTTGTTATCTTGTACTCTGATGTTTTTTTATACATCAAGCCAAGGTTAAATATTCCCTTCAAATACCTTAGGATTCTCTTAACAACTGTTAAGTGAGTTTCCCTTGGATTTGATTGAAAGCAAGCACAAATACATACACTAAATAAAATATCTGGACAAGAAGAAGTTTGATAGAAAAGAGAGCCTACCATACCATGATATATCTTATGAATAACTTTTGTACTTATATCATCTTTATCCCAAATGTAGGTAGGATGCATAAGAGTCTTTGCAGATTTGCTTTTTGACATATCAAATTTCTTCAGAAGATCTTTTGCATATTTGCTTTGATGAATGTATGTAGCTTCTGGAGTTTGATTTATTTGTATTCCCAAAAAGTATTTTAGTTCTTGCGTCCGACTCATTTCAAACTTAGCCTGCATTAACTTAGAAAATTCTTGCGAAAACATATTGTTGTACTCCAAAATTTGCCCTCTCATTTTCTCAAGGAATCACCCTGGATCCTCAAGTTTGCTTCCATCCAATTCCAAGCCTTGAATTATCAATTTTTCCAAGAAAACCATTCACAAGGGCAAAATGGTCATTTACACACTGAGAAGTCAAACTTTGACTTTTGGATTAAAATCAAATCTAAAAAAATCATATTTCATCAAGACATGTTGGAATATGAAGTTTGTTTCATCAAGAAATTCAAAGGTCAAATTTTACTTTGGAAAAAGCCAAATTCTAAATACTTAGGATTTTTCTAAGTGTTTAAGAAATATGACTAGCTCAGAACTTCTGACCATATTAACACTCAGCAAATTCTGGATACTCTCAAGGCAGAGTCTGGTCAGAGCTTCAGGGCAAGTTTTCACAAAGGTTCAGTCAGAGCTTGTAAGGGTAAATCAAGGAAGATTACAAAGCATGCTGCAAGCTTACTGCAAAATCTGAAAGCTCCTTCAGAACATGCTGGAGCCAGAAGATACAAAGATCAGAGGTTGGATGCTACATTGAAAAATAACTTCTGATCCTGAAAAATAACTTAATGCTCACAACCACCTTTTGAGTCTTTATCCAAAGGATTTTCACCACGTGTACCTCTACTGTCTTGGGATAGCAACTTTGCCACTAAGCCCATGCTTTGCTTTTATATTTTCCTTAATTCCTACTGATAGCTCCCATGCTTGCTTCAAAAACAAGACAACGCTTCAGCACATGAAGGCTATTTCATCGCTTTGGTCATAACTACCAAATCCCAAAACCTTATTTACACAACCTGCTGCAGACCTATGACCAACAACTAGCTCAGCCTACGCCTGCATCCCATGATTACACCAAACTAGCATATGAAAAACTGTGATAAAAAAGCAAAGGAACAGGATGCCAAAACGGGTTCAAATCCTATTTGCTTTCCCCCCAAAAATCACAACAAATTTATCTATAAATACTTGGCTCCGTCACACGTTCAAGGGTTTGGCTTTTGGCTAGAGGTTGGCTTTTGGAGAGAGGTTAGCAAAAAGGAGAGAAAACAAAGCTGTTGAAATCTTCATAAAAGATCCAGAAATCCCAAACACAAAAACAAACCTTTGTTCTTCTTTTTGAATCAAAGAACTTGGCATTTCCCGTTCTGTTTCTCTTGCCGACTCAGAACATCCAAAGTCAGCCACTTAAAGCTCCAAGCACGCTCCAGGTAAGTCTTTCTGACTTTACTTGTTTTTCGTTCTAAACATCATTAACATGTAAATATCATAGTATCAATGTTGTACATATCATTGCATGAATAGAAAAACCATGGATCAGAACATCTAGAATAATTCTAGGCTCAGACTTAGGATTAGAACTTCTATGAACTGTTGTGTTGTTGTCATTCTGATTTTCTATTTAAAAAGAACTGAATAAATTACTGATGTGCTGATTAAGATTTGAAATGTAACATAGAACTTCTGATTTTCACAAGCTGATAACACACATAACTTCTATTATTTTTTCTCACTATTAACACACACTGAACTTCTGATTCTTATATGATGATAACGCACTGAACTTCTAAGGTTCACTCACTGGATCAACACATCACAAAACTTCTGAGTTCTCCTTACATATCAAATACACTAAACTGCTGACGTTTGCTCACTGTTTTAGTGTAATACAAAACTTCTGACTTTTGGTTCACTGGCTGAACATCATCCAGAACCTCTGTTCCCTTTCCCTCTGACGTTCCTTGCAGGGCCTTAGAGCGTATCAACCCAGAACTTCTGAATTACACGCCTGGCTTCAGAACTTCTGATCCTTATTGTTTTTTTTTCTTGCAGCAACACGCTATTTTTATCTTTCATTTTTCATCATTTTTAATATTAACTCTTTTTATTAACATAAAAAACATAAAAATATTTTCCTTTTAATTTATTTCCTTAAGACAAAAACAAAACAAATCTTTCCTTTTATTTCTTATATTGTACATATTCAATATGGTTGTAATAGAAACTTAGGACTTATTTCTATTTGCAATCCCCATTTGTAAATATGTACCCCCATCCCCTAAACATTGTAATAGCGTAGGACTTTACATTTTCGCACTTTTATTGCTTTCATATACTGTACAGTAATTAAGTGTGTATGGAAAGATAAAACCAACAAGTAGACAACCCTAATCAAGACTAAATTCATGCAATCAAACACACTTTGCACACATGCACCCTTAGGGTAATTCCACTTGCTGCCTTACAAAAATGGCCATGTTATGCATTCGGGATGTCTTAGCACAAACAAATCGAAAAATACAAGATCATAGTCCCTCGACGACGCTACCAAATTTGCCTTTTCAAAATGATCTTAGTCCCTAAAGAAAAGTGCTAAGTCATCTCACAATATTGCTATCATGGTCATACGATGACCCAAACGCCCGTCCCTTCACATCCAACGATGGAGCTTCTTACCAAATCAATGGTAAGATAGCAACATCTAAAGGAGGAGGAAAAGCATATCTAAATACCTTTTGAGTAGGTAGGTTCTCTCTCAGTTACTCGCTTTCTCTTAACAAAAACATTTTATACACCCACACTTTCATTTTGAAACATTTTCGAAACAAACACTTTGTATACGTTCTTATAGAAACGAGAATCATTACAAAGTTACATTTTCAAAATATTTTCAAAAAACACATCTCACAAACATATCTTTGGACTATTTTGGAAACAAACACCTTGTATGCATTCTTATAGAGACGAGAATCATTACAAAGTTACATTTTCAAAATACTTTCAAAAAACCACACCACAAGCACATTCAAACAAAAGCAAGTGATCTAGCGAATAACTAAGAGCCCATGGAAAACCATGGATGAAAAGGGTTCTAATACCTTCCCTTTTCATAATCTACCCCCCGAACTCAAGAAAACATCTCAAAGGTCTTTCCTGTGTTTTTTCACCTTTCCTTTTGGATAAAAGAAAAGTCGGTGGCGACTCTTGCTAAACCGCGACATTTGCGATAAAACGCAGAACCTCAAGTCAGTTCTCCCACTGGTATCACAGAACTGGAGACTCTGCTGGGGACGCTTTCTAAAAGTGGGGTTACCTTAGGGTTAGATCACATTTACTTGCTTACATTGTTTGATTTGTTTGCTTTACATTTTGGTTCCTTGTTTGGGTTTGTTTTAAATCCTACACCCAGATTTGGGGACATCTTTTAGGTAAGTAGCAATAGACTGTGAGGGAACTGTGCGGGGTATACCAACATGGTTGAAGCAGTAGCTACGTTGATGTTGAACTTTGGTTGGTATCGGTAACCCTTGAGTTGAATCGAGGAGAGTACGGGGCCGCCGTGTGGTGTCGTGAAGCATCAACTGACCTTAGAACCTTACTTGGCCAACTTGGCCATTAGGAAGTAGCGAGATAACCGGCTTTGGTGCAGTCCGAAGTTGGTAGATACTCGATGCTACACTCATTGAGGTTTGACTCTTGAGTTTTGTTTGGTTTCGAGTCAATCGCGTATTGAATGAAACTTGGGGGAAAGATTAGTGATATTGAGATCCCTCAGAACCCGATTACTATTAACTAGGACAGGTTGAGCCAACTAAACTTCAAGAGGGTACTTACCTACAAACTCCATGCAAGCCTAAAACTAAGGATTTGTCTGCTTTGTGTGAATATGATTATTTGTATATAAACTTGCTTACCTCGCATATCATTACATAACATCATACCATCATACCATAGCATTTTCAATAACCATTTCAAGGATCTCGAGGGTCTTTGATGCAGGGTCATGTTGAACCAGACGTCTATCAAGGGGAAAGAGGATTTATTTTCCTCTAAACAAACGCCGTCAAAGATCAAGTACAAACAACTTGAGTCAAGGGCTATGACCCACTCGATATGGTGAGCTTGACTCTTGAAGAAGGACTCTCGATGACACAAAGTTCCTTCAATAAAACTGCAATCAAATTCTAACAGTTTCTTGTTTACCCCACGAGATCCTTGAAAACATGCATCCACATATCATGCATCATATCATGACAGGTTTCTCTCATATAGGTTTCTCATCTCCTCCGTTGTTTATTTCAGCAATGGCTCTTGAACAAACTGTGAAAGACATCCAGGCTCAAAACTCTCAACTTCAAGAGATGTTCTTAAACCTATCCAAGGGGCAAGAAGAGGTGAAGGATCTCCTCACTAGGGGCATGACTATGGGGAATCCCGAGGGAAACAAATATGACCAGTTGGAGCAGCTACAAACTGAGATAGCCATAATGAAGGTCCAAATGATGGGACAACTGGTAGGCCAGATGGCTCTTATCCAAAATCTGGCACAAGGACAAGAATAGATGAGGGTCCTCATCAACAAGCTTCGTCAGGATGAATGTAACCAATTGGGGAAAACATCTAGGATTGGGGATCAAGTAATCATTCAGCCTCCCATAATACAAGAAGCCAGTTCAAGGGAGAGAAGACCTTCCCAAATTGCTTTCGCGTCACGAGCCCAACAACGACTTCATCAACATCAACCATAAAATCAGCAAAGACAAAGCGAGCCCAAAAGACAGTTTACCAACATCAACATACCACTGTCCCAAGCTTTGCAACACATGTTGAGGATGAATCTGATTACACCAATAAGACCTCATCCACATCCCAAAACTTTTTCTCCCAGCTACAATCCCGATGCCAGATGTGCCTATCATTCTGATAGTCCTGGACATGATACAAACAATTGTTGGGCGTTGAAGTACAATATTCAAAAACTGATCGACATAAGAGTGCTGGAGTTTACACAAGACGGCCAGACTGAATTCTTCTGCCAAAGGCTCGCCTCATAAAGTTACAAGTTCAAACAAAGAGGCTTCTGTTCATTTGAATTTTACGTTGTAATTTCTTTTCTTGTTCAAACAATTATCTATTAATGTCAAAATTTGTTTCATTAATGCATGGCATATGTTTGTCTTGAATCAATCCGTTCGTTTTCATTACATTTAAAACTATGCTTTCACTCTCTTTATGACATTTAACTCTTGCTAAAAGTTACAAGCCTTTAGAGGGAGGATGACGAAAACAATGCCATAATCTTATACAATATGCTTTTGAATAGACCTTGCTGACGATGTACATGCATTCTTTCAAATCCTAAACACTGGAGTTATAAGGAAGATAATCCCTAGTCAACCCCTTCGAGCCAAAGAAGTAGAAGTTTTCTGTTTTAACACAAATTGAATCCTTTTATAAAAACCTGGGACAAGGTAGTCTCTCAGTTAATTCAAACGCGCGTTAAGCCGCAAACTCTCATCTCGTAATACAACGAATGACATTACTCTGAAATCAAAAGACAGTGATGGTTCCCTATTGCATAGGCAGACATTATAAAAGCCTACTAAGTCAAAACCTACAAAGGAGACTTAAGAAAAATGGGGCATCCCGCTGACTGTAATCTCAAAACAAGAACAGTCAGGCAAAAATTAGGGATAACAAGTCAAAAAGAGGTCACTACAAATCCTCAACAACATGAAAAAATTGTTGCAAAAAATGACTGCCTTCCGATAAATTTAACTTGTTTGAACCATCACCAAAACGTCATTCCAGACTCAATTGGAGTTCAAACGCACAATTAACTGAGTTTAGGACTGAAGAACATCACGAAGAGCGGGTGGGTATAAATATACTTTGAGCCTTTATCCTTTGTTTCTTAAAACCGTGAACCAAGCCACGTTACAACCCTTCAAAAGTCCTAATTGAAGCATGGGTTAGTTCGAAAGCATACTGTTACAAAGGGTATCCTGACTCCTGTAAGGCTTTACTCAAAATCCAGAGTTGAATTACAAAACTTCTTTACTTGCTGAAAATGCATTTTTCAAAACTTCAAGACAAACATATACTTTGCATTACTTGAATATCACTGTTTTCATGTGGCTATTTGTTTCACAACGGAGAAATTCATATAATGAATATCCAGTGAACGAAAGCTCTCTCAGTGAACAAAATCAATTCAAGAAGGATGACACTTCCATTGACAAAACTCCTATCAACAAGGGGACATGACATGTCACTATCCAGCACACCTGGGGCAGTCCAGTCAAGATTACAAGAAGTCTCTCAAGAAGTGCAGAGTAACCAGGGGAAGGTTTCCATCTCCATCACTTGGGGAATTAAACGTCAATCTCAGCAAAGGGTTGAGTACAATCAAACATTTTTGGCAATGCTGCAAACACTTACTGCTAGGGGAAATGGCAAGTCTCCCCAAATTCCTTCTCA
This sequence comes from Vicia faba, assembly GCA_948472305.1. NCBI lineage: Eukaryota > Viridiplantae > Streptophyta > Magnoliopsida > Fabales > Fabaceae > Vicia > Vicia faba. Next base: position 268,792,718 of record OX451738.1, on the reverse strand, counting down.
TAGGATGATTCCCCAGCAAGAGTTTAATCTCTGAACACCTTTCCCCAGCTGAGACAACCTCAAGAATCCTCGAGGACTTTCCCCAACGAAGTCATCACCTCTCTAGCAGACCGACAACAGGGTTTATTTCCCCCAACAAACTACAGATTCCCCAGCTTGAGTTTTCTTCTCCAACTACTACAAATCAAAGGACCACAACTCCTCTCCCACAGTAGACTACTCTACAATCCCCGACAAGTTACCGTGAAACTTGGACCCGACTAGATATCAGTTCAACTTCGACTCCCCAGTAGAGCAATGGATAACCGAGACTCCTGAACTCTTTTACCAAGCAGGAATAAACATTCTCCCCACAAAGTTTTCAATATCCCCCAGCGGAGTTCTCCTCAAACAACAAAACAGGAATCCCCAGTGGAAACATCCTAAGCAAAGTTTGAAGACACACCAACTCTTCAACAGCAGTCCAGGATTTAACGACTCCCCGACATTTGTCAAGGATTTATTTTCCCAGAAAAGGATACACTTCAATAAACATGTCACATTTCATACATCCTATCTACATACATGACGAGTGCATACGACACAATCTCATTTATTTTGAGAACATCATGACATTGCATACAACTAACTCTTTACCTTTTCAGGAAAGATCAATCAACAGATAAGTGTCATTAACTATCTATAAACTTCTCCAAGATAAAATCAAGCTTGGATTTTCTTCATCCTTTTGGAGTAACAGCCTTTAAAGTTTCCTTAATTTCCTTTTGGAGTGGTAGTCGTCAAAGATTCCTTCATTGACTTTTGGAGTAGCAGTCGTCCAAGATTCCTCCATCGTCCTACTGAGTTCAGATACACATCGGATACAGATGCCATCCTGATACTCATTCAGATTCAACTTTGAGATACAGTCCAGATACAGATGCCATTCTGATACTCATTCAGATTCAGCTTCTAGATACAGTTTAGATACGCTCCCGATACGGGTGTGTGATACGGTGGGAGAACTGACTAGTGTTTTGCGTTCGTATTCGCACTTGTGCGGTTGAGCAAGAGTCGCCACCGACTTTTTATTTTATCCTAAAGGAAAGGTTAAAAAAGCACAGCAAAAACCTTTTGAGATATTTCGTGGGTTCGGGGGGTAGATTATGAAAAGGGAAGGTATTAGCACCCTTTCCATCCATGGTTATCCATGGGCTCTTAGTTACTTGGTTTTTTAGATCACTTGCTTTGTTTTTCGATTGCTTTGAAAATGGTGTGTGTGTGGGTGCTTTTTGAAAATGTTTTGGAAAAAGATGCCTTGTCTTAGGCAACTAATGTATTTGACTCGTGATTGAGTGTTTTACAAAAGTGTGGATCTTTTCGAAAAGATGTTTCAAATGTTTTTGAGAGTTTGTTTTGAAAGTGTTGTGGATTGTGGTTTTTGAAAAGAAGGCAAGTGTTTTTGCAAATTGATCTCAAGTAACTAAGAGGATTGTCTACCCTATTGTACTCAAAGGTTTTTGTTATGTTTTAACCCCTTTTTAACAATTTTGTTCCACCATTGAAATTGGTAGACAATCTTGCGTTTAGGAAGTTTATTCGGGACGGGCGCGGGTCATCGTATGGACCATGAATGCAATGATGCCAAGTGTCTTTGGAAATTTGCTTTGAAGGGACTATGATCATTCCGTTTAGGCAACACTTTGAGGGACTTATGATCATTTGATTTTGTTTTGCCAAAGATACTCGGCGTGCAAGCATGGCCCATTTTGGAAGGCAACATGTGAGATTACCCTAGGGGGTGCAAGTGTGATTGTGTATTGATTACATGTATTTGTCTTTGTATTAGGTTATCTAGCGTTTGATTTTATGTACATACAAACCCTAGGTCTAACCATGGTATAACTGGAAAACGGTAAATTGCGGAAATGTAAAATCTACGCTATTACAGAATGGTATCCGGGAGTGGGGGTATAAATGTACAAAGGGGATGAGACTTATAGCATCCAATAAGTTACAACCAAATCGAATGTGCGATCAAATGTAAATATCGAATATACAAATATAAGATAAACAAATGTGTAGGAGCAATATGAATGTGTAAGTGTAAGTGTGAGATGTATATGTATTGTGTGATTATTTACAGGTGCGAAAGGTGAGATTGAAGCGTATTAGGGTTTTTGACCTAGATATGTATTTTAATGAATCTTTGATTTGTATATTTAATTATGTATAAAAGAAAAATGTTTTAACTTAAATGTTCAAGTTTTAATTAAGAAATGTATCTTTATTTGTTTATATACAAAAAGTATCTTAATCAAATGTTTGTGAATTTTAATATTAGAGAAAAATGTATTTTTATTATGTACAAATATGTATGTGAACGTCAAGAATTGAATTTTGTATAAAAAGAGTGCATTTTTTATATTGTTATATACAAAGATACATTTTAATTAATTAAAAAAATGTTTTCAATTTTAATTATATGATAAAAAAAAGTATTTTATGATTTTATACACAAATATATATACTTAAAAGAAAAAAGGATGTTTTAACTATATGATAAAAGAGTATGATATATACAAAATATATTTTAAATAAAAGAGTAAATAAATAAAAAAAAACAAGTATTTTCAATTTTAATATGTGAAAAAATGTTAAGTTAGAAAAATATATGGTTTAGTAAAAAAGAAAAAGATTAGTGTTTGTTATAAAAAATGTTAGTGATTTTGTTGGGCTTCAGAGAGAATCAGAAACGGGTCAGGCCCAAGGTTTGAGACAATTTTCTTTAGGGTTAGGCGTTTTGTTTGGGAACGAAGGTTTTAGGGTTTGAGACGGCGCCGCGTTCGTACGTTCGTTCATCGTCGCCTTCTAACCATAGCTCCTCCGTCCAGCCACCGGCGTCGTCCCCAAAACCTCTCTACCCTCCAAGGCACGGGCTCAGTGTCCTCTTGATACAAGGTTTGCTTCAACGTTTATGTTCCTTTTTCTTTTCATGAATTGTACGCGTTTTTTTTGACTTGGACTAAAAACCTTGATTCTTTTATTGTTATGAGCAAAAGGAGAAAAAGAGAGGGAGAAGGATGTACCACCTGACTTTGGAGAAGGAGGAGAGAAAAGGGGAGGCGCGTAGGAGGCTCGATGACGGAGGTTCGGTGATGGAGTTGGAAGCTTGCTTGGGAAAATTTGGTACTTTGTCCTTTCTTCTTCTTTAGGGATTTGATGATGATCTTTGTGCTGAAAATCTTACCTTGAAACAATTCACTTCTTTATCTCTTCTTTCCTACTGTGTACACGTTGCCTTTGAGCATTTGCTTTTGAGTATGCCCGAATATACTTGCTTCTGTAATTCCTTTATTGCCTAATGATGAATTTATGATTCTGAAGGACTTGTGGGGTTGGGAACTAGCATGATTTCATGTTTGTTGCTCCTGAACGAAATTTATCTCCTCTTCTTCTTGAACGCTGTATACTTGTTTGTGTTGCCCTGTGATGATCTCAGAGGTCTGAGGGCCTAGGTTGCCTTGGAATATATGTTGCTGGCCCTCTGAGATGGATATACTTTGTTGAAAATGCTTGTTTGCTTCTGTGAGTGGCCTTTTGCCTGTGTTGCCCAGTGATGTTTTACTGAGGGCTTTTAGGCTTGAAATGCTATGGCTTTGAGTTGGTTTCTGTGTTGGCAGTGGGCTTGGTGTTTGACAAGGGTTTAACAGGTTGGCAGGCTATTGTGAGGTTTGATGCAGGTTAACTCTTTAGCAGGTTGAGGCTCATGCTTTGGTTTGTATCTTTATGAGTAGGCAGGTTTTTTGACAGGTTTATGTGGTTATTATGCTGGTGCAGGTTTTGAACTTTGGTGTTCTAGGCCAAGGTTCTGGTGTTTTTTGGTTTATGATTGAATGCTTCAGGTATGTGGTATGTGTTTGGTTTGGATGAGGTGTTTGGTTTGGATGACAGGCAGGTTTAGGACATTAGCAGGTTTGGCCTTTGAAACTTGTTTGATGGGTTTTTTGGTAAAGCTTAAGCAAGTTTGTTTTGGCTTCAAAAATGCTTAGCAGGTTATGTATATTTTCTTGCCTTTGGTAAGAAGTTCTGCCCCCTTGTGAACTGTCCTGTATATTTCTTGTATATCTTTTCTTCTTATCCTCTACTGTCTAAGCCTCAGCCTAAAGCCTGCCTATGCTTACTTTTTTTCTCTCTTTTCCTCTCCAAAGTACAGTTAATATATTTAATATGATTTATGTTGTACTTTGTTCTGAAGGGGCCCTGGGAAATGATGATAAGGTCTTGCTTGCATAACACATTTTTCTGCATCTTTATCTTTCTTTGATATCTTTTCCAAATCCTTTTTTGACAGTTTTGGCACTTTGTGATATCTTCCATATCTTTCTTTGACAGCTTTGGTAGATTTTGTATTTTTACAGTAAATTGCCTTTTTGCTTTTGATAGAAAGTGGAATTGGATTTTCTGTTTGACTTGGATTTGAACTATGCAGTTTGAACTTTGGATTTTATGCATTTTGGCATTCATGAATAAAAAATGGAATTCTTCCCTCTTTGTGAACCGGGAGAAATCCCGTGATTTGCAGAGAGGGTTAACTGATCCCAATCAGTGGCCCCTAATGATGAGCAAATTTTAACTATCTTTTTTAATTCAACTGCTTTCTGACTTTTCTTTTTTCTTTTTGCAGATGAATAACGGAGCACCGGAGCGAAGTGAAGAATGAAGAATATTAGAAATAGGATAGTTTTTATTTTATTTAATATTTAAATTAATGTAAATTATTGTTTGTAATTTAAATTATAAACAACATTTGTACAAATAATTTAAATATCAATAAAATCTAAATTACCCAATTAATTCTAATTCTCTTTATCGTTTATTTATTTATTTAAAATTCTCTGAATCAAAACAATTGAAAAATAAATTTCAATCATTCAATTTAGAATAATAAATAACTTAAATAAAACAATATTGATCAATTAAACCTGTCTCTTCCAATATCCAAAGCAAAGCAGCAGTCAACCAAAATAAACTGATCAAGCGCATTCCTTCTTCACTGATTTGCCATAAACACTGTGAATCCAATACTGCATACTGTATTTGACTGGCCCAAACAAAACAAACTGAAATCAAACCACTGTCTCTTTTACTGATTAAATCAAGATAACACGAATTTTAACCCGAATCTCGGAATAAACCACAAAGTGCTGTGGAATTTAAATTCTTCTGAGAATATGCCCATAAAACCTTAACTCCTGATTAAATGCCAAATAACGCTCGCCCGATCAAAATTGAACCAAAAATCATCCAAACCCTAAGCCCACTGTATGAAACAATTCAGAGTCCTAAAAATCAGTAAAAACCCTAATTTCGCTTGACCGACAAGAAAAGTCCGTTTGTCCGATTCTTGAGCCAGTTTGAAAAGTCAGGAAAGGCTTGAAGTTGAGATTGCTTGGGGAAAAATGCGAGGGCAAATTTTGGGGTACAACAGTTTCCCCTGTTCAATCTTCTTGGACCTGAAGAGTTAGATTGGCAAGTTTGCCTTTCGCGACTTGAAGGTAAAAGAAGATTGGACACTAAAGTGCCCAGAAAATTTGCACTCGGCGATCTGATGGTGGAGGTGAATGGGCTTAAAGATGCCATTTGGTGATGGGCTTAAAGATGCCATCTGGTGCGGTAGAATTTTGTCGGAGGATGGGCTTAGAGATGCCATCTGAGAATGGGCTTAAAGATGCCATTCGGCGACTGCTGGTAGGAGGATGGGCTTATAGATGCCACCTGGACATGTTGAACTGTATGTCAATGGTGAGTGGACAAGTATCAGAGGGGCCTCCATGTTTTGGAACATCTCTGAATTGGGGTCCGAACAAGCAACAGATTGACGTCCATATCTGGAGAATCTGTAAACTATCTGAGATTGAATAAGCAATAGAGCAGCATCCGTTGTTGGGACATGTCCGTAAACTATTTTCAAAAATTGCGAAGAGTCTGAACAAGTAGGTAGATTGACATCCGTTGTTGGGAAGAATCTGTAAACTATTTCAGAAGTTGAGAAGAGTCCGAATCAGTTGGTAGATTGACATCCATTGGAGGGAAGAATCCGTAAACTGTTTCAGAAGTTGAGAAGAGTCCGAATCAGTTGGTAGATTGACATCCGTTGTTGGGAAGAATCCATAAACTGTTTCAGAAGTTGAGCAGAGTCTGAACAAGTCGGTAGATTGACATCCGTTGTAGGGAAGAATCCGTAAACTGTTTCAGAAGTCTTGAAGTTGAAGAGGAACCGGTGTAAGGTTTCCGCTGATGCGTCTGAATGAATCTGGAATAAGTATCAGAAAGTCGCCGTGTCCGGGTCACATCTGAACTATTTCTGGATGAATCTTGGGAGTTGATCTTTGTCTGTCGACTGATCTTACCTGAAAAGGCAAAGGGTTAGTTGTATGCAATGTTATGATGCATGATGCAATGTACGTGACATCACTATTTATGACATGAATGTGATGGATGCGCATGTAAGCTGATGAGCTAATCTTGATGAATCCGAGATGGCTGAAGATAAAAGCCTCTTGACTGCTGCCGGGGAAAATAAATCCTTGGCTGTTGCTGGGGAAGAGAATTCCTGATGACCTCTACTGGGGGGTTCCAAACTAGTAGACTCATGCTGGGGAGGCCAGATTGAGAATCTTCGGCTTGATGGGAAGTAACCCTGGCGACCTCACTGGGGAACTCAAGATTTTCCTTCCTAAAATTCTGTGGGGAGAAGGTTCAATGGTCTGGCTCCGCTGGGGATACTGAAGCTTAAACTCTGAGGCGAATTGAATTCCGGAGGATTCTCGGGCTGGGGATTTGTAAAGATAAGTTACTGTTGGGGTATTTTGATGAACTCCGCTGGGGATAGGGATAATTTTGGCGAGCACGATCTTCCGTGGTGGTTAGCTTGAGAAGAATCTGAACAAGCGATAGGTTAACATCTGTTACTTGGAGAACCCGTGAACTATTTTCAGAAATCTTGAAGTTGAATCAGCAATAGAGCCGCATCCGTTGTTGGGAAGCGTCCGTAAACTAATTTCAAAGGTTGAGAAGAGTCTGAACAAGTTGGTAGATTGACATCCGTTGTAGGGAAGAATCTGTAAACTATTTTCAGAAGTTGAGCAGAGTCTGAACAAGTCGGTAGATTGACATCCGTTGTAGGGAAGAATCCGTAAACTATTTTCAGAAGTTGAGCAGAGTCTGAACAAGTCGGTAGATTGACATCCGTTGTAGGGAAGAATCCGTAAACTATTTTCAGAAATCTTGAAGTTGAATCAGCAATAGAGCCGCATCCGTTGTTTGGGAAGCGTCCGTAAACTAATTTCAAAGGTTGAGAAGAGTCTGAACAAGTTGGTAGATTGACATCCGTTGTTGGGAAGAATCCGTAAACTTGTTTCAGAAGTCTTGAAGAGGAACCGGTGTAGGGCTTCCTGATGATGAGCTTGTGTAAAACTGCATCGGTTTTGAACACTTTTGACATTCGAATGCCCCAAGTGGTGATGTAGATAAATTCCTGGCTTATTACAGGTGTTGGTCTACAATCGGTCGTTCACAGATGTTTCCTGGATTGTTACAGGTGTTGATCTGGAATTCTTCAGACATGCCCTGGCAGGATACAGGAATCGAATCTGGGAAGGTGATAGTGGATAGATATGCCCTGGCTGGATACAGGAATCGAATCTTCAAACTCTTCAGACGTGCCCTGGCTAGATACAGGAATCGAGTCTGGAAATGTGGTCAACAGATATGCCCTGGCTGGATACAGGAGTCGAATCTGGAAGTAGTTGTCAACAGATATGCCCTGGCTGGATACAGGAATCGAATATTCGAACTCTTCAGACGTGCCCTGGCTAGATACAGGAGTCGAGTCTGGAAATGTGGTCAACAGATATGCCCTGGCTGGATACAGGAATCGAATCTGGAAATAGTCGTCAACAGATATGCCCTGGCTGGATACAGGAATCGAATCTTCGAACTCTTCAGACGTGCCCTGCATAGATACAGGAGTCGAGTCTGGAAATGTTGTCAACAGATATGCCCTGGCTGGATACAGGAGTCGAATCCGGAGATGTGATAGTTGATAGATATGCCCTGGCTGGATACAGGAATCGAATCTTCAAACTCTTCAGACGTGCCCTGGCTAGATACAGGAATCGAGTCTGGAAATAATGTGATCAACAGATATGCCCTGGCTGGATACAGGAGTCGAATCTGGAAATAGTCGTCGACAGATATGCCCTCGCTGGATACAGGAATCGATTCTTCGAACTCTTCAGACGTGCCCTGGCTAGATACAGGAGTCGAGTCTGGAAATGTGATCAACAGATATGCCCTGGCTGGATACAGGAGTCGAATCTGGAAATAGTCATCGACAGATATGCCCTGGCTGGATACAGGAATCGAATCTTCGAACTCTTCAGACGTGCCCTGGCTAGATACAGGAGTCGAGTCTGGAAATGATGGTCAACAGATATGCCCTGGCTGGATACAGGAATCGAATCTGGAGATGTTGTAGTTGATAGATGTGCCCTGGCTGGATACAGGAATCGAATCTTCAAACTCTTCAGACGTGCCCTGGCTAGATACAGGAATCGAGTCTGGAGATGTTGTAGTTGATTTGTTGAACACTTTTGACATTCGAATGCCCCAAGTGGTGAAGAAGGAGTCTTAAATCAGATTACCTTGCATATTGAGAGATTTCTTGAAATCTTGACTGGACTGCCCCAGGTTAACTGTACTTTGAAAGATCTGTTGGACCTTGACTGGACTGCCCCAGGTTAACTGAACTTTGAAAGATCTGTTGGACCTTGACTGGACTGCCCCAGGTTAATTGAAATGAAAGATCTGTTGGACCTTGACTGGACTGCCCCAGGTTAATTGAAATTTGCCATGTCATGCCCCTTGTTGATAGGGGGATTTGATGGAAGTGTTATCCTCTTGAAGTGACTTTGACTTACTGAGAGAGTTTTCGTTCCTCCGAACATGCGCTGTATGAACTTCTTCGCTGTCAAACAAAAGGGTTAAATGCAGACAGTGATATTCGAATAATGCAAAGTTTATGTTTGTCTCGAAGTTTTGAAAAATGCGTCTTTTAGCAGAAAACTTTTCATAAGACAAGTTAACACAAGATTTAGAGCAAAGCCCTACAGGAGTCAGGATACCTTTTGTAACAGTATGCTTTCGAACTAACCCATGCTTCAATTAGGACTTTTGAAGGGTTGTAACGTGGCCTGGTTCACGGTTTAAGAAACAAAGGATAAAGGCTCAAAGTATATTTGTACCCACCCGCTCTTCGTGATGTTCTTCAACCTAAGCTCAGTTAATTGTGCGTCACACTCTGTTTTGAGTTTGGAACGACTTTTGGGTGATGGTTCACCAGTTGAATTTGGGGAGACAGTCATCATCTCCTTTTTCTTTTTCAACATTTTTCATGTTGTTGAGGATTTTGTAGTGACCTCACTATTTGATTTTGATTTGTTATCCCTAACTTTTGCCTGACTGTTACCGTTTTCCGGGATTACTGTCAGCGGGATGCCCCAGCTTTCTTAAGCCTCCTTTATAGGTTTTGGCTCAGTGGGCTTTTCTCTTTTGAGAGATTGACTGTCTATGTGATAGGGAACCACCCTTGTCTTTTGATTCCAAAGGAACGTTTTCTTTTTGACATCGTTCATTGTATTACAAACTGAGAGTTTGCGACTTTAATGCGCATTTTCTTTTGAGTTAACTGAGATACTACCCTGCCCCGGGTTTATATCAAAGGTTTCGATTGTTTAGAACAGAAAACTCCTACTTCTTTGGCTCGAAGGGGTTGACTAGGGATTAAATTCCTTATAACTCCAGTGTTTGGGAATTGAAAGAAATGCCTGTACATCATCAGCAAGGTCTGTTCAAGAGCATACTGTATAAGATCATGGTATTGTTTCGTCATCCTCCCTCTAAAGGCTTACAGCTTTTTATCAAGAGTCAAATATCATAAAGAAAAGCATAAGAGTAGTGAAACGAATGGATGAATTCAAGACAAACATATGCAATGCATTAATGAAAACAGAGTTTAACATCAACAGATAATTGTTTGACAGTAAAAGAAATTACAACTTTGAAAATTCAAAAAGAAGCAAAAGTCTTTCAGCTTGAACTTCGTCACTTCGAGTGGAGAACCCTTTAACGGAAGATCTTCATCTCGCCGTCTGGCATGAATTCCAGCACCCCAATGTCGATCAGATCTTGAATCTTGTTCTTCAAGGCCCAACAGTCGTTGGTGCCGTGTCCCGGGCTGTAGGAGTGGTAAACACAGACTGCGTCGGGATTATAGTGAGGAGAGGAGATATTGGGCTTCTGAGGAGGATCCTTTACAGTAAGCAAGTTAACCTCCAACAGGCGCTTCAGTATGAAGAATGATGGTATTTCAGTCTCCGTAAACTGTCTTCCCGACTTTTCTTGCTTACGCCGATTCCCCCGTTGACGCTGGCGAGGTTGTTGATGGGTTTGTGACCCTGAAGCTAGCAAAGGAGCTTTCCCCTTGTCTTCTTGAGTGGATGGAGGCCGAGCGGTGACTTGCTCTTCTACCTCAGATGTTTGCCCCAGTTGGTTGTTTGGGAGCAGTTGGCGGACAAGAACTCTGAGTTCCTCTTGTCTTTGGGATAAGTCTTGAATGAGAGCCATCTGGCCCACCAACTGTCCCATCATTTGAGTCCTCAGTGTTGTCAGATCGAACTGCAGCTCCGCAATCTGATCACTCCTGGCATTGTTGGAACTCCCCAAGCCTTTGGTGAGGAGAGCTTTCATCTCTTCTTGCCCCAGAGACAAGTTCAGGAGCATCTCCTGCAGCTGAGCAGTTTGGTCTTGGATGTCTTTGACAGACCTTTCTAGAGCCATCTCTTGCTGAAATAAACAGCAGGAGAGTAAGGAAACCTGAAAAAGGAAAGATTGTCAAAATGCAATGCATGATATGTGGATGCATGCTTTCAAGGATCTCTTGGGGTAAACACAAGAAAATGTTAGAGGTTGATCTCTGCTCTTGGATTGGAGAGCTCTGCACCGGTGGATGTCCTTCCACGAGAATCAAGCTCACCATGTCGAGTGGGTCATAGCCACTGATTCAAGTTGTTGCACTTGATCTTTTGATTGGAGAGCTTTGTGTCGGTGGATGTCTTTCCACTAGAATCAAGCTCACCATGTCGAGTGGGTCATAGCCACTGATTCAAGTTGTTGCACTTGATCTTTTGATTGGAGAGCTTGGTGTCGGTGGATGTCTTTCCACTAGAATCAAGCTCACCATATCGAGTGGGTCATAGCCACTGATTCAAGTTGTTGCACTTGATCTTTTGATTGGAGAGCTTGGTGTCGGTGGATGTCTTTCCACTAGAATCAAGCTCACCATGTCGAGTGGGTCATAGCCACTGATTCAAGTTGTTGTACTTGATCTTTGATTGCATTGGTTAGAGGAGAAACCCCTTGCCCCTTGATAGACGTCTGGTTCAACGTGACCCTGCATCAAAAGAACCCTCGAGATCCTTGAAATGGTTATTAAAAATGCTATGGTATGATGTCATGATGTTGTGTGCATGTATGCACAGGCAAGTAAGTGTATATACAGGCAAACAATATTCACACAAAGCACACAAGGCCTTAGGTTTAGGCTTGCATGAGGTTCAGGTGCTACCCTCTTTCAGTTTGTTGGTTAAAACCTGTCCTATCAAAAGTAACCGGGTTCTAGAGGATCTCAAATCATTGGCTACCCTCAATCGGTCATAACTCCAGCATCGCAATCTTTTCTCGCGGCCAGAACCATCTCGAGAGTTTAGCCTCAATGAGTGTAGCATACTGCTACTGTCCTAATGGCCAAGTTGGTCAATTTAGGGTTCTAAGGTTGGTTGGTGCTTAATGACCCCTTAGAAGACCTATATTCTCCCCGTTGCAACACAAGGGATATAGGTACAGACTAAGATGCCACACAAACGTAGCCACTGCTTCACCCATGTCGGTCTACGCCGGACAGGTCCCTCACAGATTATGCTACCTAAAAGGGTTTCCCCAGATCCGGGTTAGGATCTATAAAACTCCGATACAAAGCCCACAAATGTAAAGCAAACAAAGCAATCAATTGAAAGTAAAGGTTATCTAAACCCTAAGGTAACCCCACTTTTAAAATTCTCCCCAGCAGAGTCGCCAGTTCTGTGATACGGTGGGAGAACTGACTAGTGTTTTTCATTCGTATTCGCACTTGTGCGGTTGAGCAAGAGTCGCCACCGACTTTTTATTTTATCCTAAAGGAAAGGTTAAAAAAGCACAACAAAAACCTTTTGAGATATTTCGTGGGTTCGGGGGGTAGATTATGAAAAGGGAAGGTATTAGCACCCTTTCCATCCATGGTTATCCATGGGCTCTTAGTTACTTGGTTTTTTAGATCACTTGCTTTGTTTTTCGATTGCTTTGAAAATGGTGTGTGTGTGGGTGCTTTTTGAAAATGTTTTGGAAAAAGATGCCTTGTCTTAGGCAACTAATGTATTTGACTCGTGATTGAGTGTTTTACAAAAGTGTGGATCTTTTCGAAAAGATGTTTCAAATGTTTTTGAGAGTTTGTTTTGAAAGTGTTGTGGATTGTGGTTTTTGAAAAGAAGGCAAGTGTTTTTGCAAATTGATCTCAAGTAACTAAGAGTTTTGTCTACCCTATTGTACTCAAAGGTTTTTGTTATGTTTTAACCCCTTTTTAACAATTTTGTTCCACCATTGAAATTGGTAGACAATCTTGCGTTTAGGAAGTTTATTCGGGACGGGCGCGGGTCATCGTATGGACCATGAATGCAATGATGCCAAGTGTCTTTGGCAATTTGCTTTGAAGGGACTATGATCATTCCGTTTAGGCAACACTTTGAGGGACTTATGATCATTTGATTTTGTTTTGCCAAAGATACTCGGCGTGCAAGCATGGCCCATTTTGGAAGGCAACATGTGAGATTACCCTAGGGGGTGCAAGTGTGATTGTGTATTGATTACATGTATTTGTCTTTGTATTAGGTTATCTAGCGTTTGATTTTATGTACATACAAACCCTAGGTCTAACCATGGTATAACTGGAAAACGGTAAATTGCGGAAATGTAAAATCTACGCTATTACAGAATGGTATCCGGGAGTGGGGGTATAAATGTACAAAGGGGATGAGACTTATAGCATCCAATAAGTTACAACCAAATCGAATGTGGATCAAATGTAAATATCGAATATACAAATATAAGATAAACAAATGTGTAGGAGCAATATGAATGTGTAAGTGTAAGTGTGAGATGTATATGTATTGTGTGATTATTTACAGGTGCGAAAGGTGAGATTGAAGCGTATTAGGGTTTTTGACCTAGATATGTATTTTAATGAATCTTTGATTTGTATATTTAATTATGTATAAAAGAAAAATGTTTTAACTTAAATGTTCAAGTTTTAATTAAAAAATGTATCTTTATTTGTTTATATACAAAAAGTATCTTAATCAAATGTTTGTGAATTTTAATATTAGAGAAAAATGTATTTTTATTATGTACAAATATGTATGTGAACGTCAAGAATTGGATTTTGTATAAAAAGAGTGCATTTTTTATATTGTTATATACAAAGATACATTTTAATTAATTAAAAAAATGTTTTCAATTTTAATTATATGATAAAAAAAAGTATTTTATGATTTTATACACAAATATATATACTTAAAAGAAAAAAGGATGTTTTAACTATATGATAAAAGAGTATGATATATACAAAATATATTTTAAATAAAAGAGTAAATAAATAAAAAAAAACAAGTATTTTCAATTTTAATATGTGAAAAAATGTTAAGTTAGAAAAATATATGGTTTAGTAAAAAAGAAAAAGATTAGTGTTTGTTATAAAAAATGTTAGTGATTTTGTTGGGCTTCAGAGAGAATCAGAAACGGGTCAGGCCCAAGGTTTGAGACAATTTTCTTTAGGGTTAGGCGTTTTGTTTGGGAACGAAGGTTTTAGGGTTTGAGACGGCGCCGCGTTCGTACGTTCGTTCATCGTCGCCTTCTGACCATAGCTCCTCCGTCCAGCCACCGGCGTCGTCCCCAAAACCTCTCTACCCTCCAAGGCACGGGCTCAGTGTCCTCTTGATACAAGGTTTGCTTCAACGTTTATGTTCCTTTTTCTTTTCATGAATTGTACGCGTTTTTTTTTACTTGGACTAAAAACCTTGATTCTTTTATTGTTATGAGCAAAAGGAGAAAAAGAGAGGGAGAAGGATGTACCACCTGACTTTGGAGAAGGAGGAGAGAAAAGGGGAGGCGCGTAGGAGGCTCGATGACGGAGGTTCGGTGATGGAGCTGGAAGCTTGCTTGGGAAAATTTGGTACTTTGTCCTTTCTTCTTCTTTAGGGATTTGATGATGATCTTTGTGCTGAAAATCTTACCTTGAAACAATTCACTTCTTTATCTCTTCTTTCCTACTGTGTACACGTTGCCTTTGAGCATTTGCTTCTGAGTATGCCCGAATATACTTGCTTCTGTAATTCCTTTATTGCCTAATGATGAATTTATGATTCTGAAGGACTTGTGGGGTTGGGAACTAGCATGATTTCATGTTTGTTGCTCCTGAACGAAATTTATCTCCTCTTCTTCTTGAACGCTGTATACTTGTTTGTGTTGCCCTGTGATGATCTCAGAGGTCTGAGGGCCTAGGTTGCCTTGGAATATATGTTGCTGGCCCTCTGAGATGGATATACTTTGTTGAAAATGCTTGTTTGCTTCTGTGAGTGGCCTTTTGCCTGTGTTGCCCAGTGATGTTTAACTGAGGGCTTTTAGGCTTGAAATGCTATGGCTTTGAGTTGGTTTCTGTGTTGGCAGTGGGCTTGGTGTTTGACAAGGGTTTAACAGGTTGGCAGGTTATTGTGAGGTTTGATGCAGGTTAACTCTTTAGCAGGTTGAGGCTCATGCTTTGGTTTGTATCTTTATGAGTAGGCAGGTTTTTTGACAGGTTTATGTGGTTATTATGCTGGTGCAGGTTTTGAACTTTGGTGTTCTAGGCCAAGGTTCTGGTGTTTTTTGGTTTATGATTGAATGCTTCAGGTATGTGGTATGTGTTTGGTTTGGATGAGGTGTTTGGTTTGGATGACAGGCAGGTTTAGAACATTAGCAGGTTTGGCCTTTGAAACTTGTTTGATGGGTTTTTTGGTAAAGCTTAAGCAAGTTTGTTTTGGCTTCAAAAATGCTTAGCAGGTTATGTATATTTTCTTGCCTTTGGTAAGAAGTTCTGCCCCCTTGTGAACTGTCCTGTATATTTCTTGTATATCTTTTCTTCTTATCCTCTACTGTCTAAGCCTCAGCCTAAAGCCTGCCTATGCTTACTTTTTTTTCTCTCTTTTCCTCTCCAAAGTACAGTTAATATATTTAATATGATTTATGTTGTACTTTGTTCTGAAGGGGCCCTGGGAAATGATGATAAGGTCTTGCTTGCATAACACATTTTTCTGCATCTTTATCTTTCTTTGATATCTTTTCCAAATCCTTTTTTGACAGTTTTGGCACTTTGTGATATCTTCCATATCTTTCTTTGACAGCTTTGGTAGATTTTGTATTTTTACAGTAAATTCCCTTTTTGCTTTTGATAGAAAGTGGAATTGGATTTTCAGTTTGACTTGGATTTGAACTATGCAGTTTGAACTTTGGATTTTATGCATTTTGGCATTCATGAATAAAAAATGGAATTCTTCCCTCTTTGTGAACCGGGAGAAATCCCGTGATTTGCAGAGAGGGTTAACTGATCCCAATCAGTGGCCCCTAATGATGAGCAAATTTTAACTATCTTTTTTAATTCAACTGCTTTCTGACTTTTCTTTTTTCTTTTTGCAGATGAATAACGGAGCACCGGAGCGAAGTGAAGAATGAAGAATATTAGAAATAGGATAGTTTTTATTTTATTTAATATTTAAATTAATGTAAATTATTGTTTGTAATTTAAATTATAAACAACATTTGTACAAATAATTTAAATATCAATAAAATCTAAATTACCCAATTAATTCTAATTCTCTTTATCGTTTATTTATTTATTTAAAATTCTCTGAATCAAAACAATTGAAAAATAAATTTCAATCATTCAATTTAGAATAATAAATAACTTAAATAAAACAATATTGATCAATTAAACCTGTCTCTTCCAATATCCAAAGCAAAGCAGCAGTCAACCAAAATAAACTGATCAAGCGCATTCCTTCTTCACTGATTTGCCATAAACACTGTGAATCCAATACTGCATACTGTATTTGACTGGCCCAAACAAAACAAACTGAATTCAAACCACTGTCTCTTTTACTGATTAAATCAAGATAACGCGAATTTTAACCCGAATCTCGGAATAAACCGCAAAGTGCTGTGGAATTTAAATTCTTCTGAGAATATGCCCATAAAACCTTAACTCCTGATTAAATGCCAAATAACGCTCGCCCGATCAAAATTGAACCAAAAATCATCCAAACCCTAAGCCCACTGTATGAAACAATTCAGAGTCCTAAAAATCAGTAAAAACCCTAATTTCGCTTGACCGACAAGAAAAGTCCGTTTGTCCGATTCTTGAGCCAGTTTGAAAAGTCAGGAAAGGCTTGAAGTTGAGATTGCTTGGGGAAAAATGCGAGGGCAAATTTTGGGGTACAACAGTTGCCCCTGTTCAATCTTCTTGGACCTGAAGAGTTAGATTGGCAAGTTTGCCTTTCGCGACTTGAAGGTAAAAGAAGATTGGACACTAAAGTGCCCAGAAAATTTGCACTCGGCGATCTGATGGTGGAGGTGAATGGGCTTAAAGATTCCATTTGGTGATGGGCTTAAAGATGCCATCTGGTGCGGTAGAATTTTGTCGGAGGATGGGCTTAGAGATGCCATCTGAGAATGGGCTTAAAGATGCCATTCGGCGACTGCTGGTAGGAGGATGGGCTTATAGATGCCACCTGGACATGTTGAACTGTATGTCAATGGTGAGTGGACAAGTATCAGAGGGGCCTCCATGTTTTGGGACATCTCTGAATTGGGGTCCGAACAAGCAACAGATTGACGTCCATATCTGGAGAATCTGTAAACTATCTGAGATTGAATAAGCAATATAGCAGCATCCGTTGTTGGGACATGTCCGTAAACTATTTTCAAAAATTGCGAAGAGTCTGAACAAGTAGGTAGATTGACATCCGTTGTTGGGAAGAATCTGTAAACTATTTCAGAAGTTGAGAAGAGTCCGAATCAGTTGGTAGATTGACATCCATTGGAGGGAAGAATCCGTAAACTGTTTCAGAAGTTGAGAAGAGTCCGAATCAGTTGGTAGATTGACATCCGTTGTTGGGAAGAATCCGTAAACTGTTTCAGAAGTTGAGCAGAGTCTGAACAAGTCGGTAGATTGACATCCGTTGTAGGGAAGAATCCGTAAACTGTTTCAGAAGTCTTGAAGTTGAAGAGGAACCGGTGTAAGGTTTCCGCTGATGCGTCTGAATGAATCTGGAATAAGTATCAGAAAGTCGCCGTGTCCGGGTCACATCTGAACTATTTCTGGATGAATCTTGGGAGTTGATCTTTGTCTGTCGACTGATCTTACCTGAAAAGGCAAAGGGTTAGTTGTATGCAATGTTATGATGCATGATGCAATGTACGTGACATCACTATTTATGACATGAATGTGATGGATGCGCATGTAAGCTGATGAGCTAATCTTGATGAATCCGAGATGGCTGAAGATAAAAGCCTCTTGACTGCTGCCGGGGAAAATAAATCCTTGGCTGTTGCTGGGGAAGAGAATTCCTGATGACCTCTACTGGGGGGTTCCAAACTAGTAGACTCATGCTGGGGAGGCCAGATTGAGAATCTTCGGCTTGATGGGAAGTAACCCTGGCGACCTCACTGGGGAACTCAAGATTTTCCTTCCTAAAATTCTGTGGGGAGAAGGTTCAATGGTCTGGCTCCGCTGGGGATACTGAAGCTTAAACTCTGAGGCGAATTGAATTCCGGAGGATTCTCGGGCTGGGGATTTGTAAAGATAAGTTACTGTTGGGGTATTTTGATGAACTCCGCTGGGGATAGGGATAATTTTGGCGAGCACGATCTTCCGTGGTGGTTAGCTTGAGAAGAATCTGAACAAGCGATAGGTTAACATCTGTTACTTGGAGAACCCGTGAACTATTTTCAGAAATCTTGAAGTTGAATCAGCAATAGAGCCGCATCCGTTGTTGGGAAGCGTCCGTAAACTAATTTCAAAGGTTGAGAAGAGTCTGAACAAGTTGGTAGATTGACATCCGTTGTAGGGAAGAATCTGTAAACAATTTTCAGAAGTTGAGCAGAGTCTGAACAAGTCGGTAGATTGACATCCGTTGTAGGGAAGAATCCGTAAACTATTTTCAGAAGTTGAGCAGAGTCTGAACAAGTCGGTAGATTGACATCCGTTGTAGGGAAGAATCCGTAAACTATTTTCAGAAATCTTGAAGTTGAATCAGCAATAGAGCCGCATCCGTTGTTTGGGAAGCGTCCGTAAACTAATTTCAAAGGTTGAGAAGAGTCTGAACAAGTTGGTAGATTGACATCCGTTGTTGGGAAGAATCCGTAAACTTGTTTCAGAAGTCTTGAAGAGGAACCGGTGTAGGGCTTCCTGATGATGAGCTTGTGTAAAACTGCATCAGTTTTGAACACTTTTGACATTCGAATGCCCCAAGTGGTGATGTAGATAAATTCCTGGCTTATTACAGGTGTTGGTCTACAATCGGTCGTTCACAGATGTTTCCTGGATTGTTACAGGTGTTGATCTGGAATTCTTCAGACATGCCCTGGCTGGATACAGGAATCGAATCTGGGAAGGTGATAGTGGATAGATATGCCCTGGCTGGATACAGGAATCGAATCTTCAAACTCTTCAGACGTGCCCTGGCTAGATACAGGAATCGAGTCTGGAAATGTGGTCAACAGATATGCCCTGGCTGGATACAGGAGTCGAATCTGGAAGTAATTGTCAACAGATATGCCCTGGCTGGATACAGGAATCGAATCTTCGAACTCTTCAGACGTGCCCTGGCTAGATACAGGAGTCGAGTATGGAAATGTGGTCAACAGATATGCCCTGGCTGGATACAGGAATCGAATCTGGAAATAGTCGTCAACAGATATGCCCTGGCTGGATACAGGAATCGAATCTTCGAACTCTTCAGACGTGCCCTGGCTAGATACAGGAGTCGAGTCTTGAAATGTTGTCAACAGATATGCCCTGGCTGGATACAGGAGTCGAATCCGGAGATGTGATAGTTGATAGATATGCCCTGGCTGGATACAGGAATCGAATCTTCAAACTCTTCAGACGTGCCCTGGCTAGATACAGGAATCGATTCTTCGAACTCTTCAGACGTGCCCTGGCTAGATACAGGAGTCGAGTCTGGAAATGTGATCAACAGATATGCCCTGGCTGGATACAGGAGTCGAATCTGGAAATAGTCGTCGACAGATATGCCCTGGCTGGATACAGGAATCGAATCTTCGAACTCTTCAGACGTGCCCTGGCTAGATACAGGAGTCGAGTCTAGAAATGATGGTCAACAGATATGCCCTGGCTGGATACAGGAATCGAATCTGGAGATGTTGTAGTTGATAGATGTGCCCTGGCTGGATACAGGAATCGAATCTTCAAACTCTTCAGACGTGCCCTGGCTAGATACAGGAATCGAGTCTGGAGATATTGTAGTTGATTTGTTGAACACTTTTGACATTCGAATGCCCCAAGTGGTGAAGAAGGAGTCTTAAATCAGATTACTCTGCATATTGAGAGATTTCTTGAAATCTTGACTGGACTGCCCCAGGTTAACTGTACTTTGAAAGATCTGTTGGACCTTGACTGGACTGCCCCAGGTTAACTGAACTTTGAAAGATCTGTTGGACCTTGACTGGACTGCCCCAGGTTAATTGAAATGAAAGATCTGTAGGACCTTGACTGGACTGCCCCAGGTTAATTGAAATTTGCCATGTCATGCCCCTTGTTGATAGGGGGATTTGATGGAAGTGTTATCCTCTTGAAGTGACTTTGACTTACTGAGAGAGTTTTCGTTCCTCCGAACATGCGCTGTATGAACTTCTGTAGGATTTTTCTAATTGTTTAAGAAATATGAATAGCTCAGAACTTCTGACCATATTAACACTCAGCAAATTCGGGACACTCTCAAGGCAGAGTCTGGTCAGAACTTCCGGGCAAGTTTTCATAAAGGTTCAGTCAGAGCTTGCAAGGGTAAAACAAGGAAGATTACAAAGAATGCTGCAAGCTTACTGGAAAATTTGAAAGCTCCTTCAGAACATGCTGGAGCCAGAAGATACAAAGATCAGAGGTTGGATGCTACGTTGAAACAGAACTTCTGATCCTGAACTAAGCCTTGGTGTGGGATCCCACGTGCAGGATTTCTGGTTGTGATAAGTCCCATCATCATTTAATGCTCATTTAATACTCACAACCACCTTCTGAGTCTTTATCCAAAGGATTTTCACCACGTGTACCTCTACTGTCTTGGGATAGCAACTTTGCCACTAAGCCCATGCTTTGCTTTTATATTTTCCTTAATTCCTACTGATAGCTCCCATGCTTGCTTCAAAAACAAGACAACGCTTCAGCACATGAAGGCTATTTCAACGCTTTGGTCAGAACTTGACCAAATCCCAAAACCTTGTTTACACAACCTGCTGCAGACCTATGACCAACAACTAGCTCAGCCTACGCCTGCATCCCATGATTACGCCAAACTAGCATACGAAAAACTATGGTGAAAAGCAAAGGAACAGGATGCCAAAACGGGTTCAAATCCTATTTGTTCCCCCCTAAATCACAACAAATTTATCTATAAATACTTGGCTCCGTCACCCGTTCAAGGGGTTGGCTTTTGGCTAGAGGATGGCTTTTGGAGAGAGGTTAGAAAAAAGGAGAGAAAACAAAGCTGTTGAAATCTTCATAAAAGATCCAGAAATCTCAAACACAAAAACAAACCTTTATTCTTCTTTTTGAATCAAAGAACTTGGCATTTCCCCTTCCGTTTCTCTTGCTGAATCAGAACATCCAAAGTCATCCACTCAAAGCTCCAAGCACGCTCCAGGTAAGTCTTTCTGACTTTACTTGTTTTTTGTTCTGCACATTATTAACATGTAAATATCATAGTATCAATGTTGTACATATCATTGCATGAATAGAAAAACCATGGATCATAACTTCTAGAATAATGCTAGGCTCAGACTTAGGATTAGAACTTCTATGAACTGTTGTGATGTTATCATTCTGATTTGCTGTTTAAAAAGAACTGAATAAATTGATGATGTGCTGATTAAGAGTTGAAATGTAACATAAAACTTCTGATTTTCACAAGCTGATAACACCCAGAACTTCTATGATTTTTTCTCACTATTAACACACACTGAACTTCTGATTCTTATATGCTGATAACGCACTGAACTGCTAAGGTTCACTCACTGGCTCAACATAAAACAAAACTTCTGATTTCTCCTTACATGTCAAATACACTGAACTGCTGACATTTGCTCATTGTTTTAGTGTAATACAGAACTTCTGACTTTTGGTTCACTGGCTGAACACCATCCAGAACCTCTGTTCCCTTTCCCTATGACGTTCCTTGCAGGGCCTTAGAGCGTATCAATCTAGAACTTCTGAATCACGCGCCTGGCTTCAAAACTTCTGATCCTTATTGTTTTTTTTCTTCCAGCAACACGCTGTTTCTATCTTTTATTTTTCATCATTTTTAATATTAACTCTTTTTATTAACATAAAAAACATAAAAACATTTTCCTTTTAATTTATTTCCTTAAGACAAAAATAAAACAAATCTTCCCTTTTATTTCTTATATTGTACATATTCAATATGGTTGTAATAGCAACTTAGGACTTATTTCTGTTTGTAATTCCCATTTGTAAATATGTACCCCCATCCCCTAAACATTGTAATAGCGTAGGACTTTACATTTCCGCATTTTTATTGATTTCATATACTGTATAGTAATTAAGTGTGTATGGCAAGATAAAACCAACAAGTAGACAACCCTAATCAAGACTAAATTCATGCAATCAAACACACTTTGCACACATGCACCCTTAGGGTAATTCCACTTGTTGCCTTACAAAAATGGCCATGTTATGCATGCGGGATGTCTTAGTACAAACAAATCGAAAAATACAAGATCATAGTCCCTCGACGATGCTACCAAAGTTTCCTTTTCAAAATGATCTTAGTCCCTAAAGAAAAGTGCTAAGTCATCTCACAATATTGCTATCATGGTCATACGATGACCCAAACGCCCGTCCCTTCACATCCAACGATGGAGCTTCTTACCAAATCAATGGTAAGATAACAACATCTAAAGGAGGAGTAAAAGCATATATAAAGACCTTTTGAGTAGGTAGGTTCCCTCTCAGTTACTCGCTTGCTCACAACAAAAACATTTTATACACCCACACTTTCCTTTTGAAACATTTTCGAAACAAACACTCTGTATACGTTCTTATAGAAACGAGAATCATTACAAAGTTACATTTTCAAAATATTTTCAAAAAACACATCTCACAAACACATCTTTGGACTATTTTTGAAACAAGCACCTTGTATGCATTCTTATAGAGATGAGAATCATTACAAAGTTACATTTTCAAAATACTTTCAAAAAACCACACCACAAGCACATTCAAACAAAAGCAAGTGATCTAGTGAGTAACTAAGAGCTCGTGAAAAACCATGGATGAAAAGGGTGCTAATACCTTCCCTTTTCATAATCTACCCCCCGAACTCAAGAAAACATCTCAAAGGTCTTTCCTGTGTTTTTTCACCTTTCCTTTTGGATAAAATAAAAGTTGGTGGCGACTCTTGCTAAACCGCGAAATTTGCGATAAAACGCAAAACCTCAAGTCAGTTCTGCCACTGGTATCACAGAATTGGCGACTCTGCTGGGGACGCTTTCTAAAAGTGGGGTTACCTTAGGGTTAGATCACATTTACTTGCTTACATTGTTTGATTTGTTTGCTTTACATTTTGGTTCCTTGTTTGGGTTTGTTTTAAATCCTACACCCGGATTTGGGGACACCTTTTTGGTAAGTAGCAATAGACTGTGAGGAAACTGTGCAGGGTATACCAACATGGTTGAAGCAGTAGCTACGTTGATGTGGCACTTTGGTTGGTACCGGTAACCCTTGAGTTGAATCAAGGAGAGTACGGGGCTGCCGCGTGGTGTCGTGAAGCATCAACTGACCTTAGAACCTTACTTGACCAACTTGGCCATTAGGAAGTAGCGAGATAATCGGCTTTCGTGCAGTCCGACGTTGGTGGATACTCGACGCTACACTCATTAAGGTTTGACTCTTGAGTTTTGTTTGGTTTCGAGTCAATCGCTTATTGAACGAAACTTGGGGGAAAGATCAGTGATATTGAGATCCCTTAGAACCCGGTTACTATTAACTAGGACAGGTTGAGCCAACTAAACTTCAAGAGGGTACTTACCTACAAAATCCATGCAAGCCTAAAAATAAGGATTTGTTTGCTTTGTGTGAATATGATTATTTGTATATAAACTTGCTTACCTCGCATATCTGTACATAACATCATACCATCATACCATAGCATTTTCAATAACCATTTCAAGGATCTCGAGGGTCTTTGATGCAGGGTCACGTTGAACCAGACGTCTATCAAGGGGCAAGAGGTTTTATTTTCCTCTAAATAAACACCGTCAAAGATCAAGTACAAACAACTTGAGTCAAGGGTTATGACCCACTCGATATGGTGAACTTGACTCTTGAAGAAGGACTCTCAATGACACAAAGTTCCTTCAATCAAGCTGCAATCAAATTCTAATAGTTTCTTATTTACCCTGCGAGATCCTTGAAAACATGCATCCACATATCATGCATCATATCATGACAGGTTTCTATCATACAGGTTTCTCATCTCCTCCTCTGTTTATTTCAGCAATGGCTCTTGAACAAACTGTGAAAGACATCCAGGCTCAAAATGCTCAATGAAGAGTAAAGGACACAAGTGGTTTATCCAGGTTCACCTTAACAAGGTTAATCGTGTTCAACTCCTCAAGGATGATTTCGCCTTCAACAAGGACTTAATCCACTATAACCAAACTGATTACAAATGCACGGGCAACAATCAATGACTAATACCAATGACATGTTCAGTGATCAAACCGGATATAACATTCATTGACCCAATAAGATCAGATCACTTAAGATCTCTTATCAGGATTTCACAATGACTAGCAGCCACTGTCTTCTTGAGATCAGACCTCCACTCATTCACTAAAGGGACCTTTCAATTATATGTTCAATAATCCGATTTAATGAATATAACAATCATTGCCAATAGAATCAGATCATTTAAGATCTCTTATAAGGATTCCCTATAATGACAAGTAGCCATTGTCTTCTTGAGATCAGGCCTTCACCCGGTCACCCAAGGAAACTTCCATTGATATGTTCAGTGATCTGATTTAACGAATATAACAATCATTGACCCAGTAGAATCAGATAACTTAAGATCTCCTATCAGGATTTCCCATAATGACCGCAACCATTATCTTCTTGAGATCATACCTTCACTTGCTAACTCAAGGAATCAATCAACAATAGTTGATAAGGTTTTTATGTTTACATGTTTGCTTCTTCTAAGCAAATTATGCAAATGATTTAAGCAAATATTATTTAACACATTTTCAAGAAACAACTCTAGTGTTAAAACAATTTACATGAAGAGATTAGAACTATAACACAATACGAGCAACAACTCTTGTGTACATTACAATTTTCTATCAAGATGTATTTGATCAGAAGTTTGGTAGTATCTTGTAGTGTTCTTCTTCTTCATCTTCTGGTTGAGCAAGTTACGAGCAACAACTCCTTGCCTCTTCTGAGATTTACTAAGATGTATATGATGGTAGTTGGAGTAGCATCTTGTATTCTTCTTCTTTATCTTTCTTTCTTTTCTCTCATTTATGTATAGTGGTCTTCAGCATGTTTAGCATTGCAGCTTTGACATATTTAGCATCTACAACATTTTAGATTTGTGGCCATGGGCATTTTTCTTCGAATATTTAATCATCTTTTATAGCCTTGAAAGAGAGAGACGTTGTGAGTATAGAAAAGTCTTTTCCCACACCAACGGTTAGTTCTTCAAAAAATAGAATAAGGTGTAAGAGTTTAGAAAATATAACATAATATTTTATGTATTCTGTCAATTTTCAATGATAGCTTTCCACCTTTTCTCTGAATAATGTTTTTCTAATAAGCTTGTAAACAGAGATCTGTTAAGTAAAGAAAGATAGATGGAAATCCATCCATTTATTCCCAACGGTCATAATGAGAGTGGTTGATAATACAGTGCAAAAGGAGTGTCCTTACACCACCCTAGAGGGTAGAGGTCACAAACACTTTATGTAACTTTTGTACATCATCACACGTTAACCATTTAAACTTCTTCTTAGCTTCAGAGGCTTTAGATAATTTGAATGTTTGAAGCTTGTTGTAGAAGAATCTCTCTTAAGTCTAAGAACCTAAGTCTTGGAGTCTTCAGAACTTGTCCTGTCAGAACCTTGTCTTCAGAGTCTTCAGCACTTGGTTGTAAGAACTTGCTTTTCTTTAGATCATCAGAACTTGTTCAGCAGAACCTCGTCTTCATAATCTTCATAACTTGTAACACACATAAGCGAAGCTTTAAAAGGCCTCCAAAGCTTAACCATTAAGTCACGATCAGAACCTCTTATGCTAACGTTCCTAAGAACCATTGCATAAGATGAATTCTAGTATCTTGACCTCACTGTAACACGTAACCACATGTTTTCTTCCAGTAGTGTATGTTCAGAACCTAATGATGTCATGCACTTTGATATCAGGGTTAGAATTACAACATCATCTACACACTAGAACAAAACCATTAGAGTATACACTTGTTCTCTATGATATCATGTAAAGTTGTCATTAAAATCTTAAGGAAATATGTAGAGACACTTCCTGTTCTTACAATCTCCACATTTTTGATGGTGACAAAACCATGTATTTTGATATAATAATTTATACAGGGTAATCACTATA
The DNA here is from genome assembly GCA_948472305.1 of Vicia faba. NCBI lineage: Eukaryota > Viridiplantae > Streptophyta > Magnoliopsida > Fabales > Fabaceae > Vicia > Vicia faba. Next base: position 268,766,620 of record OX451738.1, on the reverse strand, counting down.
ATTGACATATTCGGAGTTAAGCTTACAACCCCCCCTGAATTTATTAATCCCAAAATTTTATTTATGCTTGTTCAGAGTCTCCCCCTGAGCCCAAGACTCACAAAATAAATTTTGAGTTTTCAGAACATAGAGATAGAGAAGTAACACTTCCCTATAACAACTCATCAGAGTCTGACTAGAGCACATGGTCTTCATCTCAGAACTTGGTTACTATCAGCACTTGATGAAGAATCAAAACTCTATTTTGAGTCTGATTGAGGAATGCCACAAATCATGTATTAACACTTCTATTTCTTGATTATGATATCACAACCAAAACATGATAATTTTGGAGAAGTTCACTACTTCTTAAGTATCAGCGTTTTACATGATATTTTCCAATATATCATACATTTAGACAGTTCACAACTTCTAAATAACACATACGTTGCAGAAGCACACATATAAGAGCATAACTTCTGAGTGACATCTCTGTATGAGAGCATGCATAAGAATGTTGACCTGACTTCCTTTCAGGAGTGTGGCGGTAGAAGTGTGCAAGACTAAGCCATTGGATTGACTAGACTTTATACAAATCAAAATAAAAATCGCCACTGCACTTTATTGTTTCCAAAGGAATGGGAAAAGAGCGAATAACCCAAAAAGAGGGGGAAAAGATTCAAGGTAAGGGGGTTGGTTATGCAAAGGGAAGGTATTAGCACCCTAAACATCTATGGTACTCCGCAGGAACCTCTTTGAAAAATATGTATATTTTGGCTATAAAAATGTGTTGAATATAAAATGGATGGTGGAGGTGAGAAAAGAAATATTTTTATGATTTTTGCACCCGCCGCGGTTGCGAACCTTTAGTGCCTACGTACCACCTTTCGTGCAATAGGGGATCAGGGTACACGTAGTTCCTCTTTTAAAAATTTGAAACACAAGTGTGTTGGTTGATTTTATGAAATAAGACATCATCGTAATTGTCCGTGTGAAAAACATACTTACTACCCACAATCGTGAGAAAGGAGAATTTGCATCATCTCAAAGTGGAGGATATGGCTTGGATTTTAAAATCAACAATGCCTCACTCAACACCAAAGTGGAAAATATCTCACTTCACTACATATTGTAAAAGTATAGTTGTTTGCATCACTACAAGGATTGACAAGAGTCTAAATCTTTTGAGAAAAGTTTAAAGATAAAAGCCAAAATGGCAAAATGGTTTTAAATGAGATTGATTGAATTTTAGTCTTCTCACAAAAAAAGGTCAAGGTATTATTAAATTGATTGAAATTTATTTATGAAAATGTTTCGAAGATGCATGGACCTAAGTTCAAGTTTATTATGAAAATGTTTCAAGTTTCAAAACAAGAAGAGTTTTTTTTAAGGAGGGAGAAGATTTTTGAAATTAAAGAAGATGGGAGGAGAAGAAGAGGCTATCCTAAAGCATAAGGTAAAATCTAGGGATAAGAACCATCTAACCAACAAGAAGCCAATACTTGACATTATGAGTCAATAGAGAATTCCCATTCTTCGGATTGAAACCAAGCAAGCAAAGATACTAGACCTCTTGAAAGAACCAAACTTCAAGTGTTTTAAGTCTTCGCAAAAATTGGGCAGAGTAACGGCTGTATACGGGTGAATTCCAGATTACAAACAAAGATCGTAATCTCAATAACCTGCACACAAAACAAACAAACGACCCAATGTCTTGAGGTAAACTTCAAGAACTCCAGACAAAATATCAAATAAAGTCACAAAGTCTCCAAGATAGGCCAAGGTTTCTAATCCTAAGTCCAAGAAGTCCATCACTCCATAATGTAAAGGATAGTAACCATGTAGTCCAAGTATCATTAATGATTTTTATGGTTCATGTTGATTATTAGGTGTCTTTAAAAAGAAATAAAAGCTCAAGTGAGCAAAATAAAAATGACATAAAAGTAAATGCTCAAGTGAGCAAAGATGAAAATAGCATGAAATGTAAAATGCTAAAAGTAAATGGTACATAAAGCATAGAAATAAAAGCGTAAAGTAAATTTAATTGTTAGTAATTAGTGGTTAGTTGGATGACCATCTTGAAACTTGCATTTGTAACTCATTAGAGGATTGGTAGAACCAAAGCCTCCACACAACAAGTTGCATTTGCTTTTTGTCAAGTATTTTTGTAATTCTCACAAGGCAACATGTAATGATCAACGATGTTTAAGTGATCCGCGTTGACCAAAGGTGTTGTAGATCCATTAGAGGATTGGTAGAACCAAAGCCTCCATACAATGAATCTCAAGGTTATTGGATCAAAGAGATCAAATTAACATACTTGGGCTTGCAATCATAAGTTTGGGCCACGAATGATCATTTATTCGAATCGGGACAAAATTTAGGGCTATGTTAAACAATCGTAAGTGGACTTATGTAGAAGTCACACCTATTTTGAGGCCGGTCAATAGCAATCTATGTACTTCATGTTTGGATAAATGATATAGAGATCGCCATCCCTTAACATGTAGCACAATTAAAAAAAAGAAAGGGATAAGATGAAGAGGGAGGGAAATGATAAGCTAATTTGGATCACCATTTCAAAATTCTTTCATCTTTAAATTCAACCACTCCTCTAGATGGATTAAAGCACTAAACATATCATTAATCCAAAGCACCAAAAATGAATTAAATAATTCACTCTTAGGTAGATTTGAATTGATGAACATTTATCCAACTTCATCTACATCACAAAGTCCATTGAGTTTAAAGACAAATTGGGCATTTAAAATTGCAATCCAAACCAACAATCAAAAGGAGTGAGTAGAAAAACCATTTTGGATCAAAGCTGCCCCAAAACAAGGCAAAAAAGTGCATTCTGTCCCTGTGTAAATCGATTTCACTATTGTGTAAATCGATTTACACAGTACAGTTTTCTAAAAATTGTGCAAAATTGCTTCTGTGCAATCGATTGCACTACAGTGCAAATCGATTGCACACAATTACAGTAGCAAAAACATCATTTTAAAAGGGCAATTTCTTGTTCAAACTTTCCATCAAACACCTTATGATCATGGATCCACTTGAGCATGAAAATTCCATCAAATTATGAGAAAATAACACCATTGAAATCACAAAATAATGCTCAAAGAATCAATCCCAAATATCACCAAGAGATCACATTGTGAAAGATGAATTATCCAACTTACCAAAGGTAGATCTAGAGAATTATCAAAACAACTTCAAGAATTTGCTTCAATTCAACCACAAGAATCAATTGACCAAGCTTGGATATATAGAATTGATGGAGAAAAAGTGTTTGGATGAAGGTTTAGCTCAAAGATTAGTAAGCTTCAATGTAAAGCTTACTAACTTTTTGAAAATGGAGCTTTGAGTGAATTTGGTAGATGGAGAGAATTGAGAGATTTTTTAGCAAGGTGGATTTGGCTATCAAAAGCTTGAAATTTGAATGAAACGAGAGCTCTATTTATAGAGTTTTAGGATTGGGATTAGTGGTAATTTGGTAATTGATTCTTGGAGCCAAAATTTAAATTAATGATAACTCTTTCAAAAATTAGAGCCAAAATTTGAATTAATGATAATTCTTTCAAATATTAGAGCCAAAATTTGAATTAATGATAATTCTTTTTAAAAATGAAAGATTGGCACTAAAATTTGAATTAATGATACATCTTTCAAAAGTGAAGGAAAATTGGAGCCAAAATTTGACAAGTTTAAAATGCTGATTTTTTTTAATTTGCACGCTGTGCAATCGATTGCACAGTGTATTTTTTTCAAAAAATGGCGCAAAATACACTGTGCAATCGATTGCACTTTAAGAGCAATCGATTGCATCAGTGAAAAAAATGAAAAATTTTAATTTTTTTTCTTTGCAAATAGAGATTTTAGGAAAATAATACCAAAAATCCTTATTTGTCAGATGCTTCGACTTGGTACCTACAAAACAAAAATATACAAAGACAAAGACACATATTTTTTGTATTTTGATTAGAAGTTAGTCAACAACACATATACAAAATAGACAACCAAGGTGCTTGGAGATTCCTCAAGAGCAAACTTAAAGATAGGAAAATAGAGGAAGAACCAACCCTAATGTGATCTTGTTATGATCGAGTTGATATGATATGATAGAGGAATCTTAGGGGCAAAAATTGGGGTACAACAAGGAGAGCACAACTTCTGAAGCTTTAAGTCTGAGTTCTATACATTTCAAAATTTCAAAACTTCTGAACATTATGATATCAAGCAAGATTACCTTACTTTCAATATTTATAACTTCTGATTTGTGTTTGGTATATCTGTTTAAATAACCATATATTTATAAAATGCACAACTTCTTATATATGACATCAGAGTTGATTTCATCCATAAGGTTCTCAACCTCATACATCAGGATCTTCATATTCAACCTCTCTTTAGAATACACAGTGAACTTGTTTAAAGTTCCTGGATTGAAACAACAAACAAACCGTTAGTAGCAACAACATTATATATCTTTGAGTTAAAGATTCTGAGAGTAAATATTATTAAAATCAGTTTTACTTTCTCCCCCTTTGTCAGAAATCAAAAAGGTAATTAAGAGACAGAAACATATTGAAGATTATCAATAAAAGAAGCAAAGTAGAAATGTTAAATAGAAATTTAAAGGATAACAGATAACAAAATGGAAGAACACAAAAACAATAATCATTACAAAAAAACAACTATAATGAAGGGATCGAACTAATCAACCTATCTTAATAGCACAACACACATACAAAAGTGTAAGGTAAAAGATTGTCTTAGTTGTTTTGTTCAAACTTGCTAATAAACTCCTTAATCATGTTATTGAACTTATCTTGATTTGCCAATAGCTCTTTAATCATTTCTTGTTCCTTCTGCATCTTTTACATAGACTTTAGAAGCTTAGGGAATAAGCCAGGACTACTTCTGGATAATTCTTCTATCTCAGCTTGATCCTTTCTGGCAGCTTCTCTTTCTGTGGCCTCTTTCTCAGCTGCTTCCTTTTCAGCTGCTTTTTGAGTTTCTAGAGCTAGAGCTTTTTCTTCTGCTTTAGTTAAATACTTTTTTAGTCTGGTCAGACAAATTTTGTATCCTTAGAAATTCAACATTCATCCATTTGCCAAATTCTTCCCAATTGTTACCCAGAAGAGATGGATCAGTGATTGAGTCGGATAAGTTCCAAAGCTTTTCCATTTTTGACAAGGCATCTTATTTGTAAAGCAAGATAGTTTCTTCAAGATCCACATCTAGTATATCAAAACTTTGATGATTAAAAGATATTTCTTCACCAGGAGTCTCTTCAGGTTCAATTACGTTTTAATTATTGATAAGCTTGGGTGAGGAGGGATTAGACACTTCTAAAGATGTTAAGATTTGTAGGGCTGGAACGGTGGTAGTTGAGATGAAAGCTTCTAATGACGAAATTAGTGAGGGAGTTTCTTGAGATACGGTTATTTGATGAAGTGGGGAGGTGATAATGGTTGTGGAGAACAATGTCGTGGATGTAATAAGTGGCAAGACTATATTACTAAGATCATAGCTAGATCAAGGGGCATTAGACTGGGAAGTAGTTAGCTCACATGTAGAAGAGGAGTAAAAGAAAAAGATTACTTCATTAGTATCCATGGATAGATCTATCCTTTTCTTTTTATTCTTTTTCCTTTGAGGTGTTTCAGATTCTTAAAGCATGACATTTATGGCTGATCTTTTCTTGCTAGACAGATTTTTGTCCGGAGGAAACATATGTGGTTTCTTACAATGTCGTTTTCTTTCTTCTTCAATATCTGCTTCCATACTGGAGTTTCTAAAAAGAAACATTACGCTTAGGATTTCATTTTGATTTTGGATTATGAACATAGGAGATTTTCTTGGTAGACTGACGTTATAGCCTTTTCTTCAAGTGGTTTGGGTGCCTTTTCCAGAATTCACATTTTTACCAGGTTTACAGATTTGAAGGGTTCACCAATGGCCATCTTAAGATATTTTTCATCCAGATCTCTTAGATCAATGCTCTCAATGATGCTACTGGATAAGAGTCTTCTAAGAGGAATGTAACTCTTCATTCTATCACTTACATCTCTTATCATTCTTAGATTATCTCTCAGAAGATGGAAAATAAGAGAAGGGAGATTTATACAAATGCCTAAGGAAATAAAGTACAGTATGTATAACAGATCTCCAGGAATAATCAATGCATGCTTCCTTTGTGGTACTTGGATTATTGATGAGTCAAATATTTTGGCCTAAATTCTTAGATAATCACGAGGACCATCATTCTTAAAGGCTTTTTGTGATTTGAAGATAACTTAATGGATTTCTACCATTTCCGACCATCTATTGTTTGCTTCATAACACCTTATTCCTTTTCCATTGGGATTAATTACTTTTGCAATGCTTTGTTCACTGATGATAATCTTCTTTCCTTTAACAAATGAAACTACTTGGAAGGTTGATGACTTAGAATGTAGCCATAAGTTTTTCACAATGTGAGAAAGAATGGGCCCATTGAGAAATTTGAAGTAGTTTTCCCATCCTTGGTTTGTAATATCAGCCAAAAGATCAAAGCCATTATCTTTGATGTTTTGAAAATCTACAAAAGGGTCACAAATAACTTTTAAGGAGTCCAAATTTGTAGTTGGAGTAACTTCAGGAGCATCATATGGTTGTTCTTTTATACTCTCTTGATCATGCCCATGTGATAACGAGAGAAGATGAGGAAAATGTTTGTGGTTAGAGGGTGAGGACCTTTCATGAATAATTTTGTTTGAGAGTTCATAACTGATTTGGGAAATTAGGGTTTGAACTTGAAACTAAGGAAGCGATGAGTGAAGGGAAAAATATTTAAAATACATATAAAAATAATTTTGGGAAAGTGCACGCAAGGAAAGTAATGATGACCTATACCTATTTTCAAGAAGATGATAAACATACGTTGTGACATATTACGGTGAAATAAAGAGACGACACATATAATTGTCTAATCTAAACAGTCTTTTCAATCAGAAAATATAAGAGAGAGAGTTTAGATGACACCTGTTGAAGCTTTATGAGTCTGATTCTAGAACTTTATTAAGAGATTCTTTGAAGTTCAAGAAATTCTATCCCATTTAGACGTCTCGAGAGCTTGTAACTTATTTGTCTAGAGTTGATTAGTCTAGAGTTCCATTTTATGTTTCTGATTCTTCATTTATGTTTGACTTCCTTCGATCGAGATAGGTTCTTAATATCTTGCTGGAAAAATGTTCTTCTTCATACATTTGAAGAAAATATCTTTTAGAAGTTTTTTCCTTCTTCAGAGCTTTTAACATATCTTCTAGAGACGATGTTGATTTGATCCATTGAAGCTTGAAGTGGTTGTTATTAAGATGGCATCTTTAGTTGATAAGCTGAAGTATTGATTGTTGACCTTTGCTTCTGATGCTGGGAAGAAGAATTCCTTTTCCACCAGGTACTTGAGGCTTCAGAATCCTGAGAACTTGATTCCAGAGATTCTATCTTCATGTTTCTGATTCTTACCCAAAGTTTTGATTTCTCTATAGATCGGGCTTTCAACCAGAAAAGATCTCTATCATTTGAGTAGCAGACAATCATATAATTTTATCTTGCTGGATCTCTCTACACACTTACGTGTTTGATTCTTGAATCAATAACAGAGCCAGGCTCTAATACAAATTGAAGGTAGAGAAAACACAAGAAATTGGGGGTTTGAATTGGGTTTATAGAAAACATTCCCCATTAGAAATTATGAGCACTAAAATGATAATAACAATAAAGACAATGAAGAGTAAAGGACACAAGTGATTTATCCAGTTTCACCTTAACAAAGTTAATCTTGCCTGTCCCCTCAAGGATGATTTCTTCTTCAACAAGGACTTAATCCACTATAACCAAACTGATTACAAATGCACGAGAAACAGACAATGACTAACAACCAATTACACATTAAGTGATCCAAGTGAATATAACGTTCATTGAACCAATAAGATCAGATCACTTATGGTCTCCTATCAGGATTTCATAATGACCAGCAACCATTGTCTTCTTGAGATCAAACCTTCACTCAATCACTCAAGGAACATTTCAATGATATGTTCAGTGATCCGATTTAACGAATATAACAATCACTGACCTAATATAATCATATCACTAAAGATCTCCTATAAGGATTTTCCATAATGACCAGCATCCACTATCTTCTTGAGATCAGACCTTCACTCGGTCACCCAAGGAAACTTATAATGATATGTTCTATGATCTGATTTAATGAATATAACAATCATTTCCCTAATATAATTAAATCACTTAAGATCTTCTATCAGGATTTCCTATAATGACCGCAACCATTATCTTCTTGAGATCAAACTTTCACTTGCTGACTCAAGATATCAATCAATAACAATTAATAAGGTTTCTGTGTTTACATGTTTGCTTCTTCTAAGCAGATTACACAAATGATTTAAGAAAATATTATTTAACTCATTTTCGAGAAACAACTCTAGTGTTAAAACAATTTACATGAAGAGATTAGAACTATAACACAATACGAGCAACAACTCTTGTGTACATTACAATGTTCTATCAAGATGTATTTGATCAAAAGTTGGGCAGTATCTTATAGTGTTCTTCTTCTTCATCTTCTGGTTGAGTAAGTTACAAGCAATAACTCCTTGCTTCTTATGATATCTACCAAGATGTATATGATGATATTTGGAGTAGCATCTTGTAGTCATATTCTTTATCTTTCTTTCTTTTCTCTCATTTTCGTATAGTGGTCTTCAGCATGTTTAGCATTGCAGCTTCGACAACTTTAGCATCCACAAGATTTCAACTTTATGGCCATGGGCATTTTTCTTCGAATCTTTGATCTTCTTTTATAGGCTTGAAAGAGAGAGACATTGTGAGGATAGAAAAGTCTTTTCCCGCACCAACAATTAGTTCTTCAACATATAGAATAAGGTGTAAGTGTTTAGACATTATTGTTATTTCTCTGAAATTGTGGTTGGCATACATTTTGGTAAAATCAACTTGGCAGCAACATGGTGAATAAATAAGTCCAAACTTGCTATTTTCAACATGTCGAAGAAGATATCCCAACCTGGAGATAGGACATCGCGTATGTAGCAGCTGTTAGTTATGTTTCAACTGATTTATTAAGTTACTGAATATTTGGGGAATAACCAGTTAGCTTATGTGGCATCCAAGATTGACAAACCAAAATATTTTTATATTGGTTTTCTAAGATTTTATAACTTCTAAATATGTAGACATTTTAGGAAACTAATGATTGAAGACCTATTATCTTGGAGAAGAATGTGCAGACTTTGTGCACCCTCATTGCTGCGGTTTTGAAGCCCAACCCAATTTAGAAAAATGTTATAAATAGACTGGTGTGTACCTAGTATTAGGTGGAGCTTACATGTGTATTTTGTTAGGGTTTTAGAATCCTTATTATTGGGTTGTAAGTTCTGTGTCAGATGTTTATATGCTTTTAAGCGTTGAACATTTGTGTGTCAGATGCTCATAAGCTGTTAAGCATTGAGTATTTGTGTGTCAATTCTCATAAGCTTTTAAGCATTGAGTTTTGTGTGTCTTGGAAGAGTGACTTTTGGTTTTGTTCTCTACTTGTGTTTAGAGTTGCTCCAATTTCTGAGTGTAATTGAAGAGGGATTTGAGCAGGGCCTCATACCTAGGTGTGTCTTAGGTAGAAGTTAAGCAAAGGGTAGTGATTAAGTGCGTAGGTTGTAAACTGGGATATTTGTTGTGAGGTATACAAATTAATACTATCTAGTTAATTTCGTCCCTGGCTTGGTAGCCTCTAGAGTAGGTGTTGTTGTCACCAAATTGGGTAAACATATCCTGTGTTATTTACTTCCAATACTGTTTCTTATGTACATACATCTTGCTATTGTGTGTGAAGTTGGATCCACTGTCTCGAGATCTCTTAGGACACCCGGGATCTGATAGCCATAATTTCAATTGGTATCAGAGCAGGCATCTTGATCTGACTCTGGGTGAGATTCAGGGAAGTTACTTTCTGGTGCAATGGACAAGGATGGTGGAATTATGGTTAAAATACCTATTCTTGATGGTACTGACTATGACAGTTGGAAACCACGTATATAAATGTTCATAAAATCATTGGGAAACAAGGCATGGAAAAATGTTGTCAAAGGATGGTGTAACACGGTGGGAGAACTGTCTTGGTTGTTTTTCGTTTGATCGCAAATGTTGCGGTTAGCAAGAGTCACCACCGACTTTTCTTTTATCCAAAAGGAAAGGCTGAAAAGAATAGGAAAGACCTTTGAGATGTTTTCTTGAGTTCGGGGGGTAGATTATGAAAAGGGAAGGTATTAGCACCCTTTTCATCCATGGTTTTCCATGGACTCTTAGTTACTTTCTAGATCACTTGCTTTTGTTTGAAAATGTGCTTTGTGTGGTTTTTGAAAGTATTTGAAAAGGCGCCATCGTTTAGGAAAACTCTGTAATGATTCTCATTCGTAAGAATGTATACAAAGTGTTGATCTTTTGAAAATATTTTCAAGTTTGAAAGATGTTTTTTGAAAGTGTTGGTGTTTGTTTTGAAAATAGCAAGGATGTTTTTGGTTTGAAAATGAGCAAACAACTAGGAACATTCTACCTACTCAAAAGTCTTTCATGTTTATTTCCTCTTTCCTTTGACATTGTTATCTTACCATTGATTTGGTAAGTAACCATATCTTTGGATGTAAAAGGGACGGGCAAGGGTCATCGTATAGCCATGATTAGCAATGTTGTAAGATATCTTAGCATTTTCTTTAGGGACTAAGATCATTTTTGAAAGGCAACTTTGATAGCGTCATCGAGGGACTATGATCTTGTATGTTGTTTGTTTTTGCTAAGACGACTTACATGAATAATATGGCCATTTTTATAAGTCAACAAAGTGGGTTTACCCTAAGGGTGTAAGTGTGCAAGTGTATTGATTTACATGCATTGTTTTGTCTTTTAATTAGGGTTTTTCTAAACTTTGATTTTATCTTCCCATACAAACCCTAATTACTAGCATTTGTATATAAAGCATTTAAATTGCGGAAAATAAAAATACTAAGCTATTACATCATTTAGGGGAAGGGGTGTACAAATTACAAATGGGGAATTGCAAGAAAATTAAATCTAAATAATTATTACAACCATATTGAATATTGTACAAGAATTGAATAAATAACAATGTACAAATGCAAATGAAAAAAAATGATTTTTGTTTGGTTTTTTATGAAAGGGGTTTTAACCTAAACCTAATTAAGAAAAATGATTAATAAAAATTAAATGAAGTTAACTTAAACTAAATAAAAGAAGAAATTAACTAGAAATATTTTTTTAGGGTTTTATGTGAATTTGTTTAATTTAGTAAATAAAATTAATTAAATAAAAGTCCTAAGTTATAAATTGATTTTAATTTACAAGAAAATAATATATAATAATTAAGACTAATTATCTAAGTATTTTTTAAAAAAAAAGGGGAAATTAATTTATTAAAGAAAATGTTTTTTATTCTTTTGTTTTATAAAGAAAAATAACCTAAATAAATATAAATAATAAAATAAAAATATTTTTTTGGATTTTTATTAATGACAATAAAAATAAAATTAATAATAATACTAATAATAATATTAATAATAAAGGAAAAAAAATAAAATAAAAATAAGAAAAATAAAATAATAATGAAAATATGGGCCAGGGGGGTGCTGAAACAATGCAGGGGGAAAGGTTAGTAAAAAAATGAAGAAGGCCCATAAATGGGAGCCCAGGCGCTGCAAAAAAAATGTAAAAAATGTGAAAAAAAAGGAAAAAGGCAGCGCACTGGATGTTGAACCCACGCCCTCTTGGTTACCAGTGCGCTGCCTTACCACTGGGGTGACTATACATCCATTGATATAACTGAAACAATAAATACATAACACAAAACAAGTTCCAGAAATGAACTTCATCTTCAACCTCCAGCCATAGTTCCTGTAACTTGCTCATTTCTCAACGAAAATAAAAAATGCAAACATGAAAGTTGCTCCATTTTTCCATATGAATCCAACCATATAAATATCATGAGCTATAAATCAAAAAAGAATGAGAATTTCTAAAAGTACCAAATCCTGACCTAAATATTTTTCAGAGATTCAAACCTAAAATTCTCTAAGCTCAATCAATATAAATGAAATCTATGGATATGTATAGTTTCAGGATAATGATGTCTAGATTTTATCTTCACAAATGCAAGCCTAACAATTCCTAAGTAATGAGATAGAAGTTCAAGAAAAATACCTAAAAACTGGAAATCGTGAAATGCAAATGAGCTTGATTCAAGGTGCTGCAATGATCAGGTTAGCTTCCTCAAGTTTCCAGGAAGCTAATGCAATGATTAACTTGAGAAATGGATGGCTGGAATGGTCTAGAGAAGTCAACTTGGAGAGCTCTATTTTTGGTTATGAAGGTTGATGAAGATGGAGTTACAGTTATGAAACAAGGTCGAGGGATGAGTTGTATTTGATGTTTAGAAGCTTTCTGATTTATTAGGAAGGAAAACGCATGAGGGAAATGAGAGATATAAGTTTAAGGTCAGAACTGTGCATCAATGGAGTTTCTTGTGCAAATTCTGGCTTGAGGGAGTTTTGGTGTGTTTCAGGGTGCTTAAGCTCGTGTTCTAGCTCATAAATAGTGCCTCTATTTATAAGCAACAAGTTTGGAAGCTTGTTGTTGATCAGAATTCAAAATCACAAGTTTAAGCATAACATGTGATTTTTTTTTAGAAATCCAAGTTTCAAAGTCTTGTGTACTTGCTAATATAGAGTGGTTATTCTTTAAACACATTTGCTTCTGGCTTTGTAGATGGAGTGTGAGCAGAGGGAACAAGTTAGAGGCTCAAGAATTGACTTTATGCATAAAACTTGCTTTTCAAGAATGGTATTCTTCACTTTCTTCCCAAAATGGCAATGTAAATTTGATAAAGCTTAAACCAATTGGATTATAGCTCGAACGTTTGTGTAATCCATTAATGATGGATAGATACACAAGTTAGAAGGCCTTCAAAGCAAGATTAAGCAGCCTAACATCGAAATTGCATCCTTGTTCATCATAAAAATGACCTATAATTCAAGAATGAAATGCCAAATTCATGCCTTCGATTCTCCTTGCTCAAACATGACCTCAAGGAGTTCTTGGACATTTTATAAATATTGTAATGTTCTATACAACACCTCTTTGAATCAATTTTGAAAATTCCCCTTGGAACTATGTGAAAAATTGCCATGAAGTTAGGTCAAAATCCTGCCTAAACTAGGGCAAAATTTTCACTAAGTGTTTAGTTTCATGAACATGACTTCATGAATTAATAACTTGAGATACAATCATTTCTAGGAGAATTTGGGTAAATAAATGTTTTATATATCATGTATATATACAACTTTCATGTTGAAAGTTTCTTTTGAATCATCTTGTATCATGGTGAAAAATTGGCTCAAAGTTGTGAAAAAATATGAAGTTTTCAACACTTAGAAAAATTTCTAAGTTTGGAAACTTTGACGTTTCAAAATGAAATATTGAATTTTTGATTTCTTGATGAACAAGTTTCATATTTTGACATGTTTTGTTGAATTGTGGTCTTTGACACTTGATTTTGACCAAAAAGTCAAAGTTTGACTTTTCAGTGTACAATTGACTTTTGATCAGTTGACTAAAAATCAACTATCAATCAAATGACCTTGAGAAATGTTTTGAGTCATGCCATTAGGTCAAAATTATTCAATTGAACTCTTGAGATCATTCCTCAAACCAATTAACCATTTTCTAGGTCAAAAATCAGAAATTGCCCTTTCTCAGTCAATATCCTAATTTTGACCATTTTGCCCTTTTGATGATATGATCAAATTTCTTGAGGAATTATGGTCCAAACTTGATCAAATGATACATATGAGTTCATAATGTTAATATGGATAAAAAATTATGAAGTTTGATTGTAAATTGGCCATAGTTGAATTTTTCCCCAACACAGCTGATTTTTAGGTCAACTGCTTAATTGGCTGAGCAAAATTGTGATCCAAGACTTGAAACTTGACATGAGCCATCTTGGGGGTCCATAATGATCCATGAAAGTCATATGAGGCATTAAAATTTCAATTATCCTTGTGCAATATCAAACCCTAATTTTAATCATCAATGGTTAAGGAGGTGTCTTTAGCTGATCAACCCTTATGTAGTCTTGAACCAAAAGAGATCTTGTGAGAAAATACTTGATAAATGAGAGGGAAAATTTTGGGGTATGACTGATGGGAACCACCAAAGGTTACAAATGTAGATGTATGATACGGTGGCAGAACCGACTGTTATACTGGTTTGCATTTTGTTTTTTTTATTCGCAAAATGTCGCGGTAAGCTAGAGTCGTCACCGACTTTTATTTCATCCAATCATGGATAAGGAAAAAGAATAGAAAAAACCTATTTTCGAGATTTCTGAGTACGAGGGGTAGATTATAGAAAGTGAAGGTGTTAGCACCCTTTCTATCCATGGTTTTCCATGGGCTCTTAGTTACTTGCTCATCTTTTTAAAATTGATTGTGTGTGTGCTTGCTTTGAAAATGTTTTACTCCGTGATAACCCTTGTATCAGTCCTCAAGGATGTGACGAAGTTTGTTTTGAAAATTTGTTTTGAAAGTTGTTTGTGTGAAAAGTTTTTATTGAGCAAGTACTTAAGATTCTACCTACTCGAAAAAAGATTGTTTGTTCTATTTCCTTTAGACAGTGCTATCCTACTATTAAGGAGTAGGTAGCACCGTCGTTGGAGTTGTAAGGGACATTCGAAAGGGACAAGTATGGTCACAAAAGAAATAGTTAGGAAACTTTAGTAATAACCCTAATGTCTTAAAGCTCCTTTCGAGGCAACATCTCTGAGGCAACATTTGAACGGGACAATTGATCTTTTAGACAGGAGGGCGACCACTAAAATTTCCTATGCTTAGTGACTGTTTACCGAAGGCAACCGAAGTGAGGCAAACCCTAGCAGTGAATATGTGCATGTAAACTTTTTTCAGTTATTTAGTCTTTGCACATTAGGTGATCTACCGTTTTAAATTTCGAGCATTCTTTCCATACAATCCTATTAGCCATGCATCTAGACAGTTAAAGATTGCGGAAATTTAAAGTGCGAAAAATAAAACCTAGCTATTACAAGGCTTCGGGAGGGGGATTAATTACATAACCAAAAGTGGGGGAAAAGCGATAAATAAAAACCCTAATTTAAAGCTATTACAAACCCTTAGCAGTTACAAAATAATGGCAAAATAATTAACAAGCGTGCGGCAAATTAAATACGAGGATGGTTAAAAAAATAACCTAAAACTCTAAGTGAGGAAAAGTATTTTTTGTGGATTTTTATTTGAGAAAACAATTAAATTACAAATTAATTAAACCTAATTTCTAATTGTTTTTTAATTATGAAAGAAACTAATTAACCTAATTTACTAATTAAATTAAAAAGAAGTATTTTATGAGAAAAATGATTTTGGTGTATTTTTTGGGAAAAATTAATTAAATATTTATTATTAAAAAAAAATCTTTTTTTTGTGATTATTGTGATTTATTAATTTTGTGATTAAATAAAATAAATAAATTTTGTGTTAATAAAAAAAGGAAAATAAAGAAATTAAAAAAGATAAAAAATAATAACTTGGGCTTGTGATGGATTGCTGAAGGGGATGCAAAGCTGAATTTATAGGCCCAACCAAGATGATCCCAGGTTGACCACGCTGGATCTTGTGTGGTATTGACTTGAGGTGTATTATAGTCCTTCAGGCTGGAACGCGTTGGATCTGGGTAGCAGTACATCCTGTGGCTGGACATTGAGGCGCATGGTAGGCATACGAGAGAGATTTGCACTAGATCTGTGGAAGGAAAATAAAATAAAGAAAGTTGTCTGGACCTGAGATCAAACCCAGGTCCTTATGCTTTCTGCCAATGCCATTTTGCCAGCTATGCTACAATGGTTATTTGTTAACATAATGAAAACAAAACGCAATATATAAAACAAGATACTTGGATCAGAAAACGCGCGAGATTCAGACGCTCCAATGGTTGGCTGCCACTTAATCATCTTCTCCAGGGCTCCGTCGTATTAGGTGATGACCTTTTACCTACGGACAATGTTCGTAACCATAGCCTTGTCAAATTCAAAAATCCACAAAATGCCAGATAAATGAAATCTAACTATACAGATCAACTCGTTTTGATCTTGTGAACACCATGGTGCCCTTCTTTTTGCCTAATTTAACCTGTACCAGGAATCCCCAAATCGTGACCTCAAACCCTAACAATGGTAAGTATTGATTCCTGCACTGTTAATACAATTAAAGGATATAGAAATCTTGAAAACACGATTATGATCAAGAATATATGAATATAATGGATTTATAATGCGTAAAACATAGAAATCAAATTTGAGTTTGGGATGCAAACCGTGATACTTGTATGCGGGGATTCTTGATGTTTTGAAGCCTGCAAATGGTTGGGAATGCCTCCTGAGATGCCAAGGAATTAATTTCTGGCTTTGAATCGTCTTGAATAGCCCTCTATCCCAGAATTTGAACCTCACTTTTTGTCAAAAACTTTGAGTTTGCTTTGGCCTTTTCACGACTGCAACCCTTGTTCTTTTGATTTGGAATTGTTCAATACATATAAGAGAACGAATTAGGTCAATAAAATTGCATCATATCTTGAGAAATAATGAAAAAGTGGTTTGATTTGCTCTTTGTATGATATCTTCCCAAATTAAGCTTCAATCCAATCTTTTCCAATCCAAATGAATCTTGCACGAATTGGTCATCATGCTAGCTGTACATGGACTCAAAAGATGCACAAAAAATCCAAGATTTGATTTGATTTCATTATTTTACCATTTAATTTGATTTATTTTGATTTAAATGAATAAAAAATCAAAATAAATGATAAAAGTAATAAAATAATAGGTGGAAAAGCTCATGGGTCGTGGGTCCTATTAGAAACATGTTTCAAGCAAGAAAACATGGGCCCCTTTGGAAAAAATGCCAATATGATCAATGTTGACTTTTGACAATTTTCCAAAAATTGCCAACTTTGACAATGCGCAACTCTCTCAATTTTGACCCTAGAGAGGTGTTCTTGGACTTTTTAGAAAGCTTAGGATGTCCCATAAACAACCCTTTTGTTTTCATCTCAATTGGGTCTTCCATGTTCATGTAAGAAGCTTTGACCCAAAAGGTGTTTTTGTTGACTTTTCAAAAGGACCTATAATGTAGAAATTCATATCTTTTATGAGTGCATATTTTGAACTTGTGGTCTGAAGATGAATTGTAGGTAATTTCATCCTCTTCAAAATGAGCCTTAGATGGAAAATTTCTGATAAAGTATGAAGAAGTTATGCTTGGTCAAAGTTTGGTTGACTTTTTCTCAGAAACCCTAATTCAACAAATTTTGGGTTTTGATGAATTTAAGGTATTCCTTGAAGAATCATGATCAACCCTTGATCAAATGATGAAAGTCACTTCAAAATGTGGATGTTGACCAAAACTCTTGAATTTTGATTGTATGTGGGCCACCGTTGACTTTTGACCTAATATAGTTGATTCTCAAGCATCTGAGCAGTTGACTGAGCAAAC
Organism: Vicia faba; assembly: GCA_948472305.1. Taxonomy (NCBI): domain Eukaryota; kingdom Viridiplantae; phylum Streptophyta; class Magnoliopsida; order Fabales; family Fabaceae; genus Vicia; species Vicia faba. Next base: position 268,748,984 of record OX451738.1, on the reverse strand, counting down.
TTCTTGTGCAATGCTTGAAATTTGACATGGAGGGTCTTGAGAACATATTAGGACCATGGAGAGCATATGAGGTCCTTGGAGTCCACCTATCTTAATGAAAATGGAAACCCTAATCTGAGACACAATGCGTTAGGAGAAAGTTTGTCTGGTCAGCTCTTGGGCAAACTTGAGCAAATTGAGGATCTCTAGGAGTATGTTTTGAGTAAAATGAGAGGGACAATTTTGGAGTACAACAGCTGCCCCTGTTCAATCTTCTTAAACCTGAGGATGTAGATTGGCTGTCTGCCTTTCATAATCTGAAGGTTGAAGATGATTGAACACTAGAGTGCCCAAAAATTTGCACTCGTTTGAGATGGTGCTGGACTGTGTAGGTAGTATAGGGAACGGGCTTACAGATGCCATTTGGAGAATATGACGGAGAATCGTCGGAGATGGGCTTAAAGATGTCATCCAGAAGATATGACGGAGAATCGTCGGAGATGGGCTTAAAGATGCCATCTAAAGGATGTTGATTTCCTGAGATGTTCCTTCGATGAGAGTCCTATTCCTGTTGTTAATGAGGAATCTGCTGAGGAATGTTGGTATTTATCTTGGGAGAAATAGAATTTTAGGAGCTTCAATTGCCCGTTACTCTACAAGGGAATTAACTCCGGAGGTGAACTGCATATTTGGTTAGTGTACAGGCTGCATCGCGACTTACTGGGAAAATGTAAAACCAATCGTGTTTGATCAGGTCCAGGTCTTACAGTGTTGTAAACTGTCGTCTGGAGGTAAGAGAAAAGAAACCTGGGTCATAGGATTTCTTTGAAATGAATTCCATGGATAGTAGGGCTTATGGGAAGGAACCTAGGTAAGGTTGCTTTGTGAGGAGTTTGGGTAAAACTGCATCTGAACTGAGAAGGAACCTAGTTAAGGTTGCTTCGTGGGGAGTTTGGGTAAAACTACATCTGAACTGAGAAGGAACTTGGGTAAGGTTGCTTTGGTATAAGTCTGAGTAAAACTTTAGAAGGAACCTGGGTAAGGTTGCTTGTGGTGAGTCTGTGTAGTCCTTTAGGGGGAACCTGGGTAAGGTTACTTTGTGATAAGTTCGTGTAAAACTTCAGAAGGAACCTGGGTAAGGTTACTTTGGGATAAGTTCGTGTAAAACTTCAGAAGGAACCTGGGTAAGGTTACTTTGGGATAAGTTCGTGTAAAACTTCAAGAGGAACCTGTGTAGGGTTACTTCGGGATAAGTCCGTGTAAAAATTCAGAAGGAACCTGGGTAAGGACACCTTGGGATAAGTCTGTGTAAAACTTCAAGAGGAACCTGGGTAAGGATACTTTGTGATAAGTTCGTGTAAAACTTCATAAGGAACCTGGGTAAGGTTACTTGGGGATGAGTTCGTGTAAAACTTCAGGAGGAACCTGGGTAAGGTTACTTTGGGATGAGTTCGTGTAAAACTTCAGAAGGAACCTGGGTAAGGTCACCTTGGGATAAGTTCGTGTAAAACTTCAGGAGGAACCTGGGTAAGGTTACTTTGTGATAAGTTCGTGTAAAACTTCAGAAGGAACCTGGGTAAGGTTACTTTGTGATAAGTTCGTGTAAAACTTCATTCGGAAATGTATGAGAAAGGACCCCTGTAAGATTTTTCAGGATAAACCCATATCAAGCTGCATTCAGGAGAAACTCGTGTAAGATTGCTTCGTGACGAACCCATATAAAGCTGCATTTGGTCGCGCAGATAATTATTGTTTAGTTTCAGGAGCTAATCTTGAACTTGCTGGAAGTTGTTAATGATAACCATCTTTCCTGAAAAGGTACATGATTAATCGTATATGATGCATGAAATGCATTGTATGATGATGTTCTTAAAATAAATGAGCTTATGCTGGATGCAATATGTATGCGCACGTCATGATGTATGAACATGAAATGCTATTGTGGCACGTCCGAGTTTGGGAAAATAAATCCCTAACTGCTGTTGGAGAGTACTGGAAATTACATTCCTGATCATAGTAGAAAAAGTGGTTCTTCTACTTCCGCTAGAGATGGCGAACCAGATATGACTATACTGGGGATTTGCCCATTGTTTATGGATATTCTGTCGAGGAGAGACTCTACTTGAGAACAACTCTGCAGGGGAATAATTCTATTGGAGAAAGAAGCTTTCATAGCTGAAGGGATAAACTCTGTCGGGGATTGAACTTCTGTATTCAGAGAAATAAACTCTGTTCGGGAGAAAACTTTATGACCCGCTTGCGATTATGAAATTCGATCGAGGAATATAGATGTCGATTCTCTGAAGGAACTTTGCTGGGAAACGTAGCTCCTGTTTGGGGGAGCCGATGTCAAAGCTTTAGTTGCCTCTACTCTCTGGGGAGTGTAGATGTCACAGGGTCGTATGCTAAGGATACGACAATGACTTTGCATCAGGACTTTTCTGCCCATATACCTGCTGGAGAAAGTACCCACGAAGGCTTTGTGGATGCTGATCAGGATGATAAGTCTTCTATTGATAAACAAATGATAAGATGACGGGACATAGTCGTATGCTTCAAATCCCTAACTTTTACCTGGACCGCCCTTTTGTGTTTTCAGTCCATCGGGATACCCTTTTTTTCTCAAGCCGCCTTTTCAAGTTTTTGACTTGCCGGGTGTACATATATTTTTTGTTTTTATCCCTAATTTTTGCTCGAACCCTTTTGGTTCGCCGGGATGCCCTTATTTTTACCTAGGCCAGTCAACCTAGCGGGTCTTTGTTCATGCGTAGTATTTTTCGACTATGTCCATGTTCACAGGGTACAGAGAGTTGTCACTGTCCATAGTAGTAAGTGTTGCCACACTACCAGAAGATGTTTGTTTGATCGTACAAGATTTGTTGCTGGAATTCATGCCCAATGCCTCAAGTGATTCAGATGGAGATCCGCCTCTGGCTATTTTGCATCTTTGAGAGATTCCTTGAATCTTGACTTGACTGCCCCAGATGATGGACAATGATCATGCCGTGCCCCTTGGTTGGAAGTGTTTTTCCACTTGAGGTGATCCTTTTTATTGAGAAGGTTTTTGTTCACTAGATATTCGTCATGCGAATTTCTCTGCTGTTGAACAAATAGTCATATGCAAACAATGTTATTTTAAGAATGCAAAGCTTACGCCTGTCTTGAGGTTTTGAAAATGCAGTTTTTTTAGTAAAATAGAATTTTGCAAAGATGTGATATCAACTCAGGATTTGTAACGAACCTTCAGGAGTCAGGATACCTTTTATAATAGTATGCTTTCGAACTAACCCATGCTTCAGCTAGGACTTTTAAGGGTTATAACATGGCCTGGTTCACGGTTCAAGAAACAAAGGATAAAGGCTCAAATTTTATTTGTCCCTAACCCGTTCTTCGTGATGTTCTTCAGTCCTAAACTCATCTAATTGTGTATTTAGATCCCGTTTGAGTCTTTGCTCTGATATTCCAGTGATGGTTCGGATACTGATAGTTTATTTTGAATAGGCAGACACTTTTTTTGTTGAGGGTTTGTAGGACCTCTTTATTTTTGATTTTATTATCCCTGTCTTTTGCCTGAATTGTTTCTTTTGTGATTAAGTCAGCGGGATGCCTCCGTTTTTTCCTTAAGTCTCCTTCATGGGTTTTGACTTAACGAGCTTTTCTTTTGCAAATTAATGACTGTCTTCTTTGATGATCATGTGAAACCATCACCATCTTCTGATTCAAAGGGACGTCTTCGAGGCCATTCATTGTGTGTGAAGCGGAAGATTGCGACTAGATGCGCCTCTGAATTAACTGAGAAAACTACCCTTCCCTAGGTTATGATTAAGGGTTTTAATTTGTGTGAAAGAAAAACTCATACTTCTTTGGCTCAAAGGGGTTGACTAGGGATTATCTTCCTTATGAATCCACTGTTTGAGATTTGAAACAACGCTTGTACATCGTTAGCAGGGTCTATTCAAAAGCATACTGTAGAGATTATGGTATCATTTTCGTCATCCTCCCTCTAAGGCTTAGAGTTTTTACTCGAGAGTTGAATATCACGAAAAAGAGTATAAAGCATTTTAAGCATAATGAAAACAAATTAATTCAAGACAGACATGTGTAATGCGTTAATGAAATAATAAAGTTTGACATGACAATAATTGTTCGAATAAGCAAAGAAAATACAACTTCAGAATTCAAATGAACAAAAATGTTTTCAATCCTAGCCATGTTTTGGCAAGGGAGCAGTGATCACGTTGGGAGTCTCAGGAGGGTCGAATTCGATCTCCTTGGCGTCAATCATATTTTGAATCTTGTATTTCAGCACCCAACAATCGTTAGTATCGTTCCCCAGGCTACTAGAATGATAAGCACACCTTGCATCCGAGTTGTAGTTAGGAGAAGAAGTCTTAGGGTTCAGATGAGGGTTTATCACCGTAATTAGATTCATATTCAACATGTGTTGCAATGCTTGTGACAATGGCATGTTGATTTGGGTGAACTGCCTTTGAGGTCTTTCCACCCTTGGCTGATTGTTTTGTTGTTGTGGTCGTTGTGTGCGTGCCGAATTAGAGATCAACACTTCCCCCACAGATTGGTGGTAGTCTTCCTTGCTATGCCCCTTCTGGATGTACAGAGCATTGGCTTTCCTCTTGTCACCAAATGACTTCTTCTCTGTACTCGAAGAGGTATTTTTCTGGATCTTACCACTCCAGATCCCAGCTTCTACTCTTTCTCTAGTTAGAATCAACTCGGTGAAACCAACTGACGAGCTGTCGATCCAATGATTGAAAAATGGACCAGATAGCGTCCCCAGAAACATATCAACCAGCTCCCTATCAGACAACGAGGGTTGAACTCTTCCAGCCAAGTCTCTCCATTTCTGTGCGTAGTCCTTAAAGCCTTCACTTGCACCCATGGACATACTCTGGAGTTGAGTACGAGTAGGAGCAAGGTCGGCATTATATTGATACTGCTTATAGAAAGCAGCAGCCAGATCTTCCCAATTTTGGACATTGGCTCTCTCCAGTTGATAGAACCATTCAAGCTGAGTCCCTAACAGACTATCTTGAAAGAAATGAACCCACAAATTTCTATTAGGGGTGTAGGGCTGGATCTTTCTGACATAAGAACGGAGATGGAGTTTTGGGCAGGACACCCCATCATACTTTACAAAAATTGGAGCTTTGAACTTTTGCGGGATGACCACTCCCGACACCAATCCAAATTCTTCGAAATCCAACCCAAGTATCCTCTGGAACTCCATAGCATTCAAGCGATCTTCCAACTGCTTGTATCTATCCTCAGTGGGAGGATACTTCTGATCATTGTAATCGGTATCATTGTCAGAAACTTCAGGACTGGGATCTTTCTCCCTCGTCTCTTCTTCTTGATTCTCCCCTTCCTTGGATGAAGAGGTCATATTGACTTGTTGCTTCAACAACCCTCTAAACCTTCTGCCTATATTCAGAATACCGGTAACCTTCTTCCTTTTCTTTTTCTCTTTCAGGATGAGGGCTTTCAGATCCTCCTTTCTCTCAAGGAACAATTACAAGAGTTAAATCTTTATAGATAGTGAAACAAATTTGCTTCTAAGAAAGCTATATCACAAACTGTGATTTTTCACTAAGATTAGTTTTGCACAAAGTGTGTGTAAAATAATTTGTGAGCCCAGAATATTTTCACGCTGTTTTGCTTCTTATGAATTTGTTGAGTTGTTGGCTTGCAATAAATGATCTTTTATATAGTATGAAGAAAATGACTGTTACTGCCTTCAAAAGTGGAGAGTAATTAATGTTTGCGTGTTTGCTTGCAGTATTGCATTTTCCAATGAACTAGCGTAGACACTTGAGTGCATGTAGCCGTCTTTGCATTAAATGAGCAAACGACACTTTGTCAGAGCATGTTTCCTGAAACTTGACAAGACTTGTTAGCTTCTTTATTCTTTCAGAACTAGCTTCACATCTTGCTTCAGAACATGCTTGCAAATCTTCTTATCAGCGCTTGCATTATTTATTCTATCAGAACAAAGCTTCACGTCTTACTTGTAGAATCCTTCTGAGCATAGCTTGCTTTCAAAGTACTTCTGATCAACGCTTGCTTTCAAAGTACTTCTGAAACATAGAAACTTGCTAAGGATTAGAAGATGCATTAAATATTTTCTTATCAGAGTCAACATCAGAACTTGCGCTAAAACAAATAGTTCTTTCATCAAAGAACTTCTTCATTTATTTTCAGCTCAGCACTTCAAATACTTCTGTCAGAACATTATTTGAAATAAATAAATATGCTCATCAGAGTATCAATTCTATAAAATATATTTTATTGTTATCATCAAAACTCTGAGATATGATCAGAACCAATCTTGTTCTAACAATCTTCCTCTTTTTGATGATGACAAAAATATTCAGATTTAGAAATAAAATTGAACAAGAGATAAGAATCTCCCCCTGAAATAAATATTTCTATAAGAAAAACTTCCTTAGAATTTTCATCAGAGCTTTGAAATTTTCTTCTAGGATTTCTTCAGTAAGTCTTTTGAAGATAATGTTCAGTTGAATTAAACTTCCAGAGTTTAGTGATACCTGCAAAATTATTTTAAACATAGAAAGAAATCTTTGTATTTTGTTAGAATGTTTGAGACTTCGTCTCATAACTGTTAATCAGAGATTAGATCAAAATACTCATTTTCTCCCCCTTTTTGGCATAATCAAAAAGTATATAAAAAAGTTGAAGAGCGTAAAGGTTTTAATAAAAAATATTCAGAGGTACAAAACAAGAAACAAAAACAAGAAACAAAATGACACTAAGATTTCTTAGAAACAAGATCCATAAGAAGATTCTTGATCTCAGATGCAGATTCCTCTTGTTTCATCATCCAATTTCTGATTTCCTGGTTTGTCTGATCTTTCTTGTCCAAGCGCTCATGAATAGCTTCATTTTCTCTCTTAATCTCATCCGTAGTATCAATAACAAGTGAAGTAGGATCAGAGGATGAAGAAGCTTCAGTAGATACAACCTTTGGAGTAGAAACCATTGAGTCAGAATGAACAAAAGTTGAAAGTAGAGTGCCCAGATCCACCATAAGAGTTGGCACAGGTTCAGGTCCAGCTTTAGCAGAAGGTTGATTAAACAGAACTATTGCCAGAGGATTTTAATCTTCATAGGCATCTTCAGACTCATCTTCTGAAATGTCCATTTGATCAGCTGGAGCATTAGCAATCATCAGAGTAGACTTCTTGTCCCAAATACCAGCAGCTTCTGACTGGAAGGCATGCAGATGTTTGGAGAAGTTCTCAAGCACCTGAGAATGACACAAGTATTGCAACTTCAGTGAATCAGCATCTAAGGTTCTTCTAAATGTTTCCCACATAAGATCTGTTGCTGCTGGGTTCACACTTCTGATGCGGTCTTCCTTCAGCAGGTCCAACCAAGCTTGAACTTCTGTTAAAAAATTCTGAAAATATACATTTACATCTGACTGAACAGGTTTGGGAACAACCTTTTTGTAGGTTTTGTTTTTCAGAAATTGTAGAGATTCAAAATTAACTACATTTTTCAGAAAGTCAGCTGGTTCAGGATTTTCTGATTGTTCAGGTGTTGCTGATTGGTCAGGATGTTCAAAAGGTTCAGGTGTTGCTGATGGATCATGAGGTTCAGATGATGCATGAGTTCCAGAGGGTTCATGTGTTTCTGATGGTTCATGAGTTTTATTGAGGGTATGTTCTGGAATGTGAGGAGGTGAAAGCATTGGTCAGTGAGGTGTTGAAAGTTGTGGAGATGTGGGTGGTGTGACGTCAGGTGAAATGATGATTGTCTTATCAGCAGTGGGGGTAGGATTCTGAGGTTGTGTTATGTTCATGGCAAAGATATTTTCAGAAGGTAGGGTGAATGGTGGCTTTTGTGTGGCCAGAGGTACGTTTATTCCTGGTATTCTCCAAGAGCCAACATCATACCATCCAATAGGTCTGGGTGATAAAGGTCTGGGAGGTGGTCTAGAAAAGTGTTCAGCAGGAATAGTTTGAGAGATAGGTATTTGAGATGGTTCTGTTTGGGTTTCAGAGGAGTAATCAGAGTCAAAATCACTCAAGTCTGATAAAACTTGATCTTTTTGAGGGTTTTCAGCAAGAGGTTCAGAGGGTATGGTCAAGTCTATGTCGACATCTATGTCACCTAAGGTTTGGGGTTCAACAGATGTAGATATATGTACAAAATCATAAACAAAAATAGTCTCAGCATGTGTACCTGCTTTCTTCTTCTTCTTCTTCTGAGGTCTAATAGATGGTCCTTCAACTACTTTCCTCTTCATTGGTTGTTGAAAGACAACATCTGAAGCAGCTTCATGTCTACCTTGAAGCCAAGCAAGATCAATTGGAGTTCCACTTTCTTTGCAAATCTGAATGTAATGCAGGATGATACAAGGGTGATCTCCTGAGTTGAACAGTGGAAAGCCAGCAATTGGAATCCTTCTTCTCTTAACGGTTGCTAAAACATAAGGAGTTGGTTCTATCAGCAGTTTGTCAATGATCTTTCTCTTCACCAAATTCTTTCCTGTCAGAGCTTTCCCACATGTAGGCTCTAACTCCCCCAGCAAGTTTGCTTCATCCAAGTGAGCAATGAGACCATTCTCAGTCAGAATGTCTGAAATCAATCTCCCCATTGGAATCCAATTCCTTTTGGATTTAGGGTTCTTCACTCTTTCTGCTTCCCTAGTTTCTTTGACATGAGTCTAGAGGTGATCAAATAGAAGATAGGGTAAATCAATCTTAACATTTGTTCCTAGACAAAACAACATGTATTACTGGTCAACATTTATATAGTCAGGAGAACTTGTTTCCTTCCTATGATGAATGCAACCATGGATGATTCTAGCCCAAATCTTGTACTTATTATTCAAATCTCTGACTTTTGAAGACACTTGCCCAGTTGTAAAAATTCCAGCATGATCTTTTTACATGTCCATTCTGCCACTTGAAATTCCAGTCACTCCATGTCCTTCAAAACCCAGTAGTTTTCTGATGAGATTTTCAGTTATAGAGATTTCCTTACCCATCACAAATGAGAGGATGACTTTTGGTAAAGTAATAGCGTGTATCCAAAATTCCTTAACAAGGTGTGGAAAAACAGGACCAACTAGACGGTCAAAGAAGTTTCCCCATCCTTGAAACTCCACAGTAGGAAGAAGGTCAAACCCATTTGCTTTTAGGTTATCAAAATCCACCATCAATTCACTTATAACTTCTAAGCTATCCACTGGAATGAGAGTGGTTCTCTCAGGAATGGCGTACTGTTCAAATTGGGTCTTTCCAGAATGAGTAGATGAGGAAGCCATTTGAGCACTTAGGTTGAGAGAAGAAAAAGGGTTGTAGAGAAAAAATACACATAGACGGTTGAATTTTGAAAAAGAAGGTAAAAAGTAAGAAAGGGTTTTTACAAAGGTATTTATATGAAAACTTTTGAGACATAGGTTTTAAAAATAAAACTGTAAAAAGAGTTTTAAAAAAAATTAATTAAAAAGAATCTAATCATTACGGGCATTTAATGATAATAAAAATTGAGGGGAAAGCGTGAGATTTGAGCAAATCATAACAGTTACCTAGGAACGTCGTCAGTAGCTTAGCACGCGTGACCTTTCAGAAATACACCACGTGTTCATCTTCTGAAGGTTGCATGGGACAACTATTTGATATAATGAACTGCTAAACTATACTTGTAATGAAACGTTAGAACATTTCATAACTTTATATATAGCTTCTGATATAACTTCTCTTCTAATTTCTGAAGAGTTGTTAATCAGAACATTCATTTCAGAACATACTGAAGGCAAACACAAGATAAATACAATTTTATTCAGGACATAATTCCATACAAATATTTTTCAAAATGAATTTAAATCTATCTTCTGAAAGGGGTTTGGTAAAAATATCAGCCCATTGATGGTCTGTTTTTACAAAGTTTAAATTTAAAATTCCTTTCTGAATGTAGTCCCTTATAAAATGATATTTAATTTCTATGTGTTTAGCTTTAGAATCTAAAATAGGATTTTTAGAAAGACAAATTACAAAGGTATTGTCATAGAAGATATGAATCTTACTTTCATAAAGATTAAAATCTTCTAGCTGACTTTTCATCCAGATCATCTGAGAACTACATCCAGCAGCAGATATATACTCATCTTCTGTTGTTGAAAGTGCAATTGTTGCTTTCTTCTTGCTGTACCACGAGATAAGATTGTCACCCAGAAATTGGAAGCTTCCAGAGGTGCTCTTTCTTTCAATTCTATCTCCAGCGAAGTCAGCATCACAATAACCTACTAGTCTTAAATCTTTTGATCTTCTGTAACACAGACCCAAATTAGTAGTACCTTTCAGATACCTCAGAATTCTCTTAACAACAGTTAAGTGAGATTCTCTAGGATCTGATTGGAATCTAGAACATAAACATACGCTGAATAATATATCAGGTCTTGATGCAGTCAGATAGAGAAGGGATCCAATCATACCTCAGTAGAGCTTCTGATCTACCTTCATACTTACCTCATATTTTCCCAGAATGCATGTTGGATGCATTGGTGTCTTAGCATCTTTTCTTTCTGACATCTGAAGTTTCTTCAGAAGTTCTTTAACATACTTCGTCTGATGTATGTAAGTACCTTCCGGAGTTTGGTTAATTTGTATTCCTAGAAAGAACTTCAATTCTCCCATCACACTCATCTCAAATTCTGCCTGCATGGTCTCAGCAAATTCTTTTCCAAGGGAGATATTAGAGGTTCCAAAAATAATATCATCAACATAAATTTGACAAACTAAAATGTCATATTTAAATGTCCTTCTACATAAAGTTGTGTCCACTTTCCCTCTGGTAAAATCTTTTTCCAAAAGAAAATTACTCAAACGTTCATACCAAGCTCTGGGAGCTTGTTTTAAATCGTACAAAGACTTTTTTAATTTAAAAACATGTTCTGGATACTTTGAGTCATTAAATCCCGGAGGTTGATGGACATAAACTTCTTCTTCTATATAGCCATTTAAAAATGCACTTTTAACATCCATTTGATATAATGAAATGTTATTTTGAACAACAAAAGAAATTAATAATCTAATAGATTCTAACCTGGTGACTGGGGAAAAGGTTTCATTATAATCAATTCCTTCTTGTTGACTATAACCTTGTGCAACCAGTCGTGCTTTGTTTCTGAACACCTCTCCTTGCTCATTTAGTTTGTTTCTGAAAACCCATTTAGTTCCTATAATGTTGAATCCTTTGGGTCTTGGAACTAGATCCCACACATCATTTCTGTAAAATTGATTGAGTTCATCTTGCATTGCTAAGATCCAATCATTTTCTTCTAGAGCTTCATTAATAGAGGTTGGCTCAATCAGAGATACCAATCCAAACAATGATTCTTCATTGATTCTGAGAGAGGATCTTGTTCTGATGGGATCTTATTTTCTTCCAATAATCACGTCTTCTTTATGAGCTGAAGAGATTATGGGAAACCTTTTATGAGTGGGTTGTTCAGAGATTCTGAGATTATCCAGAGCATTGTCAAGAGGATGATCTTCTGAGTTTTCCTTTGCTTCTGAGTCTTTCTTTGCTTCTGACTTTTCAGAGTTTGAGGGATGATCTTCTGTACCTACAGAAATATCAATTTGCTTTGGCTGTTGCTGGCCAAGCTTATCATCAAACATGACTTTGATTGATTCTTCAACAATCAGAGTTTCTATGTTATATACTCTGTAGCCTTTTGAGCATTCAGAATATCCAAGCAGGAAACACTTTGGTGCTTTAGAATCAAACTTGTTCAGATTTTCTTTAGTGTTCAGAATAAAACAAGTACATCCAAAAGGATGGAAATAAGAAATGTTGGGTTTTCTGTTTTTCCATAATTCATAGAGAGTCTTTTCAAGAATAGGTCTTATAGAGATTCTATTCTGAATATAACATGTTGTGTTCACAGCTTCTGCCCAAAAGTGCTTAGCCATATTAGTTTCATTGATCATGGTTCTGGCCATTTCTTGTAATGTTCTATTCTTTCGTTCTACAACTCCATTTTGTTAGGGAGTTCTAGGACAAGAGAAATTATGAACAATACCATTTTCTTTAAAATATTTTTCAAAATAATGGTTTTCAAATTCTCCACCATGATCACTTCTGACTTTTATAATTCTAAAATATTTTTCGTTTTGCACTTGGTTACATAAGTCAACGAACATAGAATATGACTCATCCTTGTGTTTTAAAAATTTAACCCATGTCCATCTGCTGTAGTCATCAACAATGACCAATCCATACTTCTTGCCTCTGATGGATGCCGTTTTAACTGGCCCAAACAGATCAATATGAAGTAGTTCTAATGACCTAGAGGAAGAAACAACATTTTTGGATTTAAAAGAAGGTTTTGAAAATTTTCCTTTTTGACATGCTTCACACAGAGCTTCTGAGTTGTACCTCAGATTAGGAAGTCCTCTGACTAAATTTAATTTATTTAATTGAGAGATTTTTCTTAAGCTGACATGTCCCAATCTTCTGTGCCATACCCATTGCTCATCGCTAACAGACAAAATGCATTTAACATTCTGAGATTTAAGATCAGACAAATCAATTTTGTATATGTTGTTCTTTCTCTTGCCATAAAAGAGGATTGTTCCATCTTTCTAACAACTTTACAGGAATTTTGATTAAAGATAATGTCATAACTGTTGTCACTTAATTGACTTATGGACAGCAGGTTATGCGCTAATCCTTCTACTAATAAAACATTAGAGACATAAGGAAGGTTACCGTTTCCAATGGTTCCAGAACCAATAATCTTCCCTTTCTGATTACCTCCAAACTTGACGTCTCCTCCAGCTTTAAATTCCAGGTTTTGGAACATAGACTTTCTTCCCGTCATGTGTCGTGAGCACCCAGAGTCCAGGTACCATGACTGGTGTCTTAATTGAGCTGTTAAGGACATCTGCAACAAATATTATTTTATCCTTAGGTACCCATATCTTTTTGGGTCCTCTTGGGTTAGATTATTTAAAGTTTTGTTTGAACTTTGGATTAGCATAAAAGTTTCCAGAATGTGATATATAATTTATATCATGTGTGTGTCCAAACTTGAATTGTTTGTTCAGAGGTTTATAAGTGAAAGTCATCTTAGCAACAGGTTTTGGTATATAAGTCTCCTTCACTTTGGGAGGTTCATATCCAATTCCTCTTCTGTTGTTCCCACTAACTCCATAGATAATTGAAGCCATTTTGCTTCTATCTATGCTTTTAGCAAGAAAAGTTTGAAAGCTACAGTCATATTCTTTTAGAATATCTTTTGAACTTGACACAAAATCTGAACTAGAAATTTTTTAAACATTTTGAATTTCCTCTTTAAGTTTAAAATTATTTTCTTTGAGTTTAGATTTTTTTGTTTCATGTTTCTCAAGATCAGATGCAAGACTCTTCTTGAGTTTCTTGTATTTGATTTTGAGCTGACTATAGTTTTCCAGAAGTTCTAATAAACTTTCAGCAAGTTCATCTCTAGTAAATTCAGAGAATACCTCTTTTGGTTCTGACTCACAGTCTGAGTCATCTACTGGGGTAGCCATCAGAGCTAGGTTGGCGTTCTCATTTTCAGAATCAGATTCATCTTCGGAGGATTCTGAATCGTCCCAGGTTGCCATCATCCCTTTCTTTCTACCAAACTTTTTCTTTGGTTTTTCTCTTTGAAGTTTTGGACAATCACTCTTGTAGTGTCCAGGTTCTTTGCATTCATAACAAATTATCTCTCTTCTGTTTGACTTTTTATGTCCAGAAGATTCTGGTTTATCTTCTGACTTCTTGAAGTTCCTGAACTTCTTTTGTCTGTGCTTCAACAACTGAGTGATCCTTCTGGAGAGTAAGGATAATTCGTATTCTTCTGACCCAGATTCTTCAGAGTTTCTTCTTCATCTTGAAAAGCATTAGTTTCATATTTTTTAATTGATTTAAGGGGAACAGACTTACCTTTATTCTGAGGCTCATGCTCATCAAGTTCTATCTCATGACTTCTTAGAGCGCTGATGAGTTCTTCCAGAGACACGTTGTTCAGATCTTTTGAGACTTTGAAAGTAGTGACCATAGGTGCCCATCTTCTGGGTAAACTTCTGATGATATTTTTAACGTGGTATGCCTTAGTGTATCCCTTGTTCAGAACTATCAGGCCAATGATCAGAGTTTGGAACCTTGAGAACATAGCTCCTATAGATTCACTTTCTTCTACTTTGAAGGCTTCATACTTCTGGATGAGAGTCATAGCTTTAGACTCATTCACTTGAGTGTTTCCTTCATGAGTCATTTTGAGAGACTCAAGATATCATGTGTTTTATCTCTATTTGTGATCTTTTCATATTCCATTTTAGAGATAGCATTTAGAAAAGTATTTCTAGCTCTGTGGTGATTTTTGAAATCAACTTTTTGTTGTCTATCCATATTTTTTCTATCAATCTTATTTCCTTCTGAGTCTGTAGGATGTGTGTAACCATCCAAGACTATAACCCATAAATCACTATCATGACCTAGAAAGAAAATTTCTAGTCTATCTTTCCAATATTGAAAATCTTCTCCATCAAATACAGGATGTTTGTTGTAGCTATTGTTGTTTTGTTCAGTTACATTTGTGTTTTTTTTCTGGATCTTTTCCTGACACGGTTAAGTGTTGCGCTCAAAACTAGGCTCTGATACCAATTGAAGGGTGAGAAAACACTTAGAAGGGGGGGGGGGGGTTGAATAAGTTTCTCCTTTTCTTTTTCTTAAAGGTTCGACCATAATGGAAAGACACGGTTATTTTTATCCTGGTTCGTTTGAACTCAAACTACTCCAGTCCACCCGCCAAGGTGATTTCGCCTTTCTCAACAAGGACTTAATTCACTATAATCAACTGATTACAATCATACAATGCACAAGTAAACTTACAATGCACTAACAACGCACAAGTAAACTTACAAGTGACTAACACCACTAAGACTCAAACTAGTCCTACCCTTCTTGAGAAATCTGACCAAACTTGGTCTCTCAAGGAACAATTATAAGAGTTAAATCTTTACAGATAGTGAAACAAATTTGCTTCTAAGAAAGCTATATCACAAACTGTGATTTTTCACTAAGATTAGTTTTGCACAAAGTGTATGTAAAATAATTTGTGAGCCTAGAATATTTTCACGTTGTTTTTCTTCTTTTGAATTTGTTAGGTTGTTGGATTGCAATAAATGATCTTATATATATAGTATGAAGAAAATGACCATTTCTTCCTTAAAAAATGGAGAGAAATTAATGTTTGCGTGTTTGCTTGCAGTATTGCATTTCCAATGAACTAGCGTAGACACTTGAGTGCATGTAGCCGTCTTTGCATTAAATGAGAAAACGACACTTTGTCAGAGCATGTTTCCTGAAAATTGACAAGACTTGTTAGCTTCTTTATTCTTTCAGAACTAGCTTCACGTCTTGCTTCAGAACATGCTTGCAAATCTTCTTATCAGCGCTTGCATTCTTTATTCTATCAGAACAAAGCTTCACGTCTTGCTTGCAGAATCCTTCTGAACATAGCTTGCTTTCAAAGTACTTCTGATCAACGCTTGCTTTCAAAGTACTTCTGAAACATAGAAACTTGCTAAGGATTAGAAGATGCATTAAATATTTTCTTATCAGAGTCAGCATCAGAACTTGCGCTAAAACAAATAGTTCTTTCATCAAAGAACTTCTTCATTTATTTTCAGCTCAACACTTCAAATACTTCTGTCAGAACATTATCTGAAATAAATAAATATGCTCATCAGAGTATCAATTATATAAAATATATTTTATTGTTATCATCACAACTCTGAGATATGATCAGAACTAATCTTGTTCTAACACAAATCACACCAAGTTCTTAGGTTTAAGGCTTGCCTGAGTTTAAGGTAGTACCCTCTTGAAGTTGGATTGGTTCAGCTTGTCCTATAAATAGTAATCGGGTTCTAAGGGATCTCAATATCCTTGACCATCCTTTATCGGGAATTGTCTCAGCTCAAACAATCTTTTCTTGCAGCAAAAATATCCCGAAAGTCTGATCTCAATGAGTGTAGCATCGAGTATCAACCAATCCTCAGCTCTATACCGAGGCCGGCTATCTCACTACTTTCTAATGGCCAAGTTTGTTCAACTAAGGTTCTAAGGTCCGTTAGTGCTTCAAGACACCAAGCGGCGGCCCCGTATTCTCCTCGTTTCCCCATGAAGGATACCGGTACTAGCCAAAGTGCCACACCAACACAACCATCGCTTAAACCATATCGGTCTACTCCGTACAGTCTCCACGATCTATTACTGTTTACCTAATAAGTGCCCCCAGATCCGGGTGTAGGATCTATAGTAACCCAAGCAAAACCCTTTTAAGAATAAAGCAAACAAACAAGAAAGCAATTTTTGAAATGATCTAGATCCTAAGGTATACCCCACTTACTAGTCCCCAGCAGAGTCGCCAATTCTGTGATACGGTGATAGAACTGACTGTTATACTGGTTTGCGTTTTGCGTTTTTTGTTTGCAAAATGTCGCGGTAAGATAGAGTCGCCACCGACTTTTATTTCATCCAATCATGGAAAAGGAAAAAGAACAAAAAAAACCTTTTTTCGAGATTTCTAAGTACGGGGGGTAGATTATAAAAAGGGAAGGTGTTAGCACCCTTTCTATCCATGGTTTTCCATGGGCTCTTAGGTACTTGCTCATCTTTTTAAAATTGCTTGTGTGTGTGCTTGCTTTGAAAATGTTTTACTCCGTGATAACCCTTGTATCATTCCTCAAAGATGTGACGAAGTTTGCTTTGAAAGTTTGTTTTGAAAGGTGTTTGTGTGAAAAGTTTTTATTGAGCAAGTACTTAAGATTCTACCTACTCGAAAAAAAGATTTTTTATTCTATTTCCTTTAGACATTGATATCCTACTATTAAGGAGTAGGTAGCACCGTCGTTGGAGTTGTAAGGGACATTCGAAAGGGACAAGTACGGTCACAAAAGAAATAGTTATGAAACTTTAGTAATAACCCTAATGTCTTAAAGATCCTTTCGAGGAAACATTTCCGAGGTAACATTTGAACGGGACAATTGATCTTTTATACAGGAGGGCGACCACTAAAATTTCCTATGCTTAGTGATTGTTTACCGAAGGCAACCGAAGTGAGGCAAACCCTAGGACTGAATATGTGCATGTGAACTTTTTTCAGTTATTTAGTCTTTGCACATTAGGTGATCTAACATTTTAAATTTTGAGCATTATTTCCATACAATCCTATTAGCCATGCATCTAGACAGTTAAAGATTTCCGGGATTTAAAGTGCGAAAAATAAAACCTAGCTATTACAAGGCTTCGGGAGGGGGATTAATTACATAACCAAAAGTGGGGGAAAAGCGATAAATAAAAACCCTAATTTAAAGCCATTACAAACCCTTAGCAGTTACAAAATAATGGCAAAATAATTAACAAGCGCGCGACGAATTAAATACGAGGACGGTTGAAAAAATAACCTAAAACTCTAAGCGAGGAAAAGTATTTTTTGTGGATTTTTATTTGAGAAAACAATTAAATTACAAATTAATTAAACCTAATTTATAATTGTTTTTTAATTATGAAAGAAACTAATTAACCTAATTTATTAATTAAATTAAAAAGAAGTATTTTATGAGAAAAATGATTTTGGTGTATTTTTTGGGAAAAATTAATTAAATATTTATTATTAAAACAAATATTTTTTTGTGATTTGTTAATTTTGTGACTAAATAAAAAAAATAATTTTTTTTGTTAATAAAAAAAGGAAAATAAAGAAATTAAAAAAGATAAAAAATAATAATTTGGGCTTGTGATGGATTGCTGAAGGGGGGTGCAAAGCTGAATTTCCAGGCCCAACCAAGCTGAGCCCAGGTTGACCATGCTGGATCTTGTGTGGCATTGACTTGAGGTGTATCATAGTTCTTCAGGCTGGAACACGTTGGATCTGGGTAGCAGTACATCCCGTGGTTGGACATTGAGGCGCATGGTAGGCATACGAGAGAGATTTGCACTGGATCTGTGGAAGGAAAAGAAAATAAAGAAAGTTGTCTGGACCTGGGATCGAACCCAGGTTCTTATGCCTTCTGCCAATGCCATGTTGCCAGCTGCGCTACAATGGTTATTTGTTAACATAATGAAAACAAAACGCAATATATAAAACAAGATAGTTGGATCAGAAAACACGCGAGATTCAAACGCTCCAATGGTTGGCTGCCACTTAATCATCTTCTCTAGGGCTCCGTCATATTAGGTGATGACCTTTTACCTACAGACAATGTTCTTAACTATAGCCCTGTCACATTCAAAAGTCCACAAAACGCCAGATAAATGAAATCTCACTATACAGATCAACTCGTTTTGATCTTGTGAACACCATGGTACCCTTCTTTTTGCCTAATTTAACCTGTATCAAGAATCCCCAAATCGTGATCTCAAACCCTAACAATGGTAAGTATTGATTCCTGCACTGTTAATACAATTAAAGGATATAGAAAGCTTGCAAACACGATTATGAACAAAAATATATGAATATAATGGATTTATAATGCATAAAACATAGAAATCGAATTTGAGTTTGGGATGTAAACCGTGATACTTCTATACGAGGATTCTAGATGTTTTGAAGCCTGCAAATGGTTGGGAATGCCTCCTGAGATGTCAAGGAATTGATTTTTGGCTTTGAATCGTCTTGAATAGCCCTCTATCCCAGAATTTGAACCTCACTTTTTGTCAAAAATTTTGAGTTTTCTTTAGCCTTTTCACAACTGCAACCCTTGTTCTTTTGATTTGGAATTGTTCAATACATATAAGAGAACGAATTAGGTCAATAAAATTGCATCATATCTTGAGAAATAATGAAAAAGTGATTTGATTTACTTTTTGTATGATATCTTCCCAAAATAAGCTTCAATCCAATCTTTTCCAATCCAAATGAATCTTGCACGAATTGGTGATCATGCTAGCTGTACATGGACTCAAAAGATGCACAAAAAATCCATTATTTGATTTGATTTCATTATTTTACCATTTAATTTGATTTATTTTGATTTAAATGAATAAAAAATCAAAATAAATGATAAAAGTAATATAATAATTGGTGGAAAAGCTCAGGGGTCGTGGTTCCTACTATAAACATGTTTCAAGCAAGAAAACATTGGCCCCTTTGGAAAAAATGCCAATTTGATCAATGTTGACTTTTGAAAATTTTCCAAAAATTGCCAAGTTTGACAATGCACAACTCTCTCAATTTTGACCCTAGAGAGGTGTTCTTAGACTTTTTAGAAATCTTAGGATGTCCCCTAAACAACACTTTTGGTTTCATCTCAAATGGGTCTTTCATGTTCATGTAAGAAGCTTTGACCCAAAAGGTGTTTTTGTTAACTTTTCAAAAGGATCTATAATGTAGAAATTCATATCTTTTTATGAGTGCATATTTTGTACTTGTGGGATGAAGATGAATTGTAGGGAATTGCATCCTCTTAAAAATGAGCCTTAGATGGAAATTTTATGATAAATTATGAAGAAGTTATGCTTGGTCAAAGTTTGGTTGACTTTTCCTAAGAAACCCTAATTTAGAAACTTTTGGGTTTTGATGAATTTAGGGCATTCCTTGAAGAATCATGATCAACCCATGATCAAATGATGAAAGTAACTTCCAAATGTGGATTTTGACCAAAAATCTTGAAGTTTGACTGTATGTGGGCCACCGTTGACTTTTGACCTAATACAGTCGATTCTCAAGCATCTGAGCAGTTGACTGAGCAAACTTCTTGTGCAGTGCTTGAAATTTGACATGGAGGGTATTGAGAACATATTATGACCATGGAGAGCATATGAGGTCCTTGGAGTCCACCTATCTTAATGAAAATGGAAACCCTAATTTGAGACACACTGCCTTAGGAGAGAGTTTGTCTGGTCAACTCTTGGGCAAACTTGAGCAAATTGAGGATCTCTAGGAGTATGTTTTGAGTAAAATGAGAGGGAAATTTTTGGGGTACAACAAGATGGAAAGGTTACTGATGTACTGAAGTTTGAAGAGGAATGGAATGATGCTAATGAGCTATCAGCTCAAGGGAACTCCAAAGCATTGAATTCCATATTAAATGAAGTTGATAAAAATATTTTTAAATTGATAAAGAACTGTAAGCATGCAAAAGTTGCATGGGAGACCTTGAAAAAATTTCATGAAGGAAACTCTAAGGTAAAATGGCAAAACTCCAACTCCTATCTACAAAATTTGAGAACTTGAAGATGAAAGAGGATGAGAGTATTCAGGACTTTCACATGACGGTTCTAGACATTGCTAATGACTCAGAAGACCTGGGAGAGAAGATATAAGAGGATAAGATGATCAGAAAGATGCTCAGATATCTTCCTAGGAGGTTTGACGTGAAGGTAATTGCCACTGAAGAATCCCATGATATAAGGACTATGACCGTTGATGAACTTGTAAGCTCTCTTAAGACCTTTGAATATGCTATCAATGAAAGGTCTGAAAAGAAGAAGAGTATAGCCATTTCTTATAGTACTGAAGACTCAGAGGGATATGGCGAGTTGAACTTAGAAGGAGTATATGAAGATCTTGTGTTACTAGGAAGGAAATTTAACAAATTGTTGGGGAAGTCCAAGTCAAATGTCAAGAACATGTCCTTTGACATCAACAAAAATCAAGAAAATGAAGGAAGGACCAGGATTGTAGAAAGGCCAAGTCAGGGAAAAGGAATTCGGTGCTACGAGTGTGAGGGATTTGATCACATAAAATCTAAGTGTGCCACATATCTCAAGTAACAGAAGAAAGGTCCATCTGTTTCATGGTTAGAGGGTGACTCTAAAAGCAACCGTGAAGAGGAATCTGTCAAACAAGTGAATACCCTAACTGGAGTATATGATTGTAATGAAGAATCAGATAGTGAACTTGCTTTTGAGGAACCCGCAACATCATATAGGGAGTTGTGTGTCAAAACTGAAAATATATGTCAACAAGGAGAAAAGTAAAAGATGGTCATTGCTCAATTACAGGCTGAGAAACTGAAACATGTATCCATTACCTCTGATCTTGAGGAAAAGGTTTTATTTCTCAATTCTAAAATGGAAAATATGATGAAAACCTTTGAAATTCTGGCTATCAGATCCTGGATGTCCTACGAGATGTCGAGACACCGAATCCGACTTCACACACAAAATAAGATGTATAAACAAAAATAACAGTGCTGAAAGTAAATAACACAAAATATGTTTACCCAGTTTGGAACAACCTTCCTACTCCAGGGGATACCAATCCAAGAATTAAATCAACTATATAGTATCAATTTTTAAACCTTACAACAAACCTCTAGTTTACAGTCTACGCACTTAATCACTACCCTTTATTTGACTTCTACCTAAGACACACCTAGGTATAAGGCCCTTCTCAAATCCCTCTTCAATTACACTCAACAATTGGAGCAAACTCTAAACACAAGTAGAGAACAAAAATAACCGGAAGTTATACTTCCAAAACACACAAGACTCAATGATTAAAAGCTTATGAGAATTGACACACAATATGTTCAATGCTTAAAAGCTTCTGAACATCTAACAGGAAACTTACAACCGAACAATAAGGATTCTAAAAACCATAACATAAATACATTCGTAAGTTTCACCTAATATTAAGTATGCACCAGTCTATTTACAACTTTATTCTAGACTGGGTTGGGCTTTAAAACCGTAGCATTGAGGCTGCACAAAGTCTGCAAAAAGTTCTCCAAGAAAATAGGTCCTCAATCATTAGTTTCCTAATAAATCTCCATATTTAGAAACTAGTCAAATATTAGAAAACCAATCAAAGAATATTCTGAATTATCAATCTTGGAAGCCACATAAGCTAATTAAATATTCCATGAATATTCAATAGCTACAAACCAGCTGATTCACATTGTTAGCTTGCTGTAGATGCAACGTCCTATCTCCTTATTGGGACTTCTTACTCGACATGTTGAAACAAAATGTTGAAACAAAATGTTGAAACATCTTGGTCAACATATTTCTACTAAAATGGTTTTACTAAAATATAAGCCAACCATAATTTCATAGAAATAACAATCCCCTCTTTGGCATGTTTTGGCTAAAACACTTAAACAACCCTTGCAAAAAAATGAATATGCTTGAAAATAAATCAAATATATAAATCAGAGGTACAACAACGGAAAAACACACATGCAAGGTTAACAGCACAAAAAATAGCATCACACACACATAGTTAGTAGTTAACTGATCTACTAACACAACTGCACCGAAAATAGAGAACACTTAAGTTCTCCCACCATAATGTCCCACCATGATATCAAGACATCATATCTGACATCTCTTCAAAAACAAGCAGGAACTCCCCGTTAGCACATGAAAACTTTAGCACCATAAATATCAGTAGGAACTCCCCCTCAACTAGTTCCATCTTCAGAACCCTCAATATCATACTACTCCCCCTTTGTAGCCACAATGTGACAAAGTTATGCAGACAATACTAGCAAAACAATTTAAGCACCTAAAGTTATAGAGTCGGGGTGCAAAAATTAAAAAATATCTTAGGCATTTAGCCCTTACATAATAATAAACCAAAATAAACAAGATCATAAGACAAATCCAAGAAAAATCCCATGACCAGCTGTCATGCATAAACATCTTCTTTTTCCTCGAAAGCACTGGCATAATGTTCATTAGGTGTAGCACCATACTTAGCCACCTCAACACAAGATGCAACACCAATGGTAATTTCTATAGCTCTTCATAGACACATGTCCCAAGTCTCCTTCTTAAGTTCTCGAACTGGGCATCATCAAGAGCTTTTGTAAATATATCAACAAGTTGATTCTCAATTTTGACATGCTCAAGTTTATTGATTTTGTGTTCCACAAGTTCTCTGATGAAGTGAGGTCTGATGTCAATGTGCTTGGTCATACTATATTGAATAGGATTTTTGGAAATATATATAGCACTCAAATATTTGTAAAATAATGTCATAGCATCTTGTGTGACATTGTATTCGGACAAAATTTTCTTCATCTATACTAGTTGAGAGAAACTGCTTCCTACGATAATGTACTCAACTTCAGCAATAGAAAGAGAAAAACAATTTTACTTTTTACTAAACCAAGAGATCAAGTTGTTTCCCATAAAGAAACATCTCCCATAGGTACTCTTCTTATCATCAACACTTCCATCCCAATCAGCATCATAAAATCCCACCAACGAGGAATTTGTATCATGGGAGTATAACATACCATAGTCACATGTTCCATTCACATACTTCAAAATCCTATTTACTTGATTAATGTGACTTACCTTAGGTTCTGCTTGTTATCTTGTACATACTCCAACAACAAATGTGATGTCTGGTCTGCTAGCAGTAAGATATAGAAGGCTTCCAATCATGCTTCTATACAGACTTTGATCAACACTAACTTCTTTTTCATCTTTGTTTAGCTTCGAGTGTGTAGGAGCTGGAGTTCTTTTATGGCTGGCGTTTTCCAACCCAAACTTCTTCATAATATTTCTTGCATATTTTCTCTGACAGAGAAACATGGAGTCTTCCATCTGCTTGACTTGTAATCAAAGGAACTAATCCATTTCACCTACCAAACTCATCTCAAATTTAGATTGCACCTGTATGGAAAAATGTTGGACCATGTCATTTGAGATTCCTCCAAAAATGATGTCATCCATATAGATCTGAGCTATCAACAGTTTTCCAGCTTCATATTTGACAAAGAGAGTCTTGTCAATTCCACCTGTTTCACCCTAAAATTTTCCCTCTCATTTTTACTCAAAATATACTCCTAGAGGCCCTCAACTTGCCTAAGGATGCCTAAGGATTGACCAGACAAATCCTCCTCCTAAGACTATGAGCCTCAAACTAGGGTTTCACTCCTCATCAAGATGTTTGAGTTCCAAGGGTACTAAAGGATTTCCATTGCCCTAATATGTCTTTAATATCATCCATGTCAAGTTTCATGCCTTGCACTACAAGTTTCCTCAGTCAACTGCTCAGATGCCTGAAAATCAATTGTGCTAGGTTAAAAGTCAATTGTGGCCCACATACAATCAAACATCAAGATTTTTGGTCAACATCAACATTTTTAAGTAATATCCATAATTTTATCAATGATTGATCATTATTCCTCAAGGAATGCCCCAAATTCATCAAAACTCAAAAGTTGCTAAATTAGGGTTTCTATAGGAAAAGTCAACCAAACTTTGACCAGGCATAACTTTCTCATACTTTATCAGAAATTTCTCATCCAAGGCTCATTTTGAAATTAATCCAATTCCATACAATTCATATTCATCCCTCAAGTTCAAGAAATGCACTCATGAAAAGATATAAATTCAAACATTATAGGTCATTTCAAAAAGTCAACAAAAACACCTTTTGGGTCAAGGCTCCTTACATGAACATGGAAGATCCAATTGATATGAAACCAAAGAGGTTTCTTAGGGGACATCCTAATATTTCTAAAAAGTCCAAGAACACCCTCTTAGGGTTAAAATTGAGGGAGATATGTATTGTCAAAGTTGACCAATGTTTGGAAATGTGCATGAAGTCAACATTGACCAATGTTTGGAAATGTGCATGAAGTCAACATTGACCAAAATGACTTTTTTTCCAAATGGGACCATGTTTTCTTGTTTGAAACTTGTTCCTAAGATGGCGCATGAGCCCTGAGCTTATCCACCTATTATTTTATTATTTTTGTTATTTATTTTGATTTTTTATCCATTTAAATCAAAATAAATCAATTTAAATAGTAGAATAATGAAATAAAATCCAAGATTTGATTTTATGAGCATATTATGAGTCAATGAACAGCTAGCAAATTATCCAAATCGTGTAAGAGCTAATTGATTGGAAAAGATCATAATTTGGCTTATTTTAGAAACAAATAATACAAGGAACGAAATCAAATCAAATCTCAATAATGTGTGAAGATACAGTCCAACTTTGTTAACCTAAATCAGTCTATTATATTTCCACAACATTCCTGGAGCAAAAAAGGAGGGATTGGGTCGTGAAAACTGAAGAACAAAGTTGCAAATTTTGGAAGAAAAGTGCATATCGGATTCTCTTACATAGACCAATTCAAGCAATTTCAAAGGCATCAATCCGTTCCTGGACGTGTTCTGAAGTTATTCCAATCATCCTTAAGGCCTAAAACATCAAGAATCATGCCCTTACAGTACCGCAATTTGCATATTTTTCTCAAACTCGAATTTATTGATTTACCCATTATAAACATGTTTTGATCACATATCCATGCTTGTTATCATATTTGCATTGTTTCTGGATGGTTTAATCTGAGTTCAAGTACAGGAATGGCACGATGCCATTGTTAGGGTTTTAAGGTCCCAAATTGGGGACTCTCTATAGAGGCGAAATTAGACTAAATTATGGGTACCAATGAACTCAAGGCATTATTTGCAATTGATTTATGCCTTTGGTTTTGATTTATCTTGCTTGTATTATATTTTTGAATCTTGCAGGGATGTAGCTACAGACAAAAACTGTCACTATAGTCTTTAGTGACAATTTTGTCCGTAGGTAAAAGATGATATAAAAAACAACAGTTATGAGGAAGAAGACAAGAGGTGGCATCACACTGTTGGCCCATTTGAATTTGGCGCGTGTTTCTGGGCAATGCACTTTGTTTCAATTATATTTTATTTGCTTTATTATATTTACAAATAGTCCAGCTAGCACAGATGGTGGAAGGGCACGCCTATAAAGCAAACGTCCTGGGTTCGATCCTAGGCGTGTGCTTTTATTATTTTCTTAACATTTTCCTGCAGATTCAGTGCGTCACTATTCAGTGTACCCATCACGCACTCTAAACTTTAGCCATTGGATCCATCAAGCCACCAGATCCAGCGTATATCAAAAGCTACACATGGTGAACCCTCAGACAAGAGTCACACTAAATCACACGCAAGGAACATGGGCCAACCAATCTGGGCCTTGGAAATTCTATTCCACACCCCCAATTCACTTCATACATGCCCAATTTTCTTTTTAATTCTTTCTTATTTTTCATTATTTCATTTTATTTATTTTGTTTATTTAAAAAAAAAATCTTTCTTTATTAAAATCACCAAACATTAGAATTAGGTTTTTTTAATAATTAATTAGATTAATTTAATTAGGGTAATTTAATTTCTTTTTCTATAATTAAAATCAATTAGAAAATTAGGTTTAATTTGCAAATATTTATTTAAATAGATTCTTTAGGATATTTATTTTATTCTCGCGCGTAATATTTTATTTTTAATTCCAATTATTGTATTTGCTTCGGGTTTGTAATAGCTTTTAATTAGGGCTTACCGCATATTATTTACTGTTTAATCCCCGATTTTTGGTTATGTAACCCCCTCCCCAAAGCTTTGTAATAGCGTAGATTTACTTTTCCGCTTTTAATTTCCACAACTATTAATTGCTAGATGATTGATAATAGGATTGTATGCAAAAGACAAATGAAATTAAAACAGTAGAAAACCCTAGTTGTGCAAAGATAGTCAACTGAAATCAAACACATGCACATGTTCACTCATAGGGTTTATCCCACTTCGGTTGCCTTCGGTAAATGGTGATGAAGTATATAGGGAGTTTTAGTGGTTTCCCTCTAGTCTCAAAAGATCAAAAATGACCCATTTGAATGTTTCCTCGGAAAGATATTTAAGACCCCATGGTAACTACTAAGGTTTCCTAATCATTTCTTATGTGACCATAAAAACGTCCCTTTCGATTGTCCCTCAAACTCCAACAATGGAGCTACCTACTCCTTAATAGAAGGATAACGCCGTCTAAAGGAAATATGAAAATGAACAGTCTTTTTCGAGTAGGTAGAAACTCCTAAGTACTTGCTCAAGTAAACTTTTTACACCATACACTTTCAAACAAGCTTTTCAAACTAAAGTTTTCAAAAACATTTTATCACACCCTTGAGGACTGATACAAGGGTTACCATAAAATGAAACGCCGCGCTAAGGAAAATTTCAAAACTTTTTCAAAGCACACAAACACACATAAGTAATTTAAAAATGAGAAAGTACCTAAGAGCCCGTGGAAAACCACAGATAGAAAGGATGCTAACGCCTTCCCTTTCTATAATATATCCCCCGTTCTCAGAAATCTCGAAAAAAGGTTTTTCTGTTCTTTTTCCTTTTCATTTGGTGGATGAAATAAAAGTCGGTGGCGATTCTTGATTACCGTGACATTTGCAAACAAAAAACGCAAACCAATATTAACAGTCGGTTCTGCCACCGTATCACAGAACTGACGAATCTGCTGGGGACAATTATAAAGTTGGGTTTACCTTAGGGTCTAGATAATTTTAAACTTGCTTCTTTGTCTGTTTGATTGCTTTACTTTTAAGGGTACTGTTTGGGTTACTATAGATCCTAAACTCGGATCGGGGAATTCATTTTAGGTAAGTAGCAATAAACTATGAGGGAGTCGTGTGGGGTATACTGACACAGTTTAAACAATAGCTACGTTGATGCGATACTTTGGTGTGTACCAGTAGCCCTTGAGTAATCAAGGAGAATACGCGGCCGCTGCATGGTATTATAAAACGCCAACTGACCTTAGCACCTTAATTGAACAACTTGGCTTTTAGGACGTAATGAGATAACCGTCTTTGGTGTAAACCCAAAGTCGGTGGATACTCGATGCTACACTCATTGAGGTTTGACCCTTGAGTTTTGTTTGGTGGTAAGTCAATTATCTATCAGAATGAAATTTGGGGGAAAGATCGATGATATTGAGATCCCTTAGAACCCGATGACTATATTTAGGATAGGTTGAACCAACCCAACTTCAAGAGGGTATACCTTAAAATTCATGCAAGCGTTAAACCTAAGGTCTCTGTGTGATTTGTTTGTGTTTGCTATATCTGCTATATCTGAGCATAATCATGACATCATAACATAGCATATCTGTTGTACCCCAAAATTTGCTCTCTTTTCATACACGCATATTATTGGTTTTATGGTTATGGAATAAAGGTATATTTATCAAGCTTCTTCAGGTTACAAGTGACATTTATTTCGCCAATAGATATTCTCAGAGTATTTTCCGTGCTGAAGATCGGTTCGCCGTTTTGCAATGATTCGGGGTTCAAAGATTCACAAGTCCAACCCGACGCGTCATATTCAGGTGTTCTTTTGCCAAGATATCTCTAATAACGTATTCTCAAATTCAGGTTCGGCTCAAGAGCAAATTCTTTAAAAAAGGTCTCTGAATGTGAGTTTTCTCGAAAAAATATGGTGAAAAAATGTGCTGAAAGTGTAGTTTTTACGCACTAAAAAATTCATAACTTGAAGATTGTGGTTTGTTTTAAACTCGTTTCGGTGGCAAAAATTCCGTCTTGACGTCATTTACGTTTTCATCTCTCACGGATGGAAGCCAATTTCGATCAGAAGGTCTTCAAAAATGCGGATTTATCAAGTATTTTCGTACACAAAATTTACGACAAAAGTTTATTTACGTCATGTTCAGAAAATCATAACTTGGTCGATTTGCATCATATCGAGCTAGTTCCAGCGCCAAAATTTCATAAATTGAGTTGGCTAAGTTTTCACAGGAGGTATTAAGTTCGAATGGTATCCAAAAGGTCTTATTTTTTTACTCAGAGTGCACGTGACATGCTAAAAATCCTGAATGCTGAATATTATTTCATCTCGGTCAAAACTTCGAAAATTCATAACTCGGTCAATTTTTATCGGATTGGGCCCATCTTGTTACACAAGTTCACTGACTCAGATCTACAACTTTTCTTCCAAAGTCGAGACCGGGTTTTGCTCCAATCAATACCATTTTTTATTGAAGAACGTGTCAGAGTTGACACTGGAGCCCAAAATAAGTTTGTTTGAGGCGAAACTTCAAAAATTCATAACTAATTCACTGTTTATCCGATTTAGCCCATTTTCGGACAAGAGTTAGTTCTCGATGTCGGATGCATTTTGTTTTCACATTTCAACTTGAAAAATTGCACTTAAGCCCCTACGATTTAGCCTGGAACATGACAGACTCAAGTGAACATTGGAGGCCCAATTGCACATTCAAAGCCCGTATCTTTGCTCTAATTTCCATTATATAATCTCATTCTTTTCACACAAAGAGAGGAGAAAAAAAACCCTTTGCCACAACCCTGTCAGAATATCAAATTCTTTCAAGAACCCTAAAACCTTGAAATCCTTATTACAAATCTCCATCTCATTACAAACAAGCCATCCTTGTTACAAACCCTCATCTCACTACAAAAAATCCATTATTCTTACAAACCCACATCTCACTACTTCTCCAGTAAGGGTAAGGCTGGTTTTATCTCCATGACCAAGAAGATATAGAAGCATTCATACATGCCATATCGGTTTTAACATTAAAAAATGTTTATATATTTATTTTCTTTGTATTTCATGATATAGTAATTTATTTAATGTGTTCATGAGATTCAACACTACAAATTTAGACATGATCCCATGAAGGATTATTACAAAATGCTGAGGGAAAAACAGAACAACCAATGCATGACTCATGGCAAGACCGACATCCTGAGGAGGCTAAGGGCGTGAGTTCAACAACCACCCCTATTGGTTTTGGTTTTCTTTCTTTCTATTTATCCTTTTACCTATTTTTATTCTTTCTGTTTAAAATCTTTTAAATAAAACTTAACATTTTTCAGAAACCTTTGATTTTTCATAATAAACTCGAATAATTAATTTTAGTTTTTTTTTTTAATTTTAGGTTTTAAATTAATTTTTGGGTCAACACCCACCCCTGACAATATGTATAATTTTGCTTATTTTTAACCCTTTGTGCATCATTTCTTTCTCTTTAATATCTCCCTTAAAAACCCTAAATTCATATAAACTCTAATTTTATTTAAATCAAAAATCCTATTAATTGGCAAACTTAACCTTTTTTACAAACCCTAATTAATTTAGGTTTTAATTTTATTTATTTATTATTAACTCTTTTTTTATTAACTCTTTAATTTAATTAATTAACTTTTTTCTGCAAATTAGGAAAATAATTAGGTTTTAGGTTTTCTTTGTAATTAACCCTTTAATTAACCTTTTTTTTAACAAATTAGGATTAGGTTTTTGTTTTAGTTAGTAACTGATTTTTTGGCTCTTTTTCAGTTATTAATAAATTAAGTTAATTAAATTTTTATTTATTAAAATTAGTTAGAATTAGGTTTTTTCATTAACTTCAAATTATTTTCTACAAAAAAAACACCTAAAACATTAACTTAGAATTTTAGGTTTTAATTTTTCCTTAATTTATTTTTATTTATTCTTTTACATTTTAATTTCTAGAAAAATTGTATAGGTCGCATTATCAATGTAATAACGTAGATTTATCTTTTCTCGTATTTTTTTCTTCTAATTATGTAATTGCTTTTGGGATGTAATAGTTTTAGGATTTCTTTTCCGCACTCTTCACTATTATGTAACTGCCCCAAAGCTCTGTAATAGCTTAGGTTTACATTTCCGCCTTTATCTCCTGCTACTATATTTTATGCAATGCTTAGACTAATAGGATTGTATGGAAAGACCGGTGAACTAATTGAACATAGCATAACCTAATTCAAAGATAATATATATAAAAACAAACACTGCTGCACACTTGCACCCCTAGGGTACTCCCCACTTGGTTGCCTCGGAAAACAATGGTCATGTCCCTCGAACGTAGGGATATATTAGCAAAAGACCTTCAATCTAAAAGTCATCATAAAGATCATAGTCCCTTAACGTCCCTCGAGTTGCCTACGAGAAATGATCTTGTCCCTCGATGTTGCCTACGAATATATAATGACAGCCCCTTTGAAATGCTAAGGTATCCTTACATGTTGCCTTCAATGACCATTATGTCCCTTTCGATAGTCTATTAAACATCAAACGGTTAGGGTTACCTACTCACTAATAGTAGGATAACACGGTATAAAGGATAGGAGGAAAAGAACGCCTTTTTTCGAGTAGGTAGATAACTGTTAGGTACTTGCTCAAAACAAACCAACTTTTTCAAACCAAATACTTTTCGAACAAAGTTTTCATAAACAACATCGTAACACTCTTGAGGACAGAAGCAAGGGTTAAAACGAAGTAAAGCAAAAAATTTTCAAAGCAAGCACACACAAAAGCAATTTTAAAAATATGAGCAAGTACCTAAGAGCCCGTAGATAACTACAGATAGAAAGGGTGCTAACACCTCCCCTTTCTATAATCTACCCCCCGTACTCAAAAACATCTTGAAAAAGGTTTTTTTTTCTGTTCTTTTTCATTTTCCTGATTGGATAAAATAAAAGTCGATGGCAACTCTTGCTTACCACGACATTTTGCAAACAAAAAACACAAACCAGTATTAACAGTCGGTTCTTCTACCGTATCACAAAACTGGAGACTCTGCTGGGGAATAAAATATAAAGTAGGGTAAACCTTAGGATCTAGGTCATTAAAATTGCTTCTCTTGATTGCTTTGTTTGCTTTATTTTTGAGGGTTTTGTTTGGGGTTACTATAGATCCTATACCCGGATCTGGGGGCACTAATTAGGTAAGTTGCAATAGACTGTGAGGGAACTGTACAACGTAGACCGATACGGTTGAAGTAGTAGCTATATTAGTGTGGCACTTTGGTTGGTACCGATATCCCTTGTGGTGAAACGAGGAGAATATGGAGCCGCTGCATGGTGTCGTGAAGCACTAACAAACCTTAGAACCTTAGTTGAACAACTTGGCGATTAGAAAGTAGCGAGATAGCTGGCCTCGGTGTAGAGCTGAGGATTGGTTGATACTCGATGCTATACTCTTTGAGATTATACTTTCGGAATATTTCGGCCGCAAGAAAAGATTGCGTGAGCTGAAACCATGACCGATAAAGGATGGTCAGTGATATTGAGATCCTCTAGAACCCGGTTACTTTTCTAGGACAGGTTGAACCAATCCAGCTTCAAGAGGGTATGACCTTAAAACTCATGCAGGCCTTAAAACCTAAGGCTACTTGCGGGACTTGTTTGCTTTTTTTGCCTGACAATTTGAACTCCTTGTAGGGCTTTGTTTGTATTCCTTGTAGGACCTTGTTTGTATAAATCTAATAAATTGATTTCTCACCCTGCATTCTTGCTTGATGCATAACATACACATCATAGCATCATAACATGATATATCATACTAACAATTTCAAGGATCTCGAGGGCCTGTGATGCAGGTTATGATAAAGCAGACGTCCAGCAAGGGGCAAGGGGATTTATTTTCCTCTAGCCTACATTGTCAAAAGATCAAAACACGATAACTTGAGTCAAGGGCTATGACCCACTTGATATGGTGAGCTTGACTCTCGTAGAAGGACATTCGACAATACGAAGTTTCTTCAATCAAGCTGCAATCAAATTCTAACAATTTCTTGTTTACCCCGCGAGATCCTTGAAAACATTGCATACATATATCATACATATCATTGCATAACAGGTCTTCCAGTACAGTTCTCTCATATTCTCACTGTTTATTTCAGCAATGGCTCTCAAACAAGACAACAAAGATCTTCAAACTCAAGAAGCTCAGTTCAGGGAAATGTTCCTAAACATATCCAAGGGGCAGGAAGAGTTGAAAACACTCCTCCCTGGGAACTTGGTCAAGAAAAGTCCTGAAGAAAATAAGGACGAACGGCTGGAACAACTGCAAGCTGAGGTAGGTGCAATGAGAACCCAGATGCTGGGGCAGATGGCTCTTATCCAAGGCCTAGCCCGAAGACAAGAAGAGCTGAAAGCCATCATCAACCAACTTTATCAAGACGGATACAACAGTATGAAGCAAACAGTCGAGGTCGGGGACCAAGTCATTGATCAACCTACAAGAAGACAAAAGGTTGGTTTGGTGAAGAGTGGACCTTTCCAAATTGCTACTACATCACGGGTCCAACAACAACCTCGCAAAAAACAACGGGTTAATCAAAGTAAGCCGGATATGCCCAAAATCCAGTTTACCAAACTCAACATGTTGTTGTCTCAAGCTTTGCAACACCTGTTAAGGATGAATCTAATTACGTTGATAGGACCTCATCCGAATCCAAATACTTCTTCCCCTAACTATAATCCTGATGCAAGGTGTGCATACCATTCCAACAGCCCGTGGCATGATACTGATGACTGTTGGGCATTGAAAAACAAAATTCAGGACTTGATTAATGAAGGAGTGTTAGAGTTTACACAAGATGGTCAAGCTGAGTTCTTCTACCATCCCTCCGAGGCACGTCCTCTGAAGCGACAAGATCAAACGAAGAGGCTTTTCGTTCATTAGAATTTTCAATGTGTAATTTTCTTTTGATTTTTTTGAACATTTATTCATATCAAACCTCGTTATTTCATCAATGCATTGCACATGTATGTCTTGAATCAATTCATTCGTATTCACTATTTCAAAAATGCGTTCTTATTTCCTTTTGTGATATTCAAATCTAGATTAAAAACTCTAATCCTTAGAGGGAGGATGACGACAATGATACCACAATCTCTACAATATGCTTTTGAACAGACCCCACTGACGATGTACAAACGTTGTTTCAAATCCTAAACAGTGGAGTTATAAGGAAGATAATCCCTAGTCAACCCCTTCGAGCCAAAGAAGTAGGAGTTTTTCTTTTCACACATATTAAAACCCTTAATCATAACCTGGGGCAGGATAGTTTTCTCAGTTAATTCAGAGGCGCATTCAGTCACAATCTTCCGCTTCGTACATAATGAATGGAATCAAAGACGTCCTTCCAAAACAAAAGACGTTGATGGTTCCCTATAATCATCAAGACATGAAGTCATTATCTCTCGAAATAAAAGCCCATTAATTCAAAACCTATGAAGGAGACTTAAGAAAAAACACTGGGGCACCCCGCTGACTGTAATCACAAAAAGAAACAGTTCAGGCAAAAGACAGGGATAATAAAATAAAAAAGAAAGAGTTCCTACAAACCCTCAACAAAAAAGAAATGACTGCCTATTCAAAATAAATTGTCAGTATCCGAACCATCACTGGAATATCAGAGCAAAGACTCAAACGGGATCCAAATGCATAATTAGATGAGTTCAGGATCGAAGAACATCACGAAGAACGGGTGGGTACAAATAAAATTTGAATCTTTATCCTTTGTTTCTTAAACCGTGAACCAGGCCACGTTATAACCCTTAAAAATCCTAGCTGAAGCATGGGATAGTTCGAAAGCATACTGTTACAAAAGGTATCCTGACTCCTAAAGGTCCGTTAAAAATCTTGAGTTGATATCACATCTTTGCAAAATTCTATTTTCTATAAAAAAAAACTACATTTTCAAAAATTCAAGACAGACATAAGCTGTGCATTCTTAAAATAACATTGTTTGCATATAACTACTTGTTCAATAGCAGAGAAATTCGCATGACGAATATCTAGTGAACAAAAACCTTCTCAATAAAAAGGATCACCTCAAGTGGAAAAACACTTCCAACCAAGGGGGCACGGCATGATCATTATCCATCGTCTAGGGCAGTCAAGTCAAGATTCAAGGAATCTCTCAAAGATGCCAAATAGTCAGGGGAAGATCTCCATCTGAATCACTTGGGGGCATTGGGAATGAATTCCAGCAACGAATCCTGTACGATCAAACAAACATCTTCTGGTAGTGTGGCAACACAACACTACCGACAGTGACAACTCCCTACACCCTAAGAGCGTGGACATAGTCAGAAAATACAGCGCATGAACAAAGACCCGCTAGGTTGACTGGCCTAGGAAAAAATAAGGGCATCCCGGCGAACCAAAAGGGTTCGGGCAAAAATTAGGGATAAAAATAAAAAAGATCTGTACACCCGGCAAGTCGAAGACCTGAAAAGGTGGCTTGGGCAAAAAAGGGTATCCCGATGGACTGAAAATCTGAAAAGACAGTCCAGGCAAAAGTTAGGGATTAAAGCGTACGACTATGTCCCGTCATCTTGTCACTTGCCTATCAGTACAAGACTTATCGTTCTGATCGGAAGTTACCGAGCACCTCATAAGTTGGGATAACACTCAATCTACAAGGCCTCCGCAGGAACTTTCTCCAGCAGGTACAGGGGCAGAAAAGTCTTGATACGAAGTCATTGTCATATCCTCAGCATGCGTCCCAGTAACATCTACACTCCCTACAGAGTAGAGGCAACCAAAGTTTTGATCTCTGCTTCCCCAAACATGAGTTAATTTCCCCAGCCAAGCTCTTTTGGAGAGCCGGCGTCTATATTCCCCAACCGAATTTTATAATCGCAAGCGGTTCATATAGTTTTCTCCCGAGCATAGTTTATTTATCTGAATACGGAAGCTCATCCTCAACAGAGTTATTCTCCCGCAGAGTTATTCTCAAACAGAGTCTCTCCCCCGGGAGAGTAGCTGTAAACAAGGAGAAAATCTCCACCATAGTCATCTCCGTTCACCATCCCCAGCGGAAGTAGAAGAACAACTTTTTCTACAACGACCAGGAATGTAATTTCCAGTACTCTCCAGCAGCTGTCAGGGATTTATTTTCCCAAACTCGGACGTGCCACAATAGCCTTTCATGTTCACATATCATGATGTGCGCATACATATTGCATACAACATAATCTCATTTATTTTGAGAACATCGTCATACAATGCATTTCATGCACCATATACGATTAATCATGTACCTTTTTAGGAAAGATGGTTATCATCGACAACTTCCAACAAGTTCAAGATTAGCTCCTGAAACTAAACGGAGTAATTATATGCACGATCAAATGCAGCTTTACATGGGTTCGTCACGAAGCAATCTTACACGGGTTTATCCTAAATGCAGCGTCACACAGGTTTATCCTGAAAAATCTTACACGAGTATTTTCTCATATATTTCCGAATGAAGTTTTACATAAACTTATCCCAAGGTGACCTTACCCAGGTTCCTTCTGAAGTTTTACACGAACTCATCCCCAAGTAACCTTACCCAGGTTCTTTCTGCAGTTTTACCCAAACTCCTCACAAAACAACCTTACCCAGGTTCCTTCTCAATTCAGATGCAGTTTTATCCAAACTCCTCACAAAGCAACCTTACCCAGGTTCCTTCTCGGTTCAGATGCAGTTTTACCCAAACTCCTCACAAAACAACCTTACCCAGGTTCCTTCTCACAGCCCTACTATCCAGGATTTCATCTCGAAGTAACCCTATGATCCAGGTTCCTTCTCACAGCCCTACTATCCAGGCTTTCATATCGAAGTAACCCTACTATCCAGGTTCCTTCTCATAACCCTACTATCCAGGCTTTCATATCGAAGTAACCCTACTATCCAGGTCCTTCTCATAACCCTACTATCCAGGCTTTCATATCGAAGTAACCCTACTATCCAGGTTGCTTCTCACAGCCCTACTATCCAGGATTTCATATCGAAGTAACCCTACTATCCAGGTTCCTTCTCACGGCCCTACTATCCAGACTTTCATATCGAAGTAACCCTACTATCTAGGTTCCTTCTCACATCCCTACTATCCATGCTTTCATATCGAAGTAACCCTACTATCCAGGTTCCTTCTCACAGCCCTACTATCTAGGCTTTCATATCGAAGTAACCCTACTGTGATACGGTGGGAGAACTGACTTGAGGTTTTGCGTTTGTTTTCGCAAATGTTTCGGTTTAGCAAGAGTCGCCACCGACTTTTTATTTTATCCTAAGGAAAGGTTAAAAAGCACAGCAAAAACCTTTGAGATGTTTTCTTGGGTTCGGGGAGTAGATTATAGAAAGGGAAGGTATTAGCACCCTTTCTATCCATGGTTATCCATGGGCTCTTAGTTACTTGCTTAGATCACTTGCCTTTGATTTTCAATTGTTTGAAATGGTGCTTTGTGTGTGGGTTTGAAAATGTTTTAAAAAAAAGATGCCTTGTCTAGGCAACCCTTGTAACAATTCTTTACTCGAATGTTTTACAAAAGGTGTTTGTCTTTTTGAAAAGATGTTTCA
The DNA here is from genome assembly GCA_948472305.1 of Vicia faba. Taxonomy (NCBI): domain Eukaryota; kingdom Viridiplantae; phylum Streptophyta; class Magnoliopsida; order Fabales; family Fabaceae; genus Vicia; species Vicia faba. The sequence continues at coordinate 268,711,991 of OX451738.1, read as the reverse complement.
AGGTTTTGAAAGTTGTTTTGAAAGTTTGTGTTTGTGAAGTGTGTTTTGAAAAAATGGCAAGGATTGTTTTATAAGGTTGGTCAAGTAACCAAGAGCTATCTACTCTAAATTTCTCAAAGTTCTTTCCTATGTTTTAACCCTTTTAACAGTATTGTTCCACCATTGCATTTGGTGGACAATCTTGTGTTAGGATGTTAACGGGACGGGCGCGGGTCATTGTTTAGACCATGATTGCAATAGTGCCAAGTGTCTTTGGAAATTTTTCCTTTAAGGGACTTGATCATTTTTAGGCAACTTTCGAAAGCGTCATCGAGGGACTATGATAATTTGGTTTGTTTTGTTTTGCCAAAGAAACTCAACATGCAACATGGCCCATTATTGAAGGCAATAAGTGGAGTAACCCTAAGGGGTGCAAGTGTGATTGGTGTTATCTATTCTCATGCTTTTTGTCTTTTGTTTAGTCAAGCTATTTATTGTTTGATTTTTGCATACAAACCCTGAGTCTATCATGGCATAATTTAGAAAGCTTTTAAAATACGGAAAATAAAATCCTAAATTATTACAACAACATAATTATGGGATGGGGGGTACAAATGTTCAAATGGGGGATATTTAGCAAGAAATTTAAATCTAAACTATTACATCCAAATTGAATATACAAGTTATTTTAATTATACAATAATTGAATAAATACAAATAAAAATGTAAAATGTATTATGCATAAAAATGTTTTTATGTATATGTAAAAAGTATTTTTCATGTGACCTATAAAAAAATAAGAAAAGTTAATTTTGGACATTTTCACATTTTAGGGCAAAACCCTAATTTTCTAAATAAAAAGTATTTATTATTTATTATATACAATATTTATTAATTACACAAAAATAAATAAAAGAGAAGTATATTTGTAAAAAAGTAACTTTTGAGGTCAAATATTAATAAAAGAAAAAATGTATTATTTTTATATTTTTATCCTAAATATTCTAATAAATATATATAAGTATTTATACTATGTATTAAATATATTAAATATGCACAAAAATAAAATATTAATTATTTACAAAAAAAAGTATGGCAGCTATGGAGCTGCAGAGAGTTCCCAAATCTTCGAAATCCAAGCCGGGAACTCTCTGCAGCTCCATAGCTGCCAACCTGTCTTCCAAGTTTTTGTACTTATCATCGGCGGGCGGGTATTGTTGCTCTGAGTAGTCTTCGTTTTCTTCAGCCTCTTCTTCTTTAGCTTCGGATTCGGAAGGTACCGCAACCCCTTTTCCTTTACTGGTTCCCTCTTCAGACGTAGGGGGAAATTCAAGAACTCTTCTGGCTTCACACTCAAACCTTCTTCCCAGGGTAGCCACCCTGACTCTTTTCTTCTTATTTTTCACTTGCTCTTTGTTCCCAAGCAGGGCCTTTAGATCCTCCTGACCCTTTGCTAAGGTCATCAGGAGATGTTGAAACTGTGAGTTTTGAGACTGCAAATCCTTGACCGTCTGTTCGAGATCCATCTTACTGAAATAAATAGCAGAAAGATAAGGAAACCTAGTGTGGATACCTGCTTATGCGTATGATGAATGATATGCTTATTTATGCAATGCATTCAAGGATTTAGAAAATTCAAAATTGTTGCAGACAAAAAGAACACACGTCATATTAAGAAGAAATTTTGTTAGTACATAAAGGCCCCATGGGCCAAATATTACAAAAGACTTCTCAAGGTAAAAAGACGTTGCGCATCCTCTTTAGTGCGATGTAGGTGTTGAGGGTCTCTTCCTCATGGAGTCGGCGGGTAAGCTCCAAAACCTTCTTCTCACTGGCGTAGAAGCTGGCTTCAAAAGTGTTCCGTTCCTCCTTGAGTTGGATCCAACTTTTCTGCATCTCCTCCGATGATGTTGGCATGTCAGGATATAGGATGGTGTAGGGAACATCTCCTTCCTTAACGGGCTCTTTAATCACAGGGAGAACATGAGGGTAGTGCATCATTAGACTCTGGGCTCGGGTTCGTACCCACTTGAGATAAGGCTCAAGAGGGATGGAGTTCTTGTGCCCCAGTGTCTTGCTGTCTACCTTGTTAGGCATCCTCCAAGCTCTGATGAATATTTGGCGAAGTCCTTGCGCATCGTTGTCGAAGTCAAAAACTAGGTCAGGAATCAACATGTCATGAAGGCTATCCCTCCGTGCATATCCAAATTGTCTCAAAGCTAGACAAGGGTTGTAGGTAATGCCTCCTCTAATGCCAAGCAATGGAACATTAGGGAAGTCTCCACAATGATCGATGATGATGACGTTTTCTCTAGATCGAGAACACCAATGCACATCAGAGTGAGTGAGGGTCATCAATTGTTGTGACCACCTTAAGCCTTGGTCATTCTTCAAAACAGATTGTGGAAGGTGCGAAATAAACCACCTTGTAAGGAGAGGAGTACAACACATGAGAACACCCCTCTTTCTCATTGTTCGTGTGTAAAATGAGTGGAGGATGTCCCCAAGTAATGTTGGTATGGGATTCCTGGATAGGAAGATCTTGACAGCGTTGACATCTACAAGCTGGTCAGGATTTGGGAACAGGACCAACCCATAAATGAGGAGTGCCACAATTTCTTCAAAGGCTTGTAGATCCAATGAATTCCAACACTCTTGTGCCTTCTCAAACAAGAATTTTTCCAAGAAGCCTTTGACACCGCTTCTAGTTTCCCAATGCCCCTTGATGTCAGATGGTTGCAAGTGTAGGGCTTGAGCAACATCTTCAGGCTTTGGTTCTTTTTCCGTACCGTTATAGGGTAGTTGATTAAGAATAGGAATTCTCAGGATTTGAGAAAATTCCTCCAAAGTGGGCACCAATTGGTAGTCGGGGAATGTGAAATAGTGGTGAAGGGGGTCAAAGAACTGGAACAACACCTTTACCGTGTCCTCTTCAATGCTGGTGTTGACTAGGCTGAGCAGTCTACCATGTCTTTCACTGAAAGGAGAGCTTTCCGGAATTCTGGATGTGAGCTCCTTGAGTTGAGGAGGGATTCTCACAAGGTTGACTTGGATAGTTTTCCTGCGAAGAATTTCCATGACCTACAAAACAAGAACAAAGATGAAGATCCAAACCCTTGAAATGGTTAGTGGATGCATATGATGCTTTATGATGTTCATGATGTATGCACAAACATATGTACAAGTAATTCACACAAAACCCTAGTTTCAGGCTTGCATGGGGTTTCATAGGAAAGTACCCTCTTGAGTGTAGTTGGCTTAAAAACCTGTCCTATAAATAGTAACCGGGTTCTAAGGAGCTAAATATCATTGGATTGTTTTCCATGTTCATTGTTTTGGTTTAGCCACTTAACTAGCGACCAAAATATTCCAAGAAAACAACCCTTAATGAGTGTAGTATCGAGTATCTACCAACTTCGGACTACACCAAAGCCGGTCATCTCACTACCCCTAATGAAAGGCCAAGATGGTCAAGTAAGGTTCTAAGTCATTAGTGCTTAGTGACATCACTCAGCGGCCCCGTACTCTCCTTGATTGAACTCAAGGGTTACCGGTACTCACAAATATGTCGCACTAATATAGCTATTGCTTCAACTGTGTCGGTATAACCTGCACAGTTTCCATAATGTATTGCTATCTATGAATGTTTCCCCAAATCCGGGTGTAGGATTTCAAGCCCAAACAAGAGAACCAAGATATAAAGCAATCAAAGCAAACAATTAGTCATGCAAGAGAGTGATCTAAGCCCTAAGGTTACTCCACTTTCAAATTATTTCCCCAGCAGAGTCGCCAGTTCTGTGATACGGTGGGAGAACTGACTTGAGGTTTTGCATTTGTTTTCGCAAATGTTTCGGTTTAGTAAGAGTCGCCACCGACTTTTTATTTTATCCTAAGGAAAGGTTAAAAAGCACAGCAAAAACCTTTGAGATGTTTTCTTGGGTTCGGGGAGTAGATTATAGAAAGGGAAGGTATTAGCACCCTTTCTATCCATGGTTATCCATGGGCTCTTAGTTACTTGCTTAGATCACTTGCCTTTGATTTTCAATTGTTTGAAATGGTGCTTTGTGTGTGGGTTTGAAAATGTTTTGAAAAAAAGATGCCTTGTCTAGGCAACCCTTGTAACAATTCTTTACTCGAATGTTTTACAAAAGGTGTTTGTCTTTTTGAAAAGATGTTTCAAGGTTTTGAAAGTTGTTCTGAAAGTTTGTGTTTGTGAAGTGTGTTTTGAAAAAATTGCAAGGATTGTTTTACAAGATTGGTCAAGTAACCAAGAGCTATCTACTATAAATTTCTCAAATATCTTTCCTATGTTTTAACCCTTTTAACAGTATTGTTCCACCATTGCATTTGGTGGACAATCTTGTGTTAGGATGTTAACGGGACGGGCGCGGGTCATCGTTTAGACCATGATTGCAATAGTGCCAAGTGTCTTTGGCAATTTTTCCTTTAAGGGACTTGATCATTTTTAGGCAACTTTCGAAAGCGTCATCGAGGGACTATGATCATTTGATTTGTTTTGTTTTGCCAAAGAAACTCAACATGCAACATGGCCCATTATTGAAGGCAACAAGTGGAGTAACCCTAAGGGGTGCAAGTGTGATTGGTGTTATCCATTCTCATGCTTTTTGTCTTTTGTTTAGTCAAGCTATTTGTTGTTTGATTTTTGCATACAAACCCTAAGTCTATCATGGCATAATTTAGAAAGCTTTTAAAATACGAAAAATAAAATCCTAAATTATTACAACAACATAATTATAGGATGGGGGGTACAAATGTTCGAATGGAGGATATTTAGTAAGAAATTTAAATCTAAACTATTACATCCAAATTGAATATACAAGTTATTTTAATTATACAATAATTGAATAAATACAAATAAAAATGTAAAATGTATTATGCACAAAAATGTTTTTATGTATATGTAAAAAGTATTTTTCATGTGACCTATAAAAAAAGAAGAAAAGTTAATTTTGGACATTTTCACATTTTAGGGCAAAACCCTAATTTTCTAAATAAAAAGTATTTATTATTTATTATATACAATATTTATTAATTACACAAAAATAAATAAAAGAGAAGTATATTTGTAAAAAAGTAATTTTTGAGGTCAAATATTAATAAAAGAAAAAATGTATTATTTTTATATTTTTATCCTAAATATTCTAATAAATATATATAAGTATTTATACTATGTATTAAATATATTAAATATGCACAAAAATAAAATATTAATTATTTACAAAAAAAAGTATATTTTTTAGAAAATGTTTTCAAAAAATGCAAATAAAAATTATAACTAAAAATATATATTCTCACATTATTTTTAAGCTCTTAAATAAAAGTATTATATTTATTTATATATACAAGTGTAAACAAAACAAATAAATTCAAAATAAATGCAAAAATGTATGGAAAAATATTTTTAATATTTTTTATGTTTTGACAAAAAATAATAAGTTCGGAGAAAAAATAAAAAGTCAAAAATGATTAAAAAATCACACAATGGGCCAAGGGGGTGTAAGTGTAAAAAGGTGGTGTAAACAGAAAAACAATCTCAGGCCCAGCCCAAGGTGGCTTGTCTTCAACCTCCAGCCAGTTTCAAACACAAAAACGCGCGTTTTCTTCCATCCCTGCTATCTCTTGATCCTTTGAATTTCAACAAAAACTTACAACATCAATGTTATAGAACATCAAGTCACGATTCTAAACATATAAAGAAGTCGTTCTAACTCTCAGAAATGAGAGAGAATTTCTCCTCCCCCAATTCTTGACCTAGCTTTTTTCAAATGTTCATGTCCAAAATTCATGCAGCACACACAATATAAATGAGAAGTAAGGATATGGGTAGCTTCAGGGCCATGAGTAGGGCATATTTTCTTCACAAACCTAAGCCTAGATATGCTTGGATAGAGAGATAGAAGTTCAAACTTTTACCTGTTCAGCTTGAGTTGTGTACAACAATGGAGGCACTTTCAATGAAGTTTGAGGACTTGTACAGCTTGCTTGAGGTCCAAGGATGCTTCCTCTATGCTTGGTGTGCCTTGAATCCTTCTGAATCAAGCTATGGAAGTCAACCTGCAAGAGAGAAAAGTGAAATTGGCACACTTGGCTATGGGTGTTACAGTCTATTTCCAAGGCTTGGGATAGTTTGTATGAATGGTAGGGAATGTATTTGAACTGGTTTGGATGAAAACGCACGATGGAATGATGCTGGCCAAGTCAATCTGCAATAGGGACTCTGTTTTGTAGAAAAAATGTGCTTTGATAGATGAGGAGGTATTGAGGGTTAAGGGCTCGTGTTCTAGGTTGGTTAGGAAGTATGCAATGTGTGTACAAAGTTTGTTTAGGCTCTTGCTTGCAGGAATGTGTGTTATGGTACAAAATGCAAGCTTTCTTCTTATCTAAGCAAACAAAATGCAAGTTGGATTATAGGCTCCTACAGGCCCCTAAAGCATGCTGCAAATTTGGTTCTTGATCAATGGGATATGTCCATAATCTTGTGCCCAAAAGATCTGGCCTGTACCTCTTTGATTTGCTTTTTGACATAAAGTGCTTCTTTACAAGAATGGCTAAAATGCTTTTTCCAAATATGGCTTAATCTTGCAAGTAATGGTTAAACACACAAAATAAGGCTCGAACACAAAGGATATGCATTAAATTATTGAGTGAGAATGGGATTAGAGGCCTGTAATCTAGTTTGTGCAAGCTGAGTTCAAAATGCCAATGTTATGTACATGAATTTGGCCATGAACAAAGTGACTTTTGCCCATCTTGACAAATTCGAATCTCCCTAACCATAAGGGTGTTTGATGAGTTCTTGGACAATTTGGAAAGCTTGGAATGTGTACTACAATCCATCTTTGTAATTCAAGTTGAAATTCCAAGTGGAAGCATGTGAAAAGTGGCCATGAAGTTGGGCAAAAATCCTGCCTAAAATAGGTCAAAAAGTTTCTAAGTTAAGAATGTTTTGCACCCTTATTCCAAAAATCATAACTTGAGCTACAAGCTTCTTTTGAGGAAACTTTGTGAATAAAAGTTGTAGATTTTGCAATGGACTATAACTTTCATGTTTTGAGTTTTGTTTGAATCCAAATACATCTTGATGAAAAAATGGGACAAAGTTAGGAAAAAATTAGGAAATTTCATAACTTAGAAAATTTCTAAGTTATGAAATTTCTTCATTTCAAACCCTAATTTGTAATTTTTGGTTTCTTGATGAACAAGTTTCATAATTTGACATGTCTTGATGAAAAATGAATCTTGGCACTTGATTTTGACCAAAAAGTCAAAGTTTGACTTTTTAGTATACAGTCAAATTTGGATCAGTTGACTGGAAAATTCATCTGTCAATCTTGTGCATTTAGAATCTTTTGAACTTGTTGAACATGTCAAGACAATGCCATTGAGTCCTTGAGGCCATAATGGAGCTTGGTTTGCCATTGGTTAGGTCAAACAGTCAAAAATTGCCTTTGTGCAGTCAAAACCCTAAAAATGACCATTTTGGCCTTTTGGTGATCTGATCAAATTTCTTGTGGAATTGTGATCCAAACTTGACCAAATGGTTCATATGAGTTTAATATGTTGATGTGGGTCAAAAATCATGAGGTTTGACTGTCAATTGACCACAGTTGACTTTTCCCCCAATACAACTGATTTCTAGGTCAGTTGTCCAATTGACTGGGCAAAGATTGGAATCAAGGCTTGAAACTTGGTATGGATAAACTTGTAAGTCCAACATGAAGCATGAAAGTCATTTTGGGCATTTTAGGTCAAAACATCTTTGTGCAAACTTAAACCCTAATTTGGGTCAACAGTGCAAGGAGGGGCCTTAAGCAGAGTAAACCCTAACTTGATCTTGAGCTCCAAGGGTCTTGTGATGAGAAAATATTGATGAAATGAGAGGGCAAATTTTGGGGTACAATAGTTGCCCCTGTTCAATCTTCTTGCACCTGAAGAGTTAGATTGGCAGGTTTTCCTTTCGCGTCTCGAAGGTAAAAGGAGATTGGACATTAGAGTGCCCTTAAATTTGCACTCGTCAGAACAATGGATGCGGAAATGGGCTTAGAGATGCCATTTGGAGATGGGCTTAAAGATGCCATCTAGAGGGGTGACAGAATCTTGTCGGGGATGAGCTTAAAGATGCCATCTGGAACGAATACCATAAAGGTGTCCATGTTTTGGAACATCTCTGAACTGGGGGTTTTGAATAAGCAATGGATTGATATCCGTGTTTGGAGAATCCGTAAACTGTTTTCAAAAGTTACATCTGAGCAAGTGACAGATTAACATCCGTTACTGGAGAATCCGTGAACTATTTTCAGAGGTCTTGAAGTTGAATAAGCAATAAATCAACGTCCGTTGTTGGGAGGCGTCCGTAAACTGTTTTCAAAAGTTGAGTAGAATCTGAACAAGCGATAGGTTAACATCCGTTAGTGGAGAACCCGTGAACTGTTTTCAGAAGTCTTGAAGTTGAATAAGCAATAGACCAGCATCCGTTGTTGGGAAGCGTCCGTAAACTGTTTTCAAAAGTTGAGAAGAATCTGAACAAGCGATAGGTTAACATCCGTTACTGGAGAACCCGTGAACTGTTTTCAGAAGTCTTTTAGTTGAATAAGCAATAGAGCAGCATCCGTTGTTGGGAAGCGTCTGTAAACTGTTTTCAGAAGTTGAAGAAGAATCTGAACAAGCAATAGGTTAACATCCGTTACTGGAGAACCCGTGAACTATTTTCAGAAGTCTTGAGTCTGAACAAGCGATAGATTAACATCCGTTACTGGAGAATCTATAAACTGTTTTCAGAAGTTGAGAAGAATCTGAACAAGCGATAGGTTAACATTCGTTACTGGAGAACCCGTGAACTGTTTTCAGAAGTCTTGAGTCTGAACAAGCGATAGATTAACATCCGTTACTGGAGAATCCGTAAACTATTTTCAGAAGTTGGAGAAGAATCCGAACAAGCGATAGGTTACCATTCGTTACTGGAGAACCTGTGAACTGTTTTAAGAAGTTGGAGAAGAATCTGAACAAGCGATAGGTTAACATCCGTTACTGGAGAACCCGTGAACTGTTTTCAGAAGTCTTAAGGTTGAATAAGCAATAGAGCAGCATCCGTTGTTGGGAAGTGTCCGTAAACTGTTTTCAAAAGTTGAGGAAGAAACCGGTGTAAGGTTTCCTGATGATGAGTTCGTGTAAAACTGCATCTTGAATAATTGTTAATGATAGCCTTTTATTCTTATCCTGAAAAGGACAAAATGTTAGCTAAACACAAAACTATGTTGCATGAAATGTATGATGCAATATGTGCTATATCAATGTTTATGATATGAATGTAAATGCATGCGCATGTAAGCTGAAGAGCTGTCTTGCTGAGGATAAATGAATCCTGGATGGCTGGAGATAAAAGAATCTTGACTGCTGCCAGGGAAAGTGAGTCCTTGACTGCTGTAGGGGATGGCAAGAATCTTTGATTACTGAAGAGGAGACATCTCTGTTGACTACTGTTGGAGAATCAGGAGCTTGGGTTGTATACCAATCTACTGGGGATTCCTGTCCTGAGGAGATCTTCACTGGGGAATATCCGAATATCCTGTGAGGAACTGAGAATGAGAGTCTTCATTCTGCTTGGGGAATACAAGATCTTCAATCGTTGAGGGATCTTAGGACCACTGCGGGGAATTGGAATTCCTTGGTGACTTGCAGGGTAAGAGAATTTCTGATGATCTCTACTGGGGAGTTCAGAACCTGATAGACTCATGCTGGAGAAGTAAGACTGAGCATCCCTAGTTTGGTGGGAAGTATCTCTGTGGGGAGAAGGTTCACTAGTTTTGTTCCGCTGGGGATTGGATTTTTAGATTTTTAAGGCTCCAATGGGGATACTGAAACTTAACTCTGAGGGGAATTGAGTTCTGGGAGGCCCTCTGGCTGGGGAGATCAGTTTTGAGAAAGCTTTCTCTGCTGAGGATCCCGAAGTTTAACTCTGTTTAGGGAATTAAGTTCTGACTGAGGAATTTGGATTTCAAATCTGCTTGGGATTTCCTCTGAAAGGGCATCGAGATATCTATCTGCACCTTCAACCTATCAGTAATCATCTTTCTTGATTCATAAGGAAATGATTGTGTTCAAATGCATATGCCTATTTAACAAAACATTGGACGTTTCTCAAATAAAACATAAGTGTAGGAAAGCAAAAGGAAGACAGAGCAAATTTCTGTATTTGGAAAAGTATTTGTATTAACTTTCTATGAGTATATTTGTACAAAGGAGACAACCATCCTAGTAAGAGGATGTCGTCGTAAATATTGAAAAATTTATACAAAAGAAAGATGGCTATGTGAAACAATTCCATGGGATTCCATTCTGCTATAGCCTTCATAACTTTGAGTATCTGTCCATTCAATGCTTCGTCTGCCGATGACTGGATTGATCAGAAGCTTGGAGCTGGTTAATGAAGAGATTGTCCTTAAAGTGATCCGACGAGACATAGTCATACGCTTTAATTCCCTAAATTTTTCCTGAATCGCCCTTTCGGGTTTTCGATCCACCGGGAAACCCCTTTTTGCCCAAGCCGCCCTTTCGGGTTTTCAACTTGTCGGGTGTACAATTGTTTTTTTGTTTTATCCCTAATTTTTGCCTGAACCGCCCTTTCGGTTTTTCGGTCCACCGGGATGCCCATTTTTGCCCAAGCCGCCCTTTCGGGTTTTCGACTTGTCGGGTTATTTTATGCGTGGTATCTTTTGACTATGTCTGCATTCGCAGGGTGCGGCAAATCGTCGCCGTCCATGGTGGTCAGAATCATTGCACCACCAGAAAATATGCTCTTGATCACAAATGGTCCTTCGTATGTAGGAGTCCATTTTCCCCTGGGATCACTTTGCGGCAGGATAATCCGCTTGATTACGAGATCTCCGACTTGATATACTTGATGTCTGACTTTCTTGTTGAAAGCCTTGATCATCCGCTTTTGATACGTTTGACCGTGGCAGACAACAGCGAGTCGCTTCTCGTCGATCAAATTGAGTTGATCAAGTCGGGTCTGAATCCAATCATCTTCATTCAAACCTGCGTCCTTCATAATCCTTAGAGAAGGAATCTGAACTTCCATGGGCAGGACAGCTTCCATGCCGTATACCAAAGAAAATGGGGTTTCCCCGGTTGAAGTACGTGGCGTGGTACGGTATCCATGCAGAGCAAACGGTAACATCCCATGCCAGTCCTTGTAAGTGACTGTCATTTTTTGAATTATCTTCTTAATGTTTTTGTTCGCAGATTCAACAGCACCATTCATCTTCGGCCGATAGGGAGATGAATTGTGATGATAAATCTTGAACTGTTCGCATAATGCGGTGATCATAGTATTATTCAGATTTGTACCGTTGTCTGTGATGATCCTGTCCGGAACACCATACCGGCATATAAGGTTTTGCTTGATGAAGCGGGCAACCACATTTTTAGTAACAGAGGCGAAGGAAGTTGCTTCGACCCATTTGGTGAAGTAGTCAATGGCAACCAGGATGAAGCGATGTCCGTTGGATGTCGTGGGCTTGATCTCTCCAATCATGTCAATGCCCCACATTGCAAATGGCCAAGGAGCTGTCAGCACATTGAGAGGAACCGGAGGAATATGAATCTTGTCAGCGTAGACTTGACACTTGTGGCAGGTACGGGAATGCTGATGGCAATCTGCTTCCCTGGTAGACCAGTAATAGCCTGCCCTAAGGATCTTCTTAGCCATTGTATGCCCGCTCAAGTGGGTGCCAAATGTACCGATGTTCATCTCTATCATGATTAACTCTGCTTCAGCTTTGTCTACACATCGGAGTAAAACACAATCATGGTTGCGCTTATAGAGGATGCCATTGCTCAGAAAGAACTTGGCAGTAAATTTCCTTAGGAACTTCTTGTCATTTATGGAAGCTCCTTCGGGACATTCTCTGGTTTGGAGTTACCTTTTGATTTCGTGAAACCAGGGTTGTTCCACTACTTCTTCGGTATTAATCTCGTGACAATGCGCAGGTTCATCCATTCGCTCGATGGTGATTTAGGGAGCCTCGTCATCCCAGTTGAGTTTAAACATAGAAGACATTGTTGCCAGAGCATCTGCTAGCTGATTCTCTTCTCGCGGGAAATACTCGAAGGTAATTTGCTCGAAATGAGGCAACAATGTCAGGACATGTTCTTTGTATGGGATAAGATTAGGATGCTTGGTATCCCACTCTCCTTTGATTTGACTGATAACCAAAGCCGAGTCCCCAAATACGATCAAAGATTTGATCCCCAAGTCTATAGCAGCCTTGAGACCAAAGATGCAAGCTTCATATTCAACCATGTTGTTTGTGCAGCTGAAGCAAAGTCGAGCCGTGAAAGGCGTGTGACAACCTTCTGGGGAAATGAGTACCGCACCGATACCGTTTCCCAGTGCATTTGAAGCACCATCAAAGTACAGGGTCCATCGGGATCCCTTTTCAGGTCCGTCATATGGTCCGTTACCTTCAATGTTGTCAAAATTCATGATGTCCTCGTCTGGGAAGTCAAATCTCATGGATTGATAATCTTCGATAGCTTGATGAGATAGATGATCAGCTAGTACACTCCCTTTTATAGCTTTTTGGGTGGTGTACTGGATGTCATACTCAGTTAGGATCATTTGCCATCTAGCTATTCTTCCAGATAAAGCAGGCTTCTCGAAGATATACTTGATAGGATCCATTTTGGAAATCAACAAGGTGGTATGAGTCAGCATATACTGCCTTAGTCGGCGAGCAGCCCATACCAAAGCGCAGCAAGTTTTCTCGAGCAGTGAGTAGCGAGTCTCACAGTCGGTAAACTTTTTGCTAAGGTAATAAATAGCATGCTCTTTTCGACCAGACTCGTCATGCTGGCCCAAAACACACCCCATTGAGTTATCCAAGACGGTCAGATACATGATCAATGGTCTTCCTTCGACGGGTGGCATCAGAATAGGAGGTTCTAGCAAATACTCCTTGATCTTATCAAAAGCAGCTTGGCAATCGTCGTTCCATTCGACTACCTGGTCTTTCTTTAATAATTTGAAAATTGGCTCACAGGTAGAAGTCAGATGAGAGATGAATCTGGCAATATAGTTCAAGCGCCCCAAGAACCCTCTAACCTCCTTTTCAATACGGGGAGCAGGCATCTCTTGTATTGCTTTCACTTTTGCTGGATCGACCTCAATGCCTTTGTTGCTGACAATAAACCCTAGAAGTTTACCAGACCTAACTCCAAAAGTACACTTACTGGGATTCAGCCTGAGTTTGTATTCTTTCAACCTGGCAAACAGCTTTTCTAGATGGTCAAGGTGTTCCTCCTCTGTTTTTGATCGAGCTATAATATCTTCTACGTAAACTTCGATCTCATGGTGTATCATATCATGAAATAAAGCTACCATGGCGCGTTGATAAGTTGCCCCTGCGTTCTTCAGTCCTAACGACATCACCTTGTAACAGAAAGTACCCCATTGTGTAACAAAGGTTGTTTTCTCCATGTCCTCGGGGGCCATTTTAATCTGGTTGTAGCCCGAGAATCCATCCATGAAGGAAAACACTTTGTGCTGAGCTGTGTTGTCGATCAAAATGTCAATGTGCGGTAGTGGAAAATCATCTTTGGGGCTGGCCCTATTCAAATCCCGGTAGTCCACACACATTCTGACCTTGCCATCTTTTTTAGGTACTGGCACGATGTTAGCAACCCATTGTGGATAGGATGTAACAGCCAGAAAACCAGCGTTGAATTGCTTCATCACTTATGCTTTGATCTTCTCAGACATGTCGGGCCTCATTCGGCGGACTTTTTTCTTTATCAGTGGATAATCTTCTCTTGTAGGGAGACGGTGAACCACGATGTCTGTGTCTAAACCCGGCATGTCTTCATAAGACCAGGCGAAGATTTCAACATATTCATTTAACAGTTGTATCAGGCGCTCCTTGACACTTGGTTCCAGATTGGCCCCCACTTGTACTTCCTTCCGGTCTTCCTCTGTTCCTAAGTTGACAGTTTCCAACAACTCTTCATGAGGCAAGACGGCCCTTTCTTCTTGCTGTAAAAGTCTGGCTAATTCCCCCTGGTACTTCACAACCTTTGTCATCTTCATACTCAGCCTGATTGACCAGATCTTCAGAGTTATTGAAGGACATAGCAGAATAGTCACCCATAGAATCCAGAGTGGATGGGTACCTGCATTTGTGAGTGTGGGTGTGTGTAAGGGATAGCCATCCTTAAACAAAAAATGAAAAAGGAAAGAAAATGAACATAGCAATTTATCAATGAAAAACGTCCAATGAATCATTAAACATGGCATATGGATATGAAGATAATCAAAACCCTTACAAATGGACCTACATGCCCCGGGCAAGGCATGAGGTGAAAAAGTAGTGTACGAATTGTTCAAAAGTAATTATTACAGACCACAGGAAATGTTTGACAGATAATTACTGATTAATAAAAGTAATGGGGACAAAGTCCTTTGCCTCCCAGTTGCGTAGTCCCCCTTCGATGGTTGGGTAGATCCAATCTTCAATGTTGGCCTCTTCGTCTTCAGCTTCCAAAGCATTGATCCCATAAGGAGAGATCTTGATGGGTGTTCTTTCAACCTTTGAGCGGAGCTTAGCTTTCTGTCCCGCAGTAGTGAATCCTAGACCAAACTTGTCTGTTTTGTGGGGAATATCAGGCAACTGACCCCACGTTGAGCTCTTTCCTTCCTTCATTGCAGCCTTCGCGTCTTTTAGAGATGCCATCCTGGCCATCTGCTTTGGTACCTCAGCTACCGTTTTTGCTACTGCCACTTCAGGAGAAACCTCCTCAAAGTGCTGGAATGGTGTCTCAATGAATTCACCCTCTACCTCTACATACCGAAAGGAGTTAAAGTGGATGATCATATATTCCTCTTCACCGTGGACGGTTATGATCTTTCCTTTGACATGGTACTTCAACATTTGATGTAGGGAAGAGGTGATTGCCCTGACATTGTGTATCCATGGTCTCCCCAATAAGCAAGAGTATGACGTGCGGATGTCCATCACATAGAAAGTTGAGGGGAACACTTCTGTGCCAACCTTAATGGGAATGTCTACCTCCCCATGTACCATTCTCTTCGACCCGTCAAATGCCCTTACAATGATATTACTTGGCCTTAACTCCAAGCCTTCACAGTCTAAACGGTCGAGAGCCTTCTTAGGCAGCACGTTCAGAGAAGAACCAGTGTCAACCAGAACATGGGCCAGAGTAGTTCCTTGGCATTCTACTGACACATGTAAGGCGTCGTTGTGCTTTCTTCCTTTTGAGGTTAGGTCAGCATCAGAGAAACCTAAACCATTGTCTGCTGTAAGACTGGCTACACAGTCTTGGAATTGGTCGGCAGAGGTTTCCTGGGGCACATGGGCTGTCTTCAGGAAAATTATCAATGCTTTGGCGTGCGCCTCTGAACAAAGTAGTAATGCTAACATGGAGATTTTCGAGGGGGTTTGCCCCAGTTGCTCTACCACATCATAATCACTCTTTTTAATTATCTTCAAGATCTCCTCGATCTCTTTCTTAGAGGTTTCTGGGATGACCAAAGGTTGAGCCCTCGTCCTGACGAGCTCATCTTGGACCCCTTTCCCCTTATCAGCAGAAGTAGGAGGGACAACAACAGGAATAACAACATCTTCAATCAACAGAGTTCTTGCGGAAAGTTTTATCGGTGCAGGAGTAACTTTGGCAGCAGATGAGGGTCCAAAGATTGCCTTTGGGGGGGCAATCTCTGGAGAAAATATTCTCCCACTTCGGGTGATCTTGCTTGTGCCGGCAATGTTTCCCATGCTGGCATCTTCTTCATCAGAGCTTCCTTCGGTTACTTCAACTTGTTTAATACCATGGTAGTAGATTTCTCCACCGTAATTCCATGGTATTGATTTTTCAGAACTGTAGGGGACAGGCCCTGGCATAGTTATTTTCAGAGGAACAAACTTTGTAGAGGATGTAATCTTAACAGGCTTTTTGACGGCCTTGGAAAGATTGGCGTGAATGGTGATAATTGAAACATCTTCAGTAGGGGTTGGAATAGCAGGAACTTTTTCAAACAGAATTTGTTGACTATCCATTAGGCCTTGGATGCCTTTCTTCAGTAATGGACAGTCGATTGGTAGAGAGTAACAACAGTAGCAGTCTTCTTTGCATCCTGGGAAAATCCCAGCCTTTAACAGATTTAACTTGATGGTTAACAGCGGAGTTATCAGGTCATTGACATCAGAAACATACAGATCTTCCTCAATAGCATGGACATTTCGACCATGCTTCGGCATCGGAGCAGATATCACGTTTGGCTTCTCTGGAGCATCGAACTACACCTCTTTCTCCTCTATCAAGTCTTGAATCTTATGCTTAAGTGCCCAGCAATTGTTGGTGTCGTGTCCGACACTGTCAGAGTGATAGGCACATTTAGCATTGGGATGATAATGCAGAGAAGATGTGTTCACATTTTTGGTGCCTCTTTGATAGTGGCGAGATTCAACTTCAACAGATGGGGAAGCACTTGCGCTGACGTCATATTGATGCGGGTGAACTGTCGTTGTGGCCGTTCCACCCGTTGCTGATTTTGTCTGGACTGGTTATAATGAGGCTGATCATTTGATGGATTTTGGATCATCACGGCCCCCACAGTCGGCCGGCGCTCAGTCTTCCCCGCTCTTCTCTGGGAGTACACAACAGCCGTTTCCTTCTTCGCTGGAAATGATTTCTTAGCAGTTGTAGATGCAGAGGCATCCTTCTGAATCTTCCCATTCTTGATACCGGCTTCTACCCGCTCGCCAGTCAGAATTAATTCAGTAAACCCTGCGGAAGAGCTATCGATCAGATGGTTAAAGAATGGACCAGACAGGGTCCCTAGGAATATATCAACAAGTTCTCTATCAGAAAGAGGTGGTTGCACTCTTCCGGCCAGATCGCGCCACTTCTGGGCGTATTCCTTAAATCCCTCACCTGAGGCCATTCCCATACTCTGTAGCTGAGTACGGGTTGGCGCCAAGTCAGAGTTATACTGATATTGGCGATAAAAAGCAGCTGCCAGATCCTCCCAACTATGTATCTCTGACCTTTCCAGCTTGTAATAGGCTCGGATTAATAAAATCCTAAATTATTACAACAACATAATTATGGAATGGGGGGTACAAATGTTCAAATGGGGGATATTTAGCAAGAAATTTAAATCTAAACTATTACATCCAAATTGAATATACAAGTTATTTTAATTATACAATAATTGAATAAATACAAATAAAAATGTAAAATGTATTATGCACAAAAATGTTTTTATGTATATGTAAAAAGTATTTTTCATGTGACCTATAAAAAAATAAGAAAAGTTAATTTTGGACATTTTCACATTTTAGGGCAAAACCCTAATTTTCTAAATAAAAAGTATTTATTATTTATTATATATAATATTTATTAATTACACAAAAATAAATAAAAGAGAAGTATATTTGTAAAAAAGTAATTTTTGAGGTCAAATATTAATAAAAGAAAAAATGTATTATTTTTATATTTTTATCCTAAATATTCTAATAAATATATATAAGTATTTATACTATGTATTAAATATATTAAATATGCACAAAAATAAAATATTAATTATTTACAAAAAAAAGTATGGCAGCTATGGAGCTGCAGAGAGTTCCCAAATCTTCGAAATCCAAGCCGGGAACTCTCTGCAGCTCCATAACTGCCAACCTGTCTTCCAAGTTTTTGTACTTATCGTCGGCGGGCGGGTATTGTTGCTCTGAGTAGTCTTCTTCAGCCTCTTCTTCTTCAGCTTCGGATTCGGAAGGTACCGCAGCCCCTTTTCCTTTACTGGTTCCCTCTTCAGACGTAGGGGGAATATCAAGAACTCTTCTGACTTCACCCTCAAACCTTCTTCCCAGGGTAGCCACCCCGACTCTTTTCTTCTTATTTTTCACTTGCTCTTTGTTCCCAAGCAGGGCCTTTAGATCCTCCTGACCCTTTGCCAAGGTCATCAGGAGATGTTGAAACTGTGAGTTTTGAGACTGCAAATCCTTGACTGTCTGTTCGAGATCCATCTTACTGAAATAAACAGCAGAAAGATAAGGAAACCTGGTGTGGAGACCTGCTTATGCGTATGATGAATGATATGCTTATTTATGCAATGCATTCAAGGATTTAGAAAATTCAAAATTGTTGCAGACAAAAAGAACACACGTCATATTAAGAAGAAATTTTGTTAGTACATAAAGGCCCCATGGGCCAAATATTACAAAAGACTTCTCAAGGTAAAAAGACGTTGCGCATCCTCTTTGGTGCGATGTAGGTGTTGAGGGTCTCTTCCTCATGGAGCCGGCGGGTAAGCTCTAAAACCTTCTTCTCACTGGCGTAGAAGCTGGCTTCAAAAGTGTTCCGTTCCTCCTTGAGATGGATCCAACTTTTCTGCATCTCCTCCCATGATGTTGGCATGTCAGGATATAGGATGGTGTAGGGAACATCTCCTTCCTTAACGGGCTCTTTAATCACAGGGAGAACATGAGGGTAGTGCATCATTAGACACTGGGCTCGGGTTCGTACCCGCTTGAGATAAGGCTCAAGAGGGATGGAGTTCTTGTGCCCCAGTGTCTTGATGTCTACCTTGTTAGGCATCATCCAAGCTCTGATGAATCTTTGGCGAAGTCCTTGCGCATCGTTATCGAAGTCAAAAACTAGGTCAGGAATCAACATGTCGTAAAGGCCATCCCTCCGTGCATATCCAAATTGTCTCAAAGCTAGACAAGGGTTGTAGGTAATGCCTCCTCTAATGCCAAGCAATGGAACATTAGGGAAGTCTCCACAACGATCGATGATGATGACGTTTTCTCTGGATCGAGAACACCAATGCACATCAGAGTGAGTGAGGGTCATCAATCGTTGTGACCACCTTAAGCCTTGTTCATTCTTCAAAACAGATTGTGGAAGGTGCGAAATAAACCACCTTGCAAGGAGAGGAGTACAGCACATGAGAACACCCCTCTTTCTCATTGTTCGTGTGTAAAATGAGTGGAGGATGTCCCTAAGTAATGTTGGTATGGGATTCCTGGATAGGAAGATCTTGACGGCGTTGACATCTACAAGCTGGTCAGGATTTGGGAACAGGACCAACCCATAAATGAGGAGTGCCACAATTTCTTCAAAGGCTTGTAGATCCAATGAATTCCAACACTCTTGTGCCTTCTCAAACAAGAATTTTTCCAAGAAGCCTTTGACACCGCTTCTAGTTTCCCAATGCCCCTTGATGTCAGATGGTTGCAAGTGCAGGGCTTGAGCAACATCTTCAGGCTTTGGTTCTTTTTCCGTACCGTTGTAGGGTAGTTGATTAAGAATAGGAATTCTCAGGAGTTGAGAAAATTCCTCCAAAGTGGGCACCAATTGGTAGTCGGGGAATGTGAAATAGTGGTGAAAGGGGTCAAACAACTGGAACAAAACCTTTACCATGTCCTCTTCAATGCTGGTGTTGACTAGGCTGAGCAGTCTACCATGTCTTTCACTGAAAGGAGAGCTTTCCGGAATTCTGGATGTGAGCTCCTTGAGTTGAGGAGGGATTCTCACAAGGTTGACTTGGATAGTTTTCCTGCGAAGAATTTCCATGACCTACAAAACAAGAACAAAGATGAAGATCCAAACCCTTGAAATGGTTAGTGGATGCATATGATGCTTTATGATGTTCATGATGTATGCACAAACATATGTACAAGCAATTCACACAAAACCCTAGTTTCAGGCTTGCATGGGGTTTCATAGGAAATTACCCTCTTGAGTGTAGTTGGCTTAAAAACCTGTCCTATAAATAGTAACCGGGTTCTAAGGAGCTAAATATCATTGGATTGTTTTCCATGTTCATTGTTTTGGTTTATCCACTTAACTAGCGACCAAAATATTCCAAGAAAACAACCCTTAATGAGTGTAGTATCGAGTATCTACCAACTTCGGACTACACCAAAGCCGGTCATCTCACTACCCCTAATGAAAGGCCAAGATGGTCAATTAAGGTTCTAAGTCATTAGTGCTTAGTGACATCACTCAGCGTCCCCGTACTCTCCTTGATTGAACTCAAGGGTTACCGGTACTCACAAATATGTCGCACTAATATAGCTATTACTTCAACCGTGTCGGTATACCCTGCACAGTTTCCACAACGTATTGCTATCTATGAATGTTTCCCCAAATCCGGGTGTAGGATTTCAAGCCTAAACAAGAGAACCAAGATATAAAGCAATCAAAGCAAACAATTAGTCATGCAAGAGGGTGATCTAAACCCTAAGGTTACTCCACTTTCAAATTATTTCCCCAGCAGAGTCGCCAGTTCTGTGATACGGTGGGAGAACTGACTTGAGGTTTTGCGTTTGTTTTCACAAATGTTTCGGTTTAGCAAGAGTCGCCACCGACTTTTTATTTTATCCTAAGGAAAGGTTAAAAAGCACAGCAAAAACCTTTGAGATGTTTTCTTGGGTTCGGGGAGTAGATTATAGAAAGGGAAGGTATTAGCACCCTTTCTATCCATGGTTATCCATGGGCTCTTAGTTACTTGCTTAGATAACTTGCCTTTAATTTTCAATTGTTTGAAATGGTGCTTTGTGTGTGGGTTTGAAAATGTTTTGAAAAAAAAAATGCCTTGTCTAGGCAACCCTTGTAACAATTCTTTACTCGAATGTTTTACAAAAGGTGTTTGTCTTTTTGAAAAGATGTTTCAAGGTTTTGAAAGTTGTTTTGAAAGTTTGTGTTTGTGAAGTGTGTTTTGAAAAAATGGCAAGGATTGTTTTACAAGATTGGTCAAGTAACCAAGAGCTATCTACTCTAAATTTCTCAAAGATCTTTCCTATGTTTTAACCCTTTTAACAGTATTGTTCCACCATTGCATTTGATGGACAATCTTGTGTTAGGATGTTAACGGGACGGGCGCGGGTCATCGTTTAGACCATGATTGCAATAGTGCCAAGTGTCTTTGGCAATTTTTCCTTTAAGGGACTTGATCATTTTTAGGCAACTTTCGAAAGCGTCATCGAGGGACTATGATCATTTGATTTGTTTTGTTTTGCCAAAGAAACTCAACATGCAACATGGCCCATTATTGAAGGCAACAAGTGGAGTAACCCTAAGGGGTGCAAGTGTGATTGGTGTTATCCATTCTCATGATTTTTGTCTTTTGTTTAGTCAAGCTATTTGTTGTTTGATTTTTGCATACAAACCCTAAGTCTATCATGGCATAATTTAGAAAGCTTTTAAAATACGGAAAATAAAATCCTAAATTATTACAACAACATAATTATGGGATGGGGGGTACAAATGTTCAAATGGGGGATATTTAGCAAGAAATTTAAATCTAAGCTATTACATCCAAATTGAATATACAAGTTATTTTAATTATACAATAATTGAATAAATACAAATAAAAATGTAAAATGTATTATGCACAAAAATGTTTTTATGTATATGTAAAAAGTATTTTTCATGTGACCTATAAAAAAATAAGAAAAGTTAATTTTGGACATTTTCACATTTTAGGGCAAAACCCTAATTTTCTAAATAAAAAGTATTTATTATTTATTATATACAATATTTATTAATTACACAAAAACAAATAAAAGAGAAGTATATTTGTAAAAAAGTAATTTTTGAGGTCAAATATTAATAAAAGAAAAAATGTATTATTTTTATATTTTTATCCGAAATATTCTAATAAATATATATAAGTATTTATACTATGTATTAAATATATTAAATATGCACAAAAATAAAATATTAATTAATTACAAAAAAAAGTATATTTTTTAGAAAATGTTTTCAAAAAATGCAAATAAAAATAATAACTAAAAATATATATTCTCACATTATTTTTAAGGATTTAAATAAAAGTATTATATTTATTTATATATACAAGTGTAAACAAAACAAATAAATTCAAAATAAATGCAAAAATGTATGGAAAAATATTTTTAATATTTTTTATGTTTTGACAAAAAATAATAAGTCAGGAGAAAAAATAAAAAGTCAAAAATGATTAAAAAATCACACAATGGGCCAAGGGGGTGTAAGTGTAAAAAGATGGTGTAAACAGAAAAACAATCTCAGGCCCAGCCCAAGGAGGCTTGTCTTCAACCTCCAGCCAGTTTCAAACACAAAAACGCGTGTTTTCTTCCATCCCTGCTATCTCTTGATCCTTTGACTTTCAACAAAAACTTACAACATCAATGTTATAGAGCATCATGTCACGATTCTAAACATATAAAGAAGTCGTTCTAACTCTCAGAAATGAGAGAGAATTTCTCCTACCACAATTCCTGACCTAGCTTTTTTCAAATGTTCATGTCCAAAATTCGTGCAGCACACACAATATAAATGAGAAGTAAGGATATGGGTAGCTTCAGGGCCATGAGTAGGGCATATTTTCTTCACAAACCTAAGCCTAGATATGCTTGGATAGAGAGATAGAAGTTCAAACTTTTACCAGTTCAGCTTGAGTTGTGTACAACAATGAAGGCACTTTCAATGAAGTTTGAGGACTTGTACAGCTTGCTTGAGGTCCAAGGATGCTTCCTCTATGCTTTGTGTGCCTTGAATCCTTCTGAATCAAGCTATGGAAGTCAACCTGCAAGAGAGAAAAGTCAAAATGGCACACTTGGCTATGGGTGTTACAGTCTGTTTCCAAGGCTTGGGATAGTTTGTATGAATGGTAGGGAATGTATTTGAACTGGTTTGGATGAAAACGCACGATGGAATGATGCTGGCCAAGTCAATCTGCAACAGGGACTCTGTTGTGCAGAAAAAATGTGCTTTGATGTATGAGGAGGTATTGAGAGTTAACGGCTCGTGTTCTAGGTTGGTTAGGGAGTATGCAATGTGTGGACAAAGTTTGTTTGGCTCTTGCTTGCAGAAATGTGTGTTATGGTACAAAATGCAAGCTTTCTTCTTATCTAAGCAAACAAAATGCAAGTTGGATTATAGGCTCCTACAGGCCCCTCAAGCATGCTGCAAATTTGGTTCTTGATCAGTGGGATATGTCCATAATCTTGTGCCCAAAAGATCTGGCCTGTACCTCTTTGATTTGCTTTTTGACATAAAGTGCTTCTTTACAAGAATGGCTAAAATGCTTTTTCCAAATATGGCTTAATCTTGCAAGTAATGGTTAAACACACAAAATAAGGCTTGAACACAAAGGATATGCATTAAATTATTGAGTGAGAATGGGATTAGAGGCCTGTAATCTAGTTTGTGCAAGCTGAGTTCAAAATGCCAATGTTATGTACATGAATTTGGCCATGAACAAAGTGACTTTTGCCAATCTTGAAAAATTTGAATCTCCCTAACCATAAGGGTGTTTGATGAGTTCTTGGACAATTTGGAAAGCTTGGAATGTGTGCTACAATCTATCTTTGTAATGAAAGTTAAAATTCCAAGTGGAAGCATATGAAAAGTGGCCATGAAGTTGGGCAAAAATCCTGCCTAAAATAGGTCAAAAAATTTCTAAGTTAAGAATGTTTTGCACCCTTATTCCAAAAATCATAACTTGAGCTACAAACTTCTTTTGAGGAAACTTTGTGAATCAAAGTTGTAGATTTTTCAATGGACTATAACTTTCATGTTTTGAGTTTTGTTTGAATCCAAATACATCTTTATGAAAAAATGGGACAAAGTTAGGAAAAAATTAGGAAATTTCATAACTTAGAAAATTTCTAAGTTATGAAATTTCTTCATTTCAAACCCTAATTTGTAATTTTTGGTTTCTTGATGAACAAGTTTCATAATTTGACATGTCTTGATGAAAAATGAATCTTGGCACTTGATTTTGACCAAAAAGTCAAAGTTTGACTTTTCAATATACAGTCAAATTTGGATCAGTTGACTGGAAAATTCATCTGTCAATCTTGTGCATTTGGAATCTTTTGAACTTGTTGAACATGTCAACACATTGCCATTGATTCCTTGAGGCCATAAGGGAGCTTGGTTTGCCATTGGTTAGGTCAAACAGTCAAAAATTGGCTTTGTGCAGTCAAAACCCTAAAAATGACCATTTTGCCCTTTTGGTGATCTGATCAAATTTCTTGTGGAATTGTGATCCAAACTTGGCCAAATGGTTCATATGAGTTTAATATGTTGATGTGGGTCAAAAATCATGAGGTTTGACTGTCAATTGACCATAATTGACTTTTTCCCCAATATAGCTGATTTCTAGGTCAGCTGTCCAATTGATTGGGCAAAGATTGGAATCAAGGCTTGAAACTTGGTATGGATAAACTTGTGAGTCCAACATGAATCATGAAAGTAATTTTGGGCATTTTAGGTCAAAACATCTTTGTGCAAACTTAAACCCTAATTTGGGTCAACAGTGCAAGGAGGGGCCTTGAGCAGAGTAAACCCTAACTTGATCTTGAGCTCCAAGGGTCTTGTGATGAGAAAATATTGATGAAATGAGAGGGAAAATTTTGGGGTACAACACCTACTATCTAGGTTCCTTCTCAGAGCCCTACTATCCAGGCTTTCATATCTAAGTAACCCTACTATATAGGTTCCTTCTCACAGCCCTACTATCCAGGCTTTCATATCGAAGTAACCCTACTATCCAAGTTCCTTCTCACAGCCCTACTATCCAGGCTTTCATATCGAAGTAACCCTACTATCCAGGTTCCTTTTCACAGCCCTATTATCCAGGCTTTTATATCGAAGTAACCCTACTATCTAGGTTCCTTCTCACAGCCCTACTATCCAGGCTTTCATATCGAAGTAACCTTACTATCCAGGTTCCTTCTTAAAGCCCTACCATCCAGGATTTCATATCGAAGTAACCCTACTATCCAGGTTCCTTCTCACAGCCCTACTATCCAGGTTTTCATATCGAAGTAACCCTACTATCCAGGTTCCTTCTGACAGCCCTACTATCCAGGCTTTCATATCGAAGCAAACCTACTATCCAGGTTCCTTCTCATAACCTCATTATCCAGGTTCCTCCTCTCTTATCCCCAAACAACGGTCCACAACACTGTAAGACCGAGACCCGATTAAACACGATTGATTTCACATTTCCCCAGTAAGTCATGGTGCAGCTTGTACCATGACCAAATATGCAGTTCACCTCCGCTTCCTCAAGCAGGATTTATTTCCCCAGTAGAGTAACAGACAACAGAAGCTCCTAAAATTCTATTTCTCCCAAGACAAAGACCAACATTTCTCAACAGATTTCTCCTCAACGATAGGAACAGGAATTCTCATCAAAGGAATATCTCGGGAAATCAACATCCTCTAGATGGCATCTTTAAGCCCATCTCCGACGATTCTCCGTCATATCTTCCGGGTGGCATCTTTAAGCCCATCTCCAGTGACCTTCAGTCATCTCCTCCAAATGGCATCTGTAAGCCCATTCCCGATACTACCTACACAGTCCAGCACCATCTCAGATGAGTGCAAATTTCTGGGCACTCTAGTGTTCAATCATCTTCCACCTTCAGATTACGAAAGACAGACAACCAATCTACACCCTCAGGTTTAAGAAGATTGAATAGGGGCAGTTGTTGTACCCCAAAATTTGCCCTCTTTTCATACACGCATATTATTGGTTTTATGGTTATGGAATAAAGGTATACTTATCAAGCTTCTTCAGGTTACAAGTGACATTTATTTCTCCAATAGATGTTCTCAGAGTATTTTCCGTGTTGAAGATCGGTTCGCTGTTTTGCAATGATTCGGGGTTCAAAGATTCACAAGTCCAACCCGGCGCGTCATATTCAGGTGTTCTTTCAGAAAGATATCTTTGATAACGTATTCTCAAATTCAGGTTCGGCTCAAGAGCAAATTCTTTAAAGAAGGTCTCTGAATGTGTGAGTTTTCTCGAAGAAATATGGTGAAAAAGTGTGCTGAAAGTGCAGTTTTTACGCACTAAAAAATTCATAACTTGAAGATCGTGGCTTGTTTTGAACCCGTTTCGGTGTCCGAAATTCCGTCTTGACGTCATTTACATTTTCATCTCTCACGGATGGAAGCCAATTTCGATCAGAAGGTCTTCAAAAATGCGGATTTATCAAGTATTTTCATAAAGAAAATTTATGACAGAAGTTTATTTACGTCATGTTCAGAAAATCATAACTTGGTCAATTTTCATCGTATCGAGCTGGTTCCGGCGCCAAAATTTCATAAATTGAGTTGGCTAAGTTTTCACAGGAGGTATTGAGTTCGAACGGTATCCAAAAGGCCTTCGGTTTTTGCTCAGAGTGCGCGTGACACGCTGAAAATCCTTAATGCTGAATATTATTTCATCTGGGCCGAAACTTCGAAAATTCATAACTCGGTCAATTTTTATCGGATCAGGCCCATCTTTTTACACAAGGTCACTGACTCAGAGATCTACAAATTTGATTCCAAAGTAGAGACCGGGTTATGCTCTGATCAATACCATTTTTTTATTGAAGAACGTGCCAGAGTTGACACTGGAGCCCAAAATAAGTTTGTCTGAGGTGAAACTTCAAAATTTCATAACTAATTCACCGTTTATTCGATTGAGCCCTTTTTCGGACAGGAGTTAGTTCTCGATGTCAGCTACATTTTGTTTTCACATTTAAACTTCAAAAATTTCACTTAAGCCCCTCCGATTTAGCCTGGAACGTGACAGACTCAAGTGAACATTGGAGGCCCAATTGTACATTCAAAGCCCGTATCTTTGCTCTAATTTCCATTATATAATCTCATTATTTTCACACAAAGAGAGGAGAAAAAAAACTTTGCCACAACCCTGTCAGAATATTAAATTCTTTCAAGAACCCTCAAAGCTTGAAATCCTTATTACAAATTCCCATCTCACTACAAATAAACCATCCTTGTTACAAACCCCCATCTCACTACAAACAAGCCATCATTGTTACAAACCCATATTTCACTACTTCTCCAGTAAGGGTAAGACTGGTTTGATCTCCATGATCAAGAGGATATAGAAGCATTCATACATGCCATATCAGTTTTAACATTAAAAAATGTTTATATATTTATTTTCTTTGTATTTCATGATATAGTAATTTATTTAATGTGTTCATGAGATTCAACACTGCAGATTTAGACATGATCCTATGCAGGATTATTACAAAATGCTGAGGGCAAAACAGAACAACCAATGTATGACTCATGGAAAGACAGACATCCTGAGGAGGCTAAGGACGTGGGTTCAACAACCACCCCTATTGGTTTTGGTTTTTTTTCCCTTTCTATTTATCCTTTTACCTATTTTTATTCTTTCTGTTTAAAATCTTTTTCATAAAACTTAACATTTTTCAGAAACCTTTGATTTTTCATAATAAACTCGAATAATTAATTTTAGGTTTTTTTTTAATTTTAGGTTTTAAATTAATTTTTGGGTCAACACCCACCCCTGGCAATATGTATAATTTTGCTTATTTTTAACCCTTTGTGCATCACTTCTTTCTCTTTAATATCTCCCTTAAAAACCCTAAATCATATAAACTCTAATTTTATTTAAATCAAAAACCCTATTAATTGGCAAACTTAACCTTTTTTACAAACCCTAATTAATATAGGTTTTAATTTTTTATTTATTATTATTAACTCTTTTTTTATTAACTCTTTAATTTAATTAATTAACTTTTTTCTGCAAATTAGGAAAACAATTAGGTTTTAGATTTTCTTTGTAATTAACCCTTTAATTAGCCTTTTTTTAACAAATTAGGATTAGGTTTTTGTTTTAGTTAGTAACTGAATTTTTGGCTTTTTTTTCCAGTTATTAGTAAATTAAGTTAATTAACTTTTTTTTAAATTAAAATTAGTTAGAATTAGGTTTTTTAATTAACTTAAAATTATTTTCTACAAAAAAAACACACCAAAAACATTAACTTAGAATTTTAGGTTTTAATTTTTCCTTAATTTCTTTTTATTTATTCTTTTACATTTTAATTTCTAGAAAAATTATATAGGTCGCATTATCAATGTAATATCGTAGATTTATCTTTTCTCGCATTTTTTCCCTTCTAATTATGTAATTGCTTCTGGGATGTAATAGTTTTAGGATTTCTTTTCCGCACTCTTCACTATTATGTAACTGCCCCAAAACTCTGTAATAGCTTAGGTTTACATTTTCGCCTTTATCTCCTGCTACTATATTTTATGCAATGCTTAGACTAATAGGATTGTATGGAAAGACCGGTAAACTAATTGAACATAGCATAACCTAATTCAAAGATAATATATCTGAAAACAAACACTGTTGCACACTTGCATCCCTAGGGTACTCCCCACTTGGTTGCCTCGGAAAACAATGGTTGTAACAGCCCGAGCCTTCAGCGTTCCCGACACTATTACCTCACGATCTTCTCTACCCTCCTCACTAGTAGAGTTTTTGCCTTTCGTGGGAATCGAACCCTGTACCCCGGGGTTCAAGTACATGCTTAATACATTTTCACTACCAAATGAGCTACGTAGCTTAATTGGTAGTGGGAATGCATTGAGCATTTACTTGAACCCCAGGGTACAGGTTTTGATTCCCACGAAAGGCAAAAACTCTACTAGTGAGGGGGGTAGAGAAGATCGTGAGGTAATAGTGCCGGGAACGCCGAAGGCTCGGGCTGTTACAATGGTCACGTTCCTCGAACGTAGGGATATCTTAACAAAAGACCTTCAATCTAAAAGTCATCATAAAGATCATAGTCCCTTAACGTCCCTCGAGTTGCCTATGAGAAATGATCTTATCCATCGATGTTGCCTATGAATATATAATGGCAGCACCTTCGAAATGCTAAGGTATCCTTACATGTTGTCTTCAATGACCATTACGTCCCTTTCGATAGTCCCTCAAACATTCAACGACTAGGGTTACCTACTCACTAATAGTAGGATAACACGGTTTAAAGGATAGGAGGAAAAGAACGCCTTTTTCGAGTAGGTAGATAACTGTTAGGTACTTGCTCAAAACAAACAACCTTTTTCACACCAAACACTTTTTGAACAAAGTTTTCATAAACAACATCGTAACACTCTTAAGGACAAAAACAAGGGTTAAAACAAAGTAAAGCAAAACATTTTCAAAGAAAGCACACACACAAGAAATTTTAAAAAGATGAGCAAGTAACTAAGAGCCCGTAGATAACTACGAATAGAAAGGGTGCTAACACCTTCCCTTTCTATAATCTACCCCCCGTACTCAGAAACATCTAGAAAAAGGTTTTTCTATTCTTTTTCCCTTTCCTGATTGGATAAAATAAAAGTCGGTGGCGACTCTTGCTTACCGCGACATTTTGCATAGAAAAAACACAAACCAGTATTAACAGTCGGTTCTACCACCGTATCACAATATCATACTAACCATTTCAAGGATTCTTAGGGTTTATTTTTGTCTTGTTTTGTAGGACATGGCCCTTGCCCGCAGATTCACTATCAAAGTAAGTCTGGTAAAGGTACCTCCTAAGCTTAATGAATTGGTATCAAGGGTTCCTGAAAGCTCTCCCTTCACTGAAAGGCATGGTCGACTTCTCAGCTTGGTCACCTCAAACCCTGATGAAGAAATGTTAAAAGTGATCTTTCAGTTCTTTGACCCTCTACATCATTGCTTCACTTTTTCGGATTACCAGTTAGTGCCTACTATGGAGGAGTTTTCTCAGTTAGTGGGGGTTCCTATCCTTAACAAGGTACCTTTCAATGGTATGGAAAGAGACCCTAAACCTGAATATATTGCTAAAGCTCTATCCTTACAGCGGTCTGATGTAGTAGCAAATTAGGAAACCAGGAGAGGTGTCAAGGGTTTTTTAGCTAAGTTCTTGTTTGAGAAAGCTCATCATTTTTGGGATACCCTGGACTTACAAGCTTTTGAAGAAGTATTAGCCATTCTCATCTATGGGTTGGTACTGTTCCCTAATCTGGACCAGCTCATAGACGTGAATGCGGTTAAGTTTTCTTGTCACGCAATCTGGTACCTACTTTGCTTGGAGATATCCTACATTCTCTGCACACTCGCACTATAAAGATAAGAGGGACCCTTCTGTGTTGCACTCCTCTTTTAGCTAGGTGGTTTATTTTGCACCAACCCAGATCCGTCTTGAAGAATGAACAAGGTTCGAGATGGTCTCATAGGTTAATGACTCTTACACATTCAGGTATTCATTGGTGTCCTCGATCCTCGGAGAATGTTACCATCATTGATCGATGCAGATAATTCCCTAATGTCCCTCTCTTAGGCATTAGAGGAGGAATCACTTAAAATACTTACTTGGCACAGTGAGAGTTCTGATATGCGAGAAGGGATGGTCCTCATGATACACTTATCCAAGGAATCATCTTCGACTACGAGAAAGATGCTCAGGGTTACCGTAAAAGGTTCATACGAGCTTGGGGCATGGTACAAAAAGTTGATAGCAAGACACCGGGGCACAATAAATCCATCTCCCTTGAGCCTTATCTCAAATGGGTACGAGCCCGTGCCCAAAGTCTTAGGATGCCTTACCCCGCCATCCTACCTATGATTATGGAACCGGTTGCTGAAGGAGACACTTCTTATCTTGTTCTTCATCCTGACATGCCAACTGATCATGAGGAGTTACAAAAATCTTGGATCCAAGTCAAAGAGGAACGAGATACCTTCGAAACCCAATTCTACGACAGCGAGAAGAAGGTCCTGGAACTCACTAGGTTACTTCATGAAGAGAGGAATATAAATGCCTACATTGCACCAAAGAGGATGTGCTCATGGGAAACCTAATTTTCTTTTTGATTTAAGTTTTGTTTTGTTTGATTATAAGCCTAAAGGGCACCCTTTGTAACAATTTAAACTTATTAATACAATTAACGTGTGTTTCTTTTGGTTAAACAAATTTGAGCCTTTAAGAATCTTTGAAATCATTGCATACGCATATCATCCTTGACATTGCATAAATAGGTTTCATAACAGGTTTCTCATCTTCTTTGCTGTTTATTTCAGCAATAATGTCTTTTGAACAAAGTATCAAGGACCTCCAGGCACAAAATGCCCACTTTTAGCAAATGTTCGTAGCCTTGGCTAAAGGGTAGGAAGATCTGAAGGCCCTTATTCTAAAAGAGAAAAAGAAGAAGAAGACCGTTGGTGTCCTAAATCTGGGCAGAAGATTTAGGAGACCGTTGAAGTAAACGGTTGATCTGACATCTTCATCCAAAGAAGGGGAGAACCAAGAGGGTGAAACAAGGGAGGAAGACCCTAGTCCAAGAGTTTTTAAGGATGAGTCTGACTACAACGATGAATAATATCCTCCCACCGAGGATAGATACAAACAATTAGAGGATCGTTTGAGCGTAATGAAAATCCAAAGAGTACCTGGCTTGGAATTTGAATAATTAGGGCTGGTTTATGGCGTGATCATCCCACCAAAGTTCAAGGTCCCTACATTCTCTAAGTACGACAGTGTCTCCTGCCCTAAGTTGCATTTAAGATCCTATGTCAGGAAGATTCAGCCTCACACTGCTGACCGGAAGTTATGGGTCCATTTTCCAAGAAAGTTTGACTGGCACTCAACTGGATTGGTTCTATTAGTTGGAAGGAACCAACATCCATACCTGGGAAGACTTGGCTACTGCTTTCTACAAGCAGTACCAATATAATGCTGACCTGGCACCAACTCAAGTACAACTGCAGAATATGTCCATGGGCTCAAAAGAAGGGTTCTAGTAATATGCACAAAAGTGGATGGATCTAGCTGGAAGAGTACAACCTCTTTTGACTGATCATGAAATGGTAGACATGTTCATGGGCACTCTGACAGGACCATTCTTTAATTTACTAATTGGGAGTTCCTCATCCGGGTTCACATAGATGGTTCTGACAGGAGAGAGGATCGAGAATGGCATCAGGAGCAGGAAGATCCCGATGGCTGCATCTTCTAGTGCTGAGAAGAAGCCATTTGATGGTAAGAGGGAAGCCAATGTCGTGCATGGATAGAAGGGGCGTAATAAGGCAGACTATCACCAATCTGTGGGGGCAGTGCTAGTCTCTAATTATGCACGCGCACAACGACCACCGCAACAGAACAATCAGCCAAGGGTAGAAAGACCTCAAAGGCAGTTCACCCAAATCAACATGCTGTTGTCACAAGCATTGCAACACATGTTGAAGATGAATCTGATTACGGTGATAGACCCTCATCCAAACGCTAAGACTTCCTCTCCTAACTATAATCCGGATGCAAGGTGTGTTTATCATTCTGGTAGCCCGGGGCATGATACTAACGATTGTTGGGCACTGAAATACAAGATTCAGAATATGATTGACACCAAGGAGATTGATTTCGACCCTCCCGAGACTCCCAACGTGATCACTGCTCCCATGCCAAATCATGGCTAGGATTGAAATCATTTTTGTTCATTTGAATTCTCAAGTTGTATTTTATTTGTTTATTCGAACAATTATCGTCATGTCCAAACTTTGTTATTTAATTAATGCATTACACATGTTTTGTCTTGAATTAATCTGTTTTCATTATGCTTAAACTGCTTTATACTTCCTTTTTATGATATTCAACTCTCGATTAAAAGCTCTAAGCCTTTAGAGGGAGGATGACAAAAACGATACCACAATCTCTACAATATGCTTTTGAACAGACCTTGCTGACGATGTACATGTGTTGTTTCAAATCCTAAACAGTGAAGTTATAAGGAAGATAATCCCTAGTCAACCCCTTTGATCCAAAGAAGTAGGAGTTTTTCTTTTCACACAAATTAAAACCCTTAATCATAACCTGGGGCAGGGTAGTTTTCTCATTTAATTCAGAGGAGCATTCAGTCGCAATCTTCTGCTTTGCACAGAACGAATGGCCTCGAAGATGTACTTCCGAATCAGAATATAGTAATGGTTCTGCATAATCATCAAAGCAGACAGTCATTATTTTGCAACAGAAAAGCCCGTTAAGTCAAAACCCATGAAAAGGACTTAAGAAAAAAAAACCGGGGCACCCCGTTGACTGTGATCACAAAAAGAAACAGTTCGGGAAAAAGAAGGGATAACAAAATCAAAAAAGAAAGAGGTCCTACAAATCCTAAATAGAAAAAAGATTACATAAATGACGGCCTATTCAAAATAAACTTTCAGTATCCGAACCATCACCGAAACATCAAGGAAAGTACTCCAGGACTCAACTGGGATTCTAAACGCGCAATTAACTGAGCATAGGAATAAAGGACATCACGAAGAACGGGTGGGTACAAATGAATTTTAAGCCTTTATCCTTTGTTTCTTAAACCGTGAACCAAGCCACGTTATAACCCTTAAAAGTACTAGCTGAAGCATGGGTTAGTTTGAGAGCATATTGTTACAAAGGTATCCTGACTCCTGTAGGACTTGTAACGAATCCCGAGTTGATATCACATTCTTTCAAATTTTGTTTTACTACACAAAACACATTTTCAATTTTTTTTTCAAGACAGACATGAGTTTTGCATTCTTTAAATGACGTTGTTTGCATATGACTAATTATTTGACAGCAGAGCAATCCGCACAATGGATATTCAATGAACAGACATCCTCTCAATGGACAGAATCACCTCAGCGGGAAAGACATTTTCCATAACAGGTCTTCCATAAGCAAGGGGCATGACATGATGTCTAACCCACCTGGGGTAGTCTCTCTAAATGTGCCAAATAACCAGGGATAGATCTCCATCTGAATCATTTAGGGCATTATGCACGCATTCCAGCAATGAATCATGTGCCATCAAGAAAACATTTTTGACAGTACTACAATACAACACTATGGACAGTGATAACTCCCCACATAGTAGAGGCAACTAAACTTTGACATTGGCTTCCCAAGAAGGAGCTACTTTCCCCAGTAAAGCTCCTTCAGAGAGTCGACGTCTATACTCCCCAGCCAAATTTTATAAGTCGCAAGCGGTTCATAAATTTGTCTCCCAAGCAGAGTTTATTTCCATGAATGCGAAAGCTCAACCGCCAACAAAGTTTATTCCTCCAGCTACGGAAGTTCACCCCCCTGCGGGATTTATTTCTCCGAATCAGCAAAATCTTCCAACAAAGCATCTCCTCTCCCAACAGAGTTATTCCCCTGCAGAGTTATTCTCAAGCAAAGTCTCTCCCCGGTAGAATATTCACCATCCCCAGCGGAAGTAGAAGAACCACTTTTTCTACAACGGTCAGGAATTTAGTTTCCAATACTCTCCACCAACAATCAGGGATTTATTTTCCCAGACTCGGATATGTCACAATAGCATTTCATGTTCATACATCATGACATGCGCACACATATTGCATACAGCATAATCCCATTTATTTTGAGAACATCATCATACAATGCATTTCATGCATCACATATAATTAATCATGTACCTTTTCAGGAAAGATGGTTATCATCAACAATTTCCAGCAGGTCCAAGATTAGCTGCTGAAACTAAACAGAGTAATTATCTGCGCGACCAAACACAACTTTACACGAGTTTGTCATGAAGCAATCTTACACGGGTTTCTCCTAAATGCAGCTTCACACGGGCTTATCTTGAAAAAATATCATACAGGCTCCTTCTCATACATTTCCAAATAAAGTTTCACACGAACTCATCACGAAGTAACCTACAATCCAGATTCCTTCCCATAGCCCTACACAGACTTATCCCAAAGTAACCTTACCCAGGTTCCTTCTGAAGTTTTACACGGACTTATCCTGAAGTAACCTTACCCAGGTTCCTTCTGAAGTTTTACACGGACTTATCCCGAAGTAACCTTACTCAGGTTCCTTCTGAAGTTTTACACGGACTTATCCTGAAATAACCTTACCCAGGTTCCTTCTGAAGTTTTACTCCGACTTATCTTGAAGTAACCCTACCCAGGTTCCTTCTTACAATTTTCCAATGTAGTTTTACCCAGACTCATCCTGAAGCAATCCCACCCAAGTTCCTTCCGAAGTTTTACACGGACTTATACCGAAGCCACCTTACCCAGGTTCCCTCTCGGTTCAGATGCAGTTTCACCCAAACTCATCATGAAGCAACCTTACCCAGGTTCCTTCTCAGTTCAGATGCAGTTTTACCCAAACTCCTAACGAAGTAACCTTACCCAAGTTCCTTCTCGGTTCAGATGTAGTTTTACCCAAACTCATCACGAAGCAACCTTACCCAGGTTCCCTCTCATAGCCCTACTATCCAAGCTTTCATTTCGAAGTAACCCTACTATCCATGTTCCTTCTCTTTTATCTCCAAACAATAGTTTACAACACTGCTAAAACCTGGACCCGACCAGATACGGTCAATTTCATATTCCCCAGTAGAGTAATGGACAACCGAAGCTCGTAGACTCTATTTCCCAAGACATAAATCAACATTTCTTGGCAAATCCCTCCTCAATGGCAGGTACATGAATTCTCTCAAAGGAATCTCTTATGCAAATATCTTTTTTGGATGGAATCTTTAAGCCCATCTTCGACGACTTTCAGTTATCTTCTCCAAATGGCATCTTTAAGCCCATCTCTGACGATTCTCCATCACCTTACAAATGGAATATGTAAGCCCATTCCCGATATTATCGATCAATATTCACTTGATGCGAGTGCAAATTTCTGGGCACTCTAGTGTTCAATCATCTTCCACCCTCAGATCACGAAAGGCAGACAAGCCAATCTACATCCTCAGGTATAAGAAGATTGAACAGGGGAAGCTGTTGCACCCCAAAATTTTCCCTCCCATTTTGACTCAAAACATACTCCTAGAGGTCCTCAACTTGCCCAAGGATGCCTAAGGATTGACTAGACAAATCCTCCTCCTAAGACTATGAGCCTCAAACTAGGGTTTCACTCCTCATTAAGATGTTTGAGTTCCAAGGGTCCTAAATTATTTCCATTAACCTAATATGTCTTCAAGATCATCCATGCCATGTTTCATGCCTTGCACTACAAGTTTTCTCAATCAACTGCTCAGATGCCTGGAAATCAACTATGCTAGGTCAAAAGTCAAATGTGGCCCACATATAGTCAAACTTCAAGATTTTTGGTCAACATCAACATTTTGAAGTAATATCCATAATTTGATCAAGGTTTGATCATTATTCCTCAAGGAATGCCCCAAATTCATCAAAACTCAAAAGTTGCTAAATTAGGG
Organism: Vicia faba; assembly: GCA_948472305.1. NCBI lineage: Eukaryota > Viridiplantae > Streptophyta > Magnoliopsida > Fabales > Fabaceae > Vicia > Vicia faba. The sequence continues at coordinate 268,675,934 of OX451738.1, read as the reverse complement.
TTTATATAGGAAAAGTCAACCAAATTTTGACCAGACATAACTTTCTCATACTTTATCAGAAATTTCTCATCCAAGGCTCATTTTTAAGAGAATACAATTCCCTACAATTCATATTCATCCCTCAAGTTCAAGAAATGCACTCATGAAAACATATAAATTCAGACAATATAGGTCATTTCAAAAAGTCAACAAAAACACTTTTTGGGTCAAGGCTCCTTACATGAACATGGAAGATCCAATTGAGATGAAACCAAATAGGTTGCTTAGGTGACTTCCTAATCTTTCTAAAAACTTAAAGAACACCCTCTTAGGGTTAAAATTAAGGGAGATATGTATTTTCAAAGTTGACTAATGTTTGGAAATGTGCATGAAGTCAACATTGATCAAAATGACTTTTTTTTTCAAATGGGCCCATGTTTTCTTGTTTGAAACTTGTTCCTAAGATGGCCCACGACCCCTGAGCTTATCCACCTATTACTTTATTATTTTTATTATTTATTTTGATTTTTTATCCATTTAAATCAAAATAAATCAATTTAAATAGTAGAATAATGAAATAAAATCCAAGATTTGATTTTATGAGCATATTATGAGTCAATGAACATCTAGCAAACCATCTAAATTGTGCAAGAGCTAATTGATTGGAAAAGATCATGATTTGGCTTGTTTTAGAAACAAATAATGCAAGGAAAGAAATCAAATCAAATCTCAACAATGTGTGAAGATACAGTCCAAATTTGTTAACCTAAATCAGTCTATTATATGTCCACAACATTCCCGGAGCAAAAAAGGAGGGATTGGGCCGTGAAAACAGAAGAAAAAAGTTGCAAATTTTGGAAGAAAAGTGCAGATCAGATTCTCTTCCATAGACCAGTTCAAGCAATTTCAAAGCCAACAATCCGTTCCTGGACGTGTTGTGAAGCTATTCCAATCATTCTCAAGGCCTGAAACATCAAGAATCGTGCCCTTACAGTACCACATTTTGCATATTTTTCTCAAACTCGAATTTATTGATTTACCCATTATAAACATGTTTTGATCACATATCCATGCTTGTTATCATATTTGCATTGTTTCTGGATTGTCTAATCTGAGTTCAAGTGCAGGAATGGCACGATGCCATTGCTAGGGTTTTAAGGTCCCAAATTGGGGACTCTCTGTAGAGGAGAAATTAGACCAAATTATGGGTACCAATGACCTCAGGGCATGATTTTCAATTGATCTATGCCTTTGGTTTTTATTTATCTTGCTTGTATTATATTTTTGAATCTTGCAGGGATGTAGCTACGGGCAAAAACTGTCACCATAACCTTTAGTGACAGTTTTGTCCGTAGGTAAAAGCTGATATAAAAAACAACAGTTATGGGGAAGAAGACAAGAGGTGGCAGCACACCATTGGCCCATTTGAAATTGGCGCATGTTTCTGGGCAAAGCACTTTGTTTCAATTATATTTTATTTGCTTTATTATATTTACAAATAGTCCAGTTAGCACAGATGGTGGAAGGGTGCCCCTATGAAGCAAACGTCCTCGGTTGGATCCCAGGCGTGTGCTTTTATTATTTTCTTAACAATTTCCTATAGATTCATTGCGTCACTATTCCGTGTGCCCATCATGCGCTCCAAACATTAGCCATTAGATCCATCCAGCCACCAAATCCAGCGTATATCAAAAGCTACACATGGTGAACCCTCAGACAAAAGCCACACTAGATCACACGCAAGGAACATGGGCCAACCAATCTGGGCCTTGGCAATTCCATTCCACACCCCCAATTCACTTCATACAGGCCCAATTTTCTTTTTAGTTCTTTCGTATTTTTTATTATTTCATTTTATTTATTTTGTTTATTTAAAAAAAAAAGTCTTTCTTTTATAATTAAAATCATAAAATCACCAAACATTAGAATTAGGTATTTTTTTAATAATTAATTTCATTAATTAATTAGATTAATTTAATTAGGGTAATTTAATTTATTTTTTCCATAATTAAAATCAATTAGAAAGTTAGGTTTAATTTGCAAATATTTAATTTTCTCAATAAAAAAAAATCAAAAAAATCATCTTTATTTAAATAGATTCTTTATGATATTTACTTTATTCTCGCGCACAATATTTTATTTTTAATTCCAATTATTGTATTTGCTTCGGGTTTGTAATAGATTTTAATTAGGGTTTACCGCATATTATTTACTGTTTAATCCCCAGTTTTTGGTTATGTAACCCCCTCCCCAAAGCTTTGTAATAGCGTAGATTTACTTTTCCGCTTTTAATTTCTGCAACTATTAATTGCTAGATGATTGATAATAGGATTGTATGCAAAAGACAAATGAAATTAAAACAGTAGAAAACCCTAATTATGCAAAGATAATCAACTGAAATCAAACACATGCACATGTTCACTCCTAGGGTTTATCCCACTTTGGTTGCCTTCGGTAAATGGTCATGAAGTATAGGGAGTTATAGTGGTTGCCCTCTAGTCTTAAAAGATAAAAAATGACCCATTCGAATGTTGCCTCGGAAAGATCTTTAAGACCCTAGGGTAACTACTAAGGTTTCCTAATCATTGCTTATGTGACCGTAAAAACGTCCCTTTTGATTGTCCCTCAAACTCCAACGATGGAGCTACCTACTCCTTAATAGTAGGATAATGCTGTCTAAAGGAAATAGGAAAATGAACAGTCTTTTTCGAGTAGGTAGAAACTCCTGAGTACTTGCTCAAGTAAACTTTTTACACCATACACTTTCAAACAAGCTTTTCAAATTAAAGTTTTCAAAAACATTTTATCACACCCTTGAGGACTGATACAAGGGTTACCATAAAATGAAACATCACGCTGAGGCAAATTTCAAAATTTTTTCAAAGCACACAAACACACAAAAGAAATTTAAAAATGAGCAAGTACCTAAGAGCCCGTGGAAAACCACAGATATAAAGGGTGCTAACACCTTCCCTTTCTATAATCTACCCCCCGTACTCAGAAATCTCAAAAAAAAAAGGTTTTTTCTGTTCTTTTTCCTTTTCCTTTGTTGGATGAAATAAAAGTCGGTGGCGACTCTTGCTTATCGCGACATTTGCAAACAAAAAATGCAAACCAGTATTAACATTCGATTCTGCCACCATACCACACCACCCTTTCTGTATCCATGATTGACTAGAAATTTAGTCAATCTTTCATAGTAAGCTCTAGGAGTTTGTTTCAGTCCGCACATGGCCTTCTTCCATCTGAACACATGATCTAGAAAAGAAGGATCACCAAATCCTTTCGATTGCTCAATATAAACTTCTTTCTTCAAGTACCCATTTAGAAAGACACTATTGACATCCATTTGATATATCTTGAACCTGAGGTCACAAGCTACAGCAAGAATCAATCTAATAGACTCCAAGTGAACCACAGGAGAAAATATTTCATCAAAGTCCATTCCCTTAATTTGAGTGTACCCCTGAGCAACTAATCTGGCTTTATTTCTGATGACGCCACCTTATTCATCAGTCTTGTTCTTGTACACCCATTTTGTACCAATGATATTCACCCCTTCACGTCTTGGTACCAAATCCTAGACTTATTTTCTTTTGAACCGACCAAGCTCATCTTGCATAGCATTGATCCAAAATTCATTAGTCAAAGCTTCTCTCACATTTTTTGGCTCAATCTTTGACACAAAACAAGAATTTGATACAACTTCCCTTTATCTGGTAACTAACCATTGTCTAGGATTTCCTATTAACAGTTCCTTAGGATGATCCTTTTGAATTCTGAGAGAGGGTATTTTTTCAGTTACATGAGGTTCTTCAACTTCAGTATCAACACTTGGACTTGCAACACCTATGGAAGATGTTGTGACATTTTCTTCAGCAATTTCACCTCCTGTAGAAATAGTTGTCTCAAATTCTTCTGGGACATCATCTTCTTTAGTTGAGTTGTCAACAATAACATTTGAAGAATCCATCATTACCTTGGTTCTGAATTTGAATACTCTATATGCTTTACTGTTAGTAGAGTATCCCAGGAAAATTCCTTCATCGCTCTTGGCATCCAACTTCCTTCTTGGCTCACAGTCAACCAACATATAACATTTACTTTCAAAGATTTAGAAGTACTTGACAACAGGCTTTGTTCCTCTCCATAATTCATTCAGAGTAACTGAATTTCCAGTTTTGATTGTTACTCTGTTGTGAATATAGCAAGCAATGTTCATGGCTTCAACCCAAAAGTGAAAGGGTAATTTCTTCGCATGAAGCATAACTCTTGCACATTCTTCAATAGTCATGTTATTTTACTCAACCACACCATCTTGTTGAGGAGTTATGGGTGAGGAAAACTCATGATTAATCCCCTCACAAGCACAAAACTCTTCAAATTTATTATTCTCAAATTCCTTCCCGTGGTCACTTCTGATCCTGACAACACCACATCCTTTTTCTCTTTGAATTTTGTGACATAGTTCCTTGAATACTTCAAACACCTTTGATTTCTCTTTGATGAACTTCACCCAAGTTAATCTCTAGTAGTCATCAACCACAACATAGGCATACCTTTTGTCTCCAAGACTTTCCACCTGCATATGCCCCATCAAGTTCATATGAAGGAGTTCTAGAACTCTTGCAGTAGCAAGATGTTGAATCTTCTTATGGGACATCCTTGTCTTTTTCCCAATTTGACATTCTCCACAAATTTTCCCTCCATTAATCTTTAGTTTGGGAATATCCTTGATAGCTTCCTTTGACAGGATCTTCTTTATTCCCTTCAGATATAGGTGTCCGAGCTTTTGATTCCATATGCTTACTTCATCATCTTTTGACAATAATCTTGTTGATGGACATTCTGGAGAATTTCATAGGTAGTAGTTGTCCTTTGACTTGGTTCCCGACATGACCACTTCATTCTTATCATTTGTAATCAGTCATTCAGATTGAGTAAAGTTAACTTTGAGACCTTGATCACAGAGTTGACTGATACTTATCAGATTTGCTGCTAGCCCTTTTACAAACAAAACATTATCTAGACTAGGTTGTCCAACATAATCCACATTTCCCACACTTTTGATTTCACTCTTTGACCCATCTCCAAAGGTGACATAGTTAGTGGAACGTGGTTTGATTTCCACTAAAAATCTCTTAACTCCAGTCATGTGTCTGGAGCAACCACTATCAAAATACCAGTTGTGATACGGTGGGAGAACTGACTTGAGGTTTTGCGTTTGTGTTCGCAAATGTTTCAGTTTAGCAAGAGTCGCCACCGACTTTTTATTTTATCCTAAGGAAAGGTCAAAAAGCACAGGAAATACCTTTGAGATGTTTTCTTGGGTTCGGGGAGTAGATTATAGAAAGGGAAGGTATTATCACCCTTTCTATCCATGGTTATCCATGGGCTCTTAGTTACTTGTTTAGATCACTTGCTTTGCTTTTCAATTGTTTGAAATGGTGCTTTGTGTATGGTTTTGAAAGATGTTTTGAAAAGAGGCCATTGTTGTGGCAACCTTTGTAATGATTCTTGTATGAATGTATACAAAGGTGTTTTTGTCTTTTGAAAAGTTTTCAATGTTTGAAAGTAGGGTTTTGAAATTGTGTTTGTGAAGTGTGTTTGAAAATAGCAAGGATGTTTTTGCAAGCTTTTGATCAAGTAACTAAGAGCTATTTACCCTATTTTACTCAAAGATCTTTCTTATGTTTTTAACCCTTTTAACAGTGTTGTTTCACCATTGTATTTGGTGAACAACCTTGTGTTAGGATGTTAAACGGGACAGGCACGGGTCATCGTATAGACCATGATAACAATTGTGTCAAGTATTTTTGGCAATTTTCCTGAGGGACTTTGATCATTTTGTTTAGGCAACTCAGATATCGTCATCAAGGGACTATGATCTTTTGTTTGTTTTTGTTTTGCCAAAGTACTTAACATGCATACCATGGCCCATTTTTGAAGGCAACAAGTGGATTGTAACCCTAGGGGTGCAAGTGTGCATTGTGTTTGTTTTTCATGCATTTTTGTCTTTGATTAGGTCAAGCTAATTGTTGATTTGATTTTGGCATACAAACCCTAATTCTCTAATCATGGCATAATTGAAAGCATTTAAGTGCGTAAAAATAAATCTAAGCTATTACAACTTTGATATAGGGAGGGGGTACAATTTTGAATAGGGGATTATTTTGCAAGAAATTAAAACCCTAAATTATTACAACCAAATTGAATTTACAATGCATAATATTTAAATGTACAATATTTAAATAAACACAATAAATATATATAGAATAAAAATGTATTATACAAAAAGAAGTTTTTATGTATGTAAAAATATTTTCAATGTAAAGAAATATGAAGAAATAAATAAACAAAAAAAGTTAATTTTATTTATTTTAGGGTAAACCCTAATTCTTTTAAGAAAATAATATTATATATTATTTATATACAAAAATAAAAACATATTGAAAAAAAATGTTTTTTAGTATAAAACAATAATACAAATAAAAATGTAATATTTTTGTATTTTTTTCTAATTATTTAGTAAAATAAAATATATATATATATATATATATATATATATATATATATATATATATATATATATATATATATATATATATATATATATATATATATATATATATATATATATATATATATATATATATATATATATATATATATATATTCAAGAAAATATTTTCAGTATGAATAAAAAAAAAGTATTATTTATATTATTTTTAAATTTAAACAAATAATATAAAGGTATTAAGAATGTTTTAATGTTAGAAATAATTAAAATAAATACCAAATAAATGTAAAAAAATATGAAAATATTTTTCAAGTATTTTTTATGTTTGAAAATAAAATAATAAAGTCAGAAATGAAATTAAAATGAAAAAATAATAAAAATACAAGAAGTTGGGCCAGGGGGTGTGAAACTGAAAAAGAAGGTGTTAGAAGCAAAAACAACCCAGCCCAACCCAAGTCTTCATCTTCTTCCTCCAGCACTGTGAAAAACGCGCGTTCTAAGTTCAAACAGCTAACTCCTGCATTTGTGATCTTTTGCCAAAACTCAAAACATGAAACTTGTAGAGCATCAAACCACGATTCTAACCATATAAAAAACTAAATCTAACTCTCAAAGACCAGAGAGAATTTCTCTGGCCCTAATTTCTAACCTAGTTTTTTCAGAAAGTTCATGGATGAAATTCTCTTAGCACGTTTAATATAAATGAAAACTGAGCATATGTATGGTTTCAGGGAAATGAATACTACATCTTTCATTCACAAACCTAAGGCTAAATGTTCCTAAATAGAGAGATAGAAGTTCATGAAAAACCTATTTTAGTTGGATTCGAGTTGGACAATGTAGCAACTTTCAGTGGGGCCTGAGGTTCTTTTGAGCTTGCTTGATGTTCCCTGAACCTTTCCCAATGCTTAGTTTGTTTTGAAATGGCCTGAATCAACCTCTAGAAGTCAACCTGCATAAGCTTGAAACAAAAACGGTGAACACTGTAAATGGAGTTACAGTTGGCAATGGAGGTTTGGTATAGCTTGAGTGAGTTGAATGGAAGGTGTTTGAAGTGGAAAGGAGCAAAACGCACAAGCAAAATGAGCTATGGCACTCAAATTGCAGCAACTGCCCTGTTTTGCAAGTTTTTGGTGCTTTGGTGTTCAAGGGTGTTTGAGGGATGATTGACTCGTGTTTCTGACCTTAGGCAATGTGTAAAACTTGTTTGAAACCTTGGCTTAAGTTGAATATATCAGATATGTGAGTTATGGACTTTTTGTATAATAACTTGATTATGAAGCAAAAATGTGAGAGTTGACAATGCAAGGCTGTAATGGCTTGTAACCTAGATGCACAAAGTGGTTGAGCTTTGCCTGACATTAGGAAGCCTTGTTTGCAGCAAAAGGCTTGGTGTATGGCTCAAGAAATGAAACTTGGCATAAAGCATGCTTTATGTAAATGGAAGTGTTATCTTTATACCCAAAATGGAATTGTTCATTATATAATGCTCCCTTGATCAGAACAATGCCTCTAACCAATGTATTTGCATTCAATTTTTGAGTGTAAATTGGTTTAGAGGCCTGTAATTAAGTACAAAGCTAGTTTGGTCAGATTCTGCAAGTTGTATGAACATGTATTGGCCATGGTTACAAAGTGAGTTTTTGCCAACTTCAAGCATTCGATTCTCCCTAACCACAAATGTGTTTGAGGAGTTCTTGGACAATTTGGAAAGCTTGCAACATGTAATATAATCCATATTTGAAATTCAACTTGAGACTCCAAGTGGAACTATGTGAAAAATGGCCAAGAAGATGGGTCAAAATTCTGCCTAAACTAGGGCAAAATTTCTCTAAGTTAAATGTTTTAGGGACCCTTGTTCCAAAAATCATAACTTGAGATCCAAGCTTATTTTTAGAAAACTTTGTGAATCAAAGTTGTAGACTTTGTGATGGAATACAACTTTCATGTTTTAAGTTTTGTTTGAATCTATTTTCATCTTGGTGAAAATGTGGGACAAAGTTAGGAAAAATTAAGAAAATTTCATAACTTAGAAAAATTCTAAGTTATGAAAATTTTCAATTTCAAACCCTAATTTGCAATTTTGGGTTTCTTGATGAACAAGTTTCATAATTTGATACATCTTGCTTAAAAATGACCCATGGCACTTGATTTTGACCAAAAAGTCAAAGTTTGACTTTTCAGTGTACAGTCAAATTTTGATTAGTTGACTGAAAAATTCATCTGTCAATCCTATGCATTTGAGATCTTTTGAACTTGTTGAATAGGTCAAGATAATTTTATTGAGTCCTTGAGTCCATGGTTGAACTTGATTTGCCATTGGCTAGGTTAAATAGTCAAAAATTGCCTTTGCATAGTCAAAACCCTAAAAATGACCATTTTGCCCTTTTGGTGATCTGATCAAATTTCTTGTGGAATTATGGTCCAAACTTGATCAAATGGTTCATATGAGTTCATAATGTTGATGTGGGTCAAAATTCATGAGGTTTGACTATAAATTGGCCACAATTGACTTTTCCCCCAATACAGTTGATTTCTAGGTCAACTGTCCAATTGACTGGGCAAAAATTTGAATAAAGGCTTGAAACTTGGTATGGGCAAACTTATGAGTCCAACATAAAGTATGAAAGTAAATTTGGGCATTGAAGGCCTAAAAATCCATGTGCAAACTCAAACCCTAATTTAGGTCAACAGTGCAAGGAGGTGTCTTGAGCAGAGCAAACCCTAGCTTGATCTTGAGTTCCAAGAGTCTTGTGATGAGAAATGTTGATAAAATGAGAGGGTAAATTTTGGGGTACAACACCAGTCTTCTCTAGTTGAAGCTTTGAGAGAAGTGTAAGCTATGAGTCCATATGAGTCATGGTGAAAAGCTTCTCTTAAAATTGCCTTAGAGTTATCATTTTTCCTCCTGTATGGGAATCTATGGATGGGATAGACATACATTTGGTAGCAAGAAGATTTCGTATTACTAAGAAATCCACAGTGGCGACATCTCCATGGCTGATACATGAGACTATGATATCTTCCCTGATGACTTGTCTGATGTTGAGACATATGCCTTGACATATTCAGTTCTTGTATCAACTTTTGAGGAACATCCTCCACTACTTTCTTGTGGTTCCTCTTAGCTTGATCATTGTACCCTGGCCTCTTCATATTTTCAGTCTGAAGGATCTCATTCAACATAGCAGTGCCATTTTTTAGCATGCTCACATATTTGGTTATATTGTCAAACTTTGATTTTTGCAATATTACCTCCTCTCTAAAATTTGTAATGATAGATAAGTGCTCTTCTTTTTTTGCCTCAAGTTTAGCAATAAGTCTCTTTTGCTCCATAATTCTTTGACTCAGTCTCTCATTTTTTAGCCACATATATGTGAATCTAGTACCCAGTTCACTCACCGTGAATTCCACAACATATGACTCTTTATCAGAAGTACATGATTCTTGATCATATCCACAAATTCTAGTCAAGGCAGTCACCTGCTTGGATGAATCTTCCTCATGATCATTTTCAGATTCTCCATCATACCATGCTACATACAAACTTTTTATTTTCTTTTTGAGATAGGTAACACATTCAGTTCTTATGTGTCCATATTCCTCACATTCATGACACTGAACACCTTTCTCTTGGTTTGGCTTTTCTTCAAATCTTAGCTTTCTTCCCAGTTTTTGTTGATGTCGTATGACATGTTCTTAGCACCCAACCTGGACTTCCTTAACACTCTGCTAAACTGTTTTCCCAGCAACACGAGATCTTTAACTATTCCTTCTAAGTTCATGTTTCCTTTATCCTCTGAGTCTTCAACATTAGAAGCAAAAGCTATGCTCTTCTTCTTTTCAGATTTTTCATTGATAGCAGACTCAAAAGTTTGAAGAGAACTTACAAGCTCATCAACTGTCATAGTGCTTAAATCTTGGGATTCTTCAATAGAAATCACCTTCATCTCAAATCTCTTGAGTAGAGATCTAAGCATCTTCCTCACTAGCTTTTCATTTGATATCTTATCTCCCAGGTCTTCTAAGTCATTAGCAATATCTAGAACAATCATGTGAAAGTCCTGAATACTTTCATCCTCATTCATCTTCAAGTTCTCAAATTTGGAGGAGAGAAGTTGAAGCTTTGCCAATTTAACCTTAGGATTTCCTTCATGAACTTTCTTATGGGTTTCCCATGCAACTTTTACATGATTACAATTCTTTATCATCTTGAAAATATATTTATCAAATCCATTAAATATGGCGTTCAATGCTTTGGAGTTTCCTTGGGATAACGCCTCATCATTATTAACCAAGTCTTCTTTAGGCTTCAGCACATCAGTGACTTTCTCTGCTGCATCCATAACCTTCGGTGGATCCTAACCTTTGATAGAATTTCTCCAAGCCTTGTCACCCAAGGACTTTATGAAGGTTTCCATACAAGGTTTCCAACTATCATATTTGGTACAATCTGAAATCGGTATTTTAACCAGAGTTCTTCCATCCTTGTCCATTGCACCAGAAAGTATCTTCCCAGAATCTCACCCAGAGTCAGAGCAGGGTGCTTGCTCTGATACCAATTGAAATTTTGGCTATCAGATCCCAGATGTTCTACGAGATGTTGAGACACCAAATCGAACTTTACACACAACATTAAGATGTATAAACAAAAATAGCAGTGCTGAAAGTAAATAACACAAGATATGTTACCCAGTTCGGAACAACCTTTCTACTCTGGGGATACCAAGCCAAGGATGAAATTAACTAGATATTATCAATTTGCAGACCTTACAACAAACCTCTAGTTTACAGTCTACACACTTAATCACTACCCTTTGCTTGACTTCTACCTAAGGCACACCTAGGTATGAGGCCCTCCTCAAATCCATCTTCAATTACACTCAGCAATTGGAGCAAACTCTAAACACAAGTAGAGAACAAAAACAATCGGAAGCTATACTTCCAAACCATACAAGACTCAATTCTTAAAAGCTTATGATAATTGACACACAATATGTTCAATGCTTAAAAGCTTCTGAACATCTAACAGAAAACTTATAACCCAATAATAAGGATTCTAAAAACCCTAACACAAATACATCCGTAAGTTCCACCTAATACTAGATATACACCATTATATTTATAACTTTATTCTAGATTGGGCTGGGCTTTAAAATCACAGCAGTGAGTCTGCACAAAGTCTGCAAAAAGTCCTCCAAGAAAATAGGTATTCAATCATTAGTTTCCTAATAAATATCCATATTTATAAACTAATCAAATCTTCAAAAACCAATCAAAGAATATTCTGAATTATCAATCTTGGATGCCACATAAGCTAACTGAATATTTCATGAATATTCAATAGCTACAAATCAAATGATTCACACTGTCAGCTTGCTGCAGATGCGATGTTATATCTCCTTGTTGGGACATCTTACTCGACATGTTGAAATAGAATGTCGAAACATCTTATTCAACATGTTGATGCTAAAATGGTTTTACCAAAATGTAAGCCAACCATAATTTCAGAGAAATAACAACCTTAAGAATGTTAAATAGTGGTTCTAATGCTCTGGATGATATTCTTGAATCTGGAAGGAATGCTGGGAATGTTAGAGGTCTTGGTTATGAGAGTCAAGGCGTGAAGAACAAAGAAGTAAAGCCCATTAAAATGTTTGTTTCTCCAGAGAAGAAATAAGAACAAAAGATGTCAGATCACATGTTCCAACGTCAACATAGGCATCAAACAAATTATAAAGGAGGCATAAATTAGAATTGGAGATTCTCGTATTATGATAGGATTGGTCATTTGAAACCCTACCACTACAAACTATATGGCTATTCCAAATCCATTCTACAACCTGGAAGAAGACATAATGTGAGTAAAATGAAGGAAAGATGGATTCCTAAAAGAATAATGTCTTAAGAAACAACTCACACCTCTCTTCTTTTCCTTAACGATCTGTGTTTGTTGAAGGATTAGATGCCAACCTGATAAGTATAAGTCAACTATGTGACCAAGGTCTCAGAGTTAACTTTACTAATTCTGAATGCTTGATAAAGAATGAGAAGGATGTGGTTATCATGAAAGGTAGCAGGTCAAAAAATAATTTCTGTTTATGGAGTCCTGAAGAAACAAAAGGCTATGCAAAGTGTTAAAGGTCTAAGAAAGCTGTTGGAAGAAGTGATAAGACTAGTCAGATGTTGATCGCGTATAAAGTCACTAAAGATGTCAGGACATTGTATTGTGACAATTTGAGGATAACAAATGGTGATGAACATCCTATCCAACAAATTAGTATCAAGCTTTTAAAAATCGAGTCACATGATATAGATATAAAAAAGGAAGACTTAATTTTTAAATGTGTAAACATTAAAAAATTCGGAGAACAACGTAAAATGCATAAGTATGGGGAATTACAACAATTATTACTATTTGTGTGGGCCAACAAAATTTTCAAATTTCATGACTCCCACGCTGACCCAAGCTCATTCTTCCAAGGCTTAATCATTTGGTCACACTATCTATACCAAACCTACTCTTCTCTGAAAACTATTACATTCACTCTAGATTTATGGTTGTACTCCTGTGTCTCATTTGAAAATTCATCTCAACAAAAATCGAAGATGTCTTAACATCCTTCATTTGAATTTGTGCATGCTTATTCTGATGATCACGAATCATGTCAAGAAAATTTTAGGGCCAATGATAAAAGTCGCTTGATCAAATTAGATAACCTAGTTTTGGATATTTCTCCGTTTTCCATTATCCCAGCCTCCACTCAAGAGAGAGAAAAACTTCTCACCTCAAAATATGTCATAACTTCAAGTAAGTCTACTCCTTTTAACATTGGTAAAAATAGGGCCAATATTAACCTAGAGAAAGAATCTGGAAAGATAAACCCTGTTATTATTGATGAGACTACTATTGAAGATGATAATAGTAACCTGGATAAGAAACGTTGAAGGTTTGTGTGTAAGGTGTTGAAGAAAGCAGGTATCTTATCAAATGTTCAGACATCTGAAGAAATTAGGGCTGATGAGACCCCTGATGCAAGGCCTAATAATGTTATGTCAGAACAAGTTGCTAGTGAAAGGAGGAACAAGAAGAAGGCTGGTTTGGTTATAAATGTTGACGGCTTGCCTTCTGATGATGAGCCTATTGTCAAATGTCTATCTCCTGAAAAAGTAAGTAGGTTTCAGAAAAGAAGAGAAAAGGCGGTGATAGATGAGAATTATCCTCCTAAGAAGGGTCAAGGAAAGGACAGCGAGTTAAGAACAATCCTCCAAAGTAGTGGAGTAAGGGCGAAGTATCGACCAAGAAGAGGAAGGCTGACTTTTCCAGTGATTCTGAGTATGATGGCAAAAGATATGTCTAGGACATCATTCCTCACAATAGGTCTGCTACAAAGAAAAGAAGTACTACTATTCTCAAAGCATCTATAAACAAAGTGTACTTCCATCATAAGGAGAATTCAGAGAAGTGGCATCATGTGAAGCAAAGAAGGATTGGCCTGGAAAGGGAACTGGGAAAGGATTTTCAGAAATGTGTTGATGTAGTGGAGCTAATAAAAATAGCTGGGTTGGTGAAGACCGTCACTAAATTTGGTCCTTACTATGAGAAATTAGTAAAGGAATTTGTTGTTAATATTCCTGAAAAATGTGATATCGAAGGGAGTAAATACTATGGGAAGGTGATAGTTAGGAGAAAGACTATGATGCTCTCTCCTAAAGTGATCAACACATATCTCGGTAGGACAGACAATCCTCAGACTGAGTTAGAAGACTCAGATGATGATATTTACAAGTAAATAACCAGTGGTCATGTGAAACACTAGAATAATAATGGGAAGCTATCATCAAGTAAACTCAGTGTTAAGTATGATATCCTCCATATGATCACTACTATAAATTGGATACCAACACATCATACCTCCATTATTTCCACTGGAATTGGTAGGTTCATCTATGTGTTGTATCCCAATATTTCCCCTCTCATTTTCAAGACAAATTAATTCAAGACACCTCCTCATGCTCATGAAGGTCTCAAGCACTCAAGACTTATCAAGGATTGATCAGACGAACTCTCCTCCTAAGAAACCAACCTACAACTAGAGTTTTGTTTCTCTAAAGGGAAATTGAGTTTCTAATGCCTCAAATGGATTTCATGGTTTCTCATATCTATCAAGATATCCTCATGCCAAGTTTCAAAAGCCTTACATCACAAGTTTGCTCAGTCAATTGCTCAGATGTTTGAAAATCAACTATATTAGACAAAAAGTCAACTTTGATCAATCTAAAGTCAAACTTCAAGATTTTTGGTAAACATAAATATTTTGAAGTCACATTCATCATTTGATCAAGGGTTAATCATGATTCATCAAGAAAACTTAAGATTCGTCAAAAGTCAAAAGTTACTAAATTAGGGGTTTCTATAGGAGAAGTCAACTAAAATTTGACCAAGCATAACATGCACATACTTCATCAGAAATTCCCCAACCAAAGCTTATTTTGAAGGAAATTCAATTATATACAACTTTGTATCTCTAAGCTCAAGGCCAAAAATGCTTCATTTGAGAGATATGGGCCAAAACATTACATGTCATTTTAAAAGTCAACAAAAATACATATTTTGTCAAAGCAATTTACATAAAGTTAAATACTTCAAATGAAAAAATGACCAACATGAAAGTTGTAGGAGACATCTTGAGGTTTCCAAAAATTCCAATTAATATGACAAGAATTGAGTGAGTTATGATTGGTGCAACTTGATCAATTTTGAGAAAACGATTGAAGTTCAAATTGAGCAAACTTGAATTTTTGGGTTAACGGGCCTAAGTTTTTAGGTTCAAATGTGTCCATGACCTCATATCAAACCTCTAGATCCATTTATTTATTTTTGTGGTTTTTATTTCTTTTTACTTTGATTTTATTCAATTAAAAGAAAAATAAATCAAATAAAAATACCAAATAAATGATACAAGGCGTGTGGACTTTTGTTCTAATCATGTTGGAGTCCCAAAATTCTACCTTGAAGCTGAAGAAATTGTGTGGTCTATATTTGAAATAAATCTTCATTGGTTTTGGAAGATTTCAACTTATTTTCAAACAAAAGTCAAAGATATGATTTCATGAGATGTCCAAATCCACCAGTTTACCTAATCTTCTCTCCTATAAATGCATAATACCTTCAGACATCAAAGAACACAGAACGTCGTCTCAAGAAGAACCCTAAAAATCTCAAAATATTGAAGAACTAGGGAAAACTCAAACCCTCGTGTGCAACCTTTATCAATCAATTCCAAGCATCCCATCACACTCTTGAGGTTCCCAGGAAGCCATTCCAACCCTTACTCAAGCTTGAAGCACGCCAAAACTATATCCCTCGACTGCACCCATTTATTGAACTTTCTTGAACTTAAACTCATAATTCATGCATTTTTTATTGATTCTATGCACATATACCTGTTTATAATAATGTTTGGACTTGTTTAGAATCATTGTTTGCAAGCTTTGACGCAGGAATGAAGATTTGCCATTGTTAAGGCAGTTTGAAATATTTTCTTCGAAACTTACTCTACAAGAATTTTCAGGTCAAACCAATACCACCATTGGATTCACAAGGGTCAAATTAGGTTTATAGGGTCCTTGTTATGATCTAACTCACGCATTTTTGCAGGTTAAGGGTTTTGGCTCACCGGAGAAGATGACCGGAGCTAGGGCTCCACCATTTCTCTGAACCAATTATTTTACTATATAATATTTAGTTCTTATGTTATGAATGTGCAACAACAATTGGCATGATGGTAAGAAGCGTATCTGGTATTGCGAAGGGCATGGGTTCGATCCCATCTTTTGTCAAATAATTTTGTTTTTTCAAGATAATGCGTAGGTTTATAACAAAAGGATTCATTCCTATTCCATGATACAAAAAACAGCATGGTGCAGTGGATAGAAGGGCATTCTGTGAGGCTAAGGGTGTGGGTTCAACACCCACCCCATGCATATTTGTTTTCCTTATTTTCTAACCCTATTTTAATACCATTTTCTTAATTAATTAACCTATTTTCTAAATTAACCATTAACAAACCTTAAACCTTTTTCAAAACTATAACAAATTAGGATTAGGTTTTTTAGTTAGTAATTAAATTTTTTACATATTTATTAATTAATTAAGTTAATTAGCCTTTTTTCTTAATATTAAAATTAATTAGAAATACTTAGGTTTATATTAATTATTAACTTAAATTATTTTCTACAAAAAACACAAAAACATTAAAGCACTTTTTCTAATATTTTTCTTATTTATTTTTGCTATTTAATTTCCTAGAAAACTGTATAGACCGCAACTACTGATGTAGTAGCGTAGATTTATATTTTCTTGCATCTTTTCCTATTATGTAACTGCTCACAGGATGTAATAACCTAGGTTTAATTTTCCGCACTTTACATTCTGCACTTTAATTTCCTATACATATTTGACTGTTAGTAATTAGATTTTGTATGGCAAGACTAAAAGCAAACATAGAAAACCTAATTTTCAAGACTAAATAACTGAAACTAATACACTTTGCACACTTGCACCTCTAGGGTAACCTCTCTTGTTGCTTTATGAATATTGGTCATGTCCCTCAAAATTTGGGATACTTTAGCAAAAGACCCTCGATTTAACAATATCATCATGGTCCCTTTCGAATAAATATCATAGTCTCTCGATGACCCTTTGAGTTGCCTACAAAATGATCTAGTCCCTTCGATGACCCTAAAATCAAAATGACGACAGTCCCTCCGATACAATTGCTAAAGTATCCTTACATGTTGCCTTCGATGACTATACGATGACCTTACGCTAGTCCCCTCACATCCAATAGATAGGATTACCTACTAACTAATCGTATGGAAAAATTATCTCCAAAAGAGAAGGAAAATAACAAGAAAGAATTTAGTGGGTAAGAACTCTTGAATGCTTGCTCACAACCTTTTTCACAAAACAAATACATTTTTACACATCACTTTCAAACAAATATTTTCAAAAAAACCCTTTGTATACATTCTTGAGGACTGATACAAGAATTATTACAAAGTTAGCCTTACATTAGTGTGATATGGTAGGAGAACTGACTTGATGTTTTGTGTTTCGATCGCATTTTTGCGGATAGCAAGAGTCACCACCGACTTTTCTTTTATCCAAAGGAAAGGTAAAAAAGCACAGGAAAGACCTTTCGATATTATTTCTCGGGTTCGGGGGGTAGATTATGAAAAGGGAAGGTATTAGCACCCTTTTCATCCATGGTTTTCCATGGGCTCTTAGTTACTCGTTTAGATCACTTGCTTTCATTTGACAGTGTGCTTGTGGTGTGGGCTTTGAAAGTATTTTGAAAAATCTTTTTGTAATGGTTCTCGTTTCTATAAGAACGCGTACAAAGTTTTGTTTCGAGAGGTGGTTCAAAGATGTGTTTGTGAATTGTGTTTCATAAAGTGTTTTGAAAAGATGTTTTGCAATGGTTCTCTTCTCTATAAGAACGTATACAAAACGTTTTTTCTTTTGAAATGAAAGTGTAGGTGAAAAAAGTTTTTATCGTGAGCAAGCGAGTAACTAGGAGCAAATCTATCTACTCGAAAGGTCTTAAATTGTTCTTTTCTTCCTCCTCTTAATGTGGATATCTTAACACAAATTTAGTAAGAAACCCCGCCGTTGGATGTGAAGGGACAGGCGCGGGTCAATTTTACAGTTATCGAAAGCAACTTATGAGACGCTTTTAGCAATTTTTATAAGGGACGAGATCGTTTTATCGAAGGCAACGTCGAGGGTCATCGAGGGACTACGATCTTTTTTATCGAAGGGTCATTGCTAAAGCATCCCATATTCGAGGGACATGACTGTATTTCTGAGGCAACGAGCGAGGTTACCCTAGAGGTGCGCGTGTGAAAAGTGTGTTAGTTTCAAGTTATTTTATTCTTTGATTAGGTCATCTAGCGATTGATTTTTTTGAATCTTGCCATACACGCCTAATTACTATATAGTATAAGGAAAATAGTAAATTGCGGGAATTGAAATTCTACGCTATTACAAAGTGTTTGGGAATGGGGGTACAATTCTTACAAATGGGGATGAGTCAAATGCGATAGAAAGATCCAAATAACAAACAATACAACCAAATTGAATTTTACGCGATTAATTAAGGCTACAATAATCTATGAAAATAAAATTAACCAATGAAATATGGAAATAAAATTTTATATATTTACTTGTAAGGAAGAAAGGAAAAAAATAAGATATTATTTATAGAAAATGTTTAACTAAAGAAATTAAATCAAAGTGCATATATTTTTTCTATCTTTTAATATTTTTCATGATGAAAAGAATTAATTAATCCTATGAAAGATTTATATTTTTATATTTTTTTGAATATGAGAAAATAAAAGAGGAAAATAGAAATATGTTCTATATTTTTGTAACATTTGTATCATGAAAAAGAAATAAAGGGAAATTAATAGCAAAAATTTTAAATAAGAAACAAATTGGGAACAAAAAAATAAATTATTCAAAATAAAATAATGTAAACAAACATTATGAATTAAACAAATGAAGGGGTGTGCATACTTTGAACAGTAATGGGCTTATAGAGGAAAGGCAAGGGATTATCCAACACAAATCAGCAAAACAAACCCAAGTTCCTAAAACAAGCTTAGTCACGGATTAAGGGATAACACAAAAAATTAGGGTTTGGAATTTCCTTTTCACGCGGCGCCATTCTTCTCTGTTCATCGTTTCCACAAGCTAAAACCTTCTACACTTCCTCACTACCCCGTCCCTGTCTTACCTCGCGAATGAATCACTCTCTTCAATAACCACCCACGCCTCTTTGTCTCACATCGGCTAACATCCTTTTTGAAACCCCTTTTTCTGGTGAATTCGGATTTAGATCAGAGAGACCCAAAATCGTCTCATCCTTGACCTCCCCCAACCTCTCTGTTACCGGAATACAACTCTCTCCTCTCCCTAATCTAACCCTAGCGATTTTGAAAAGGTAAGATTTTTTTGTTATTTTCAAAGCTTACATATTTTCGTTGATTTTTTCTTCTCTAACTACCCATCAATTCTTTACAAATGCAGACATTATGCTATGGAAGTATGAGAATGAGGGGGGGGGGGACTCATACCTGTTAGGGCTTTACAACTTCTCTCTTTCCTTTTTATTCTTGTGATTTTCTGCGAAATAGGAAAGGAGAGGAGAGACTGAGGACGGTATTCAGTGGTGGCAGAAGATTTACGAGGGAAAGAGATGAGGATGGGAGCGTGGCTTTTCTGGCTTGTTGGTAACTTTTCTGTCTCCTTTGTTGAATGATGAGTGTGTTATTTATGTGTTTTGGTTGGTGGCTCTTTGGTTCTGAGTTTTGATGATGGTTAACAGTTTTGGGATTTTTGGTGATGGTTATGTTGTTCTGAGTTCTTGATGATAGTTAACAGGTTTTGGTATTTTTGGTGATGGTTATGTTGTTCTGAGTTCTTGATGATAGTTAACAGGTTTTGGGATTTTTGGTGATGGTTATGTTGTTCTGAGTTCTCTCTGTTACTGTGTTTGAATAATGAATAATTGTTCTCTTTTTCCCGGCCCCTTTAATCCATCGCCCCTCTCTGTTTTTATTGACCTTTTCTTATCTTGTGGCCTCTTTGCCTTTAGTCTCTACAACAGGTTTTTGTTTACAACAGGTTTTTTCTGGTTTTTTTTTTTAGCAATTTTGATGATTCTTGGGTTTACAGCAGGTTTTATTCTGATTTTGGGTTTACAACAGGTTTTGGTGATTTTGGGTTTACAGCAGGTTTGGTTCTGATTTTGGGTTTACAACAGTTCTTCTTTTTGCAACAGAGCTTTTGCAGGATGTGCTTTGGGCAATTCTGTAGCCTAGGTGATCTCTTTCCTCTCTTCTCTCTCAATGACAAATAAAAGCAATTTCTCTTTTGCTTATTTTACCCTTCTGAAAGGTTTGCAGCACTTGGAAAATGATGACATTTTGTTTCTTAAGCAAGTTGACTTGCTATTTTGTTTGATTTAGCATCTAGCTATTTGTTATATTTGCCACACTGCTGCCTCGTTTTAGCTTTTGTTTGTGATGACGCTGCTTGTTCAGTTTGTGATGCTGCTGTTTGTCCAGTTTGTGATGCTGTTGTTTGTTCAGTTTGTGATGCTGCTGTTTGTTCAGTTTGTGATGCTGCTGTTTGTTTGGACTGTTTGTAGCGTTTTGTAACTTAGAAAGATCATTCTTGTATTTTTATGTATTGTATCCAATAGTTGTACCAATTTATCTTTAAATACAATAAGTTGTAAAACATAAAGTATTAAAAGAATTCGAAGTTTTGTAACAATCTTGGACGGTGTGTTTGAAATTGGAGAAAATCTTGAATTGTAGCATAAAGTATTCTTGTGTCATTTTATAACTTGAAAACCTTTATCAACAACAATTTGTAATTTCTCTTTGCATCCTAATTGATTTTTTTTTGAAGTTCCCAATCAGGATATTTGAAATAAAATGCTCCAGTCTGGTAACTTAAATTCCAAATAATCCCAATAACTTTGTAACTGCATTTCAAACAAACACGCACTTTGTACTCCATTTCCTAAACAAAATAGATGTATTAAGGACGTAAATCATCTGGTCAACCTGGATCCCAAAATCATGATTGTCCTAAATGACAGTCTTAACCTCCATCTTTTGTCCCAAACAAATCATGCTCTGAGAGCAAACATAATCCTTTTAGTAAATTGTGTTTAAGAAAATTCAAAATCAATCAAATGCCTTGCGATGATTTGATAATTTTAAAGTCTTCCAAACTCAAATTTCTTCCGATTCTTTGAAGATAAACCCGTGAGCGACATCACATGTGACCATGAACAGACATAATCATCTCAAAATCTTGTAGATTGAAGAAATCATAAATACAACCTTGAGGAAGAATGAAGACCTATGAAGGCCAATTGGATCTTTGAAAACTCATTTTCTTTTGAGAATTGCAAAAAAAAAAACCTAATTGCTGATTTACTGCCCTAGAAGAGGATCTGTCTGATCGATTTCTGAACCAACTTGAATATCCAAGAAACCCTAGGGTTGTGTCTTCTATGAAAAATGGGAGGGAAAATTTTGGGGTACAACAATTGGCATTTCAAAATATTTTTAAACAAATCACACACGCACAGAGCAAGTTTTTAAAAGTGAGCTAAGCAATTAAGTGCCCGTAGATAACTATGGATGAAAAGGGTGCTAACACCTTCTCTTTTCATAACTTACCCACCAAACTCAAAATCTGTCAAAGGTATTTCATGTTATTTTCACCTTTCCTAAATATTGGATAAAAGAAAAGTCAGTGGCGACTCTTGCTAACCGCAACATTTGCGATAAAACAAAAAGTCAGTTCTCCCACCGTATTACAGAACTGGAGACTCTATGGGTACAATACTTAAAAAAGAGGGGTTAACTTAGAGTTTAGATCACTTTTACTTGCTTTAATTATTTGAATTGTTTACTTTAAATTTAAGGGTTCATGCTTGAGTGTTATTGCTTGTGTGAAAGATCCTACACCCAAATCTAGTGATTCCTTAGGTAAGTAGCCATAGATCATAAAGATTGCACGGTGTATAGCGATATGGTTAACATGATAGCTATACTTAGTGTGAAACTTTGGTTTGTACTGATGTTCCTTGAGTTAGTCAAGGATAACATTAGGCTTCCGCGTGATTTCGTTAACACTAACTTAGTTTTAGAACCTTAATTGATCCATCTTGGCCATTAGAAAGTAGTGAGAGAGTTGGTCTTGGTGCAGTCCAAAGTTGGTTGATACTCGAGGATACGCTCATTGAGATTCGACTTTCAGGATTTTTTGGTGGTAAGCCAGTTGCCTTGCTAAAATAAAGCATGCGAGAAAGATCCGTGATATGAGATTCTTAGAACTTGATTACTATTTTAGGACAGATTGGGCATACTTAACTTCAATGGCGAAAGGTGTTTACCTATAGATTTATCTTTGTTCCTAGTTATAGGTTATGGCATCCGCTCGCAGAAATACTATCAAGATCAACTTTGTAGGGGTACCTTCCAAGCTTAAGGATTTAGTCACAAAGGTTCCCTAAAACTCTCAATTCACCAAGAGGCATGGTTATCTACTCAGTTTTGTTACCTCAGGTTTTTAAGAAGACATGATGAGTGTTCTGTTCCAGTTCTTTTATCCTAAGCATCACTATTTTACATTCCCATATTGTTAGTTGTTACCCACAATGGAAGAGTTTTATAAGCTACTTGGAGTACATATTCTTGATCAGACACCCTTCACCGGTTTAGAGAAAGTTCAATAACCTGAAGTTATTGCAGTAGCCTTACATCTGAAGCGGTCAGACATTGTGTCTAATTGGGAAACAAGAAGTGGGGTTAAAGGTCTTCTTGCTAAATTTATGATAGAGAAGGCTTAATTGTTTCTAGATGTTATGATTTTCATGCTTTTGAGGAGATCTTGGCTCTGTTGATCTATGGTTTGGTACTATTCCCTAATCCATACCAACTCATAGATGTGAATGCCATCAAAATATTTCTTACTCATAACCCTGTGCCTACTTTGCTTGGAGATATTTTGCACTCTCTTCACACTCGTACTATGAGGAAGTGATGGATTCTCATGTATTGTATACCTTTACTATCCATGTGGTTTATTTCGCACCTTTCCCGATCAGTGATGAAGAATGAACAAGGTTTGAAGTTGTACCGAAGGATGATGTCACTCTCTCATTCAAATATCTATTGGTGTTCCCGATCTCAGGAGGACATCACTATTATTGACCTCTGTGGGGAATTCCCTAATGTGCCATTCCTTGGCATAAGTGGAGGTATTACTTACAACCCTTCTCTAGCTCAACACCAATTTTGTTATGCTCGAAGAAACAGTCCTCATGATATGCTTATACAGGGTATTGTATTCGATTATGAGAACATCCTCAAGGTTATCATCAAAAGTTTATATGTGCTTAGGGCATGGTAAATAATATTGATAGCAAGACTTTGGGATAGAAAAACTCCATCCCTTTGGAGCCCTACCTCAGATGGGTGCAATCTCGTGCTCAAAATCTTAAAATGCCATATCCTGCTGTCCTACCAGTAACTGTGGAGGCTGTTGTTGAAGGAGATATTCCTCATACCATTTTTCATCCAGATATTCCTACTGACCTTGAAGAGCTACATAAGTATTGGATTCAATTGAAAGAAGAAAGGGACACCTTTGAGACTCAGTTCTATGCTAGTGAGAAGAAAATGTTGGAACTGACAAAACGACTTCACGAAGAGCAGAGCCTTAATGCATATGTCAACACAAAGAGGAAGCGTCCATGGGAGACTTGATTCTTAGGTCTTAGGAGTTTATAATTTGTTTCCTTGTAACCATTTTTATTTTCATTGTAAGCCTAAAAGAAAGTTATAATTTGAACCTACTAATAAGAGTCTTTGTTTCAGTTCCCTTTTTATTAACAAATTCAAATCCCACAAGGTCCTTGAAAACATTGCATATGCATCTACATGCCATACATATCATTGCATAACAGGTTTCCAAGACAGGTTTCTCATCTTCTTGCTGTTTATTTAAGCAAAAATGGCTCTCGAACAGACAATAAAAGAACTCCAGGATCAGAATGCTCAGTTCCAAGAGATGTTCCTAAGTTTAGCCAAGGGGCAAGAAAAACTAAAGGCGCTCATAAACGAGAAGAAGAAGAAGACAAAAAAACCAATCAACATCACTAACATGGGGAGAAAGTTCAGAGGCCCAGTCAAGAAAGCTCAAGATCTTGATATCCCATTGGACGAAGACGGCGAACATGATGAAGATGGTAAGAGTGTTAAAACTGAAAAAAAATCAATCATGGTTCTGACAAATATTCTAATGAAGAGGAATATGATTATTTGGATGAATAATATCACCCTGCTGGTGAGAAGTATAAGCTGTTAGAAGAGCATCTGAATCTATGGAGATCTAGAAGGTGCCTGGTTTGAACTTTAAAGAATTGGGTTTAGTCTCAGGATTTGTCATCCCTCCTAAGTTCAAAACTTATACCTTTGCTAAGTATGATGGCTTTCCGTGCCCAAAGCTGCATTTGAGATCATATGTTCGAAAAATTTAACCACAAACTACTGACAAGAAATTGTGGTTGCATTTATTTCAAGAGAGTTTGTCTGGAACACAATTGGAATGGTATTATCGACTCGAAGGTACCAATATCTATACCTGGGAAGATTTGGCTGCAACTTTCTATAAAAAATATCAGTGTAATTCTGATTTGGCACCATTCCGCATGCAACTATAAAGTATGTCCATGGGTTTTGGGGAAGGTTTTAAGGAGTATGCAAAAAAATGGAGAGATCTTGCAGGAAGAGTTCAACCTCCTTTGCCAGATAGGGAATTGGTTGTGTTGTACCCCAAAATTTTCCCTCTCATTTTCAAAAGACTTTCTCATGCTCCTAAGGTTATTAAGTACTCAAGACTACTCAAGAATTGATCAGATGAGTCCTCCTCCTAAGCAGTTGCCTATAACTAGGGTTTTGGTTTTCTAAAAGGAAATTGCGATTATAATGTCTCAAGTGAGTTTCATAGTTCCTCATATGCTTCAAAGGATCCTCATATCAAGTTTAAAGCCTTGAATCACAAATTTTCTCAGTCAATTACTCAGATGATTGAGAATCAACTGTATTGGGTAAAAAGTCAATTATGGTCAACATATAGTCAAACTTCAAGATTTTTGGTCAACATCAATATTTTGAAGTTACATTCATCATTTGATAAAGGTTTGATCATAACTCATCAAGAAAACTCAAGATTCATCAAAAGTCAAAAGTTGCTAAATTAGGGTTTTTTAGGAGAAGTCAACTAAACTTTGACCAAGCATGAATTTCACAGGCTTCATTATATTTTTCTCAACCAAATATCGTTTTTAAGGAAATTCAATTTTCTACAACTTCGTCGCTATAAGGTCGAGGCCAAAAAATGCTTCATTTAAGAGATATGAGCCAAAACATTACATGTCATTTTTAAAGTCAACAAAAAGATACTTTTTGTCAAAGCAATTTACATAAAGTTAAAGTCTTCAAATGGAAAAATGATGAACATGAGAGTTGTAGGTGACATCTTGAGATTTCCAAAAAATCCATGATCACCTTCATATGACAAAATTTGAGCAAGTTATGAGTTGCACAAGTTGGGTAATTTTATGAAATAGCATAAAACCTCAATTGAACAATTTTGGGCTTTTGGACTAATAGGACTAATTTTTGAAGTTAAAACATGTTCATGACATGTTATAGGACCCCCAAAACCATTCACATATTTTTTTATGATTTTTATTCCTTTTATTTGAATCTTTATTCATTTAAATACAAATTAAATCAAACAAATAGTAAGGGGGGGTATAAGGCTTAAAAGGCTTTTGTCCAAATATTTTAGAGGCCCAAGGACATGCTGTAAATCGTGTGAATTCATTGGTAGAGAAAATCTTAATGGCTGGAAAGAGTTAAACTTATTTTTCAAACAAAATAAAAGATATAATTACAAGAGGTCCAAGTCCATTCTTCTTGACCTAATCTCTTCCTATATATATGCTCATTACCTTCAGACAAAGGACAACGAAAAAACCCTACAAGAACTCTCTCAAAAATATCAAAATTGATCAAACCAAGGCAAACTTGAAATCTCTCATACAACCACTTTCAAAACAAAACAACCACTCAAATCAATCCCTGAGACATTACAGAGTAAGTTGGGATCGTTCTTGATGATCAAAAGTGCCTGAAATATGCACTACATGCATTATCAGTTTCACGATTTTTTCCAAATTCATATTTTATTTTTTATGCTATTTTGGTTGAAACTAACCATGCTAATTTGTTCCCGAGATGTAATCGAACAAGTCAGAACCATCACACGAGTCTCATGATCCCAGAATCATGCACCACCTTGTTTATGCAGCTTTGGATTATTTTGATTATATCTCAGTGCGCAGGATATTTACGCCAAAACTAAGGCCACCAATGAGTTCGTAGCCCTCAAATTAGGGGGGGTAGGGTTCTATTTGATCACTAACACGCTTTGTTTTGTAGGTTTGGAAAACGTACTCACCGAAGAAGATGACCGAAGCTAGGGCTCCGACGCTTCTCTGGTTCATCTGTTTTGTTTATTTTATATTTATTTGGTTTTGTTTTATTAACGAATGAAACAACCACCCCAATGGCAAGGACGCGCACGCTAATGCATTAATCTATTAGGGCGTGGGTTTGATCCCTGCCTTTTGCAACTTTTTGCTATTTTTTCCAATTCATGCAAGTTTCAAATATAATATATGCTGCATGTTCTCTATCACCAACCAGTGCTTAGCCTGGTGGCAAGCTAGGCAAGGAAGGAAGCAAGAGGGTGTGGGTTCAACACTCACCCCATACAAATCTGTTTTCTTATTTTACTAACCTATTTTCTTCTCTTTTTTAACCCTAATTTTTTAATAACCCTAATTATTTTTCTTAACTAACTATTAATAAATTTTAATCCTTTTTTCAAAACCCTAACAAATTAGGTTTAGTTTTTTTTAATCAATAATTATTTTGATATTTCATTATTTAATAATTAATTAGGTTAATTAGTATTTTTATTAAATAATAAAATTAATTAGACTTTAGGTTTTTTTATTAATTAAAATTAATTAGGCTTAGGTTTTTTTAATTAATATCAAATTAATTTCATAAAAAAATCAGATTCAAACATTTTTCAACATTTTTTATTTCTTATTGCATTTAAATACCTAGTGAAATTGTATAGGTCGCGCGACTTCCTTTTTCTTGTAATAGTTTAGATTTACCTTTCCGCGTTTTTTACCCATTATATAACTGCTTATGAGATGTAATAGTCTAGGGTTTAATTTCCGCACTTTATTTTTCACATCCTTTTTATGTAATTGCCCCAAAGCCTTGTAATAGCTTAGGATTTACTTTCCGCACCTTTACTTTTCTGTATATTATACTGCTAGTAATTAGGCATGTATGGAAAGATTAAAAAACAATCTTAATAAAACCCTAATACCAGATAAATAACTGAACTGAACATACTATTCATACTTGCACCTCTAGGGTAACCTCCCTTGTATGCCTTCGGAAACATGGTCACATCCCTCAAAAATAGGGATACTTTAGCAAAGTCCCTTCGAATAAAGATCATAGTCCCTCGATGACCCTTTGATCTTGCCTACGAAAAATGATCTAGTCCCTTCCGGTAAATTGCTAAAGTATCTCCATGTGTTGCCTTAGATGACCATACGATGATCCTTCGCCTGTCCCTTCACACCCAACAAATGGGGTTACCTACCAACTAATGGTACATATATTACTATCTCCAAAGGAGAAGGAAAATAACACGAAAGACCTTTAATGGGTAAGAACTCCTAATTGCTTGCTCGCAACTTTTATCAAGACATTTTTACACATCATACTTTCAAAATGTTTTCTAAAACACTTTGTACGCGTTCTTGAGGACTGATACAAGAACCATTGCAAATATATTCATACTTTGGATTTTCAGAATATTTTCAAATCACATATACAAAGCAAGTTTTCAAAGTGAGCTAGCGATTAAGAGTCGTAGATAACTATGGATGAAAAGGGTGCTAACACCTTTCCTTTTCATAACTTACCCCCCCCCCCCCAAACTCAAAATCTTCAAGGTCTTTCCTATTCTTTTCACCCTTTCCTAAATATTGGATAAAAGTAAAGTCGATGGCGACTTTTGTTATCTGCACATTTGGATAAAACCAACAAAATCAGTTCTCCCACCCATTTACAGAACCAGCGAATCTGATGAGGATGACTTAAAAAAGAGGGGTTACCTTAGGGTTAGATCACTTTATTTGCTTGAATTGTTTGCTTTGCTTGCTTTACTTTTAAGGGCTTGTTTGGGTTATTGCTTGTAAGATCCTACACCTGAATGTAGGGATGCCTTAGGTAAGTATAATAGATTATGAAAACTGTACGGTGTAGACAGATATGTTTGAAATGATGGCTACGGTAAGTGCGACACTTTGGATTGTACTAATGTTCCTTGAGTCTGTCAAGGATGACATTAGGCTTCTGCGTGGTGTCATTAGCACTAGCTAACTTTTAGAACCTTAATTGACCCATCTTAGCCATTAGAAGGTAGTGAGATGGCCGACTTTGGTGTAGTCCAAGGTTGGTTGATACTCGATGCTACACTCATTGAGATTTAACTCGTGGGATGTTTTTAGTGGAAAATCAGTCGTTGTGCTAAAATAAAACCTTTAAGAAAGATTCGTGATATGATATCCCTAGAACCCGGTTACTATTTTAGGACAGGTTGAGCCAACTTTACTTCAATAGA
The DNA here is from genome assembly GCA_948472305.1 of Vicia faba. Taxonomy (NCBI): domain Eukaryota; kingdom Viridiplantae; phylum Streptophyta; class Magnoliopsida; order Fabales; family Fabaceae; genus Vicia; species Vicia faba. The sequence goes on along the minus strand of OX451738.1, from coordinate 268,647,051 downwards.
GAAGGGTACTTACCTATGGACCTTATGCAAGCCTTTAAAACTAAGGCTCTTGTTTGATTTGTTTTAGTTTACTCCTTGTTTAAATATGAACATAACATCATAACATCATGACATCATAACATATGACATGTCATTCTTACTAACCATTTCAAGGATCTTAGGGATCTTTGGTGCAGGATTATCATGAGCCAGATTGCTAGCAAGGGGCAAGAGGATTTATTTTCCTCTAACCAGATGCCATAAAAGATCAAAATATGTTCTCTTGATTCAGAAGCTAGGACCCACTTGATATGGTGAGCTTGATTCTGATAGAAGGACGTTCAAAGATGAAAGCTCAAAGTTCTCCAAGACAAAGTTGAAACCAAATTTCTCTCCAATATTTTTTATCCCATAAGATCCTTGAAAACATTACATTTGCATCTACATATCATGCATCTCATTACATAACAGGAGCTTTCAAGACAGGTTTTCTCATCTTCTAGTTGTTTATTTAGGCAGAAAACATGGATCTTGAGCAAACAATCAAAGATCTCCAAGCTCAGAATTCCCAATTCCAATAGATGTTCCTGAACTTAGCCAAGGGGCAGGAAGAATTGAAGGTACTTGTCACCAATGAAAAAAAGAAGAAAGCAAAGAAACCAATTGGCGTTCTTAACATGGGAAGAAGGTTCAGAGGTCATGTTAAGAAAGCTCGAGATCTTAACATCCCATCTGATGAAGATGACAAGCAGGATGAAGACAATAAGAGTGTGAAGACCGAAAGAAGCAATCCTAGTTTTAACAAATGTCTTGATAAAGAGGAAGACGATTACTAGGATGAGCAGTATCCCCATGCTGATGAGAAATATAAACTTTTGGAAGAGCGTCTGAGAGCCATGGAGATCCAGAAGGTGCCTGGATTAAACTTTGATGATTTTGGTCAGGTTTCAGGAGTGGTCATCCCTCCTAAATTCAAAACTCCCGCATTTCCTAAATATGATGGTGTTTCTTGTCCAAACATGCATCTGAGGTCTTATGTTCAGAAGATCCAACCGCATACTGCTGACAAGAAGTTGTGGATTTATTTATTTCAAGAGAGCCTGGCTGGAACACAGTTGGAATGGTTCTATCAACTAGAAGGGACCAATATTCACACCTGAGAAGATTTGGCTGCTGCCTTCTATACGCAGTACCAGTATAATGTTGATCTTGCACCAACCCGTATGCAACTACAAAGTATGACCATGGGCTCTGATGAAGGCTTTAAAGAGTATGCCCAGAAATGGAGAGATCTTACAGGAAAAGTTCAACCTCCTTTGGCTGATAGAGAGTTGGTTGATATGTTCACGAGCACACTGATAGGTCCCTTTTATAATCACCTGCTCGGAGTTTCTTCGGCTGGTTTCACTGAACTGATTTTGACAGGGGAACATGTTGATAATGGAATTAGAAATGGTAAAATTCAAGTGGCTACATCTTTAAATGTTGTGAAGAAGCCTTATAATGGTAAGAGGGAATCCAATGTTGTGTACGGCCAGAAGGGTTGTAATAAGAGTGACCGCAACTAATCTGTGGGGGCAGTATTGATCTCCAATCCTGCACCAGTGCAACAACAACAACAAAATAATCAACATAGGCAGGAGGAACCTAGGAGAAAGTTTACAAAGATCAACATGCCATTGGGGAAAGAATTGAAACACATGTTGGAGGTAGGGCTATTATATTGAGATAGCCTCTGCAGAATCCCAACACTTCTTCTCCCCGCTACAATCCCAATACAAGTGTGTGTATCACTCTGATAGCTCCGGACATGACACTAGCAACTGTTGGGCCCTGGAGAATAAGATCCAAGATATGATTGATTCCAAGGAAATTGAATTTGATCCTCCTAAGACCCCTAATGTGATTACTACAACTATGCCCAATCATGACAAGGGCGTTAATTCTATTGAAGATGGTTCTTATGTTTCTATTGTGAATGATTTAACTACTCCTCTGATGATTGTTAAAGAGAAGCTGCTATAAGCCGGTTTATTTCCAGGCTATACTTAAGACTGCTACTATTGTGCATCCTAGTCTAATGGTTGTGCATTACTGAAAGAAGGTATCCAGTGTCTGATGGATGACCATGAGATTATGTTTGAGAAAGCCCCTTTTGAGAAGACTCCTTATGTGGAGAGTACATCCCAAGACCTGAATCTTGAAGACGTGTCTACAATTTTCGGTACCCCTATAAGGATCACTTCTAAGGGTCCTGTGAAGATTACTGCTGAACCTAAAGTTGCTCCCCAAATTATTACTGCGCCTGGGCCAATTCCGTATTCCTCTGATAAGGCTATCCCTTGGAATTATAGAGCTGATGTCTACTACCATGGAGTCAAGCATGAACCATTGACTGTTGAAGAGGAAAATGCTGAAGTTTTTAATCCCGATTTTGGTAACATTGCTGGGACTAGTAAGGTTACCAAGAGTGGAAGGTTTTTCTCTCCAGAAATCTCTCAGAAGGATGTTACTACACCGATTCGTATCACTACTACTACTACTGAAATTCGAGGCGAAGAACATATGGTCGAGCCTTCCCAGACGGAGTCACCAAAATAAATTACTATTGAAGACCCCTCCCAGTAAGAGATGGAGGAAATATAAAAGATTATCTGAAAGAGTGATTACAAGATTGTTGAACAGTTGGGGAAGACACCCTCCAAAATATATATGTTATCCCTGTTGTTGTGCTCTGAAGCCCATGCTCAAGCTTTGGTGAAATTTCTAAAATCTTCTCATGTCACGCAAGAAATCTCTGTTGATCAGTTAAAAAATTATATTGCTAGCCTGACAACTAATAATGGGCTAGGCTTTTCTGACGTAGACCTAACTCCCGCAGGAAGGAATCATAATAAGGCCATGCATGTCTCCATTGAGTGAAGGGGCACTACATTATCTCATGTGTTGGTAGACACATGTTCCTTATTGAATGTATTGCCAAAAGCTTCTTTAGACAAACTTGGCTGTGAAAGGATTGTCCTAAAACCCAGTGATATTGTGGTAAGAGCTTTTGATGGTTCGAAGAGAACGATGCATGGAGAGGTTGATCTTCCAATCAAAGTGGGTTCCCAGGTCTTCGAATCTACTTTCTATGTGATGGATATTCGTCCAGCCTATTATTGTTTGATGGGACGCCCTTGGATTCATGGGTTAGGTGCTGTTACTTATACCTTACACAAGAAGTTTAAGTATCCCATAAGGGGAAAGATCGTTACAGTTTGTGGAGAAGAAGAATATATGGCGAGCCATTAGAATTCTTTCAAGTATGTCGAGGTGTATGGTGAATTCTTCGAGACTCCTTGTCAGACCTTTGAAGTTGTTTCTCAGAAAACCTCAATTGATAAAGTTGCTTCTACTGTTCCTAAGACTCCATCAAAATTGGCTTCTCTAAAAGACGCCAAGGATGTGGTTGAAGAAAGTGGTTGCACTTTTTGGGGTCAGCTTCCCAATATTCCTTACAAGTCAGATAAATTTGGTTTGGGTTTCACTTCTCAGGCTCAGAAGGCTTCCCGTCGTGCACTTGCTCATTCTGGGAGACCACCGTTCAACATTAACAATAATGGAGTTCACAACAATCATGTTAATGTTATGGAAGACACTGATAGTGACCACGACATAGACAATATGATCTTCCCTACTACCGGTAGTGGGCTCAATAATTGGAAGACATAAGACTTTATCCCAATCTCCTTTAGTCAAGAGTAAATTCTATTCTATATTTTCTCACTTTTAAGTTTTTGGTTATGCAATTTAAACAATAAAGTTTAAGCCTTGTGCCTTACCCGAGGCACAATGGTCCATTTGTTAGGGGTTGTCATTATTCATTAGCATATTTTCATTTAATAAATCATTGGAAGTTTGCATTCAAATTTTGCACTCTCTGTCTTTCTTTTACTTTATTGCTTTCAAAATAGCTATGTGTTCTTACACACACTCACACAAAAAATTGCAGACCCATATCCACTATGGATCCCATTGATAATAATTTTGCGATTTCCCATTATGACTTTAAAAATCGGATTTACCAAGCCGAGGATGGAGATGAGGAAGACTGTGAAATACCTAGAGATCTTTCTAGGCTGTTAATATAAGAAGAAAGAGCCATACAACCGCATGAAGAGCAAGTTTAGGTTGTGAACTTGGGTACTGAAGAAGACAAGAAAGAAATCAAGATAGGCGCCAACCTAGAGGATAATGTCAAGAAGAGATTAATATAGGTGTTGCACGACTATGTTGAGATCTTTTCTTGGTCGTACGAAGACATTCTAGGGCTTGATACTGATATTGTGGTTCACCATCTACGGATGAAGGAAGGTTGTCTCCCTATAAAGCAGAAAGTACATTGTATGCATCCTGAGATGTCAGAAAAGATCAAGGCTAAGGTTATAAAGCAATGTAATGCAGGCTTCTTAGCTGTTACGTCCTATCCATAACAGGTTGCAAATGTGGTGCCAATATCTAAAAAGGATGGTAAGGTGTATATGTGTATAGACTAGAGGGATTTGAATAAGGAGATCCCCAAAAATGACTTTCCGCTTCCACATATTGATGTTCTGGTTGACAACACCACTCATCATGAAGTATTTTCTTTCATGGATGGTTTCTCCGATATAATCAAATAAAGATGGCACCTGAAGACATGGAGAAGACTACTTTTGTCACACAGTGTGTAACACCCTTTTAACCGCACAAAATATTCATAATTATTTAAAATAATATTAGAGTAATACAACAAAAGGGCGTCACATTTTATTCTTGAAATAATCATACGTGTTAGTCTTACTCCGAAACACGGGTTTTCAAAATTATTCATGTACATATCCATTTTCAAGGTTTCACATACTTGTAGCAGAATCATAGTTCAAACAAGTTCATTAAAACACTTCATAGTTCCCCATGATTCATGCTTCACAATTCAACATAATTTAAACTCCACGAAAACAATTTAAATGTCATAACAAAACAAGAACAAAATAGTTTTCAAAACAAAGCATTCATGTCCTTGATGTTCATATCAGAGCAAGACCTTCTAGACTCAACGAAAATAGAACGCACGCTCCAAGCTATTCTTCTAAGCCTTTAGGGACTACTCCTGATTACTTGCACGTTACCCATGTAGAGGCAACATTCAAGCAGAAAGGGTGAGTTCATCAGAATCATTATATAAGATATAAGTAATAGACATAGTAGAATAAACCAAAAGTATCACAACATAAACTCAAATTTGTTATATTCCAAGTACCTCAACAATTATACAAATTCAACAACACAATACAACATCATCAATTTAAGAACCATGCAATTCCACATAAGATGTAGTGCAAGGACATATACTCATGCATGTGGTACCAATTTATTTGATGGACACTGAGCCATCACCCTCCAAAGACCCTAATTATAGGATCGATTCCCACTTGGAACCAGAGAAAATCATAGACATCCCAAATCCACACAATTGGATTGAGACCAAATCACTGGACCAACGTCCTAAATCATCAAAATGGACCAAAGCTGTCCAATGAATGCATGATGTACAACAACAATATAAACAACCACAACTAGTCATACGCATCATAATTTATGTATTCATCAACATCATCATATAAACCTCATCATATGTACTCATATAAGAAAATCATCATCATCATATCATCATATAAAACATAATTATCATATTAACAACATATCATCATCATACTTCATTACCATAAAACATCATAGCAATTCAACACGGGGAAACTAATTCTATCCTAACTTGGGTACTATAATTATCCTTATTATTATTCATTTTACTCCTTATAAATATAGTTTATCGCGTTAGCATTTCAACGCTTCGAACGACACCTTAAACGGAGTCCGGAAACTCAAGTTACTGCCTTTAGAAAAATCTGTCAAAAATTGGATTGCTTGAGTCAATACATGCCCCTTTGAGTCGACACATAGGTATTCTATCTGCCTCGAGTGTGCTCAGTTTGACCCAATGAGTCGATGCATACTGAGTCTTGAACCTGCATGAGTCGATGCATGACCTCTTTGAGTCGATGCATGTTGTTTTGTGCTGAATTGTTATGCGATTTCACTACCTTATAGGTCCTAAAACGTCACCTAATCATAGGGATTCATCATCTATCAACAAATTAATATACTACATCAATTAGACAACATTTACGGGTCATTATTCATCACTAATCTATCAATTCTCCATCAAACAACATCGAATCACCATCTATGAAACCTAAGGCAAACCCTGTCTCTATCTACCACTTAAATCAAATATAATAATCAAATAAACACCCCTTACCTTATTTCTTCCAGTCATTGATTACACTCTTCGTGCCTCTTACGATGATTCTCCCTAAAGCCTTTGTGCCCTAGCCTCTCTTCTCCAACTTTCACGATTGATTGTGAGAATAACAACTACCTCTTCTCTGTTATCACAAAGGACCCCTAATATCTTCCTCAATTGCCCTCGCTTAGTCAACCTCTATTTACCACCACGTCCTCCCTATGCCTACTAATTACCAACACACAACTCTAATTAAAATAACGATTTAAATAATTATTCCTATTATTATATTCTCAATAATAATCCAAATAATTACTAAATAATTATTTTACTATTCTAATACTTTTAATCATCATAATTCACATCATGCACAACCTCATACCAGCACATCACACATATAATCATATAAAACATCAATTATTCTAAAAATTGAGGTGTTACAACTCTCCCCCACTTAAAGAATTTTCGCCCTCAAAAATTACCTGAGGAAAACAGAGTCGGATACGACTCATTCATCTGATCCTCACGCTCCCAAGTCAAACTTTCACCGCCTGATCCACCCTACAACACCTTTACTAAGGCAATATCCGTACCTCTCAATTTCTTCACTTCACGAACTTCTATTCTCAATGGTAATGCTTCAACAGTCAAGTTATCTCTCACATGTACATCATCCATCTGAATTACATGTGAAGGATCCAAAATGTACTTTCTCAACTAAGATACATGAAACACATCATGAAGATTTACAAGTGACGGAGGTAAAGTAATCTGATAGGCTACCTCACCTATATTCTCCGATATCTGATATAGACCAATGAAACACGGCGTAAGATTCCTTAATTTCAGATCCCTACCAACACTTGTTACCGGAGTAACTCTAAAAAACACATGATCATCTTTCTGAAATTCCAAGGCCTTCCTTCTCTTATCATGATAGTTTTCTGACGACTCTGAGAAGCCTTCATCCTCTCTTAGATCATCTTAATCTTCTTAGTTGTTTATCGCACAATCTCGGGTCCGAGTACAACACTCTCGCCCGACTGATACCAACACAATGGAGTTCTACACCTCCTACCACACAATGCTTCATACTGTGCCATTCCAATACTTGAATGGAAACTATTATTGTATGTAAATTCAATCAACGGCAAGTGACTATCCCAAGATCCTCATTGTTCTAGCACACAAGCCCTCAACAAGTCCTCCAAAGACTGGATAGTCCTCTCTGTTTGACTGTCCGTCTACGGATGATATGAGGAACTCAACTTCAACTTGGCACCGAAAGCATTCTGCAAACCTGTCCAGAATTTCGATGTAAACCTCGGGTCTCTATCGGACACGATACTCGAAGGTATCCCATGCAACTTTACAATCTCATCAACATACATCTTAGCCAGCTTTTCTATAGGATGATTGATCTTCAGCGGCAAGAAATGAGCCTACTTATTTAACCTATCCACTATTACCCAAATTGAATCACCACCTCTAACAGTCTTCGATAACCCTGACACGAAATCCATAGAGACACTGTCCCATTTCCACTTTGGAATACTCAAAGGTTGCATAAGGCCTGTAGGATTCTGATGTTCAATCTTCGACTTATGGCAAGTCAAGTAAGCATACACAAACTTAGCAATTTCTTTCTTCATACCTGGCCACCAAAACATTTTCTTTAAATCCCGATACATTTTTGTAGCACCTGGATGAATACTCAAATCGCTTTGATGCCCTTACTCAATAATTCTCTTCTTAAGTTCTAGAATATCAGGAACACATACCCTATTACCAAGTCTTACCACACCATTCTCATCCACTCGGGATTCACCTCTGTTGCCTTGGTTAATCAACGTTAATCGATCCACCAAACTCAAACCAGACTTCTGACCTTCTCAGATATCTTCAAGAATCCCACTAGTCAGTTTCAACATTCCCATCTTCACATTGTTGGATGTCTCTTCGCATACCAAGCTCATATCTCTAAATTGTTCGATCATCTCTAACTCTCGAACCATAAGCATTGACATATGCAAAGATTTCCTACTCAAAGCATCAGCTACTACATTTGCTTTACCATGATGGTAAATCAAATCAAAATCATAATCCTTCAACAATTAAAGCCATCTTCTTTGCCTCATGTATAACTCCTTCTGATCAAATAAGTATTTTAAACTCTTATGATCACTGAACACTTCAAATTTAGAGCCAAAAAGATAATGTTTCCAAATTTTTAGCACGAACACCACAACCTCCAATTCTAAGTCATGCGTAGGATAGTCCCTCTCATGAACTTTGAGTTGTCTAGAAGCACAAGAAACAACTTGTCCATTCAGCATTAGCACACAACTATGTCTCATCTTAGACGCATTCATAATGCACTACAAATGACTCACTCATATTAGGCAAAACCAATACTGGAGCAGTCATCAATCTTTTCTTTAGTTCTACAAAACTTTCTTCACATGCAACATCTCATACTTGAAATGATGAAGGGATATCCTTTTGATAGAACATCAATTACTTTACACACCATCAAGCTAATAAGACAATTGTATCTCGTCCAATACGATCCTGTCTACTATTAACAAGAGATTAAGGGTGATCAGTTCCTCAATTTGTCAATAGGTAGCTGTGATCGGTGGATCTGAAACTGACTGTTTAATGCTGGTTCGCGAAATGTCGCGGAAGCAAGAGTCGCCACCGTCTTTTATTTTCTCCAAATGGAAAGGACAAAAGCACAGAAAAATTCCTTAAAGAGATTTCTCTCGGTTCGGGAGGTAGGTTATAGAAAGGGAAGGTGTTAGCACCCTTTCTATCCATGGTTATCCATGGGCTCTTAGATACTTGCTCATTGTGTTTTCAAAATTGTTTTTGTTGCTTTTCAATTGTGGGTTTTAAAAAGTTTCTTTGAAAATTCCAGTTCGACTCTTGTATCGGTCCTCAAGAGTGTTTGAAAAATTGCTTTCGAAAGCTTTTGAAAAGGTGTCGGTGTGAAAAGAGTTTTTGAATTTGTTTTGAAATTTAGAGCAAGTATCTAGAGTCGTCTACCTACCCTAAGGAATTCGTCTGTGTAAATGTCCTTTAAAGTAGTGCCATCCCACCATTGAGAGGTAGGTAGCACCACCGTTGGAGGTGTTCGGGTCAATTCGAGGTTCGGGACGTGGTGATCACCAGAGCAATAGGAAGACACCTTAGAAGCTACCCTCATGCCAGCTTCCCGGATCATGAGGACTTACTAAGACATCCTCTAATCGACGATCACCTTTCGAGGCAAGGCAACAGTGAGGCGTACCCTAGGGGTGGTGTGTGATTTGTGTGTCAGATTCATTTATTTTTGTCTTGTCATGTCAAAGTGATCTATGCGTTTGTTTTTATTTTAGGCCATTCATTCTTGCATGCATTTATTTAACAGTTAAAAAATTGCGAAAAATAAAAGTTCCTAAGCTATTACAAAGGCGCGGGTCCACATCGCCAAAATTAAAGTCCAGGACCCGATTTGACAGAAAGTAAAGAAATAAAGTAAAGTGCGAGAAATTAATATTTACATGGCTTTGGGAGAAGTACATAAAATTATACGAAATAAAATAAAATGTGCGAATCGAATTCAAATTGGAAACGAGGGCGTTGGACCCTTTTTAATGAAATTAAATTAAATTATCAACAAATTAATGAAATTAAAGAAAAAGAAATTATTTTGGTATTTTTTTGGGTTTATGAATTTTTATGAGAAAGATTAAATGAAATTAAAATGTTAACCCTAATTCTAATTGTTTTTTATTTATTAAGAAAACATGTTAAAGTTTAAACCTAAAATTAAATTAATTATTTACATGCAATTTGATTTATAAAAATAAATAATATTTAATTATTAGTGAAAAGAAAAAAAAAGGATAAAAAATTAATACAAACCCTAATTCTACAAATTTCAAGTTTATTAGAAAAATATTAAGATTTAAATCTAAATTAAAAACTAAAATCAATTAATGATATTTACTTACAAAAAATAATATTAAATAAAAATACTTATTTTTTATCTTTTTCTGATTTTTAGATTGTTTTTATGTTTTTATGAAAATAAACTAAATTAAAGAAATTAATTAAAAAGAAATAGTTGAATCAAATAAAAAATGGAAAATATATAAAAGAAATTGCAAACCTAGGGGGTTCTGTCCCCAATTGGAGGTGTAAATAAGCAGTTCAGGCCCAATAGCCTTTGGCCTGGTTGACCTTTTCAGGAAGCATGTGGCACGTTTGACTAGAGTCCATGGTATTCTTCAAATTATGACCCTTTGATTCATCTCAGTAGGCACGTGGATAGTCCAGATATGGGGAACATGGTGAACCCTAGTATTGAATCTGCATAGGATTAGATTAAGAGAAAAAATATTGAAAGAGAGTGGGGGACCTGGGGATCGAACCCAGGTCCCAGGGATTACCAGCCAAGTGCCTTGCCAGTGGAGCTGTGAGCGCGTTTTGTTAATTATATAACCAATAATAAATATAAGATAAAACACGAGTTAGTGCTCTTTTTCGCGCGAAAATTTAAACAACCCAACCATTGCTTTACACATCAGCGTCTTCTTCCTCTCTTTGCTTTTCCCTGAAATATAACAAAGGTTAGCGGGGGTTTTGAACCCCCCCAAAATATGCCATATCCAATAATAGCGAATAGGCCATGGTAGCACATAAATTAGGCGCGAGGGTTGATTTAGAACCGTCCAAGCATGCTGAACTCAACCATGGTATTATGGTGTTCCAATTTTACAGCATTTAGAAACGCCCAATTTGAAAGCTTGGTAACCCTAACCTGTATCAATGGTGAATCTTCTATTTTGGCACGAAAACTTAATTAAAGTATGCAGTTAGTTTCAGAAGCAACCAATTAGTAAGAATCCATAAGTAAAATGCCATGAGAATGCCTGAAAATCAAGATACGAATATGCATATTATATGAAAAAATTTGATTTCTGTATACCGATTCAAGGGGCTATGCGCGTGGAAAGCTATCCAGTCAGACTCAGTAATGTCTTAGGAAGGTGATGGAATGAGTTTCTTTCCCTGAAAAGCCTTGCAAGTGTATTTTCAGTTTTGGAATTTCTTGAGAAAATTGCAAGTTTGGTTATGGAGGTATGGCGCAGCTGGGAGCTTTTTTTGAATAGGGTTTGCATCAGTACTTATGTGTGAAGGTTTTAGGTCAAAGAAACCAAATCAAAACCTTTGCATTCATGATTTTCAAGATTTGATTCTTAAGGATCTTTTTCAATATTTCTTCATGAAGAATCATGTCAATTTTCTCCAATTCTTTCCTTTTTTGGTATACACGAAATCCTTAGTGAATCATGAGTGATTGTCTTGCACAAAAAGATTTGAAAACCTAGTTTTAGTATTTTTCATATATTTTATTTAATTAAATGAATTTCTAGCATTTAAAAATTCAAATAAATAAAATAAAAATGATAAAAACTTCCCTTTGGGCCAAATGGTCGTGCGCATGCCTTGGATGATGAATTGTGGAAGAAAAAGAGGCCCATTAGCATTTTTATGACCTTTGAAGCAATGTTGACTTTTCAAAATATCCAAACATTTCCCAACTTCCACAAGGCATAACTTGCTCAATTTTTTAAGCTTTGCTCATGTTCTTGGACATTTTGGAAAGGTCTTTGAGTCCTCTAACCAATGCCTTTGGTCCCATGTCATTTTGATTTACCAATCTCAAGTTATGGCCTTTGACTTAAAGTCCCTTTTTGTTGACTTTTGAAAATGACCTATAATGTTGAAATTGATAACTTTTTGTGAGAGCATTTATTGGACTTGAAGTGTGAAGAGGAGTTGTAGGAAATGTCATTCTATTCAAAATGAGCTTTGGATGGAATTTTTCTGATAATCCATGTGGAAGTTATGCCTTGGTCAAGTTACAGTTGACTTTTCCAACTGTCCAAATATGGAAACTTTTGCATCTTGAGACTTTTTGAGCCAAGCTTTGAGAATCATGATCAAGCATTGATCAAATGATGTTTGTGGCTTCAAAATGAGATGTTGACCAAAAATTTGAACTTTTGACTGTCAAATGACCATTTTGCCCCTACAATTGACTGTAGTGCAATTAGGGTTTTTAACTGTGCAATTTTGTGCTGTGAGTCTTGAAACTTGGTATGAGGATGCTTGACCATGTTTGTAGGCATGTGGGACTTGATTGGACCCTTGGAAACTTCATTTTCTTTTTCAGAACCAAAACCCTAATTTTTGACTGTTAGGAGGCCCTTGAACTGTGCAACCCTTGGGGAGATTTTGAAGCATTGACTTTGCAATTCTTGAAGAATATGGGAGGGCAAATTTTGGGGTACAACAGTTGCCCCTGTTCAATCTTCTTAGACCTGAGGATGCAGATTGGCTGACGTGCCTTTCGTAATCCGAGGGTGGAAGATGATTGAACACTAGAGTGCCCAGAAATTTGCGCTCACATAGTAGTGTGATGATGGGAATGGGCTTATAGATGCCATTTGGAGATTGATGGATAGGATGATGGGCTTATAGATGCCATCTGGATGTTGATCGCATAAGAGATTCCTTAGCGAGAACTTGCGTACCTGCAAAAGAAAAGGATTACCTGACCCGTTACAGGAGCTGATCTTCAGATTCTTTGTAGGATGTGTCCTGACTGGTTACAGGAGCTGGATCTGGAGCTTCAAACGGTGATGAATGAACCAGGGGTGGTTACTACCTCAACAGGAACGGTGAGAGGACCTTGGATGATTACTACCTCAACAGTATCATTGAGAGAATCTGGGGACGATTACTACCTCCGCAGTAACGGGGAGAGAACCATAAGCGACTTCAACCTCAACAGTAATCATTGAGAGAAACCTGGGCGACTTCTACCTCAACAGTAATCATTGAGAGAATCTTGGGCGACTTCAACCTCAATAGTAATCATTGAGAGAATCTTGGGCGACTTCAACCTCAACAGTAATCATTGAGAGAATCTTGGGGATGATTACTACCTCCGCAGTAACGGGGAGAGAACCACAGGCGACTACAACCTCAACAGTAATCATTAAGAGAATCTTGGATAACTTCTACTTCAACAGTAACACTGAGAGAAACTGGGGATGATTACTACCTCCGCAGTATCGGGGAGAGAACCATAGGCGACTACAACCTCAACAGCAATCATTGAGAGAATCTTGGGCGACTTCAACCTCAACAGTAATCATTGAGAGAATCTTGGGGATGATTACTACCTCCGCAGTAACGGGGAGAGAACCATAGGCGACTACAACCTCAACAGTAATCATTGAGAGAATCTTGGATATCTTCTACTTCAACAGTAACGCTGAGAGAATTTTGGGGCGATTACTACCTCCGCAGTAACGGGGAGAGAACCATAGGCGACTACAACCTCAACAGTAATCATTGAGAGAATCTTGGATAACTTCTACTGATTCTTCATCAGGAAAATCTGTTAGGGGTCGATTTAACCGGACTAGAGAAGGCCTTGGACTGGATAAGAAACAGAAAATCTTAGGGTCGATTAACTGAACCGGTCTAGGTCTTGAAATGTCTTCAACTGGATAAGAAACAGGGAGATCTTAGGGTCGATCTGACTGAACCAGAGAAGGCCTTGGACTGGATAAGAAACAGAAAAGTCTTAGGGTCGACTTAACTGAACCGGTCTAGGTCTTGAATGTAGCTGAGAACTTTAACTGAATCCTTCCTGAAAGGTAAAGTTCAATCATATGCAATGCATGATATGGATCAAGCAATGATGTTCTCAACATAAATGAGATTTGTAAGATATGATGCGTATATGCATGCTATCATGATGTATGTGATGTTTACGAATGTATGTTTTTTTCGTCTAGGAAAGTAAATCCTTGACGGGGCCGGGAAGTCATATCCTGGGCTGATGTTGAAGAATGAGATTTTCTTTCGCTGGGGATGATGATTGCAAGAATACCGGTAGGAGAAGATGACTCCGTTGGGGAATAAACTTGGCGAATAGATTACTCTGCAGGGAGGTAACTCTGTGGGGAAAGAGAGGTACTTTGCTGAGGTTGATGAGGATAACTCCGCTGGAGATACCGTTGTTGTGCTCTGTTGGAAGTTTTGATGAACTCCGCTGGGGAATAAGAAGAACTTTGCCGAGGACGATCTTTCCGTGGCTTTTGGCTGAGGATAACCCAGTTATAAGCTCTGGTGGAGAAATAACCTTTGAATGAAACCGGGGAAACACGTTCGCTCTATAGGGAGTGAAGGTATCTTGGTCGCATTCTTCAGCTGAACTTACCTTGGCACTTCGGTGGACAGGGCAACCGGATCATTTAGACAACTCATTATTACCCCAGTTTCTGTTGGAGAATAAGGTACCTGTGAAGGTGTTTGATGACTGCCGTTTGACAAATCTTCTTCTGGTAGGCAAGTGACGAGATACCGGGACATAGTCGTACACTTCGATCCCTAATTTTTGCCTGGATCGCCCTTTCGGGTTTTCAGTCCACTGGGATACCCATTTTTGCCCAAGCCGCCTTTTCAGGTTTTCGACTTGCCGGGTGTACAGATTTTTTTCATTTCATCTCTCATTTTGCCCGAACCCTTTTGGTTCGCCGGGAAGCCCTTATTTGCCTAGGTGTGTCAACCTAGCGGGTCTTTTATCATGCGTAGTATCTTTTCGACTATGTCCACGCTCTCAGAATGTAGGGAGGTGCCCCTGTTGTTGTGTTGTCATGCCACCAGAAGATCTTCGTTTGATCGTCCAATGCCCCAAGTGACTTAGACGGAGATTTGCCCCAGGCTATTTGGCATTTGAGAGATTCTCTGAATCTTGACTTAACTGCCCCAGATGACGGACAATGATCATGTCACGCCCCTTGTTTGGGAGTGCTTTTGTTCATCCGATATTCGTCGTGCGAGCTTCTATGCTGTTCAAACAAATAGTCGTATGCAAACAAAGTTATGCAAAGCTTATGTCTGTCTTGAAGTTTTTGTGAAAATGCATTTTTTTTTCATAAAAACAAGTGAATTTTTTTTTTGTAAACTGTGATGTCAACTCGTTAGTTTACTGCAAGCCTTAAGGAGTCAGGATACCTTTTGTAACAGTATGCTTTCGAACTAACCCATGCTTCAGCTAGGACTTTTTAGGGTTGTAACGTGGCCTGGTTCACGGTTTAAGAAACAAAGGATAAAGGCTCAAATTTTATTTGTACCCACCCGTTCTTCGTGATGTTCTTCAAACCTAAACTCAGTTGATCGTGCGTTTAGATCTCGTTTGAGTCTTTGTCCTGATATTCCAATGATGGTTCGGATTTTGGCAATTTATTTGAATAGGCAGTCATTTTTTGTTTTTGTTTTTGAGGGTTTGTAGGACCTCTTTTTTTTTTTTATTATCCCTATTTTTTTCCTGAACTGTTTCTTTTGTGATTACAGTCAGCGGGATGCCCCAGTTTTGTAAGTCTCCTTCATAGGTTTTGACTTAATGGGTTTTTATTTTGAGAAATGACGACTGCCTATCTTTATGATTATTCAGAACCAATCACTGTCTTTTGTTTTGTGAGGACCTCTTTGATGCTATTCGTTGTGCACTTGGATCAACTGAGAGAACTACCCTGCCCCAGGTTATAATTAACGGTTTTAATTTTTTTGTGAAAAGAAAAAACTCCTACTTCTTTGGTTCGAAGGGGTTGACGAGGTATTATCTTCCTTATAACTCCAGTGTTTAGGAATTGAAACAATGCCTGTGCCTCATCAGCGGGGTCTGTTCAAAAGCATACTGTAGATTGTGGTATCGTTTTTGTCATCCTCCCTCAAAAGGCTGAGCATTATTAACCAAGAGTTGATCATCAGAAAAACATGAAAAACAATTTGCATATAGTGAATACGAATATATTGCTTCAAAACAGACATATGCGATGCATTTAATGAAATAACAGCGTTTAACATGAGTAAATGTTTGAACAAAAGAAAATTACAACTTGAACATTCGAATGAACAAAAGTTTTCTAGTCTCAGGGCTTGTCACTTCAAATGGTGAGCCTTGGAGGGATGGTAGAAAAACTCCGCCTGACCATCTTGTGTGAACTCCAATGCTCCTTCATCAATCAGGTTCTGGATTTTGTTCTTCAGAGCCCAACACTCATTTGTATCATGTCCTGGACAGGCAGAGTGGTAGGCACACCTTTTATTGGGATCATAGATAGGAGATGCTGTGTTGGGGTTCCGGGGATGAGCCCTTAATGTGATTAGATTCAATCTCAACAGGCGTTGTAGAGCTTGAAACAGCGACATGTTGAGCTGGGTGAATTGCCTCCTAGGCTTGTTTGGCTGAAGCTGGTGAGGTTGATGCTGAATTTGTGACACTGGAGCCATTTGAGGAGCTCTCCCCTTACCTCCTTGTCTCAAAGATGGTTGAATGATGACTGGACTTTCAACCTTAGATGTTTACCCCAGTTGGTTACCCCGAAGCAGTTGGTTGACGAGAACTCCGAGCTCTTCTTGTCTTTGAGCTAAACCTTGAATGGCAGTCCCCTGCCCCAGCATTTGGGCTTTCATTGCATCCATTTCAGCTTGCAAGTGTTTCAGCCGTTCGTCCTCAGCGCTGTTCCTGACCAAAGTCTCCATGAGAAGTGTCCTTAACTCCTCCTGCCCCTTGGATAGATTCAGGAGGATTTCCCCGAACTGGGTCTCTTGAGCAAGAAAGTCCTGGTTATCTTGTTGGGAAGCCATTGCTGAAATAAACAGCGGAGATGGTAAGTGACCTGTCCAAAGGGTACCTGTTATGCAATGATATGTATGATATGCATGCAATGTTTTCAAGGACCTCGCGGGGTAAACAAGAAAATTTGTTAGAATTTGGGTCCGGTAGCTTGATTGAAGGAAACCCATGTTATTGAGAATTCTTCTTCAAGGGTCAAAGGCTCACCATATCCAGTGGGTCATAGCCCCAGATAACCTTAGCTAGGGGATCATTCTTCAAGTGTCAAAGCTCACCATATCAAGTGGGTCATAGCCCCTGACGACTTTGGCTAGGGGAACCTTCTTCAAGTGTCAAAGCTCACCATATCAAGTGGGTCATAGCCTCTGACAACCTTGGCTAGAGGAAAATAAATCCTCTTTGCCCCTTGCTAGATGTTTGATTTATCATGACCTGCATCACAAGCCCTTGAGATCCTTGAAATGGGTTAAGATGTATGCAATGGTATGATGTTATGCTATGCATGGGGTAATGTAAGTAAACCCTGTAATGAGCCCAGATTAAGGACTATAAACAAAACCTGCAAGAACTCAGTACACTCTGTTATGAGTCCTAATTAAGGACCATAAACAAAACCTGCAAGTAATTCATGTGTCAGATAACAAGCATGCAGGTAGTCAAGTACGAAGGCACACAAGTCACACAAGATAAACCCTTAGAGTTTAGGCCAGCATGGGGTCTGGGTATTACCCTCTTTCAGTTTGTTGGTTCATACCTGTCCTATCAAAGTAACCGGGTTCTTAGAGGATCCCAATATCATTGACTACCCTCGATCGGTCATAACTCCAGCAACGCAATCTTTTCTTGCGGCCAGAACCATCACGAGAGTTTAGCCTCAATGGGCGTAGCATACTGCTACTGTTCTAATGGCCAAGTTGTGTCATTTAAGGTTCTAAGGTTGTTGGTGCTTAATGACTCCTCAGAAGACCCATATTCCCCTCGTTGCAACACAAGGGATATCGGTACAGACCAAGGTGCCACACCAACGTAGCCACTGCTTCACCCGTGTCGGTCTATGCCGGACAGGTCCCTCACAGCTTATGCTACCTAAACAGGGTATCCCCAGATCCGGGTTAGGATCTATGTAACTCCCATGCAACCCACAAACTTAAAGCAGACAAGTCAATACAATTGAAAACACAGTTATGAACTAACCCTAAGGTACACCTCACTTTATAAGTTTGTCCCCACAAGAGTCGCCAGTTCTGTGATCGGTGGATCTAGAACTGACTGTTTAACGCTGGTTCGCGAAATGTCGCGGAAGCAAGAGTCGCCACCGTCTTTTATTTTCTCCAAATGGAAAGGACAAAAGCACAGAAAAATTCCTTAAAGAGATTTCTCTCGGTTCGGGAGGTAGGTTATAGAAAGGGAAGGTGTTAGCACCCTTTCTATCCATGGTTATCCACGGGCTCTTAGATACTTGCTCATTGTGTTTTCAAAATTGTTTTTGTTGCTTTTCAATTGTGGGTTTTAAAAAGTTTCTTTGAAAATTCCAGTTCGACTCTTGTATCGGTCCTCAAGAGTGTTTGAAAAATTGCTTTCGAAAGCTTTTGAAAAGGTGTCGGTGTGAAAAGAGTTTTTGAATTTGTTTTGAAATTTAGAGCAAGTATCTAGAGTCGTCTACCTACCCTAAGGAATTCGTCTGTGTAAATGTCCTTTAAAGTAGTGCCATCCCACCATTGAGAGGTAGGTAGCACCACCGTTGGAGGTGTTCGGGTCAATTCGAGGTTCGGGACGTGGTGATCACCAGAGCAATAGGAAGACACCTTAGAAGCTACCCTCATGCCAGGTTCCCGGATCATGAGGACTTACTAAGACATCCTCTACTCGACGATCACCTTTCGAGGCAAGGCAACAGTGAGGCGTACCCTAGGGGTGGTGTGTGATTTGTGTGTCAGATTCATTTATTTTTGTCTTGTCATGTCAAAGTGATCTATGCGTTTGTTTTTATTTTAGGCCATTCATTCTTGCATGCATTTATTTAACAGTTAAAAAATTGCGAAAAATAAAAGTTCCTAAGTTATTACAAAGGCGCGGGTCCACATCGCCAAAAGTAAAGTCCAGGACCCGATTTGACAGAAAGTAAAGAAATAAAGTAAAGTGCGAGAAATTAATATTTACATGGCTTTGGGAGAAGTACATAAAATTATACGAAATAAAATAAAATGTGCGAATCGAATTCAAATTGGAAACGAGGGCGTTGGACCCTTTTTAATGAAATTAAATTAAATTATCAACAAATTAATGAAATTAAAGAAAAAGAAATTATTTTGGTATTTTTTTGGGTTTATGAATTTTTATGAGAAAGATTAAATGAAATTAAAATGTTAACCCTAATTCTAATTGTTTTTTATTTATTAAGAAAACATGTTAAAGTTTAAACCTAAAATTAAATTAATTATTTACATGCAATTTGATTTATAAAAATAAATAATATTTAATTATTAGTGAAAAGAAAAAAAAAGGATAAAAAATTAATACAAACCCTAATTCTACAAATTTTAAGTTTATTAGAAAAATATTAAGATTTAAATCTAAATTAAAAACTAAAATCAATTAATGATATTTACTTACAAAAAATAATATTAAATAAAAATACTTATTTTTTATCTTTTTCTGATTTTTAGATTGTTTTTATGTTTTTATGAAAATAAACTAAATTAAAGAAATTAATTAAAAAGAAATAGTTGAATCAAATAAAAAATGGAAAATATAGAAAAGAAATTGCAAACCTAGGGGGGTTCTGTCCCCAATTGGAGGTGTAAATAAGCAGTTCAGGCCCAATAGCCTTTGGCCTGGTTGACCTTTTCAGGAAGCATGTGGCACGTTTGACTAGAGTCCATGGTATTCTTCAAATTATGACCCTTTGATTCATCTCAGTAGGCACGTGGATAGTCCAGATATGGGGAACATGGTGAACCCTAGTATTGAATCTGCATAGGATTAGATTAAGAGAAAAAATATTGAAAGAGAGTGGGGGACCTGGGGATCGAACCCAGGTCCCAGGGATTACCAGCCAAGTGCCTTGCCAGTGGAGCTGTGAGCGCGTTTTGTTAATTATATAACCAACAATAAATATAAGATAAAACACGAGTTAGTGCTCTTTTTCGCGCGAAAATTTAAACAACCCAACCATTGCTTTACACATCAGCGTCTTCTTCCTCGCTTTGCTTTTCCCTGAAATATAACAAAGGTTAGCGGGGGTTTTGAACCCCCCCAAAATATGCCATATCCAATAATAGCGAATAGGCCGTGGTACACATAAATTAGGCGCGAGGGTTGATTTAGAACCGTCCAAGCATGCTGAACTCAACCATGGTATTATGGTGTTCCAATTTTACAGCATTTAGAAACGCCCAATTTGAAAGCTTGGTAACCCTAACCTGTATCAATGGTGAATCTTCTATTTTGGCACGAAAACTTAATTAAAGTATGCAGTTAGTTTCAGAAGCAACCAATTAGTAAGAATCCATAAGTAAAATGCCATGAGAATGCCTGAAAATCAAGAACGAATATGCATATTATATGAAAAATTTTGATTTCTGTATACCGATTCAAGGGGCTATGCGCGTGGAAAGCTATCCAGTCAGACTCAGTAATGTCTTAGGAAGGTGATGGAATGAGTTTCTTGCCCTGAAAAGCCTTGCAAGTGTATTTTCAGTTTTGGAATTTCTTGAGAAAATTGCAAGTTTGTTTATGGAGGTATGGCGCAGCTGGGAGCTTTTTTTGAATAGGGTTTGCATCAGTACTTATGTGTGAAGGTTTTAGGTCAAAGAAACCAAATCAAAACCTTTGCATTCATGATTTTCAAGATTTGATTCTTAAGGATCTTTTTCAATATTTCTTCATGAAGAATCATGTCAATTTGCTCCAATTCTTTCCTTTTTTGGTATACACGAAATCCTTAGTGAATCATGAGTGATTGTCTTGCACAAAAAGATTTGAAAACCTAGTTTTAGTATTTTTCATATATTTTATTTAATTAAATGAATTTCTAGCATTTAAAAATTCAAATAAATAAAATAAAAATGATAAAAACTTCCCTTTGGGCCAAATGGTCGTGCGCATGCCTTGGATGATGAATTGTGGAAGAAAAAGAGGCCCATTAGCATTTTTATGACCTTTGAAGCAATGTTGACTTTTCAAAATATCCAAAAATTTCCCAACTTCCACAAGGCATAACTTGCTCAATTTTTTAAGCTTTGCTCATGTTCTTGGACATTTTGGAAAGGTCTTTGAGTCCTCTAACCAATGCCTTTGGTCCCATGTCATTTTGATTTACCAATCTCAAGTTATGGCCTTTGACTTAAAGTCCCTTTTTGTTGACTTTTGAAAATGACCTATAATGTTGAAATTGATAACTTTTTGTGAGAGCATTTATTGGACTTGAAGTGTGAAGAGGAGTTGTAGGAAATGTCATTCTATTCAAAATGAGCTTTGGATGGAATTTTTCTGATAATCCATGTGGAAGTTATGCCTTGGTCAAGTTACAGTTGACTTTTCCAACTGTCCAAATATGGAAACTTTTGCATCTTGAGACTTTTTGAGCCAAGCTTTGAGAATCATGATCAAGCATTGATCAAATGATGTTTGTGGCTTCAAAATGAGATGTTGACCAAAAATTTGAACTTTTGACTGTCAAATGACCATTTTGCCCCTACAATTGACTGTAGTGCAATTAGGGTTTTTGACTGTGCAATTTTGTGCTGTGAGTCTTGAAACTTGGTATGAGGATGCTTGACCATGTTTGTAGGCATGTGGGACTTGATTGGACCCTTGGAAACTTCATTTTCTTTTTCAGAACCAAAACCCTAATTTTTGACTGTTAGGAGGCCCTTGAACTGTGCAACCCTTGGGGAGATTTTGAAGCATTGACTTTGCAATTCTTGAAGAATATGGGAGGGAAAATTTTGGGGTACAACAGTAGCGGACAATCACGATGGTTCATAAACCATCGTTACTAAACTAGAATAGTGTTTCTTTAGAACTTATGCTCAAAGTTACCTAAAGCACCATGGTCTAATTAATATCTCCTTAAACCATGATCTACACCTTGACAACTTAGCATAAAGTATCTTCCTTTCCAACATTGTAATTTAAATCACAACATTCGACATTCCCTTATTCTGACTTAGATTAACTCATAGTGTCCTCAATAAACACCGCAACAAACTAATCCAAATATTTGTAATGCCTACTCAATTTCTAAAATCTGTCCTCTAACTATCCTCACCCTTCATTCAAATCTGAAGGTAACCCTCCTTAATTTGATTATACTGTAGACATACTCGCCTAACAGTTGCTCCATCAAATCGTCAATCCTTTTGAAATGGATATTTAATCTCAATCATTACCTTACTAAATGGTCGGTAATCCACACATGACCTCATTCAATTGTTGTCACAAACATGCAAACCACTAAGCCTCATATCCCAAGGGTTATCCTACTTTCTTAGCAGATACAAACACCAGTTCTCTACTATAACTGAACTCAAATCCACACTCTGGAGGCAAGTCGCAAATGTCTTTAGGAAAAACATCAGGAATCACACAACATTGGCATATCACTAGCCATCACATTGATCTCTATTCTTCGAGAAGCAAACATAAAAAATACCTGATCGTTCTCTCTGAAGACATCCCTGTTAGAACAAAGTTTGAATCTACTACCCTATATTTAAGTTTTGATGATAACAATGTGAAAAGATATATCATTTATGTGATTCATGTATGAACTATCTGCTGCCTAAATTATTATGTTCTGATTTGCAGATACTCTGATTTGTATAAGCAAGATAACACCTAATCAGCATCAGAAATTTGGTTCCTGACATCAGCATCAGAAGTTGCCATATCAGAATGTCAGTATCAGAAGATCGATTCACGTATATGCTGAAGTCTGATGAACAGAACTGCGCTCAACACTCTGATAAAGAAACACAACAGTTCATCAGCAGCTAAGCAGAGTCAGAATGAGCCAAGCCAGAACTTGCATTAAGTAAGCAACGGTACTGTGCATTGAAAGCAAATTAATACCAACGGCCTCATTCCAGACAAGATCTGCTCGATAAGGAAAGTTTGTTAATAGCATTGAATCAAGAATATTGCTCCAACGTTCATCATCTCAGTGCTATATAAACAAGACTTTGAAGATTGAATTGGCTAATGCTCTCCAAATCTTTACACGCATAAAAGCTGATCAAAATCTTCCTTCTCTTAGTTTTACTAAACACTACACATTCTGATATTCTATCATTGTTTAGCAATCTAGTTTCTAAGCTTTAAGTTGTGTATACATCACAGTTGTGATACAGTTTTGTAGAAAACATTCACACACTTAGATTTATCTTCTTTGTAAGAAAGTGTTTCCTTGACAAACCGGGTTGTGGTTTGCATCAAGAAGGCTTTAGCAGTTGTTAAAGTAGTCTGTAATATTCAGTTGAATATAGTGGATTAAGACCTCGTTGGAGAGAGGCGAAATCACCTTGACGGGTGGACTGGAGTAGTTTGAGATCAAACGAACCAGGATAAAAATATCTTGTTCATTGCATTAGATTTCAGTTTTACAATTCAACCCCCCCTTCTTGTGTTTTTCACTACTTCAATTGGCATCAGAGCGCCTGGTTCTGAGCTAAAACACTTAACCGTGTCAGTACAAGATCCAGCGTCAGAAAAACACAATGGCAGGAAACAATTCTCACATCAGCAATGACAACAATGAGGACAGAGACAGATTCAGCGGCAAACCTCCA
Source organism: Vicia faba (assembly GCA_948472305.1). Classification (NCBI taxonomy): domain Eukaryota; kingdom Viridiplantae; phylum Streptophyta; class Magnoliopsida; order Fabales; family Fabaceae; genus Vicia; species Vicia faba. The sequence goes on along the minus strand of OX451738.1, from coordinate 268,623,245 downwards.
GTCTTTGATGGAGAAAACTTTGATTACTGGAAAGACAGAATTGAAAGCTTCTTTCTGGCACATGATGCTGATCTGTGGGATATGGTGACATATGGATACACGCACCCTGTGAATGCAAGCGGTCAGAAGATTGATAGAAAAACAATGTCTGATCAACAAAAGCGTGACTTCAAGAATCACCACAAGGCCAGAACCATCCTCCTCAGCACCATCTCCTATACTGAGTATGAAAAGATCTCCAACAGAGACACAGCAAAGAATATTTTTGACTCACTCAGAATGACGCATGAGGGCAACGTTCAGGTCAAAGAAACTAAAGCTCTGGCGCTCATTCAGAAGTATGAGGCGTTCAAAATGGAAGAATCTGAATCCATTGAAACAATGTTCTCAAGATTCCAGATTCTGGTAGCTGGTCTCAAGGTTCTGGACAAAGGATGCTCTACTGCTGACCATGTCAAGAAAATCATCAGAAGTTTACCCAAGCAGTGGAGACCTATGGTTACAGCTCTGAAGCTAGCTAAAGATCTCAACAAAATCACTCTGGATGAACTTATCAGCTCCCTCAAAAGTCATGAGATAGAGCTAGAAGCTGACGAGCCTCAGAAGCAAGGTAAGCCTTTAGCATTAAAATCTAACAAAAAATTTGAGTCTAAAGTTTTGCAGGCAGTTGAAGAAACATCTGATGGATCCTCATCAGAAGAAGAAGAACTCTCCCTCCTCTCCAGAAGAGTAAATCAACTGTGGAAGCAAAGACAAAGGAAGTTCAGGAATCCCAGAAGATCTGATCAGAACGAGTCTTCTTCCAGATACAGAAGGACAAATTCTTCCTCTAGATACAGAAGATCTGAAGGCTCCTCCAGTAGCAAAAAGCCAAACACCAAAGACATCATCTTCTATGAGTGCAATGAGCAAGGACACTATAAGAGTGACTGCCCAAAGCTTCAGAGGGAAAAGCCCAAAAAGAAGTTTGGAAGAGAGAAGAAGAAAAGTCTCATGGCCACATGGGATGACTCTGACTCGTCTGAAGCTGACTCAGAATCAGATGATGAGAGGGCAAACATAGCTCTCATGGCTAACATCTCAGAAGATAGTGAAGCTTCTGAATTAGACTCAGAATCAGATACTGAAGAGGTATTTCCTAACTTTGCTGTTAAATTTACAAAGGCTGAACTTGCTGAAAGCCTTAATGAGATTCTGGAACGGTATCAGCAAATTAGAGTTAAATTCAGAGACCTGAAAAGGAATCTTGAATCTGACTCTAATAAGACTGAGAGTCTCAAATTGGAGAATTCTGAGCTGAGAAATAAGATTTCAAAATTAGAAAACACTTTACAAAACTCTCAGAAGGAACCAATTTCTGAAACTCCCAGCAACGCTGATGAGATCATCAAGGAGTATGATCACAATTTCCAGAAGTTCCTCGCTAAAAGCATAGATAGAAGCAGAATGGCTTCAATGATCTATGGAGTTAGCAGAAACGGCAGGAAAGGAATAGGATACCAAGGTAAGGTTCCTACACCAAAGAATGTCATGGACTTAACAATTAAACACACTCCTCTGAATTCACCTTTTGTGTATGGTCACACACATGATATTAAATACACTGGCAGTAAGCACTCTATGAAACCAAAATTCAACCAGAGTTTTGGTAAAACTAACAAATCAGGACCCAAGAAAATCTGGGTACCTAAGGATAAAATAATACATGTTGCTGATATCTTTAGCAGCAAGTCAGAAACACCAGTCATGGTACCTGGACTCTGGCTGCTCACGACACATGACGGGAAGAAGGCATATGTTCCAAAGCCTGGAACTTAAGCCAGGAGGCCACGTTGGCTTTGGAGGCAATCAGAGGGGAAAGATAATTGGCTCTGGAACTGTAGGTAATGGAAATCTTCCCTCTATTAATAATGTTCTGCTAGTAGATGGATTGATGCATAATCTGTTATCCATAAGTCAATTAAGTGATAACGGTTATGATATAATCTTTAATCAAAAATCATGTAAAGTTGTTAGTCAGAAAGATGGGACTATCCTGTTTAATGGTAAGAGGAAAAACAACATTTACAAAATCGAACTTTCTGAACTAAAGAGTCAGAATGTAAAATGCCTTCTGTCTGTTAACAACGAGCAGTGGATCTGGCACAGAAGATTGGGGCATGTTAGTATGAGAAGAATATCTCAGATTAACAAACTCAATCTTGTCAGAGGACTTCCTAATTTGAAGTTCAATTCAGATGCTCTGTGTGAAGCATGTCAGAAAGGCAAGTTTGCAAAACCTTCTTTTAAATCCAAAAATGTTGTTTCTACCTCTAAGCCATTAGAACTTCTGCACATTGACTTATTTGGACCAGTTAAAACTGCTTCAGTCAGTGGTAAGAAGTATGGGTTAGTAATCGTAGATGACTATAGCAGATGGACATGGGTAAAGTTCTTAAGACACAAGGACGAGTCACACTCTGTGTTTGTTACCTTCTGTAACCAAGTTCAGAATGAAAAGGATCTTAGAATCGTTAAAGTCAGAAGTGATCATGGTGGAGAATTTGAAAACAAAGATTTTGAGTCATTCTTTAATGACAGAGGCATTCTGCATGATTTCTCTTGTCCTAGAACTCCCCAACAAAATGGAGTTGTAGAACGAAAGAACAGAACATTGCAAGAAATGGCCAGAACCATGATCAATGAGACAAACGTTGCTAAGACCTTCTGGGCAGAGGCAATAAACACAGCGTGCTACATTCAGAATAGAATCTCAATAAGACCTATTCTGGAAAAGACTCCATATGAATTGTGGAAGAACAGAAAGCCCAACATTTCATATTTTCATCCATTTGGATGTACTTGCTTTATATTAAATACAAAGAATTATTTGAACAAGTTTGACTCTAAAGCACAGAAGTGTATTATGTTAGGATACTCTGAACGCTCAATAAGGTACAGAGTATACAATACAGAAACACAGATTGTGGAAGAATCAATCAGTGTTCGTTTTGATGATAAGCTTGACTCTGAAAAGTCAAAGCAGAATGAAGTTTTTGCAGGTATGGAAATTGAATTTACAGGTTCTGAAGACAAGTCATCAGAAGCTCTCAACACAGACACTCCTTCAACGTCTGAAAGGAGCACTGCTAGCAATCCTACAACAGCTGCTGATCAACCTCAGAAGAGATTACCCAGAAGCAGCTTGGATCACCCAGAAGAGACTATCTTAGGAAAAAAGGAAGATCCAATCAGAACAAGAGCAAGCTTCAGAAACTCTGAAGAAACTCTCATGGGACTTGTGTCTCTGATTGAACCTTCTTCTATTGATGAAGCACTTCTGGATAATGACTGGATTCTGGCAATGCAAGAAGAGCTGAATCAATTCACCAGAAACGACGTATGGGATCTCGTTCCTAGACCAAAAGGATTCAACGTCATTGGAACAAGATGGGTGTTCAGAAACAAGCTAAATGAACAAGGTGAAGTCATCAGAAACAAGGCACGACTGGCTGCACAAGGTTATAGTCAGCAAGAGGGGATAGACTATACAGAAACCTTTGCCCCAGTCGCCAGGTTAGAATCTATCAGACTTTTAATTTCATTTGCTGTTAATAGAGGCATCACTCTGTATCAGATGGATGTCAAAAGTGCATTCTTAAATGGTTATATAGAAGAAGAAGTCTATGTACACCAACCCCCTGGTTTTGAAAATACAAAACATCCAGAACATGTTTTCAAACTAAAGAAGTCACTATATGGTCTGAAACAAGCTCCCAGAGCTTGGTATGAAAGGCTAAGTAACTTTCTATTAGAAAATGAATTCACCAGAGGGAAAGTGGACACCACTCTATTCTGTAAATTAGTTAAGAATGACATCTTAGTTTGTCAAATTTATGTTGATGATATTATTTTTGGTTCTACTAATCCTTCTCTTGGAAGAAAATTTGCTAAGTGTATGCAGGCAGAATTTGAGATGAGCCTCATGGGGGAACTGAAATTCTTTCTAGGAATTCAGATCAATCAAACTCCAGAGGGAACTTACATTCATCAGAGCAAATACATCAGAGATCTTCTGAAGAAATTTGACCTCTCAGAATGTAAGCCATCAAAGATTCCAATGCATCCCACGTGCATTCTGGAAAGAGAAGAGGTAAGCAAAAATGTAGAACAGAAAGTCTACAGAGGTATGATTGGTTCTCTCCTCTATCTAACTGCTTCAAGACCTGACATATTATTCAATGTTTGTATCTGTGCTAGATTCCAATCAGATCCTAGAGAATCTCACTTAACAGTTGTTAAGAGAATTTTCAAGTATCTGAAAGGTACTACTAATCTGGGTTTGTTTTATAGAAAATCTAGTGATTACAACTTAGTAGACTACTGCGATGCTGATTTTGCTGGAGACAGAGTGGAACGTAAAAGTACTTCTGGAAGCTTCCAGTTTCTGGGAGAAAATCTGATCTCTTGGTCCAGCAAAAGGCAATCAACAATTGCGCTATCAACAGCAGAAGCTGAGTACATAGCAGCAGCAGGATGTAGCACACAAATGCTCTGGATGAAAAGTCAGCTTGAAGACTTCCAGATTTTTGAGAGTAACATTCCTATACTCTGTGATAATACTTCTGCTATTTGCTTAAGTAAGAATCCCATTTTACATTCTAGAGCTAAGCATATAGAAATAAAACATCACTTCATTAGGGACTATATTCAGAAAGGAATTTTGAACTTAAAATTTATAGATACAGACCATCAATGGGCTGATATCTTTACTAAACCCCTTTCAAAAGATAGGTTTAATTTCATTCTGAAACATCTCAGCATGAAAGTCTGCCCAGAGTGAAAATGTTTTAATTCCATATATTTACCTTCAGAATGTAATTGTTTTACTGTGAACTTCTGATCAATCTTCCTTCAGAAAGATAGAACATGCAGATTGTATCAGATGCAAGTCTAAAGATCTGAGAGTCTAAGCTCAAAGACAGACGTGCTGATCACTACATCAAACAAGTGTCATCCAATCATCAGCAAATCTCTGAAGCAGAACGCGTGCACGCTTCTGAGAAGGCAAAGCGCTGATTGGGTGCATTGAGACACATGTCTGGTAACCGTTTCTAAGTATCTTTCTCAAATCCCCCAAAATCAGCAAGCATTTAATAAAAGTAATCACGCTTTTAAAATGCAATCATGATTTTTCTCTTTCTTAAAAACGTTTATTTTTTCAAAATATTCTGAAACTCTATTTAAACACATTAACCTCTCATTCCAATTCTTTACAGTTTCTCACTAATACTCAAGCATTCTCTGCATATTTCTGTTTTCATCTCTTGCAAAACCTCCATTTCTCAGTTACTTCTCAAAATCCTTTAGTGTGAACATGGCAACCTCTAGCGGTGCTTCTGCAGGTCCTCAGAAGAAAGCATCATCTGAGCAGTATCAAGTGCCATTCAGAACACTCCTCACTCCTGTGAAGAATCTTGAAGTGTTATCTGAATTGATCATTGATTTTGGAAGCTTGAAGGAGAACGGTTTTGACCTAACTGAAGAAGTTAGGGCATAGAAATGGGAAAGGTATTTTGACAGGTTGGTTGGACCAACATTCCCTATGTTAGTCAAGGAATTCTGGATTCATTCCAAGGCTTCAACACATCTAGTCACCTCCTTCGTTATGGGGAAGAAGATTGTGATCACTGAGGATCACATTGCAAGGTTAATCGGTTACAGTGGCGGTGGCGTCCGCTGTGTGGACATGGCTGAGAGATGTGCTGACGTGGGCATGATAGCAGCAAGGATTTTCACCCATGGGGTGCCCAGCAGCAAGATCAAAGATCTGAAGGATCATTACAGAGTTTGGGCTAAGATAATTCTGGGGTGCTTCAACCATAGGAAGCCAACTAGTTCACCTGATTACATAAATGTGGATCAGCAGTTTCTGATCTACTTTATTGATCAGAAGGTAAAAATCAACTTGGCTCATTTTCTGTTCAACCACCTCAGAACAAGTGTGAAGGAAACCAGGGAAGAAGAAAGAACCAAGAGGGATTGGATACCCTTTGGAAGGTTGATATCAGATATTCTGACAGAGAATAGGCTGATAGAGCATCTGATAGAAGCTCAAGAGCTAAGCACCATTGAACCAACAGTTGGGAAACCTCTGAACGCAAAGAACTTGAAGAAAATGAAGTTGATAGAGAATATCCAAAAGGAACCCAGAGCTACTCCTATTGCTGATATCACCAGCAGAAGAGTTCCTCTGAGTGACTTTCCTTTATTTTCTGAGATAGAATCTAAACCAGAGGTGGTTCTCAGATACTTGGATGCGTGCAAGGCAGATGGTACAGATCCGAATCTGATTATCAAAGCTCTGCATCAACCTCAGCAAGAAGTGACTCTGAAGAAGACGAAGAAGAGGAAGGCACCTTCAGAAGGATCATCCCAGCAGACACCCAAGAAAAGAGGTAATTTATCTGCTGCTTCTATTTTAAATTCTTCTACTATTCCAGCATCTATTCCTCCTCAAACCTCTCATAGAATCTCAATCCCCATCCCTACAATAGATGAAACTGTACCAGAAGATGACCCCTCTGAGGCATTAAAACTCAGAAGACCCAGAACCAAACATCCCAAACCAACAATCTCAACAACATCAGCCATTGACAAAGTGCTGTCTGACATTGATCAACACACTTCTGATCAACCAAACTCTGAACCACAAATTGTCCCTCCTCCACAACCAGAACAACAGTAATCTGCTGAAGAACCAGAACAACAACAACCTCTCTCATAAATTCCTGAAGAACCCCTTATCCCTGAACAACCAGAAATTCCAACAACTTCTCCTCAACCAGCAATTCATTCTCCCTCTCCTCAACCAGAAATTCATCCACCATCACCTCAACCTGAGTTTCATCACTCTGAAACTCCTTCTCCTCAACCATCTGAACCTCATTCACCACAACCATCACCTCTGGCAATCCAGCTGCTAGGTGGAACAACAATCACCTTGGCACAGTTGCCATCCTCACCAGAATCTACACCACCAAATACTCCCAAAACACCAAGCAGTCCAATCATAATCTCTGATTCTCCCACTCCATCTCCAAAACAAACAGCTCCCAAGCAAACCACCGAAAACCCCAGCAGGACTTTCATAGACTTAACCAGTCTTGACCGTCTTGCTGATATGAAACATAAAATAGCCATCCCTAAACCAAAACAACCAGATGTTGGCTCTGGTATTATGAATTTTGACACAGGTGTGCAGCAATGGATTTCTTCTTTGAAGCAAGTCTGTCCTGGAATGATTGACCCAACTGCTTCTGATCAGCTCTGATCACAATTCAGACTTTGGGTACGTGCTGAAGCCCTCAAGTTGCAGGATATCAACTATGAGCAGGCACAACAGAACTTCAGCAAGCTGCTGAAGGAAGTTGACAGTATGCTGCCTCAAAAAGCTGTGCTCCCTCTGGATAGTGAACCTTGGTTTGAGAAACAGCAAGCTTCAAAGGTGCAACCAGAAGAAGACAAGACCATTCAAGCTGAAGAAAGTCAAGCAGAAGATGTTGCAGAAAGCTCTCAGAAGCTTCCTGCTTCTGATGCTTCTCAAGCTGCCTTGGACAGGCAGACTCTGGAAGAGCTAAAGCTGAATGACATGCGTCTGCATCAGAGGATGGATGAAAACGAACAGAAGATGAAAGAAAGAACGGATGTGCAGGATAGCAAGATTGACACTGTTGTCAGCATGGTGCACAAGCAGAATGAGACTGCTGACCAGATCAAAGCCATGCTGGAGAACCTGTTCACACGCTTGCCTCCTCAACCTTAGTTCTTTTTTTTTTCATGTCCTTTTCATGTTTTCTTTGATTTTCTGATGTACTATTTGAATATGTTTTGTACTATTTTCATGTTTTGATTCTGAACCTTTCAATATGACAAGTTTTTCTGATCTTAATTGTTTTAGCACTCACCTACACTTTTTGATTGCTGACAAAAAGGGGGAGAACAAGAATGATATTTTAAACAATAACGGCTAACTAGACAGAAATTCTCAAACATTCTAACTCTATTACTTGAAAATGTTTTTTTTGTTTTGCTTAAAGTCTACAGGTACAAGGAAGCTCATGGACACTCTGAAGACTAAAAGCTATGAAGCTCTGATCCGCTCTAATACTCTGATCCAAAGCAAAGCTCTGACAATAAAAGTTCTGATACGCTGATCTGAAGCTCTGTTCTGATATGCTGATCTAAAGCTTCTGATAGTCAAAGACTCTGATACTCTGATGTTCAAAGAAAGGCAAAAAGATCTGATCCTGAAGAACACTTGTAATCAAAGGGAAGTAATAAACTCAGGGGGAGTATCTCTCAACTCTGATATCTTTTTATCTCTCATCTTTGATAAACTCTTACTCTGATGCATCTCTCTGATACCTTTTCACGTTATTTTCATTTAAAAAATATCTAGTTTTTGTCATCATCAAAAAGGGGGAGATTGTTAGAACAAAGTTTGAATCTACTACCCTATATTTAAGTTTTGATGATAACAATGTGAAAAGATATATCATTTATGTGATTCATGTATGAACTATCTGCTGCCTAAATTATTATGTTCTGACTTGCAGATACTCTGATTTGTATAAGCAAGATAACACCTAATCAGCATCAGAAATTTGGTTCCTGACATCAGCATCAGAAGTTGCCATATCAGAATGTCAGTATCAGAAGATCGATTCACGTATATGCTGAAGTCTGATGAACAGAAATGCGCTCAACACTCTGATAAAGAAACACAACAGTTGATCAGCAGCTAAGCAGAGTCAGAATGAGCCAAGCCAGAACTTGCATTAAGTAAGCAACGGTACTGTGCATTGAAAGCAAATTAATACCAAAGGCCTCATTCCAGACAAGATCTGCTCGATAAGGAAAGTTTGTTAATAGCATTGAATCAAGAATATTGCTCCAACGTTCATCATCTCAGTGCTATATAAACAAGACTTTAAAGATTGAATTGGCTAATGCTCTCCAAATCTTTACACGCATAAAAGCTGATCAAAATCTTCCTTCTCTCAGTTTTGCTAAACACTACACATTATGATATTCTATCATTGTTTAGCAATCTAGTTTCTAAGCTTTAAGTTGTGTATACATCACAGTTGTGATACAGTTTTGTAGAAAACATTCACACACTTAGATTTATCTTCTTTGTAAGAAAGTGTTTCCTTGACAAACCGGGTTGTGGTTTGCATCAAGAAGGCTTTAGCAGTTGTTAAAGTAGTCTGTAATATTCAGTTGAATATAGTGGATTAAGACCTCGTTGGAGAGAGGCGAAATCACCTTGACGGGTGGACTGGAGTAGTTTGAGATCAAACGAACCAGGATAAAAATATCTCGTTCATTGCATTAGATTTCAGTTTTACAATTCAACCCCCCCTTCTTGTGTTTTTCACTACTTCAATCCCAACTTGACCTGCAGACAAAACCACGAATTTGTACTCTCTTCAGTTTCCAAAAACAACATAGCTCCAACAATACTTGTGCTCTTTGTAACTCACCAGTGTATTGCACCGACTCTCATACCTGAAACATATCAGAGAAGCAAAATCTTCTCCCCTACTTGTTTCAAACCAACCCTTGCAGATAAATAGTTAGAAAAACAAGCAAGTATCAACAGTGTTTCACACACATGTCGCACACTAAGGAACAAATAAGATTAGACAACCTGGCCGGACAGAACGACCTGCTCTGATACCACTAATGTAACACCCTTCTAAACCCCATATAATATTCATAATTATTTAAAATAATATCAGAGTAATACAACAAAAGAGTGTCACATTTTATTCGTGAAATAATCATACGTGCTAGTCTTACTCCGTAACACGAGTTTTCAAAATTATTCATGTACATATCCATTATCAAGGTTTCACATACTTGCAGCGGAATCATAGTTCAAACAAGTTCATTAAAACACTTCATAGTGCCCCATGATTCATGGTTCACAATTCAATATAATTTAAACTCCATGGGAAACAATTTAAATGTCATAACAAAACAAGAACAAAATAGTTTTCAAAATAAAGCATTCTCGTCCCCGATGTTACATATCAGAGGAATACCTTCTAGACTCAACGGGAATAAAACACACGCTCCAAGATATTTATTTAAGCCTTTAGGGACTACTCCTGATTACCTGCACGTTACCCACGTAGAGGCAACATTCAACCAGAAAGGGTGAGTTCATCACAATCATTATATAAGATATAAGTAATAGACATAACAGAATAAACCAAAAGTATCACAACATAAACTCAGCATTGTTATATTCTAAGTACCTTAACAATCATAAAAATTCAACAACAGAATACAACATCATCAATTTAAGAACCATGCAATGTCACATAAGATGTAGTGCAAGGACATAGACTCATGCATGTGGTACCAATTCTTTTGATGGAAACTGGGCCATCACCCTCCAAAGACCCCAATCATAGGATCAATTACCACTTGGAACCGGAGAAAATAATAGACATCCCAAATCCATACAATGGGATTAAGACCAAATCACTGGACCAACGTCCTAAATCATCAAAACGGACCAAAGTTGTCCAATGAATGCATGATGTGTAACAACAATATAAACGACCACAACTAGTCATACGCACCATCATTCATATAATCACCAACATCATCATATAAACCTCATCATATGTACTCATATAAGAAAAACATCATCATCCTATTATCATATAAAATATAATCATCTTATTAACAACATATCATCATCATACTTCATTACCACAAAACATCATAACAATTCAACACGGGGAAACTAATTCTATCCTAACTTGGGTACTATAATTATCCTTCTTATTCTTCATTTTACTCCTTATAAATATATTTCATCAATTAGTTATCCAACGCTTTGAACGACACCTCAAACGGAGTCTGGAAACTCAAGCTACGACCTTTAGAAAAATCTGTCAAAAATTGGATTGCTTAAGTCGACGCATGCCCCCTTTGAGTCGACGCATAGGTATTATGTCTGCCCCGGGTGTGCTCAGGTCGACCCAATGAGTCAATGCATACTGAGTCTTGAACCTGCATGAGTCGATGCATGACCTCTTTGAGTCAACGCATGTTGTTTTATGCTGAATTTTTCTGCGATTTTTCTGCGATTTCAGTACCTTATAGGTCCTAAAACATCATCTAATCATAGGGATTCATCATCTATCAACAACTTAATATACTACATCAATTAGACAACATTTACAGGCCATTATTCATCGTTAATCTATCAATTCTCCATCAAACAACATCGAATCACCATCTATGAAACCTAAGGTAACCCCAACCTCTATCTACCACTTAAATCAAATATAATAATAAGATAAACACCCCTTACCTTATTGCTTCGAGTGATTTATTATGTGCTTCATGCCTCTTACGATAATTCTCTCTAAAGCCTTCGTGCCCTAGCCTCTCTTCTCCAATTTCACGATTGATTGTGAGAATAACAACTATCTCTTCTCTGTTATCATAAAGGACCCCTAATATCTTCATCAATTTCACTTGCTTAGTCAACCTCTATTTACCATCACGTCCTCACTCCTCCTACTTGTAGTACCCCAAAATTTGCCCTCTCAATTCTCAAGGCTTTTCTCACAAAGATTCTCATGATTCAAGCTTGCACAAGTGCATTGGGATTTTCCAGTACCAAAATTAAAAGGAAACTATCAAAAAGGGAGAAAACAGATAAAGATAACATTTTGACAATATTGGAGAAAAATAAGCTTCCTTCGACTCAGCACCCTTCGATTGAATTTTGGCCTCTTTCGATTGCTCAAAATGGCTGCTAGCGTGCCTCTTTCGTCTGGGCATGTGACTTCTTATTGCAGGCTTCGTTTGTGTCTTCCACTTCCTGCATGTTTGCTTTGAATCCCAAGCATGATGGCCACACGTGCCCCCTGGAATGTAAGCCTTTCAATTGGACAAAAGTACCTACATGCAAAGCTTCGTTTGAAGTTCTGATTCCCTTCGAATCAGCATGCTTCGAATCCAGTCTGGGCCATTCGAAGCAAAGTTTGTTTGAAGCAAATATGAGGAAATATCATAACCTTACCCTACTTATCAGACTATGTTACTTTCAAATCTTCACATAACCAGAGGTTTACACAAGTTTGTGATACATTGCCTAAGGGTTCGAAGGTTTATTCGAAGGATAATACCATTCTTGGATAAATTGGAAAAGGATTGTGTACCCTTTCTTCATATAAGGTACTTTAGTCACAAAATTAGCTTTCAACCTTATTTTGGTCTGAGCACAAGCAAGGCCAGAAGCATAAGTCACATCTTCTGCACCCCAACTGCCAAAAATCCCCCCACTTGTACTTTCACGTTACATATTTTTATTATTTCTTTGTAAATCTGGCTACTACAACATGTCCACTTTTTCTCTATAAATAGAGGAAATATTTGCAAAGGCTAGGGGGGATTTTTTGACTAGAGGAATGAAACCTCCAAAATCTTCTCAAACACAACAAAATCTCTCAAGTCCTTAAGCACTTGTGAAGAAATAACCCAAAATCCCCTTGTCACCTCTTTCGATTCTGAAGAACAAGCACTCTTCAGTGTCCTTCGAATCCAGTGGAAAGAAGCATCACACTTGCTTTATTTCCTCCTTCAAATCCAGCATCCTAGGCCTTGTTTCAGGCCCCTCCCTTTGAATCTAGGAAACACTCGGGGCCTCCATTCAAGGTGCCACACCCATTCAAGGCTGAAGCAAGGTAAGTCACTCTTACCTTTGAATCCTTCATTTCAAATATAACATGTATACATATTTTGTCTCCTTTTCGTTTGCACCCTTAAATCTGTTTTATGGCTAATCTTTTGTTTATTGTTTCTTGAGTTTTGTTAAATATACTTTAATAATTAACTTGACCACTAGACAAATGCTAACATGGCTTTAAGCCATGTTGTTTATTAATGTCCCAAACGAAAGAGACAAGGGGGAAAAAGGACATGAAACGAAGCCCTGGGATTCCATGCTGACTTCCAAGGCAGAAAGGCAGAGCCAGAAGGTACATTTTCACTAAGTCCAACCAGAATCGAAGGCCATGGCTTGCTTCTACCAGCCTCAATGGAAGAAGGAAACAAGGCAGAAAGTAAGAACCAGAAGGTGCGCCCTGCTAACTTCCCAGCCTAATCGAAGGCCATGACCTGCTGGTGCCAATGCCCAATCGAAGGCCATGACTTGCTGGATGCCAACTCCCAATCGAAGAACTCCAACAGAAGCAAAATCGAAGGCTGCTTCCCCCCAATCGAAGGAGCTCTTTTGTTACTTCTTTTTATTTTATTTATTGGCCTTTACATTTTTCTTTCCTTTCGATATGGTTTTAATAGTGTAAGATTTTTATTTTCTGCATTTTTATTTCTTTATACAAATGCTAGTAAATAGGATGTATGGAAAGATAAAACCAACAAGTAGACCACCAAAATTCAAACGCAAAATGCATGCAATCAAACACACTATTCACACACATGCACCCTTAGGATAATCTCACTTGTTGCTTTGGAAAAATAGTCATGTCCCTCGAACATGGGCATTTTAGCAAAGGCCATCGATAAAAGATCGTAGTCCCTCGATGGGCCTCGATGTTACATTGGGTAAATGATCTAGTCCCTAAAACGACATTGCTAAAACGTCCCATAGGTTTCCTTCTATGACTATAAAAATATCCCACACCCGTCCCTTCACATCAAATGATGGGGCTTCTTACCAAATCAATGGTAAGATAGCAACATCTAAAGGAAGAGGAAAAGAACATTTAAGACCTTTTGAGTAGGTAGGTTGCTCCTAGTTGCTCGCTTGCTCACAACAAAAACATTTTATACACCAACACTCACTTTGAAACATTTTCAAAAGACAAACACTTTGTACGCGTTCCTATAGAAACGAGAACCATTACAAAGACACCTTTTCAAAAACACATTCCACAAACACCTCTTTGAACTATTTTCAAAACAACACTTTGTACGCGTTCTTATAGAAATGAGAGCCATTACAAAGACGTTTTCAAAATGCTTTCAAAACTCACCCCACAAGCACATTTTCAAACAAAAGCAAGTGATATAGCAAGCAACTAAGAGCCCGTAAATAACAACAGATGGAAAGGGTGCTAATACCTTCCCTTTTAATAATATACCCTCCGAACCCAAAAATAATCTCAAAGGTCTTTCCTGTTCTTTTCAGCCTTTCCTTTTGGATAAAAGAAAAGTCGGTGGCGACTCTTACTAATCGCAAAATTTGCAATCAAACACAAAACACCCAAGTCAGTTCTACCACCGTATCACAGAACTGGCGACTCTGCTGGGGATAATACTTAAAAGTGGGGTTAACTTAGGGCTAAATCACCTTTACATGCTTTTCATGGTTTGAATTGCTTGCTTTACATTTTGGGTTACTGTTAAAGATCCTACACCCGGATCTAGGGCACCTTTTTAGGTAAGTAGCAATAAATCTTGGAAGTTGTACGGCGTAGACCGATATGGACGAAGTGATAGCTAAGTTAGCGTGATACTTTGGATTGTACTAATGTTCCTTGAGTCAGTCAAGGATAACATTAGGCTTCCTTAGCGTCATTAAGTGCTAACTATCCTTTAGAATATTTTAATTGACTCATCCTAAGCCACTAAAAAGTAGTGAGATGGCCGACTTTGGTTCCGACCGAAGATTGGTTGATACTTGATGCTACACTCATTGAGATTGGACTTTTGGGATATTCTAGCTGCAATACTTCAGTGCTTGAGCTAGAACAATGCCTAAAAGAGAGGTGAGTGATATGAGACCCTTTAGAACCCGGTTACTATTAACTAGGACAGGTTAAGCCAACTAAACTTCAAGAGGGTACTTACCTACAAACCCCATGCAAGCCTAAACCTAAGGACTTGTCTGCCTTGTGTGTACGGTTATTTCTATATAAACTTGCTTACTTTGCATACTTGTACATAACATCATGACATCATACCATAGCATTTTCAATAACCATTTCAAGGATCTCAAGGGTCTATGATGCAGGGTCACATTGAACCAGACATCTATCAAAGGGAAAGAGAAGCTATTTTTTCTCTAAACAAATGCCGTCAAAGATCAAGTACAACAAACTTGAGTCAAGGGCTATGACCCACTTGACATGGTGAGCTTAATTCTCGTGGAAGGACATCCACCGATACGAAGTTCTCCAATCAAAGTTGTTGATCAAAGTTCAACTTATAATATTTTCTTGTGTTTACCCCGTGAGATACTTGAAAACATGCATCCACATATCAAGCATCATATCATGACAGGTCTCTCCCATACAGGTGTCCTTATCTTCCTACTGGTTATTTCAGTAAAGATGGCTCTAGAACAGACTATCAAGGACATCCATGCTCAATACGCTCAACTTTAAGAAATGTTCTTGAACCTATCCAAGGGGCAAGAAGAAGTGAAATCTCTCCTCATAAGGGGCATGGTCATGGGGAATCCGGAGGGCACCAAGGATGATCAGTTGGAATGGCTACAAACCGAGATAGCCATAATGAAGGTCCAAATGATGGGACAACTGGTGGGCCAGATGGCTCTTATCCAAAACTTGGCTCAAGGACAAGAAGAGCTGAGGACCCTCGTCAACAAACTTCATCAAGACGGTTGCAACCGCATGAAACAAATGGTCAAGATTGGGGACCAGGCCACTACTCAGCCCCACGTGAGACAAAAGGCCAGTAGACCTTTCCAATTTGCTTCCACGTCACGAGCCCAACAACTACCTCGTCAACAAGGACAGGGTGACCAAAGTAAACGGGTCCCAGCCGAGAGACAGTTTACTAACATCAATATGCCACTATCTCAAGCATTGCAACACATGTTGAGGAGGAATCTGATTACGTTGATAGGATCTCATCCAAACCCCAAAACTTCTTCTCCTAACTACAATCTTGATGCCAGGTGTGCCTATCATTCCGACAGTACTGAACATGATACAAACGATTGTTGGGCACTGAAGTACAAGATTAAAAATTTGATCGACGGAGGAGTGTTGGAGTTCACACAAGAAGGTCAACTGGATCTTTTCTATCACCCCTCAAGGGCATCCACATGAAGCGATGGTCTGGGCGAGGAAATTTTCTGTTTATTCGAATTTTCAGTTGTAATTTCTTTGTTATTCAAACAATTATCTATTAATGTCAAACTTTGTTTCATTAATGCATTGCATATGTTTGTCTTGAATTGATCCATTCGTTTTCATTACATTTAAACTATGCTTTTTACTCTCTTTGTGACATTCAACTCTTGCTAAAAGTTGCAAGCCTTTAGAGGCAGGATGACGAAAATAATGCCATAATCTCATACAATATTCTTTTGAACAGACCTTGCTGACGATGTACAGGAGTTCTTTCAAATCCTAAACACTGGAGTTATAAGGAAGATAATCCCTAGTCAACCCCTTCGAGCCAAAGAAGTAAGAATTTTCTTTTTCACACAAAATGAAACCTTCAATCAAAACCTGGGGAAAGGTAGTCTCTCAGTTAATTCAAATACGCGTTCACTCGCAAAATTTCACTTCGTATACAACGAGTGATATCAAAAACATTCCCCTGAAATCAAAAGACAATGATGGTTCCCTACCAAATACGCAATGATTATCTCTCAAAAATAAAAGCCCACTAAGTTAAAACCTACAAAGGAGACTTAAGAAAAACTGGGGCATCCCGCTGACCGTAATCTCAACAAGAACAGTCAGGCAAAAATTAGGGATAAAAAATCAAAAGAAAGAGGTCACTACAAATCCTCAACAACATGAAAAATGTTGCAAAAAATGACTGCCTTCTGATAAACTAAACATGTCTGAACCATCACCAAAACGTCATTCCCGACTCAATTGGAGTTCAAACGCACAATTAGCCGAGTTTAGGACTGAAGAACATCACGAAGAACGGGTGGATACAAATACACTTTGAGCCTTGTCCTTTGTTTCTTAAACCGTGAAGCAAGCCACATTACAACCCTTCAAAAGTCCTAATTGAAGCATGGGTTAGTTCGAAAGCATACTGTTACAAAAGGTATTCTGACTCCTGTAAGGCTTTACTCTAAATCCTGAGTTGAATTTTCTTACAAAGTTTCTTGCTAAAAACACATTTTCAAAATTTCAAGACAAGCATAAACTTTGGATTATTTGAATATCGTTGTTTGCATATGGCTATTTATTTGACAACAGAGAAATTCACACAACGAATATCCGATGAACGAAAGCTCTCTCAGTGAATAAAATCACTTCAAGTGGGATGGAACTTCCAATGACAAATCTCTTATCAACAAGGGGGCATGACATGTCACTATCCAGCACACCTGAGGCAGTCCAGTAAAGATTCCAAGAAATCTCCCAAGAAATGCTGAATAACCAAGGGCAGGTCTCCATCACTTGGGGCATTGAACGCAAATCCCAACAAAGGGTTACATATAATCAATTAGTTCCTGGCAGTGTCACAAACACTTGCTACTAGGGGCAATGACAAATCTTTCCAAAATCCTTCTCATAGGATGACTCCCAGCCAAAGCTTCAATCTCTGAAAACTTCTCAAGAATCCTCGAGGATTTTCCCCAGTGAAGTCGGCACCCCTCTAACAAATTGGCAACAGGGTTTATTTCCCTAACAAACGGAGGGATTCCCCAACTTATGTTTGCCTCTCCGACTACTAAAAATCCGAGGACCATAACTCCTCGTCCCTAGTAGACTAATCTACAATCCCCAACAAGTTACTATGAAGCCTGGACCCGACAAGATATCAGTTCAACTTCGACTCCCCAGTAGAGCAACGGACAACTGAGACTCCTGAACTCTTTTTCCCAAATAGGAATCAACACTCTCCACATAGTTTTCAACATTCCCAAGCAGATCTCTCCTCAAACAACAAAACAAGAATCCTTGGTGGAAACATTCTAAGAAAAGTTTGAAGACACACCTACTCTTCAATGGCAGTCCGAGATTTAATGATTCCCCAGCATTTGTCAAGGATTTATTTTCCTAGACAAAGATACACTTCAATAACATTTCACATTTCATGCATCATATTTACATACATAATAAATGCATACAGCATAATCTCATTTTTGAGAACATCATTACACAATGCATCTCATCCATCATGATGTTGCATACAACTTTGCCTTTACCTTTTCAGGAAAAGGTCAACAGATAAAGTTCATCATCTTTTTGGAGTAGCTATCATCCAAGATTCCTTCATCATCCTGCTGAGGTAGTAATCGTCCAAGATTCCTTCATCAGCTTTTTGGAGTATAAATCATCTCAGATTCCTTTATCGTCCTGCTGAGGTAGTAATCATCCAAGATTCCTTCATCATCCTACAGAGGTAGCAATTGTCTCAGATTCCTTCATCGTCCTACTGAGGTAGTAAACGTCCAAGATTCCTTCATCATCCTGCTGAGGTAGTAATCGTCCAAGATTCCTTCATCATCTTTTTGGAGTAGCAATCGTCTCAGATTACTTTATCATCCTGGTGAGGTAGTAATCGTCCAAGATTCCTTCATCATCCTGCTGAGGTAGTAATCGTCCAAGATTCCTTCATCATTCTGCTGAGGTAGCAATCGTCTCAGATTCCTTCATCGTCCTGCTGAGGTAGTAATCGTCCAAGATTCCTTTATCGTCCTGCTGAGGTAGTAATCGTCCAAGATTCTTTCATCATCCTACGGAGGTAGCAATCGTCTCAGATTCCTTCATCGTCCTATTGAGGTAGTAATCATCAAAGATTCCTTCATCATCCTGCCGAGGTAGTAATCGTCCAAGATTCCTTCATCATCCTGCTGAGGTAGTAATCGTCCATGATTCCTTCATCATCCTATTGGAGTAGCTGTCGTCCCAAATTCCTTCATCACATATCACTATCTAAAATAAGACATTCGTCTGTGAACAAATTGATTATAGATAAATCCTGAAAACAGGGCAGGTTGACTATCTACATGACAAACACTTCCTTCAAGACATCTGCTGGTTCAGTTTAAATCTCTCAATGGTTTATCCTGATTCTTTCTAGTAGACATTTCCCTCGGTTCAGATAGATCACTCCAAGATTTTTTCTGATTCTTCTCCAGTTGACGTCAGAATTTAGACTTAGTCTAATTTATGTCAACAGTCACCTTTGGATGGCATTTATAAGCCCATCTCCAACTCTCCATCATTTCTCCAAATGACATCTTTAAGCCCATTCCCTACACAATCAACCATAACATCATCAAGTGAAAATTTCTGGGCACTCTAGTGTTCAATCATCTTCCTCCTTCAAGTCACGAGTGATCGATTTGCCAATCTAACTCTTCAGGTGCAAGAAGATTGAACAGGGGCAGTTGTTGTACCCCAAAATTTCCCTCTCAATTCTCAAGGCTTTTCTCACAAATATTCTCAGGATACAAGCTTGCACAAGTGCATTGGGATTTTCCAGTACCAAAATTAAAAGGAAACTGTCAAAAAGGTAGAAAACAGATAAAAATAACATTTTGACAAAATTGGAGAAAAATAGGCTTCCTTCGACTCAACACCCTTCGATTGACTTTTGGCCTCTTTCGATTGCCCGAAATGGCTGCTAGCGTGCCTCTTTCGTCTGGGCATGTGACTTCTTGTTGCAGGCTTCGTTTGTGTCTTCCACCGCCTACATGTTTGCTTTGAATCCCAAGCATGCCGGCCACACGTGCCCCCCTAGAATGCAAGCCTTTCGATTGGATAAAAGTACCTACATGCAAAGCTTCGTTTGAAGTTCTGATTCCCTTCGAATCAGCATGCTTCAAATCCAGTCTGGGCCATTCGAAGCAAATCTTGTTTGAAGCAAATCTGAGGAAATCTCATAACCTTACCCTACTTGTCAGGCTATGTTACTTTCAAATCTTCACATAGCCAGAGGTTTACACAAGTTTGTGATACATTGCCTAAGGGTTCGAAGGTATATTCGAAGGATAATACCATTCTTGGATAAATTGGCAAAGGACTCTGTAACCTTTCTTCATAAAAGGTACTTTAGTCACAAAATCAGCTTTCAACCTGATTTTGGTCTGAGCACAAGCAAGGCCAGAAGCACAAGTCACATCTTCTGCACCCCAACTGCCAAAAGGCCCCCCACTTGTACCTTCTCCTTACATATTTTTATTATTTCTTTGCAAAGCTGGCTACTACAACATGCCCACTTTTTCTCTATAAATAGAGGAATTTTTTGCAAAGGCTAGGGGGGATTTTTTGAGTAGAGGAACGGAACCTCCAAAATCTTCTCAAACACAACAAAATCTCTCAAGTCCTTAAGCACTTGTGAAGAACAAACCCAGAATCCCCTTGTCACCTCTTTCGATTCTGAAGAACAAGCACTCTTCAGTGTCTTTCGAATCCAGTGGAAAGAAGCATCACACTTGCTTTCTTTCCTCCTTCGAATCCAGCATCCCGGGCCTTGTTTCAGGCCCCTCCCTTCGAATCCAGGAAACACTCAGGGCCTCCACTCAAGGTCCCACACCCATTCAAGGCTGAAGCAAGGTAAGTCACTCTTACCTTTGAATCCTTCATTTAAAATATAGCATGTATACATATTTTGTCTCCTTTTCGTTTGCACCCTTAAATCTGTTTTATGGCTAATCTTTTGTTTATTGTTTCTTGAGTTTTGTTAAATATACTTTAATAATTAACTTGACCACTAGACAAATGCTAACATGGCTTTAAGCCATGTTGTTTATTAATATCCCAAATGAAAGCGACAAGGGAAAAAAAGACATGAAACGAAGCCCCGGGCTTCCATGCTGACTTCCAAGACAGAAAGGCAGAGCCACAAGGTACATTTGCACTAAGTCCAGCCAGAATCGAAGGCCGTGACTTGCTTCTGCCAGCCTCAATCAAAGAAGGAAACAAGGCAGAAACGTAGAACCAGAAGGCGCGCCCTGCTGACTTCCTAGCCCAATCGAAGGCCCTGACCTGCTGGTGCTAATGCCCAATCGAAGGCCAGAACTTGCTGGAGTCCAAATCTCAATCGAAGAACTCCAACAGAAGCAGAATCGAAGGCTGCTTCCCCCCCCCCCCCCCCCAATCGAAGGAGCTCTTTTGTTACTTCTTTTTATTATATTTTTTGGCCTTTACAATTTCTTGCCTTTCGATATGGTTGTAATAGTGCAGGATTTTTCTTTTCTGCATTTTTATTACTTTATACAAATGCTAGTAAATAGGATGTATGGCAAGATAAAACCAATAAGTAGACCACCAAAAATCAAAGACAAAATGCATGCAATCAAGCACACTATTCACACACATGCACCCTTAGGGTAATCTCACTTGTTGCCTTGGAAAAATAGTCATGTCCCTCGAACATGGGCATTTTAGCAAAGGCCCTCGATAAAATATCGTAGTCCCTCGATGACCCTCGATGTTTCCTTCGATAAACGATCTAGTCTCTAAAACAACATTGCTAAAACATCCCATAGGTTGCCTTCTATGACTACATAAACGTCCCACACTCGTCCCTTCACATCCAACGATGGGGCTTCTTACCAAATCAATCGTAAGATAGCAACATCTAAAGGAAGAGGAAAATAATATTTAAGACCTTTTGAGTAGGTAGGTTGCTCCTAGTTGCTCGTTTGCTCACAACAAAAATATTTTATACACCAACACTCTCACTTTGTAACATTTTCAAAAGACAAACACGTTGTACGCGTTCTTATAGAAACGAGAACCATTACAAAGACACCTTTTAAAAATCACTTTCAAAAACACATTCCATAAACACCTCTTTGAACTATTTTCAAAACAACACTTTGTACGGATTCTTATAGAAACGAGAGCCATTACAAAGACGTTTTCAAAATACTTTCAAAACTCACACCACAAGCACATTTTCAAACAAAAGAAAGTGATCTAGCAAGAAACTAAGATCCCGTAGATAACTACGGATGGAAAGGGTGCTAATACCTTCCCTTTTCATAGTCTACCCTCCGAACCCAAAAACAATCTCAAAGGTCTTTCATGTTCTTTTCAGCCTTTCCTTTTGGATAAAAGAAAAGTCGACGATGACTCTTGCTAACCGCAACATTTGCGATCAAATGCAAAATACCCAAGTCAATTCTTCCATCGTATCACACTACTAATTACCAACACACCACTATAATTAAAATAACCATTTAAATAATTATTCCTATTATTATATTCTCAATAGTAATCCAAATAATTACTAAATAATTATTTAACCATTCTAATACTTCTAATCATCGTAATCCACATCATGCACAACCTCATATCAACACATCACACATATAATCATATAAAACACCAATTATTCACAAATACTCATTATAATTCATTAAATAAATAATTTCTAAAAATTGGGGTGTTACACAGTGGGGCACTTTATGTTACGAAGTCATGCCTTTCGGGTTGAAGAACACAGGTGCGACGTATCAGCGCGCCATGGTAGCTTTGTTCCATGATATGATCTATCATGAGATAGAGGTTTATGTTGATGACATGATAGCCAGATCCCAGAATAAAGAAGAACATCTTGACCATTTGCACAAGTTGTTTGAAAGATTGAAGAAATAAAAGTCGAGGTTGAATATAAACAAGTTCACCTTTGGGGTAAGATCCAATAAGCTCATAGGTTTCGTCGTTAGTGGAAAAGGTATTGAAGTTGATCTT
Source organism: Vicia faba (assembly GCA_948472305.1). Lineage (NCBI taxonomy): Eukaryota > Viridiplantae > Streptophyta > Magnoliopsida > Fabales > Fabaceae > Vicia > Vicia faba. Next base: position 268,600,560 of record OX451738.1, on the reverse strand, counting down.
GCCAAAGTTAAAGCTATTGTAGAAATGCCAGCTCCCCGTATTGAAAAAGGAATTCAGAGGTTTCTTGGGGAGATTGAACTAGATTGCCAAATTTATTTCCCATTTGACCGCTACTTGTGAGCCAATCTTCAAGTTACTGAAGAAAGGTCGAGTAGTGAAGTGGAGCGATGATTTTCAGATAGCCTTCGACAAAGTCAAAGAATATCTTCAGGAACCTCCGATTTTGATGCCACCAGTTAAAGGAAGACCTTTGATCATGTATCTAACAGTGTTAGAGAACTCAATGGGGGTGTGTACTGGGGAAGCATGATGAGTTCGGTTGAAAAGAGCATGCAATATACTACCTTAGAAAAAAAATTTACCAACTATTAAACAAGATACTCACTGCTCGATAAAACTTGTTGCACTTTGTCATGGGCTACTCTCCGATTAAGACAATATATGTTGACTCATACCACTTTGTTGATCTCTAAGATGTATCCAATAAAGTACATATTCGAGAAACCCGCTCTCTCGGAAGAATAACAAGATGGAAAATGGTCTTGACAGAATACGACATCCAGTACACTACTTAGAAGGAAATCAAAGGAAGTGTACTGGCAGATCATTTGGCTCATCAAGTTGTAGACGACTATCAATATCTAAATTTTGAGTTCCTGGATGAGAATATTATGCTAATTACCGATTATGAAGAACCTGGGCCGTATGAAGGACCTGAGCCTAGATCCTGATGGACTCTGGTTCTTGATGGAGCTTCCAATGCGCTTGGTAATGGAATTGATGTTGTGATTGTCTCTCCCAAGGGTTGCCACACGCTCTTCACCGCCAGATTATGTTTTAACTGCACCAACAATATGGCAGAAATACGAAGCGTGCATCATGGGTATCAAGGCTGCTATCGATATGAGAATTAAATTCTTGAATGTATATGGGGACTCACCCCTAGTAATCAGCCAGATTAAGGGAGAATGGGATACGAAGCATCCAAATCTCATTCCTTACCAAGAGCATGTGTTAACATTAATTTTGTACTTCGAAGAAATAACTTTTGAACATATTCTGCAAGAAGAGAATCAATTGGCGGACACACTATCTACCATGTCATCCATATTCAAAGTCATATGGGAAAATGAAGCTCCTCAAATTACTATTGAGAGACTAGACAAGTCGGCACATTTCTACGACGTTGATAGTGATGGAGTACGGGAAAAGCCGTAGTACCACGATGTGAAAAGATACCTCGAGACTCAACAATATCCTGAAGGGGTATCTATCAATGATAAGAAATTTCTACAGAGGTTCTTTGGAAAATTCTTTCCGAGTAATGGAAATTTGTACAAGCGCAATCACGATTCGACTCTGCTTCGCTGTGTAGACAAGAAGGAAGCTGAGAAGATTATGGAAGACATGCATGAAGGAGTCTTTGGTACTCACTCCAGTGTGCTAAGATGGCTAATAAAATTATGAGAGAGGGTTATTATTGGTTGACCATGGAAACTGATTGCCATCGTCATTCTAGAACTTGTCACAAATGCCAGATTTATGCTGATAAAGTAAATGTACCTCCAGTTCCTCTGAATATCTTGACTGCTCCTTGGCCGTTTGCAATATGGGACACTGATATGATTGGAGAGGTTAAGCCTACCGCGTCTAATGGGCATCATTTCATCTTGGTCTCTATTAATTACTTCATGAAGTGGGTTAAAGCAGCCTCTTTCTCCTCTGTTACCAAGAATGTTGTGGCTCGGTTCATTGAGCATAACCTCATCTGTCGGTTTGGCATACCTGAAAGGATCATCACATATAATGGTACCAATCTCAACAATACCATGATCACGAAACTCTGCATGCAGTTCAAGATTAAGCACCACAATTATTCTCCGTATCGTCCAAAGATGAATGGTGTAGTGGGAGACGTCAACAAGAATATCAAAAAGACTTTTTAGAAGATGACAGTGACATAAAAAGATTAACATGAGATGTTACCATTTTCTTTTCATGGTTATCACACTTTAGCATGTACAACAATTGGGGCAACCCCGTTCTCTCTAGTCTACGGTATGGAGGTTGTCTTACCTATCGAAGTCCAGATTCCTTCCTTAAGGATTATGAAAGACGCATGTTTAGATGAAGACGAGTGGATTTAGACTTGGCTTGACCAGATAAATTTGATTGATGAGAAAAGGATCACGGTTGTTTTTCATGGTCAAATGTATCAGAAGCGCATGATCAAGACCTTCAATAAGAAAGTCAAACATCAGGTATACCATGCTGGTGATTTGGTAATAAAGTGAATCATCTTACCACAAGGTGATCCCAATGGAAAATGGACTCCCACATACGAAGGGAAATTTGTGATCAAGAAGATAGTATCTGGCGGTGCTATGATACTTACCACCATAGGCGATGAAGATCTTCCACACCCTCTGAACGCGAACATAGTTAAAAAATACTACGCATAAAAGAGACCCTCTAGGTCAACTGGACTAGGCAAAAATAAGGGCATCCCGGCGAACCAAAAGGGTTCGGGAAAAAACTAGGGATATATATAAAAAATGTAAATCCGACAATTCAAAAACCTGAAAAGGCGGCTTGGGCAAAAAAGGATATCCCGGTGGACTAAAAACCCGAAAGGGCGGTCCAGAAAAAAGTTAGGTATTAAAGTGCACGACTATGTCCATTTGGGTCACCCGTTTACTTACAGCCAGCACGATTACCGATGTCAAGTTTAAATGCTACAGATCAATTCAATCAACTTCTTCTGACAACAAGGGATGAGATGCTTGAAGACATAGGGGCAATATTAAAGTTGAAACTCGATGGGATTATTTTCGCATAGCTGTTTTTCTTTGTTTCTCTTTCTAAACCTTTTACGACGATTGCCTCTTACTAGGAATTTTGTATCTTTGTATAAAACTGTCTGTTTATAGGCAAACCTTTTAAAATCAATGCAATCAGTTTCAAATTCAAAAATTATTTTTACTTTCTCTATTTTGTTTGCAAACATTTCCAATGATTATGTTGAATGAACATATGCATTTGAATATGACTACTGTTTACAAATATATGCATGAAAGCAGGATTAACATTTCTGAAAGACTCCATGAGTTCAAATAACGTTCGAAGTTGACCATAAATTCCCACAAAGGAATTTCCTCGGATCTTTCTCCATAAGTCAACCCCCATCAAAGGTTATTTCCCCAATTAATTTGCCATAGTCTATCGGGTTTATTTCCCCCCAATGAAGTTTATTTCTCCAATATTACAAAAATTCCTCGACAAGATTTTGTTCTCCGACCATATGACATTCAATGTTGTCATCCCCAGAAGAGTCAATATTCATATCCGGAACCCGGTCAAACAACACATTTGAGAATTTCATCTCTTTCATCTCCTGTCAGAATACAAATCTTACAAAGAACGATGAATGACCAAGTCTCCTTGGATACTTCTATCCCCAAGCAGAAGTAGAAGGTCCCCAACAGAGTGTTCTCAAACGGAAAGCAGAAATACCCAATAAATACATTCTAAAAAAATGAAGAAGTATTGTCTTCATCCCCGACAATAATCAGGGAATTATTTTCCTCAACAGACATTACTATACAAGGCTACTGATACGCTCCAACAATGCATTGCATCTATACATCATTTACAAAATATCATAACATATACATACAAAACACGTATAACATTCTAATTTATTTTGAGAGCATCATTACATAATGCATTACATGCATAAGGACATTGCACAAAACTAACTTTTCCTTTTCAGGTTAAGTTCTCAAATTGACAATACTACCAGTAATTTATAGACAGGTTATGGACCAATTCCCGAAACAAAACAGGGCGACCATCTACATGACTAATCGATTCCCTCCAGAGACTGAATTCTGAAAAGCATCTCCTTCAAAATCTTCTTCCTGAAAAGCACCCCCAGAGACCGAGTTCTGGCGAGCATTTCCTTCAGAGGAGTTCTGAAATGCATTTCCCCTTTCAGCACTTCATTTTGGAAAGCATCTCCTTCAGAAGTTTATTCTGAAAAGCATCTCCTTCAACGCTTCATTCTAAAAAGCATTTCCTCTTCAGAGACGAAATCCTGAAAAGCACCCCCTAGAGACTGAGTTCTGGTGAGCATTTCCTTCAGAGGAGTTATGGAACACATTCCCCCTTCAGCACTTCATTCTGAAAAGCATTTCCTCCAAAAGTTTATTCTGAAAAGCATCTCCTTCAGCGCTTCGTTATGAAAAAGCATTTCCCTTTTAGAGACGGAGTCTTGAAAAGCACCCCTCCTAGAGACCGAGTTATGGCGAGCATTTCCTTCAGAGGAGTTCTGAAATGCATTTCCCCTTCAGCACTTCATTATGGAAAGCATCTCCTTCAGAAGTTTATTCAGAAAAGCATCTCCTTCAGCGCTTTGTTCTAAAAAGCATTTCCCCTTCACAAACGAAATCTTGAAAAGAATTCTCCCCAGAGACCGAGTTTTGGTGAGCATTTCCTTCAGAGGAGTTCTGAAATGCATTCCCCTTTAGCACTTCATTTTGAAAAGCATTTCCTTCAGAAGTTTATTCTGAAAAGCATCTCCTTCAGCGCTTCGTTCTGAAAAGCATTTCCCCTTCAAAGACAGGATCCTGAAAAGAATTCTTCAGATACAGTCAAGCGTAAACTCATTCTAATACCCCTATCAACAGTTACTTTGGATGGCATATATAAGCCCATATCCGATGGCACTCTATCACTTCTTTGAATGGCATCTTTAAGCCCATTCAAGCAATACAATCAAATGACAAGCGATACTTCGTGTGCACACGAGTGCAAATTTTTGGGCACTTAGGTGTTCAATCCTCTTCCACCTTCAGATCCCGAATGGCGAGTATGCCAATCTAACTCCTCAGGTTTAATAAGATTGAAAAGGGGAAACTTTTGTACCCCAAAATTTTCCCTCTCATTTTCAAAAGACTTTCTCATGCTCCTAATGTTATCAAGTACTCAAGACTACTCAAGAATTGATCAGATGAGTCCTCCTCCTAAGTAGTTGCCTTTAACTAGGGTTTTGGTTTTCTCAAAGGAAATTGAGCTTCTAATTTCACAAATGAGTTTCATAGTTCCTCATATGCTTCAAATAATCATCATGTCAAGTTTCAAGTCTTGCATCACAAATTTGCACAATCAATTGCTTAGATGATTAAGAATCAACTATATTGGGAAAAACGTCAACTCTGGTCAACATATAGTCAAACTTCAAGATTTTTGGTCAACATAAATATTTTGAAGTTACATTCATCATTTGATCAAGGTTTGATCATAACTCATCAAGAAAACTCAAGATTCATCAAAAGTCAAAAGTTGCTAAATTAGGGTTTTCTTTAGGAGAAGTCAATTGAACTTTGACCAAGCATAAATTTCACAGATTTTATCATATTTTTCTCAACCAAAGCTCATTTTGAAGGAAATTCAATTTTCTACAACTTTGTCCCTCTAAGATCAAGGCCAAAAAATGCTTCATTTGAGAGATATGGGCTTTTGGACTAATGGGCCTAATTTTTGAAGTTCAAACATGTTCATGACATATTAGGGAACCCCTAAAACCATTCACATATTTTTTTATGATTTTTATTTCTTTTATTTGAATTCTTATTCATTTAATTGTTAATTAAATCAAACAAATAGTAAGTGGAGGTATAAAGATTAGAAGGCTTTTGTTCCAAATATTTTGGAGGCCCAAGGACATGCTATAAATCGTGTGAATTCATTGGTATAGCAAATCTTCATGGTTGGAAATATTTAAACTTATTTTTCAAACAAAAATAAAATATATAATTATAAGAGATCCAAACCCATTCTTCTTGACCTAATCCCTTCCTATATATATGCTCATTATCTTCAGACAAAGGACAACGAAAAAAACCCTACAAGAACTCTCTCAAAAACATCAAAATTTGTTAAACTAGGGCAAACTTGAAATCTCTCATACAACCGCTTTAAAAAAAAACAACCACTCAAATCAATCCCTGATACATTACATAGTAAGTTGGGATCATTCTTGGTGATCAAAAGTTCCTGAAACATGCACTACATGCATTGCCGATTTCACGATTGTTTCCAAATTCATATTTTATTTTTATGCTATTTTGATTGAAACTAACCATGCTAATATGTTCATGAGATGTAATAGAACATGTATGAACCATCACATGAGTCCCATGATGCCAGAATCATGCACGTCCATATTTATGTTGTTTTGGATTATTTTGACTATCTCACTGTGCAGGACGTTTTAGCCAAAACTAAGGCCACCAATGATTTCTCAGCCCTCATATTAGGGGGATAGGGTTCTATTTAATCACTAACACGCTTTGTTTTGCAGGTTTCGAAAACGTACTCACTAGAGAAGACGATCGGAGCTAGGGCTCCGACGCTTCTCCAGTCCATCTGTTTTGTTTGTTTTATATTTATTTGGTTTTGTTTTATTAACAGATGAAATAGCCACCCCAGTGGAAAGGACACGCGCTAAGGCATTGATCTATCAGGGTGGGGGTTGGATCCATGCCTTTTGCAACTTTTTGCTATTTTTTCCAATTCCTGCCGGTGTAAAATATAACATGCGCTGTCTGTTGTCTATCATCAACCAACGCTTGGCCTGGTGGCAAGCTAGGCAAGGCAGGAAGAAAGAGGGTGTGGGTTCAACACCCACCCTATACAAATATTTTTTCTTGCTTTACTAACCTAGTTTCTTCTCTTTTTTAACCCTAATTTTTTTAATAACCCTAATTATTTTTCTTAATTAACTATTAATCAATTTTAATCTTTTTTTAAAAACCCTAACTGTTGTACCCCAAAATTTGCCCTCTCATTTTCATCAACATTTCTCATCACAAGACTCTTGGAACTCAAGATCAAGCTAGGGTTTGCTCTGCTCAAGACACCTCCTTGCACTGTTGACCTAAATTAGGGTTTGAGTTTGCACATGGATGTTTTGACCCACAATTCCCAAAGTGACTTTCATACTTCATGTTGGACTCATAAGTTTGCCCATACCAAGTTTCAAGCCTTGAATCAAATTTTTGCCCAGTCAATTGGATAATTGACCTATAAATCAGCTGTATTGGGGAAAAAGTCAATTGTGGCCAATTGACAGTCAAATCTCATGAATTTTGACCCACATCAACATTATGAACTCATATCAACTATTTGATCAAGTTTGGATCACAAGAAATTTGATCAGATCACCAAAAGGGCAAAATGGTCATTTTTAGGGTTTTGACTGTGCAAAGGAAATTTTTGACTGTTTGACCTAGCCAATTGCAAATCAAGCCTAAACATGGACTCAAGGACTCAATTACATCATATTGACCCATTCAACAAGTTCAAAAGATCTCAAATGCATAAGATTGACAAATGAATTTTTCAGTCAACTGATCAAAATTTGACTGTACACTGAAAAGTCAAACTTTGACTTTTTGGTCAAAATCAAGTTCCAAGGGTCATTTTTCATCAAGACATGTCAAATTATTAAACTTGTTCATCAAGAAACCCAAAATTACAAATTAGGGTTTAAAATGGAAAAATTTCATAACTTAGAAATTTTCTAAGTTATAAAATTTTCTTAATTTTTCCTAACTTTGCCCCACTTTTCACCAAGATGCAAGTGGATTCAAACAAAACTTACAACATTAAAGTTGTAGTACATCACAAATTCTACAACTTTGATTCACAAAGTTTTCTCAAAATAAGCTTGGATCTCAAGTTATGATTTTTGGAACAAGGGTACCTAAAACTTTTAACTTAGAGAAATTTTGCCCTAGTTTAGGCAGGATTTTGACCCATCTTCTTGGCCATTGTTCACATAGTTCCACTTGGAGTCTTAAGTTTCATTTCAAATATGTATTATATTACATTTTTCAAGCTTTCCAAATTGTCCAAGAACTCATCAAACACATTTGTGGTTAGGGAGAATCGAATGTTTGAAGTTGGCAAAAACTCACTTTGTAACCATGGCCAATACATGTTCATACCACTTGCCAAATCTGACCAAACTAGCTTAGTACATAATTACAGGCCTCTAAAACAATTTACACTCAAAAATTGAATGCAAATACATTGTACATTGGCATTATTCTGATCAAGAGAGCATTGTACAATGAACATTTCCATTTTGAGCATAAAGGTCACACTTCCATTTTCATAAAGGCCACTTTATGTCAAATTGCATTTTCTTGAGCCTTGGACTTTTTTCCTTGCAGCAAACAAGTTCCCTAATCTCAGGAATAGTACACCAACTTGAGCATGCTTGTAACTAGCCTGTACAGGCCATAGCTTGGTCACTTCACATCTTTGCTTTCAAAACAAGTCAAATGGCAAAAAGCTCATAACTCACACATCTGATATATTGAACTCAAGCAAAAGTTTTCAAACAAGTTTCTCATATCCTTGTAAGCCAGAAACACGAGTCTTTGACCTCTAACCCCCTTGTGCACAAAATCTCCATTTCTTCCCAAAACAGGGCCAGTTCTGCAAATCACAAGCCACAATCAAATCCCCTCGTGCGTTTTATCCAAAATCACTTCAAACACATTCTAAACAATATACCTAAGCTGTCCAGACCATTCACAAGTTGCTGTAACTCCATTTACACACATCACCATTTTTGTTTGGAAGCTTTGCAGGTTGAGTTCTGTAGCACGATTCAGGCCACTCCAAAATAAACTAAGCATTGGGAAAGGTTCAGAGGACATCAAGCAAGCTCAAAATAACCTCAGGCCCCATTGAAAGTTGCTGCATTGTCCAGCTCGAACTCAACTGAAACAGGTATTTCATGAACTTCTATCTCTCTATTTAGGAACATGTAGACTTAGGTTTTTGAACGAAAGATGTTGTATTCATTGCCTTGAAACCATACATGTGCTTAGTTTTCATTTATATTAATTGTGCTAAGAGAATTTCATCCATGAACTTTCTGAAAAAACTAGGTTAGAAATTAGGGCCAGAGAAATTCTCTCTGGTCTTTGAGAGTTAGATTAAGTTTTTTATATGGTTAGAATCGTGGTTTGATGCTCTACAAGTTTCATGTTTTGAGTTTTGTCCAAAGATCACAAATACAGGAGATACGGGTTTGTGTAGCAAGCGCGTGTTTTTTCAAAGTCTGGAGGAAGAAGATGAAGCTGGTGGGCTGGGCTGGCTTGTTTTTGCTTCTAACACTTTCTTTTTTCAGTTTCACACCCCCTGGCCCATTTCTTTATATTTTTATTATTTTTGCATTTTTATTTCACTTCTGACTTTGATATTTTATTTTTAAATATAAAAAATGCTCCAAAAATATTTTTATAATTTTTTACATTTATTTGGTATTTATTTTAATTATTACTAGCATTAAAACATTTTATATGCTTTTATATTATTTTGATTAATTTTAAAAATAATGCAAATAATACTTTTATTTTCATTTCTATTTTTATTCACACCAAAAATATTTTCTTGAATATATTGTATTTTTATAAATATTTTATTATTATTTTTTACACACTTAACATAGTTAATATATATATATATATATATATATATATATATATATATATATATATATATATATATATATATATATATATATATATATATATATATATATATATATATATATATATATATATATATATATATATATATATATATATATATATATATATATATATATATATATATATATATATATATATATATATACTATATTTTATTAAATAATGAGAACAAAAAAACACAAAATAAATACATTTTTATTTTTATTATTATTTTATACTAAAAAAAATACTTTTTTTCAATATACTTTTATTTTTGTACATATTGATATATTTTTGTATATAAATATTAAATAATACCATTTCTTTAAGGAATTAGGGTTTACCCTAAAAAATAGTTAAAATTAACTTTTTATTTATTTCTTTACATTTCTTTCCATTGAAAATACTTTACATACCTAAAAAAAAAAAACCTTTTTGCATAATAATTTTTATTTAATATTTATTTATTGTATTTATTTAAATATTATACATTTAAGTATTATGCCTTGCAAATTCAATTTGGTTGTAAAAATTTAGGGTTTAATTTCTTGCAAAATAATCCCCTATTCAAATTTGTACCCCCTCCCTATATCAAGTTGTAATAGCTTAGATTTATTTTTACGCACTTAAATGCTTTCAAGTATGCCATGATTAGAGAATTAGGGTTTGTATGCAAAATCAAAACCAACAAATAGTTTGACCTAATCAAAGACAAAAATGCATGAAAATCAAACACAATGCACACTTGCACCCCTAGGGTTACAATCCACTTGTTGCCTTCAAAATTGGGCCATGGTATGCATGTTGAGTACTTTGGAAAAGCAAAAACAAAGCAAAAGATCATAGTCCCTCGATGAAGCTATCTAGGTTGCCTAAACAAAGTGATCATGTCCCTCAAGAAAATTACCAAAAATACTTGACACTATTGCTATCATGGTCTATACGATGACTCACGCCTGTCCCGTTTAACATCCTAACACAAGGTTGTTCACCAAATACAATGGTGAAGCAACATTGTTAAAAGGGTTAAAAACATAAGAAAGACCTTTGAGTAAAATAGGGTAGATAACTCTTAGTTACTTGATCAAAAAACTTGCAAAACATCCTTGCCATTTTCAAACACAATTCACAACACAACTTCAAAAACAATTTCAAAACAACTTTCAAAACATTGGAAACTTTTCAAAAGACAAAAACACCTTGTATACATTCAAACAAGAATCATTACAAAGGTTTCCACAATGATGGCCTCTTTTCAAAACATCTTTCAAAATCACACACAAAGCACCATTTCAAACAATTGAAAAGCACCATTTCAAACAATTGAAAAGCAAAGCAAGTGATCTAAACAAGTAACTAAGAGCCCATGGATAACCATGAATAGAAAGGGTGATAATACCTTCCCTTTCTATAATCTACTCCCCGAACTCAAGAAAACATCTCAAAGGTCTTTCCTGTGCTTTTTGACCTTTCCTTAGGATAAAATAAAAAGTCGGTGGCGACTCTTGCTAAATCGAAACATTTGCGAACACAAACGCAAAACCTCAAGTCAGTTCTCCCACCGTATCACACTAACAAATTAGGTTTAGTTTTTTTTAATCAATAATTATTTTGATATTTCATTATTTATTAATTAATTAGGTTAATTAGTATTTTTTCTTAAATAATAAAATTAATTAGACTTTAGATTTTTTTATTAATTAAAATTAATTAGACTTAGATTTTTTTAATTAACATCAAATTAATTTCATAAAAAAATCACATTCAAATATTTTTCAACATTTTTTATTTCTTATTGCATTTAAATTCCTAGAGAAATTGTATAGGTCGCACGACTTCCTTTTTCTTGTAATAGTTTAGATTTACCTTTCCGCATTTTTTACCCATTATGTAACTGCTTACGGGATGTAATAGTGTAGGGTTTAATTTCCCCACTTTATTTTCCGCATCCTTTTTGTGTAATTACCCCAAAGCCTTGTAATAGCTTAGAATTTACTTTTTGCACCTTTACTTTTCTGTATATTATACTGCTAGTAATTAGGCATGTATGACAAGATTAAAAAATAATCGTAGGAAAACCCTAATACAAGATAAATAACTGAGCTGAACATACTATTCACACTTGAACCTATAAGGTAACCTCTCTTTGGTGCCTTCGGAAACATGGTCACGTCCCTCGAAAATAGGGATACTTTAGCAAAGTCCCTTCGAATAAAGATAACAGTCCCTCAATGACCCTTCAATGTTGCCTATGAAAAATGATTTGGTCCCTTCCGGTAAATTGCTAAAGTATCTCCATGTGTTTACTTCGATGACCATACGTTGACCCTTCGCCTGTCCCTTCACATCTAATAGATGTGGCTACCTACCAACTAATGGTACAGATAGTACTATCTCCAAAGGAGAAGGAAAATAACACGAAAGACCTTTAGTGGGTATGTACTCCTAATTGCTTGCTCATAACTTTTCTCAAAACATTTTTACACATCATACTTTCAAAATATTTTCTAAAACACTTTGTACGCGTTCTTGAGGACTAATACAAGAACCATTACAAAGATAGCCATACTTTGGCTTTTCAAAATATTTTCAAATCACATACACAAAGAAAGTTTTCAAAGTGAGCTATCGATTAAGAGCCTGTAGATAACTAATCTTCCCTTTTCATTACTTACCCTCCGAACTCAAAATCTTCAAGGTCTTTCCTGTTATTTTCACCCTTTCCTAAATATTCGATAAAAGAAAAGTCAGTGGCGACTCTTACTATCAGCATATTTGGATAAAACCAAAAAATTTAGTTCTCCCACCGTATTACAGGTTGACATGTTTATGAGTATGCTAACAAGTCCTTTATTTAATCACCTACTTGGAAGTTCTTCAGTCGGTTTCACTGAATTGATATTGACAGGGGAACGTTTTGAGAATGGAAACAAAAGTGGTAAACTTTAGGTGGCTACATCTCGAATACTACAAAGAAGTTATACAATGGTAAGAAAGAATCCAATGTTGTGTAAAACCAGAAGAGTCGTAATAAGAGTAACTGCAACCAATTTGTGGGGGAAGTTCTGATCTCTAATCCTGCGCCAATGCAACAACAACAACAACAAAACAATCAACATAGGTTGGATGCACCCGGAGACAATTCACAAAAATTAACATGCCATTGTCTCAAGCATTGAAACACATTTGAAGGAAGAGCTGATTACATTGAAGGATCCTCCTCAGAATCCCAATACTTCCTCTCCCTTTTACAATACCAATGCAAGGTATGCCTATTATTCCAATAGTCTCGGACATGACACTAACGACTGTTGGGATCTGAAACATAAGATTCAAGATATGATTGATTCTAAAGAGATTAAATTTGATCCTCCTGAGACTCCTAATGTGATCACTGCACCTATGCCTAATCATGACAAAGGAGTTAATGCTATTGATGATGTTTCTTATATTTCTGCTGTGAGTGACTTGATTACTCCTTTAATGATTGTTAACAAAAAGCTGTTGTAAGTCGGCTTATTTCTGGGTTGCGTTGAAAACTACTACTACTATGCGTCCCAATCCAATGGTTGTATACTTCTGAAAGAGGGTATTCAGCGTTTCATGGATAACCGTGTAATTCTATTTGAGAAGACTCCTTCTGTGGAATTGGCCTGGAGCTTGAAGACGCGTCAGTGATTACAATTTCCGATACTCCTGTAAGGATCACTTCTAACGGTCACGTGAAGATTACTATCGAGCCTAGGGTTGCTCCTCTGATCATTACCGCACATGGGCCAATTCCATATTCCTCTGACAAGGCTATCCCTTGGAATTATGGAGCTGATATCTACTACCATGGCGTCAAGATAGAACCATTGGATGTGGAAAATGAAAATACTGAAGTTACTGATCCCAGCGTTGGTAATATTGTTGGGACTAGTAAAGTCACCGGAAGTGGGAGAGTTTTCTCTCCAAAGATCTCTCCAAAGGCTGTTACTACACCAGTTCGTAGCACTGCTACTAAATCAACTACTGAGACTTGAGGCAAAGAATAGATGACTGAGCCTGCCCAAACTAAGGCACCGAAAGAGGTTACTATTGAAGATACCTCCAAGAAAGTGATGAAGGAGGAAATCTTTGTTGATCATTTCAAAAATTGTGTTGCTAGCTTGACAACTGATAATGGGCTAGGCTTTTTTGACGCTGATTTAACTCCCGTGTGAAGGAACCATAATAAGGCCCTACATGTCTCTATTGAGTGTAGGGGCACTACCTTATCTCATGTGTTAGTGGATACAGGTTCCTCATTGAATGTATTTCCAAAAGTTGTTTTAGACAAACTTGACTATGAAGGGGTTGTGCTAAAACCCAGTGACGTTGTGGTAAGAGATTTTGATGGTTCAAAGAGAATGGTGCATGGAGAGGTTGATATTCCAATCAAAGTGGGTTCCTAGGTCTTTGACTCCACTTTCTATGTGATAGAAATTCGGCCAGCCTATTCTTGTTTGCTTGGAAGCCCATAGATTCATGGGGCAGGCGCTGTTACTTCTACTTTACACCAAGAGTTGAAGTGTTCCATGAAAGGAAAGATCATTACAGTTTATGGATAAGAAGAATATATGGTGAGCCATTTGAACTCCTTCAAGTATGTTGAGATGGATGGTGAATTCCTCGAGACTCCTTGCCAGAACTTTGAAGTTATTCCTCAGACAACCCCTATTGCTAAAGATACTCTTACTATTCTTGAGGTTAACAGGATTCCACCAAGAATGGCTTCTCTGAAAGACGCTAAGGCTGTGGTAGAAGAAGGTGGTGGCACTATTTGGGGTCAGCTTCCCGACATTCCTTACAAGTCCGACAAATTTGGTTTGGGTTTCACCTCAGAGGCTCAGAGGGTTGTCCGTCGTGCTCGTGCTAATTCTGGGAGACCGCTATTCCGCATCAATAACAGTGGAGTTCACAAAAATGAAGTTAACACTGTGGGAGACGCTAATAGCGACTGTGACATAGACAATTGGGTTTTCCATATTACCAGCAGTGGGCTCAACAATTGGAAAGCTGAAAACTTTATACCAATCTCCTTTAGTCAGGAGTAAATGCTATTTTCTGTTTTCTTGCTTTCAAGTTTTTGGTTATGTAATTTGAACAATAACTTAAAGCCTTGTGCCTTACCTGGGGCACAATGGTCCATTTGTTAGGGTTGTCATTTTTCATCCACATATTTTCATTTAATAAATCATTGGACATTTGCATATAAATTTTATGCTTTTACCTTTCTTTTACTTTATTGCTTTCAAAATAGCTATGTGTTCTTACCCATACCCAAATAACAAATTGTAGATCCACATCCACCCTGGGTCCCATTGATAACAATTCTTTTATTTCCAATTATGACTTCGAAAATCCGATCTACCAAGTCGAGAACGAAGGTGAGGAAGATTGTGAAGTACCCGGAGAGCTTGCTAGACTGTTAGAGAAGGAAGAAAGAGCCATACAACCGCATGAAGAGCCAATTGAGGTTGTAAACTTGGGTACTGAGGAGGACAAGAAAGAAATCAAGATAGGTGTCGATCTAGAAGACAGTACCAAAAAGAGGTTAATCCAGATGTTACGTGGCTATGTTGAGATCTTTGCTTGGTCTTATGAAGACATGCCAGGTGTTGTACCCCAAAATTTTCCCTCCCATTATTCAAGTAAAGTTGATTCAAGATACTTCCTCATGCATATGAAGGTCCTAAGAAATTGACCTACAACTCTAAAGGGTTGACAAGACAATTGACCTACACTCAAGACTACTCAAGGGTTGACAAGACAAACTCTCCTCCTAAGCAATTGACCTACAACTAGGGTTTTGTTTTTCTCAAAGAAAATTGGACTTCTAATGCCTCAAGTCGATTTCATGGTTTCTCATATACTTCAAAGAATCCTCATGCCAAGTTTCAAGCCTTGCAGCACAAGTTTGTTGAGTCAACTATTCAGATGATTAAAAATCAACTATATTGGACAAAAAGTCAACTCTGACCAATTTACAGTCAATCTTTAAGATTTTTGGTCAACATCAAGATTTTGAACTCTAATTCATCATTTGATCAAGGGTTGATCACGATTCATCAAGAAAACTCAAGATTCATCAAAAGTCAAAAGTTACTAAATTAGGGTTTCCTATAGGAGAAGTCAACTGAACTTTGACCAAGAATAACTTTCACATGCTTCATCAGAAAATTCTCAACCAAAGCCCGTTTTGATGGAAGTTCAATTATCTACAACTTTGTCTCTTTAAGCTCAAGGCCAAAATGCTTCATTTGAGAGATATGAGCCAAAAGATTACAAGTCATTTTAAAAGTCAACAAAAAGACACTTTTTGTTAAAGCAATTTACATCAAGTTAAAATCTTCAAATGGAAAAATGACCAACATGAAAGTTGTAGGATACATCTTGATATTTCCAAAAAGTCTAAGATCACCTTCATATAATGCAAATTGATTGAGATATGATTTGTGCAAGTTGGACAATTTTGAAAAAATGCATGAAATCCAAATTGAACCAAATTGGAATTTTTGGGCTAATAGACATATCTTTTAAGGTCCAAACATGTTCCTGACCTCATAATAGACCTCTAAATCCATTCACTTATTTTTGTGGTTTTTATTTCTTTTTATTTTGTTTTTATTCAATTAAAATCAAAATAAATCAAGTAAAATACCAATTAAATGGATTAGGGTGTGTGGATATTGTTTTAGTCATGTTGGGGGCCCATATGTAAATCTTGAGAAGAAAGAAGTCGTGTGAGCTCATGAAGAGATAATTTGGCCAAACTTAGAAACTTTTCATGTTAATTTTTAAATCAAATCTTCACATCTCTCAACCATGAGATCTAAGCCCATGTCTTTAACCTAAATCACTCTTATAAATACACACAACCATACCAAATGAAGGAACGCGCAAACTTCCTAAAAAAGACACCCTAAAAATCTCAATAATTCATGAAATTAGGGCAAAGTTAAAATCCTATTTCCAGCAGCTTTCAACAAAAACTAAACATTGCATCATCACTTGGAAGTTACCAGGAAACTTCTCAAGTCTAGAAATAGGTTCAATCACGTCCAAAAGCTATCCATACAACTCCACTAGTGAGTTAAGGAATCTTGATTTGAATTTGAATTTCCATGTGTTTTTAACGTGGTTTCTCTGCCCATATATGTTTGTTAGATCATTTAGAACATGTTAATATGATCACATGTGAAGATAAATGCCCCATGTGCTAGATGCCATTGTTAGGGTTCTGAGAAGCAGGTTGCTCGTATCTATGTATGCATTGAGTTTTAGGACAAACTGATGTCACCGTTGAACTCGCGACATGCGATTTAGGGGGGGGGGGGGTAGGTCCAAGGATTTGAGCTAGTTTTTTATTTTATTTTGTAGGTTTAAAAAATAAACATCATCGGAGAAGATGATGCTTCTCCTTCGTGTGTGGTGGAAGGTGCAACCAAGGGCTTGCGTGGCTCCTCTCTATTCACCCGTTCTAAATTTCCAGGCCCACCACTATACGTGTGTTATTTTGATTTATTTTAATTTGTAATTTTTTAAAATTTATTTTATTTTATATGTATTTCATGTTATTATACTGATGCGTAACATGAAGTGGTTGGGTGGTAAGGTGAGTGCTTGGTAACCATAGAGGTGCGGGTTCGATCTCCCCTCTTGTCAATTTTCTCTTTTATTTTCCAGGTCAAAGCAGGTTCATCATATGTTGATTGATTCCCATTCCTAAACACCAAAGCAACAATGACTCGGTAGTAAAGCAGGGGCGCTGATTCCCTAGGGGGCGTGGGTTCAACACCCACCCCAGACATTTCTTTCTCATTATTTTACTAACCCTATTTACTAACCCTAATTTAATTCTTTTTCTTAATTATTTTCTTAATTAACCATTAACTAATTTAATTCTTTTTCAAAAATCTAATAAATTAGGTTTAGGTTTTTTTAGTCAATAATTAATTTTTGACATTACTTTTACTTATTAATTAATTAATCAACCTTTTTCTTAAATATTAAAATCAATTAGAGTTTAGGTTTTAATTATTATTATCATTCAAATTATTTTCTAAAAAAACATAAAAAACATTCAAACACTTATTCTAACCTTTTTCTTATTTCTTTTTGCTATTTGTTTTCTTAGACGATTGTATAGGTTGAATATTTTCTTATAATAGCCGTAGATTTACTTTCCACTTTTGTTTCATATTATGTATCTGCTCACGGGATGTAATAGCTTAGGTTTAAATTCTACACTTTACTTTTCCCACATTTTCATACTTATGTAACTGCCCCAAAGCCATGTAATAACGTAGGACTTTACTTTCTGCACTTTACTTTTCCTACTATATTTTAACTGCTAGTAACTAGGGTTTGTATGGAAAGACTAATAACTGAATGTAGAAAACCCTAATTCTAGATAATATAACTGAAAACAAACACTTCGCACACTTGTACCCCAAGGGTACCCTCTCTTGTTGCCTTCAAAAATAATGGTCATGTCCCTCGAAAATAGGGATGCTTTAGCAAAAGACCCTTATGAATAAAGATCATAGTCCCTTGATGACCCTTCGAAGTTGCCTACGAAAATGATCTAGTCCCTCTGATACAAATTTCTAAAGTATTCCTACATGTTTCCTTCAATGACCATTCGATGACCCAACGCCTGTCCCTTCACATCCAATAGATAGGGCTACCTACCAACTAATGGTATGCATAATACTATTTCTAAAGGAGAAGGAAAAGAATAAGAACGACCTTTAAGGGGTAAGAAACTCCTAATTTCTTGCTCACAATTTTTCTCACAAACATTTTTCACACATCACTTTCAAACAAATATTTTCAAAACACTTTGTACGCATTCTTGAGGACTGATACAAGAATCATTACAAAGTCAGCCTTACATTGGCAATTTCAAAATATTTTCAAACAAATCACACACAAAGCAAATTTTTAAAAGTGAGCTAGCGATTAAGAGCCCGTAGATAACTATAGATGAAAAGGGTGCTAACACCTTCCATTTTCAAAACTTACCCCCTGAACTCAAAATCTATCAAGGTCTTTCCTGTTCTTTTTAGCCTTTCCTTATATTGGATAAAATAAAAGTCGGTGGTGACTCTAGCTATCCGCATATTTGAAAAAAGTCAGTTCTCCCACCATATTACACCAGGGCTTGATACTGACATTGTGGTCCACCATCTGCCGATGAAGGAAGTTTTCCCTCCTATAAAGCAGAAGGTTCATCGTATGCATCCTGAGATGTCTGAAAAGATCAAAGTTGAGCCCATGAAGCAGTTCAATGCAGGTTTCTTAGCTGTTATGTCCTATCTTCAATGGGTTGCAAATATGATGCCGGTACCTAAGAAGGACGATAAGTTGTGCATGTGTGTAGACTACACAGATTTGAATAGGGTAAGCCCCAAAGATGACTTTTCTCTTCCGCGTATTGATATTCTGGTTGACAACACCGCTCAGCACAAAGTATTTTCCTTCATGATGGTTTCTCTGGTTATAATCAAATCAAGATGGCATCTGAAGACATGGAGAATACTACATTTGTCACACATTAGGGTACTTTCTGTTACAAAGTTATACTTTTTGGTCTGAAGAACACCAATGCAGCATGTTAGTGTGCTATTGCAGCTTTGTTCCATGATATGATCCATCGTAAGATAGAGGTTTACGTTGATGACATGATAGCTAGGTCTCAGACTGAAGAAGAGCATCTCAACTACCTGCACAAGCTATTTGAGAGATTGAAGAAGTACAAGTTGAGGTTGAATCCAAACAAGTGCACCTTTGGGGTAGGATCCGGTAAACTCCTAGGTTTTGTCATTAGTGGTAAAGGTATTGAAGTTGATCCTGCCAAGGTTAAATCCGTTCAAGAAAGGCCAGCTCCCTGTACTGAGAAGGAAGTCAGAGGTTTCTCGGGACGATTGAACTACATTGTCAGATTTACTTCCCATTTGACCGCTACTTGTGAGCCAAATCAAGGAGTACCTCTAAGAACCTCCAATTCTGATTCCACCGGTTGAAGGAAGACCTCTGATCATGTAATTAACAATATTAGAGAACTCAATGGGGGTGTGTATTGGGGCAGCATGATGAGTTTGGTCGAAAATAGCATGCAATACACTACATAGCAAAGAGTTTACATACTGTGAAACAAGATACTCACTGCTCGAGAAAAGTTACTGTGCTTTGGCATGGGCTGCTCGTCAACTAAGATAGTATATGTTGACTCATACTACTTTGTTGATCTCTAAGATGGATCCAATAAAATACATATTCGAGAAACCTGCTCTCTCTCGAAGAATAGCAAGATGGAAAATGGTCTTGACAGAATACGACATTCAGTACACTACTCAAAAGGCAATCAAAGGAAGTGTACTGGCAGATCATTTGGCTCGTCAAGTTGTAGGTGACTACCAGTCTATGAATTTTGAGTTCCCAGATGAGAATATCATGTTAGTTACTGATTATGAAGAACCTGGACCATATGAAGGACCTAAGTCGGGATCTCGATGGACTACGGTTTTTGATGGAGCTTCCAACGCACTTGGTAATGGAATTGGTGTCATGATTATCTCTCCCAAGGGTTGCATACATGCTTCATTGCCAGATCACGTTTTGATTGTACCAACAACATGGTCGAGTACGAAGCATGCATCATGGGTATCAAAGCTGACATTGATATGAGAATTAAATTCTTTAACCTATATGGGAACTCAGCCCTAGTGATCAGTCAGATTAAGGGAGAATGGGACATGAAGCATCCAAATCTCATTCCTTATCGAGAGCATGTGTTGATATTAATTCTGCACTTCAAAGAAATCACTTTTGAACACATTCCATGAGATGAAAATCAATTGGAAGACGCATTAGCTACCATGTCATCTATGTTCAAAGTCAGATGGTATAATGAAGCTTCTCGAATTACTATTGAAAGACTAGACGAACCGGCGCATTGCTTAGAAATTAATATTAATGGAGTAGAGGAAAAGCCTCGGTACCATAAAGTAAAAAGATACCTCGAAACTCAAGAATATCCTGAACGAGCATCTATCAATGATAAGAAATTTCTAAGGAGGTTCTCTTTCAAGTTCTTTCCAAGTAACAAAATCTTGTACAAGCGTAACCACAAATCAACTTTTCTTTGTTGTGTAGACAAGAAGGAAGGTGAGAAAATTATGGAAGATATGCACGAAGGTGTCTTTGGTACTCACTCCAGTGGACATACAGTGGCTAAGAAGATTTTGAGAGTAGGTTATTATTGGTCTACCAAGGAAACCGATTGCCATCATCATTCCACAACTTGCCACAAATGCTAGATTTATGCCGACAAAGTACATGTGCCTCTGGTTCCTTTGAATGTCTTGACTGCTCCTTGACCATTTGCAATGTGGGGCATTGATATGATTGGAGAGATTAAGTCTACCGCTTCCAATGGGCATCGTTTCATCCTTGTTGCTATTGATTACTTCACGAAGTGGGTAGAAGTAGCCTCATTTTCTTCCATTACCAAGAATGTTGTGGCTCAGTTCATTAAGTATAACCTTATTTGTCGGTATGCAATCCCTGAAAGGATCATCACGGACAATGGTACCAATATTAACAATACTATGATCATAGAACTATGCACGTAGTTCAAAATTAAGCATCACAATTCTTCTCCGTACCGGCCAAAGATGAATGGCGCAGTGGAAGCCACCAACAAGAATATCAAGAAGATCTTGCATAAGATGACAGTGCCATACAAAGATTGGCATGGGATGTTACCATTTTCTCTGCATGGTTATCGCACTTCAGTACGTACATCAACTGGGGAAACCCTGTTCACTTTAAGGTAGGACTATGTTCCGTTGTATCACCCATCTACTTACAGCAAGCGTCAAGTTCAAAAGGTACAAATCTATTCAATTATCTTCTTCTGATAATAAGTTATGAGATACTTGAAGACATAGGGGAAATAATAGAGTTGAAACTCGATGGGATCATTTCCACATAGTTATTTTTTTTGTTTATCACTATGTACCCCTTTTCCAACTTTTACGACGATTTCCTCTTACTAGGTTTTCTGTCTTCTGGTATAAAATTGCAGGCTTATAGGCAAACTTTCAGAATCAATACAATTAAATTATTTTTACTTTCTTAGCTTATTTCTCCAATAGTGCGAATTCCCCGAAAGAATTCTCCTCTCCAGCCAAATGTCATTCAATGTTGTCCTCCCCAGAAGAGCCGATACCCATATTTGAAACCTGGCCAGATAGTGTATCAGAGGAATATCCATCTCTTTTATCCCTAGTCAGGGTACATAAGAATCAAATCCTTTAATAAAAAGAACGAAGGACAACCGACTTTCCTAGAATTCTTGTATCCCTAAGCAAAAGTCGACTATCCCCAGTAGAGTGTCCTCAAATAGAAAGAGGAAATCCCCAGTAAAGTCATTCTAAATAAAAATTAAAGAATTACTTTCTTTGTCCCCAACAATAGTCAGTGATTTATTTTCCCTAGCTAGACGTTGTTACAAGAAGCTACCGATACACTCCAACGAAATATTGTATCCATACATCATTTACAAAATATCATAACATATGCATATGAAATGTGTATAATGTTCTCATTTATTTTGAGAGAATCATTACACAATGAATTACATACATCATGACATTACATAAAACTAACTTTGTCTTTTCAAGTTAGTTCCCGAACAAATAGATATTGTCAACAATTTATTACCTTTCAAATACAACTGGATAGTGATTCATTTTGATAAACACAATCAGTCGAAGATTCATTCCAGATTATCTTCTACATAAATTTCAGATGTGGTCGAGATATAAATTCATTCTGACACTCATTCCTATACATTTCCAGATACAGTCGGGCAAAGACTCATTCCTCATTAATGATAAAATTATTACCTCTGGTGGTCATTACCAATTTTGATGCAGATTTGGATGAATGATCACGAGCATTAATGAAGAACAACGCCTTTACTCAGTCCACACAAATAGAAAATCTTCAGTCTCAGTGCTAGCTGCTATGAATAAAGGCTTTGAGAGAGAGAGAGATAGAGAGAGAGAGAGAGAGAGAGAGAGAGAGATCTTATCCATAAAGGTTGTATTTATAGAACCACTTGTGTGAGATGCAAGCTAAAAGCCAAACTTAAGTGCACCATATATTATTAATAATAATAATAATATATTATAATGACTATTATTATAATATACATATTTTATTATTATTATTATTATTATTATTATTATTATTATTATTATTATTATATTTAATAACTATTATTATATTAAAAATAATATTAACTATTACTAATATATTTTATGATATTATATGATGTTCCAAATTTCACTTAAGTACATCGTACCTTACAATGTTCCATAATTTTATAAAGTACACCGTACCATACAATGTTTCTTATTTATTCTATCTCTCGTCAATTTGTGCTTATGTGTGTGATCCTGTAGGTTCTTCTGACATTGAAACTTATATTAAATAATACATTTAATATAATAATCAGTGATCAGTATCTAACAACACATTACTGCTACCCAAGTTACGAAAATATCATGCGATATGACAGAACCTTTTCTGTGAAATGTTTGTGAGTACAGTTACCCTTTTGCCCTCATGTCTATATGTAACACAAGGCATAAATTGTGCCACCCTTGTCAAGTTCAATATTAGGCTCTTAGACATTTATCCTGTTATGCAAGATGGGAAAATTCCATCTAGGTCACTCATGTCGCTCATCATGCTTTGTGGAGTACTCATCAACTGTCTTTATGGTCATCTAGTTACGGGCAATGTTGATCAAAGTACTCGACTCAATATCTAGGATCCAAAATGGTTTTAGGCCGAGGGGTGGTATAAACCACTATCACTATGAGAATAACTTATGACACTTTGTATAACTTTCTATGTAGTACTCTCATAACGAGTCAATCCAATATAAATATTACTCTTAATATTCATACCTATGTGAAGACTAGATAACTCTTTATGCATGATCCATGAGATGTGATAATCAGTTTATCCATATAATAGTCTCAATGCTTTAGTGTTATCCCACTTCACAATAAATCTCGTCTACGCATACTTTAAGAATAGTTTCCTTATGTTTAAATGAGATCTCATGATCAAGTCACCCTTAACATTTCATTAAACAAATTAGCTATTTTAGGGACTTTATTATTTTTTAAAAACAAACATAATAAAGAAATTCCTTTTAATTATTAATAAATAATTCGATACATAAACCCCAACAACCCCAAAATAAAGGCCCTGACATTATTCCTAAACAGATTAACAATGAACCCGTACAGAGGCAGGAGCACGCTAAAAGTTAGGCTGAAGTTGAAAAATGGAAAGTTGTAAGCTCAAGACACAGAGGTAAGGCACCTATATTTGGTGAGTATCATCCATTAGGTGTTGTGGATCATATTGGAACTAGTAAGAATGAGTTTGATGCTCTAGTGATGGGAGACCATCTGCTAGGTGATCCATGTTAATTGTTTGGAATATTAGGGGATTCAATAAAAAATCAAGGCACCTTGAGATTAAAGCCCATCTCAAAAACCTCCACGTGCCTTGTGTTGCTTTTCTAGAGACTAGAGTTAAGCAACAAAATGCTGCAGAAATTAGAATTGTGTTTAGTCCTCATTGGATGTGGTTAGACAACTATGTGAGTCACCACAATGGGAGGATTTGGATTATGTGGAATCCTGCAGAAGTGGTGCTTAGGATGCAGGAGTAATCTGACTCGTTCATTCACTGTGAGGTTACTAGTATAACAGGGCAAAAAATGTATTGGCTGACCATTGTCTATGCTCATAACCAATTGGTTAATAGAATATGCCTTTGGAATGATATTGAAAGAATTGCTTATACTATTCAGGATCCATGGATGGTGGTTGGTGATTACAATAATATGCTTCATACCATGCATCGTATTTGAGGAAATCTTGTTCAGCAGGCTGAAGTTGAAGATTTGGAAAATCTGATGAACAATACAAACCTGTTTGAACAGGATTCTAAAGGTAATTTTTATACTTGGTCCAACAAGCATAAGGATAATATGATATATTCCCGTATTGATGGAGCTATTTATAATATGACATGGTTCCTTACTTATCCTAGTTATACACTTGAGGTGTTGAATTGTCATATTCGGTCCATTCCTCCCTTAGACTTACCCTGCCTGGTTATGTACCTACTACAAGTAGACAACAATATAGGTTCAAATTTCTGAACAATGTGGTTGATCATAAGGACTTCAAACAGGTGGTTGAAGATAGTTGGAAGCAAAAAGTAGAAGGAAA
Source organism: Vicia faba (assembly GCA_948472305.1). Lineage (NCBI taxonomy): Eukaryota > Viridiplantae > Streptophyta > Magnoliopsida > Fabales > Fabaceae > Vicia > Vicia faba. The sequence goes on along the minus strand of OX451738.1, from coordinate 268,575,653 downwards.
ACCCATTTATGTGCTTTGAAGTAAGTTGAAAAGATGTCAACGATATTTGAGAAGTTTGAATAGGAGGATAAATGCAGGAATTAATGAGTATAGAGATAAGCTGGATAAAGCCCAAAATAATATGGATGGTGATTTGTTTAATAAGGAGTATGTTGCAGATGTGAAAATATGGTCTAAAAAACTGATGGAAGCTACTGTAGAGAAAGAGAATATGTCACGGCAAAAAGCTAAAATCAATTGGTTACAACTTAGAGATGGCAACAATGCCTTCTTTCATGCTATTATTAGGGGGGGAAATAACCAAAAGTGTCTCAATGGTGTGGAGGATGCGTATGACAGAAGGTTAACCGACTTCTAGGATATTGAAAATGAGGTTCTGAATTACTATAGGAAATTGGTAGGTAATAGGAGAAAGGAGCAGCAATATGTTGACATTGAGGCCATTAGAAAAGGCCCTCAATTACAAGATGTGCACAAAAAATCTCTAATTGCCCATATTACTATCCAGGAAATCAGGAAAGCTTTACACAATATTGGTGAAACAAAAGTGCCCGGTATAGATGGTTATACCTCCTAATTTTTCAAAAGCACTTGGGAGATTACCGGGAAAGATGTGATTGATGCAGTTTGGGACCTTTTTTTACGCATAACATGTTATTTGCTACAACTAATTATGCTCTTGTTACGCTAATCGCTAAATCTTCGGAGGCTAGCATAATTAAGGATCTGCGGCCCATAGCATGTTGCAACACCATCTACAAGGTAATTTCAAAAATCATGACACTAAGATTGAGCAAGGTCATTAATACTGTGATTGACGATAGTAAATCTGCATTCATTCCGGGTAGAGTGATCCATGATAACATAATGATTTCTCAGGAGCTTTTGAGAGGCTATAGTAGGAAGTATATCTCTCCTCGGTGTGGCATCTAAATGGATATTCAAAAAGTCTATAATACGGTGGAGTGGTCTGCCTTGGAGATCATTGTGCATGAGATAAATTTTCTTGATCAATTCATTCAATGGACCATGATTTGTGTGAGAACTGTCTCTTATCGTTACTGCATTAGTGAGTGTATTACAAAGGCTTTGAAAGCGCGTCGAGGCCTTAGGAAGGGGGATCCAATTTCCCCTCTGTTGTTTGTGTTGATTATGGAATATCTCCATAGATGCCTTCGAAAACTTAAGAATAATCCAAATTTTAACGTCCATCATAGATGTAAAAAGCTTCAGATTATTAACATAAGCTTTGATGATGATTTAATTTTGTTCCCGAGGGGAGATGAAATTTCCATGCAACTGTTAATGCAGGAGTTGAATTACTTCTCTGAAGCTACTGGGCTTTATTGGTCACCCAACTAAATGCAATTTGTATTTTGGGAGAGTGAAAGAGGCGGTCCAAATGTTGATTATCGACAGGATTGGTTTTTTATTGGCAAGCTGTCGTTTAAATACTTGGGGGTGACATTGTCGTGTCAAAAGCTCATCGTACAACTGTGTAAACCGTTGATTATGAAGATTACTGCTAGAATTAAGCACTGGACTTCCAACCTGTTGAGTTATCCGGAGCGTTACTAGCTAATTAAAAGCATTCTATTTGCGGTAACAACATATTGGATACATATTTCTCCTATGCCTCAAAAGATTATCAACCACATTGAAGACTTATGTAGAAGTTATCTCTAGAGTAGCACTAACGACATTACAAGGAAAGCTCATATATCCTGGGATACTATCTGTCAGCCAAAAGGAGCAGGTGGTCTCAACATTAATGCGTTTAAGGTTTGGAACCGTGCCACCATTGGGAAGCTTCTTTGGAACTTATAGGCGAAAGCAGATAAATTATGGGTAAGATGGGTTAATACCTATTATCTCAAAAAGAAAGATATTATGAGTTGAACAATGAATAAAAATTGTTCTTGGATCATGAAGAAAATCATCAAATGCAGGGATAGTTTCAAGGAAATGAAATATTGGAAAGAGGTTGAGCTTGGAAAAATTTATAATACGGGAAACATGTATAAAGCTATGAGAGCTGGTCTTGAGAAGGTTACTTGGCCCAAAATGTTGTTTAGCAACTGTGCATGACCGAGAGCACTCTTCACTCCTTGGATGATCTTGAATGGTAAGCTCCCTACTAAGGATAGGATCATTCGTTTTGGTATGCAACTGGATCCTAAGTGCAGTATGTGTGATCATGTCGAAAATTTGAATCATATCTTCTTTGAGTGCCTTGTTTTCAATGAGATTTGGAAAGGAGTGCTACATTAGGTGGGTTATAATAGGAACCCTTTGGAGTGGAATAAGGAGAGGGATTGGTTGATCAAGGAATCAAGGAAAAAAGGGAGGCGTAGGCATGTTTTGAAAATTATGTGTGCCAAAACCATCTATGAGATTTGGAAAGGTAGAAATGAAGTTATTTTTGCCCAAAAGAGGATAGAGCAGAATTTAGTTGATAAAATTATTGACAATATCTTGTGGATATGCAATTCGAACAAGTTATTAAGTACCCATATTAGTGTGAGTACTCATAGGATAACTTAGTTGTTGGTGTTTGCTTGGATCCTTGCGATGGGCTTGTGTTTATCTGTTTTTTGGTAAATAAGATATGCTTTTTTCCAAAAAAATAATAATTCAATACAAGTACCGAAACTATTGGCCTCTAAGGCTTACACCATCAATCTCTCACTATCACTAGAACCAATTAGGCATACCCCTAATTCCCATATATATAGTATGGCCATCATGCTTCTACTATGCAAGAGTCTTTGTTAGTAGGACAACAACATTATTTAGTGTAGTTACACTGCATATATTCACAACTTCCCTATCTAATATCTCTGAAATGAGGTGATATCGCCTAAGAGTGTGTTTGGATCATTGGTGAGATTTAGGCTCCTTATCTTGTGCAATAACGCCATTGTCATCACATTAGAGATCAATGGGATCCATAATGCTATGGGATATTCCAAGTTCATAATGAACTTATTGATCCAAACTCCTTTCTTTGTTGCATTTAAGGAAACAATACAACAACTTCAGTTGTAGAATCAACAAATGTATCATACTTTGAACTTTTCAAGCTCACATCGCTATCATTTAAGCAAAACACATAAGCAAATTTGAGTAATATGTCATGTACATATTATCACTATGACAATCATGCTTCCACTAACCTTCTTGTAGATGCAAGGCTCATTTTGATCCCTGAGTAATACATCACCTTTATCAGTTACGAGATAACCATATCTCTCAGGTTAGTGACATATCCTCTTTGATCTACGCTGGTCTTGTTCTACTTGAGCATGTTTATCTTTCACAACTACTTGTATTTCCTGCTCTAGTTCCCTCCTAGATGTATCACTGCTTTTTCTGATTCTTGAATTTTTTTTCAAGCTCTACTTTCCTCCCAATGATTCTTTTGGAAATAAAGTCTTTTTCAAAGAAAAATCTAGTCAAAGTAACAAACACTTTGACCCCAAAAGGATTGTAGAAGTAATATCTTCTTATTTCTTTAGGATACCCCACAAATAAGAATTTGTCCGATTTGAGCTCAAGCTTAGTTGAAATTTGTCGTTTTACATAAACTTTGTAACCCAAAACCTTCATGAAAGAAATAAGAGGTATCTTACCACCCCATATCTCATATGGTGTCTTCTCAACCTCTTTGGATGGATCATGGTTAAGTTTGTAAGTTGTTGTCAATAAAGTGTGTTCCTAAAAGGATTTTGGAAGATCGTTGTGACTCATCATTGATTGAACCATGTCCAACAAGATTCAGTTTCTTCTCTCGGATACACCATTTCAGTGTGGTGTTCCGGGAAGAGTAAGTTGAGATAGAATCCCACACTTTTTAGATGGTCATCAAACTTTAGGATTAAATATTCATCGTCTCGGTCTGATAGAAGAGTTTTAATATTCTTACCTAGTTGGTTTTGTACTTCATTCTTGAATTCCTTGAACTTTTCAAAGGATTCATATTTTTGTTTTATTAAATACACATAACCATATTTACTAAAATCATCAGTAAATATGATGAAGTATTAAAAACCGTAAGAACAAGATGTGTTTCTACATATGGCCTTAAGATTTTGATGATAACTTTACATGGTATCATGAAGAATAATTGTATACTCCAATTGTTTCATTCTAGTGTGTAGATGCTGCTGTAATGTTCTAACTCTGGTACTAAGGCATGTTACATCATTAGTTTCTGAATATACACTACTGGAAGGAAACATGTGGTTACATGTTACAGTGAAGTAAAGATTTTGGGAATTCATCTTATGCAACGACTCTTAGGAACATTTGTACAAGAGGTTCTTATCGTGACTTGGTGGTTAAGCTTTGGAGGCCTTCTAAAGCTTTGCTTATGTGTGTTACAAGTTCTGAAGATTATGAAGACGAGGTTCTTCTAAACATGTTCTGATGATCTGAAGAAAATAAAGTTCCTACAACCAAGTGTTGAAGACTCTGAAGATAAGGTTCTGACAGGACATGTTCTGAAGACTCAAACACTTAAGTTCTAAGACTTAAGAGTGATTTTTCTACAATAAGCTTTAAACATTCAAATCATCTAAAGCCTCTGAAGATAAGAAGAAGTTTAAATGGTTAACATGTGATGGTGTACAAAAGGTACATAAAGTGTATGTGACCTTTACCTTCTAGGGTGGCGTAAGGACAATCCTTTTGCACTATATTGTCAACCACTCTCATTGTGATTGTTGGGAATAAATAGATGGATTTCCAGCTATCTTTATTTACTTAACAAATCTTTGTTTACAAGCTTATTAGAAAAACAATATTTAGAGAAAAGGTGGAAAGCTATCATTGAAAAGTGACTGGATACAGAAAATATTATTTTATTCTATTTAAGCTCTTTTGCCTTATTCTATCTGTTGAAGAACTAACCTTTGGTGCAGGAAAATATTTTTCTATCCTCACAACGTCTCGCTCTCTCTTTCAAGGCTATAAAATAAGATCAAATATTTGAATAAAAATGCCCATGGCCACAAAGCTGAAATGTTGTGGATGCTAAAGTTGTCAAAGCTGCAATGCTAAACATGCTGAAGACCACTATATAGAAATGAGAGAAAAGAAAGAAAGATAGAGAAGAAGACTACACGATGCTACTCCAACTATCATCATTTACATCTTGGTATATCTCAGAAGAAGCAATGAGTTATTGCTTGTAACTTGCTTAGCCAGAAGATGAAGAAGAAGAACACCACAAGATGTTACCCAACTTATGATCAAATACATCTTGATAGAACATTGTAATGTACACAAGAGTTGTTGCTCATATTGTGTTATAATTCTAATCTCTTCATTTAAATTTTTTTAACACTAGAGTTGTTGCTCGAAAATGTGTTAAACAATATGTGCTTAAATCATATGTGTAATATGCTTAGAAGAAGCAAACATGTAAACACATAAACCTTATCAACCGTTGTTGATTGATTCCTTGAGTGACTGAATAAAGATATGATATTAAGAAGATAAGGGTTGAGGTCATTATAGGAAATCCTTATATGAGATCTTTAGTGATATGATTCTATTGGGTCAATGATTGTTATATTCGTTAATCAGATCACTAAACATATCATTGGAAGTTTCCTTGGGTGACCGAGTGAAGGTATGATCTCAAGAAGACAGTGGCTCCTGGTCATTGATGGAAATCCTAATAGGTGATCTTAAGTGATATGATTCTATTGGGTCAATGATTGTTATATTCTTTAAATCAGATCACTGAACTTATCATTGAAAGGTTCCTAGAGTGACTGAGTAAAGGTATGATCTTTAGAAGACAGTGGCTGCTGGTCGTTGTGAAATCCTGATAGGAGATCTTAAGTGATCTGATCTTATTGGGTCAATGAACATTATATCCGGTTGGATCACTGAATGTTTCATTGGTTGTTAGTCATCGGTCGTTACTCGTGCATTTGTAATCCGTTTGTTTATAGTGGATTAATCCTTGTTTAAGGTGAAATCATCCTTGAGGGGGTGGACAAGATTGACCTTGTTAAGGTGAACCTGGATAAATCACTTGTGTCCTTTACTCTTCATTTTCTTTATTGTTATTATCATTTGAGTGCTTAGAATTTCTAAAGGAATTTTTTCTATAAACATAATTCAAACCCCCCTTTCTTGTGTTTTCTCTAGCTTCAATTGGTATCAGAGCCCGACTCTGTTATTGATTCAAGAATCAAACACTTAATCATGTAGAGAGACCTATCAAGAGAAAATTCTATGGCTTCCAACTACTCAAATGATGGAAAGATTTTCGGGTTCAAAGCCCGATCTAAAGAGAAATCAAAAAACTTTGGGTAAGGATCAGGAACATGAAGACAAAATCTCTGGAATCAAGTTCTCAGGATTCTGAAGGCTCAATTACCTAATGGAAAAGGAATCCCTCTTCTCAACATCAGAAGTTATCCATCATAAGAAAAGGTCAATAATCAATATAGGTCATCAACTAAAGCATGTCATCCAAATGACAACTGCTATAAGATGCTATTGAACAAATAAACATCCTCTCAAGAAGATCTGTCAAAAGCTCTGAAGAAGGCAAACACTTCTAAAAGATAGAAAATAAAGCTTCTACTGAAGTACAAGAAGTGAAGAACTCAGAAGATGATCAAACATAATCTTCTTCTATTCAAACTCTAATGAAGAGGCTCAGGGAGAAACTATCTTTTCCTGAAGGTATCTCTTGGTAAATGATCTAAAACTAGATCTCCAGTGAAGACACCGGGTTTTTCATTTAAATGTTTTCTTTTTTTGATAAAATCTCAAGCAGTTTCTTCTACCAGTTAGAATCTGATATGTTGAGAAAAAGTCTTTATGTTATCAGTCATAACAAATTTAGATCTATCTTTTAATCTTCAGCATATTGTTTAGGTTATGAGAGGAGTTGTAATTCTAGGAATTAGTATTAATCCTTGATAAGCATAAACTTGTCTCTTATCTGCATCATATACGTGATTCTTGTCTAAAAATAATATTTCACTTGGTTGTTTGAATATTTGACTTTTTCAATTTAGTTTTTTTTAGCCTGCTGCTACCTTTTTCTGTATTTCTTGATAAGTTATCTCTGTACATTTTCTTCCTGTGTACTTTGACTGATTTGGTTAACTGATTCATTAGGAACTAGGAATGTCAACTAGCTATACCCTTTCTTACTCCATGTGTCTTTTCGTTCTCCATCACATGTCTGGGAACTCGTTCTTTACTCCCATCACTTTAAGTCTCTTTTATTGGGATGACTGTTTCAATATCTTTTACAATCTACTCATATTTTTTAGCCAGTCAATTACGCTTCCTTCCCATATATTTAAATTCCCACCTATCTCATCCCTTGTCAGTTTCTTTCTGTCTCCCTCATCCATTATCCATCTTCCAATGGCCATAAGAACCTTTCAAGGTTTCAAAGAACTTTTAAAACTCATCTGAACTTCATCCTCGACTCATCAGGGCTAATATCAGTCTCACTGAAAGCTTCACCATTCAAGGATGGTCTCACTACATCTCTATGTTGCATGGACCCATCTACCCTCATATGATCCATGGGTTTTGGCTATATGTGTATGTTGACGATGTTTTCGTATCCTTAACTATTTTCAGCAATCCTATCACCATCACTCTAACATCAATTGCTGTTGCAATAGGATGTATGCAAGCGGCTACCACTGTTGAAGCAATTCAAAACACCCTCACTCTCCAAGATTGTCTCAGATCCATTCATGATCCCTCTAAGATGTATGAACCAAACAATCCTGAAAATCTCCTTCCTACCGCTGCCTTTTGGTTTCAACTTCTTTTAACCAATATCCTTCCTAGAGGAATAAATCTACATATTTTATCTCATGAAGATAGAGTTCTCATTTATATTTTCATGTATCACGTTAGGATAAATCTGCCTCAAACCATCTTCAACTATCTCAGGAACTCGATTGGTGCCTCTAGAAATCGTCACCATTCCCTTGTCCCATTTTTGGAAGAGTCCTCTCTGCTCTCTTCTTTAAAGCCAGGATTGTTGAAGTAGTTCATCATAATGGACCTAACGATGCTCTTGAGGAAGAAAGATGCAAAGTTCTTGAAGTCTAGTCAGTGTATAGTTTGCATATTTCAGGAGTATATTATGAGGGATTCTCAATTATTTTGTGTCTTGTTTGTCTGATTGACGTTTGTACTTTTTCCTTGAATGAATGAAAAATCATGTTGTGTAAATTAATCTTCTGATTCTACTAAAATAAGTCTAGGAAATAACTAAACTATCCTAAAAACATTAAAATAAATAAATATGCTCTCAAAAATATAACAAAAAATTCTAACAAGGCTCAAGAAAAATCAAGCCAAAATTATTAAAGGTAATATAGTTGGAAGCGTTTACTGATTATTCTTTAATAAGAAAAATTCTAGGAATTAAGATTCTGAGTGATAATTGAAGATGTGAAAAACACAAGAAGGGGGGGGGGGGGGGGGGGTGAATTGAAAACTTGAAATTAACAGCTCAAAGACACAATATTTTTATCCTGGTTCGTTTGATCTCAAACTACTCCAGTCCACCCGTCAAGGTGATTTCGCCTCTCTCCAACAAGGTCTTAATCCACTAATCTCAACAATATTACAAAAGCTACTTTAACAACTGTTAAAGTCTTCTTGAGTACAACCACACTCCGGTTAATCTCAAGGAACACGGTTTCAATGTAAGTATACAAGATATGTGTTGTTATGTTTCTAACAAAACTGTTTATCACAACTATGATAAATTACACAGGATTATAGCTTGGAAATATTGAGAATATTGCTTGCAGCTTTGAATATGCGTGAGTGGTAATATGGAAAAAATCATTTTTGATTTTGAAAGTTGACTTCGTTTATATAGGCAGTGGAATGACGTTGATCATAAAGCATGTTTAATGTCATTAACACACTTTCCATTTGGAGAAGATCCTGTCTGAAAGAAGCCGTTGGAATTGATGTTATCTTGAATGATCAGTAACGCTTCAGAATCTTATCTCCTTACCTGCTGATGACGCTTCAGAATATTGATGACTTTGATTGGTATGTTCTTGTTCAGAATCAGAGTTTACTTTGATTAAGCGCAGGTTCTGGTCATCAATCTTCAACGCATGTTCTGATTACTTCAGCGTGTAACACTTATGGCTTATCTTCTGATGCTGATATGATCAGAACTTCTACATACATAAAACATAATTTTTTAAGGTGCATATTTGTTCTTTGTATTTTATTATTTATTCTTGGTATTTGTTATCATCAAAACTCTAACCAAGGGTTGTAGAATCAAACTATGTTCTAACAATCTCCCCCTTTTTGATTATGACAAAAACTAGATTTTTCAATTAAAAATAAAGAATAAAAGGTTTAAGAGAAACTCCCCTTGAGTTGATTACGTCCCTTAAGTTCCTTGAGCATCAGAGTTTAGCTGCATCTTTCATCAGAGTTTGTACCTGTTCAAGCTTTTCAGAAGATACAGGTTAAGTAATTCAGAATGTTTGAGACTTCTGTCTCGGTAAACCATTATTGAAAATATCTTACTTTCTCCCCCTTTTTGTCAGTTATCAAAAAGGAAATATAATCAGAGCCAAAATAGTTGAATTATATTAAAGAGAAACATGAAGCAATGATAAGTTCCAAAAACAAAAAAAGGTAAAAAAAAATTAGCGTTACAGATAAATAGATTTAAAACAGAAAAAAAATCTAAGAAGGAGGAGGAAGACGTGTGAACAAAGCTTCCAGCAAGCTCTTGATCTGAGAATTAGATTCTTCTTGCTTGCCCAAAATTCTTTTAATCTCTTTATTTGTGTCCTCCTGCTTATCCAACCTTGCATGGATAAGAGCATTTTCTTTCTTCAACTCTTCCAGAGTTTGCATGACTAAGGAAGGTGCTGGAGATTCTTCAGAGGTTGGACGTTTCTCAGAGCATTCTGCAGCATGTTCAGAGTGAACCATTTCCTCTGCTGTGATCATCTCTCCTGGAGCAGCAATCAGGGAGAGACTTTCTAATTCTGGTTGAACTTCATCTGAGGGATGATTCTCTATCCAGGGAGCGTTATCCAGAGGGAGAATATCTTTCTTGAGTAGGTGGCTCAGAACTTGGTCTTCAAAAGCCTTTAGCTTAGCACTAAAGTTCTGTTGAACCTGTTCATAACTCTGTTCCTTTAGCTTCTGTGTTTCAGAACTAAGCCAATTTCTGAATTTTGTCCATATATAATCAGAAGCAGCAGGATTAGTCATCTCTTGACTAACATGCTTTAAAGAAGTTATCCATTCTTGTATCCCTGTTTCAAAAATCAACAAACTTGTACCAACATATGATGTGGTTTCAGTTGGTTTGGGTTTGGGAATGGCAGTTTTGTGAGATATAGAAGCTAGTCTTTTCAGCACAATAGGATCAATGACAAGTCTTACGTTGTCAGCTGGACTGCTAATGGATGAAGGAGTGGGAGAGTCCGGTATGATGATTGGACTGGTAGGGGAGTTTGGTGGTGTGGATTCCAGAGAAGAAGGAATTTTTGTAATGTCGTGGATGGTGAGAGGCATGTGAATAGCAAGTGGTTCTATTATTCCCGGTATTGGGATTGTATCAGAATCTGAATGAGGTTCTTCAGATTGGTTTGTTAAAACATGGTGAGGTTCTGGTTCGTGGATCTCAGAAGGTTGAGCTTCTGGTTGTAGTATTTCAGGTTGAGGTGATTAAGTTTGGAGAATTTCTTGTTGTGGAGAGTGAGGTTGCGAAATTTATGGTGTGGTATCAGATTTTGGATTTTCATGAAGTTGAGGGTTTGTATTTTTGTGGTACGGGAGTTGAAAAGTCTTGGTCAAATGAGTCAATATCAGACAGAACTTTGGCATGTTCTGGTTGGGTTTGTTCAGGATTTGGATTAAGAGGAAGGGAGTTAGTTTTAATCAGACCTAGAGTTTATGATGGATCAAACCCTATGTCAAAGTCTTCAAAAGTTTGTGGAGTAGGATGTTCTGGTTGAGTAGGCATTGTTTTAGATGTTTATATATTTATTGATTCTAAAACAGTAACAAAGGAAGGATTGCCTTTCTTTTTGGCAGCTTTTGGAGTCCTTTGAGATGGTCCTTCTGCTGCAGCTTTCCTTTTCTTGGTCTTCTTTAAAATAACTTATGGAGTCGTCTTATGCAAATCCTGGATGTTGATTTCTGGTGCAGTACCATCTTCCTTACACGCATCCATATATCTGACTATTATCTCTGGGTTAGAGTCAATCTTAGAGAAAAGAGGAAAATCATCCAGAGGAATTCTTCTTAAAGTGATGGTTTCAAAAGAAGTAACGTTGGGTTCCTTCTTGATATTCTCAATGATTTTCATCTTCTTCAGATTTTTTGCGTTCAGGGGCTTCCCAACAGTTGCTTCCAGTGTGCTGATATCCTGAGCTTCAGTCAAATGCTCCATCAACCTATTCTCTGTCAGAATATCTGATATGAGCCTGCCTAAGGGAATCCAGTCCCTCTTGGTCCGTTCATCTTCTCTTGTTTCCTTCACACTAGTTCTAAGGTGATTAAACAACAAGTGTGGAAGGTTTACCTTAGTCTTCTTAGAAATAAAATAGATCAGAAACTGCTGATCAATGTTGATATAATTAGGAGAGCTAGTTGGCTCCCTGTGGTTGATGCACCCCAGAATAATTCTTGCCCAAATTCTATGGTTATCCTTCAGATCTATGATTTTGCTGGAGGGAAGTCCATGAGTAAATATTTCCCTTGCAATAGAGGCTACATCTGAGCATCTCTCAGCCATGTCAATGCATCTAACACCTCCACCATTGTAACCAATAAGCTTTGAAATTAGGTCTTCTGTAATGACAATTTTCTTCCCCATGACATAAGAGGTAACTTGATGATTTAAAGAAGAAGCATGTATCCAGAATTCTTTGACAAGGATTGGAAATGTTGGCCCTAGAAGATGGTCAAAATATCCGTTCCAACCTTGAGCAGTGACGTCTTCATATAGATTGAAGCCGTTTTCTTGTAAGATTTCAAAGTCAATAATCAGTTCTAAAAGAACTTCCAGATTATCAATGGGAGTGAGTAGCGTTCTGTAAGGTTCTTCGTAATGTTCCATTGAAGCAGATTCCTGAGTACTGATATTTTGGATGCTTGAAGAAGCCATTGTTCACACAAGATTTGGGAAAGATGAAAGGGTTTTTGAAAATAAGATCTTGAAACGATAAAAAGTATTTAGAGATTAAAAAGAAGTGAATGTAAAAAGTGAGATTTGAGTTTAAATACTTTTTCTTGAAAGCGTAAACAGTAAGAGAGAGAAATAATTAGTCATGATTATAAGCATTAATGATAGCTGAAATTAGGGGATTCAGAAAGATACTGGAACAGTTACCCATGACGTGTGTCTCAATGCACCCAATCCGCGCTTTTGACCTTTCAGAAAAGTGATTGCGTGTTCATCCTCAGAAAGTAGCTGATGAATGGATGACAACTGTTTGATTATGTGAACAACACGCTTCTATCCTTGAAATGAAACGTTCAGATCTTCATGGATAGATTCTGATGCAATCTGTATTTCTAAAACTCTGGAGACAGGTTGATCAGTAGTTAACAGAAAATAACAAGGTTCTGAAGGTTAAGATATGTAAATAGAACAATTTATTCTGGGCACATCTTCATGCTGAGATGTTTCAGAATTAAGTTAAACCTATCTTCAGAAAGAGGTTTTGTAAAGACATCAGCCTATTGATGGTCTGTGTCAATGAATTTTAAGTTAAGAACCCCTTTCTAAATATAGTCCCTAATAAAATAATGTTTTATTTCTATATGCTTAGCCCTAGAATGCAAAATTGGATTTTTACTGAGACAAATAGCTGAAGTATTGTCACAGAGGATAGGAATGTTACTCTCAAATATGTTGAAGTCTTCAAGTTGTCTTTTCATCCAGAGCATTTGCGTGCTACATCCAGCAGCTGCTATGTATTCAGCTTCTGCTGTTGATAGTGCTGTTGTGGATTGTCTCTTGCTGGACCATGAGATCAGATTTTCTCCCAGAAACTGGCAGCTTCCAGAAGTGCTTTTACATTCTACTCTGTCTCCAGCGAAGTCAACATCATAATATCCTACTAAGCTGTAATCATTTGATTATATATAAAACAAACCCAAATTAGTAGTACCTTTCAGATACTTGAAAATTCGCTTAACTGCTGTTAAGTGAGATTCTCCATGTAGCCATGAGGCTTTTCTTCTTTTCCTTGAAGAACTTCTTTTTTGGATTTTCCTTCTGAAGCTTTGGGCAGTCACTTTTGTAGTGCCCTTGTTCGTTATATTCATAGCAGATGATGTCCTTGTTGTTTGGCTTTATGTATCCTGAAGAACCATCAGATCTTCTGTGTCCAGAGGAAGACTCAGACTTTCTGTATCTGTAGGAGGATTCATTCTAATTCTCTGATCTTCTGGGATTTCTGAACTTTCTTTGTCTCTGCTTCCATAGTTGGTTCACCCTTCTGGAGAGGAGAGACAGTTCATCCTCTTCTGATGAGGATCCATCAGAATTTTCTTCCACAGCCTGCAAAACCTTAGAGTCAGATTTTCTATTAGATTTTAAGGCCAATGACTTACCTTGCTTTTGAGGATCATCTTCTTCTAGCTCTATCTCGTGACTTCTGAGGGAGCTGACAAGTTCCTCCAGAGAAATTTTGTTGAGATCTTTGGCTAGCTTAAGTGTTGTGACCATTGGCCTCCATTGTTTGGGCAAACTTCTAATGATCTTCTTAACGTGATCAGCAGTGGAATACCCTTTGTCAAGAACCTTTAGTCCAACAACAAGGATTTGGAATCTTGAAAACATAGTTTCTATTGATTCACTATCTTCCATTTTGAATGCCTCATACTTCTGAATGAATGCAAGGGCCTTGGTCTCTTTGACTTGAATGTTGCCTTCATGCATCATTCTCAGAGAGTCAAACATGTTCTTGGCAGTCTCTCTGTTTGATATTTTCTCATATTCTGAGTATGAGATGGCACTAAGAAGTATTGTTCTGGCCTTGTGGTGGTTTCTGAATTCACGCTTTTGATGATCACACATCATTTTTCTGTCTATCTTCTAACCACGTCCATCCACTGGGTGCGGGTATCCATCAGTCACCATGTCCCACAGATCAACATCATGAGCCAGAAAGAAACTCTCAATTCTGTCTTTCCAGTAGTCAAAGTTTTCTCCATCAAAGACTGGAGGTTTGCCACTGAATTTGTCCTTGTCTTCATGGTTGTCATTGCTGATGTTTTGGCTTGGTCCCACCATAGTGTTTTTCTGAAGCTTGGATCTTGTACTGACACGGTTAAGTGTTTAAGCTCAGAACCAGGCACTCTGATGCCAATTGAAGATGTGAAAAACACAAGAAGGGGGGGTGGGTTGAATTGAAAACTTGAAATTAACAGCTCAAAGACACAGTATTTTTATCCTGGTTCGTTTGATCTCAAACTACTCCAATCCACCCGTCAAGGTGATTTCGCCTCTCTCCAACGAGGTATTAATCCACTAATCTCAACAATATTACAAAAGCTACTTTAACAACTATTAAAGTCTTCTTGAGTACAACCACAATCCGGTTAATCTCAAGGAACATTGTTTCAATGTAAGTATACAAGATATATGTTGTTATGTTTCTAACAAAACTGTTTATCACAACTGTGATAAATTACACATGATTTTAGCTTGGAAATATAGAGAATATTGCTTGCAGCTTTGAATATGCGTGAGTGGTATTATGGCAAAAATCATTTTTGATTTTGAAAGCTAACTTCGTTTATATAGGCAGTGGAATGACGTTGATCATAAAGCATGTTTAATGTCATTAACACACTTTCCATTTGGAGAAGATCCTGTCTGAAAGAAGCCGTTGGAATTGATGTTGTCTTGAATGATCAGTAACGCTTCAGAATCTTATCTCCTTGTCTGCTGATGACGCTTCAGAATATTAATGACTTGGATTGGTATGTTCTTGTTCAGAATCAGAGTTTACTTTGATTAAGCGCAGGTTCTGGTCATCAATTTTCAGCGCATGTTCTGATTGCTTTAGCGTGTAGCACTTATGGCTTATCTTCTGATGCTGATATGATCAGAACTTCTACATACATAAAACATAATTTTTTAAGGTGCATATTTGTTCTTTGTATTTTATTATTTATTCTTGGTATTTGTTATCATCAAAACTCTAACCAAGGGTTGTAAAATCAAACTATGTTCTAATAATCATAAACTGGATCAAGCGCTTACCACTTAGCTAAAAGCAATTGCTTATAGCCAAGGTGCTACTCTATTTCCTTATAGCGAATCCAACAAGGGGCCTACCTGGCCCACCTAACACACCTCTGTAGGCGCCCATGGGGGGATGTTAAGCCCTTCAAATCCCTAAGGTTGACGCTGGATATTTTAATCCAACAATAATAACACAACTTTGATCATAGTGAAAAATCTCTTGTCACTTCCAAATCTCCTAAATAACGCGTCACTATAAAAGATATGATTTCTTAGAAATATACAAAAAAATCATTTTTGTTTTCCTAAATGTCAGAATTCCTCTCTAGGTTTTCCAGTACCTCTTCTGACCCAAGATTTAATTGTTATGTCCTAACCTGTCCATATGTCCTTTGAAAATATTATGCGTGATACGTGTGATCGGTGGATCTGGAACTGACTGTTTTAAAGCTGGTTCGCGAAATGTCGCGGTAAGCAAGAGTCGCCACCGTCTTTTATTTTCTCCAATAGGAAAGGACAAAAGCACAGAAAAATTCCTTTAAAGAGATTGCTCTCGGTTCGGGAGGTAGGTTATAGAAAGGGAAGGTATTAGCACCCTTTCTATCCATGGTTATCCATGGGCTCTTAGGTACTTGCTCAATGTGTTTTCAAAATGTGTGCTTGCTTTTCAATTGTGGGTTTCAAAAATATTCTTTGAAAAGTTTCAATTCAACTCGTACGTCAGAGTGTTTGAGAAGTTTGCTTTGAAAGTTTTTTGAAAGTGTTGGTGTGAAAAGATTTGATTTGTTTTGTTTTAAAGAGAGCAAGTACCCTTGAGAACCTACCTACCCTAAGGAATTCGTCTGTGTAAATGTCCTTTAAAGTAGTGCCATCCCACCATTGAGAGGTAGGTAGCACCACCGTTGGAGGTGTTCGGGTCAATTCGATTTGAGGGACATGGTGATCACCGGAGCAATGGGAAGACACCTTAGAAGCTACCCTCATGCCAGGTTCCCGGACCATGAGGACTTACTAAGACGTTTTCTACTCGACGACCACCTTTCGAAAGGCAACAGTGAGGCGTACCCTAGGGGTGGTGTGTGCGAATTGTGTGTCATTTTCAGTTCATTATTTGTCTTGTCATGCATTGGTGATCTAACGATTCAATTTTATTTTTCGGGCATTCATTCTTTCATGCATATTTATTAACAGTTATATTTGCGAGAAAATAAATCTAACTATTACAACTGGCGCGGGTCCACATCGCCAAAAAAAACCGAACCCGATTTGACTGAAAATAAAATAAAGCGAATAAATAAAAGTCCGAGAGTTTTTAATTACATGGCTTTGGGGCATATACAGAGGTATTTAAACAATGTAAAATAAATGCGCGAAATAAAGACTAAACAAAATTAGGGTTTTGGACCCTTTTACAAATAATTAGAATTAATCAAGGAAATTAAAAATTAAATGAAAAATAATATTTTTGTGTTTTTTAGGTTTAAAAGAAAAAAGAGAAAAGTTAATTAAAATTAAAATCCTAGTTCTATCATTTTTTAAGTTTATCATGAAAAAAGATTTAATTTCTAACCTAATTAAATTCTAAACTAATTATGTACAATTTTTGATTTATAGAAAATAAATAATAAATAACAATATTGTGAGAAAAAAGGAAAAAATTAAAAAGGATATAAAAATTAATAATTAACCTAATTCTACATTTTTTGGATTTTTTATTATGAAAAAAGAATTAAAATTAACATTAAAACCTAATTAAATTAAATGAATTACATTTTAATTTATTTATAAAAGAATCAAAATTAATTATATTTTTTTTGTCCTTTCTGTATTTTTAATGTTTTTTATATTTTTTTGTAAAAATTAATTAGATAAGAAAATAAAACACAAGTGAATTTAAAAAAATAAAATGTAAAGAAAATTAGAAAAGAAAGAAAAAAAAAAATAGAACCAGGGGGTATGGATTTGAATTTGGAGGTGCAAGCCTGGCCCATTTGCTGGCAATTGGTTGACTTTTCCACTCCTGTACACGCTTGTTGACTTGATGTATGGTGCCCTCCTCATCTTAGCCATGGATCTGAGGCCCTGGGACACGTGTAGGTTGAATCCTGATGGAGTATGGTGAGTCCTTATGTGAGCGCTGCATGGAACCTTAACATGAAAAATAATATTGAGAAATTGCAAGACCTGGGACTTGAACCCAGGTCATTGTGGTCACTAGTGCGCGTCCCTGCCAGCTGAGCTAGTTGTTTTCATTTAACATATAATAATCAATAAAATATATAAAAGAAAATGGTTAGTGCTTAGTTAAACGCGCGCGCGAATTCAAACTGCCCAGTCTCCGTGTGACACGCCATCATCCCTTCCAATTTCCTGAAACATGAAGGACAAAGGCAACGTTTTTTTGATCGTGGTCTTAGGGCGCCTAATGGAAAATAGCGACTAGCCCCTCGTCGCTCATAAATTGAGCGCGAGGGGGCCATCTTCTTCGTCTGGATGAGCTGAGCATGATGATGGTACTGGCATGGTTCAATTTTTCCCCTAGTGAGAACCCCCAATTTGAAGCAACCTGTAACCCTAAAAAATGCACATGGTAGATTCTTGTATACAGCAAAATAATGTAATTAAACGTTGTGGTTAGCTTAGAAATAGCAATATGAACATGAATCAACAAAGAAAAATGCCAAAGGATGATGGAATCATGCTATACGATTTCAAAAGTTTCAAGGTTCAGTTTTGATTCTAACTACCAATTCTTGAGGTTTCAATTGATGTTAATGATTGGCACGCGTTCAGAATTGTCTCAGAATGCTAATGGTATAAAAATTTTGGCTTCAAAGGATCCCTAGCTTTGAAATCAGTTTTGCCTTTTATGTCCAAATTTTCAAATTGTCAAATGGCCTTTGAACGAGTTTCTTGCTGTACTAGGGTTAGGGTTTGACTCAATGATCATTATGGAATTGAATAAGCTTGCTAACTCTCCTTAATCCATGCTTGAGAAAGAATTGGCATTAGGGTTTGTCCATTAACCATTTTTTCCTAATTTCTAGCCAAAACCTAGACTTAGTATGAAAATGAACCTTGGCCTGATTTTTGAGTTGGTTCATGATGTATAGAACTTGTCCAAATTCATTTGACACCATTTCATTGATTTTTAAATTTTATTTGAATTTTCAATGAATTAAAATGAATTAAATCATCAAAAATTAAATAAAATAAAAAAGTCAACATTTGGTCTTGAAATCAACCATGGGCCACGTGTGTGGCATGACAAGGATGGACAAAGTGAGAAAAATGGGGCCCTTTTGTCAAAATTGGATTTTCAAAGATAATTGACTTTTGCCATTTCACAAAATTTTCCCAACTTCTACAAGGCATAACTTGCTCAATTTTTAAGATTTTCTCATGTTCTTGGACATTTTGGAAAGGTCTTTGAGTCCTTTAACCAATGTCTTTGGTCCCATGTCATTTTGATTTACCAAGCTCAAGTTATGGTCTTTGACTTAAAGTCCCTTTTTGTTGACTTTTGAAAATGACCTATAATGTTGAAATTGATAACTTTTTGTGAGAGCATTTCTTGGACTTGAAGTATGAAGATGAGTTGTAGGAAATGTCTTTCTCTTCAAAATGAGCTTTGGATGGAATTTTTCTGATAATCCATGTGAAAGTTATGCCCTGGTCAATTTCAGTTGACTTTTTCAGCTGTCCAAATATAGCAACTTTTGCATCTTTGATGATTTCTGAGCCAAACTTTGAGAATCATGATCAAGCATTGATCAAATGATGTTTATGGCTTCAAAATGATAGGTTGACCAAAAATTTGAACTTTTGACTGCCAAATGACCATTTTGCCCCTACAGTTGAATGTAGTGCAATTTAGGGTTTTGACTGTGCAATCTTGAGCTGAATGCCTTGAAACTTGATATGAGGATGCTTGACCATGTTTGTAAGCATATGAGACTTGATTGGGCCTTTGAACACTTCCTTTTCTTGATCAGAAGACAAACCCTAATTTTGACTGTATGGGAGACTGTTGCACTGCACAACCCTTGGGGAATTTTGTAGCTTGGCTTGGCAATTTCTTGAGGAATATGGGAGGGCAAATTTTGGGGTATAACAATACGCCTCTAAAACTCTAACATTCTCTTACTATTCACATCTTTTTGTTTTCTATTTCTTCACACATTTTACCTCTATTTTCATAATCCTCCAAAATCATCTATAAAAAATGTCTATCACCCCAAACCAAAGAACCTTTCATGAAGATGATGATCTTATGGAAGTTATCAATCAACATCATCGTAAAATTTTTGGTGCTACTCCGAACATCCAATTTGGCATTCTCTCCCAAAATTGGAATAGTTATCTCTCTCTTCTAAAAGGAACCATTTATCCAAATCTTGTAAAAACCTTTTGGAAAAATGCTTCGGTCAGTCTCAAGATCACCTCAAACATCTATGGTTGGCATGTATCTATAACTTCTAGATGCATTACTGATGCAATCAACTGTCCTCAAAGCAGTTTCGCGTCTATACGTGTTTCTCTTAACGGTATCTCTAATTCAAAAATAATCTCTATCTTTGACGTTTCTTCTGAGTTCGAATCTTCTAACCATGAGAATCTTAAGCCTTTTGCCAAAGACTGGTTTTGCTTTATCCTGACAAATATTTGTCCTCGTGGTGTTAACAATTTTTTTTGGCTAATAATGACAAGATCCTGATTTACTGCTTGATCAAACGCATTCCAATTAACTTTCCTCAGACTATTTTCAATCATCTTAAAGAGTCTATCTCTTCTTCTATAAATTTGAACAAGCCTTTTATTCCCTATGGAAGAATCTTGTCAGAAGTCTTTATTCAAGATGAAACTGTAAGAATCATTCGTAGAATTCAAGATGGTCAAACTGATGCCTTGAAAGAAGATGTGTGTGAAACCTTTAATGATCATTGGTTCAATTAGTTATTAATTCAATTATGTATTTTTAATTAATTAATTTATTTTCTGGTTAGTGTATGTGTGTCCTTCTTTTTATATAATCCATGGTCTCTTAAATGTAATATGTGTTATCTTCTGAACTGCTCTATGTTTAATATGTGGGACTTGTATTCTCTCTACTTTCAATAAATTCTAATTTCTCTATTCTGATTGTTGTTCTCTTATCCTCAACTTTTCTTTTCTGTCTCTTTATCACCTTTTTTATTTCTGAAAAAAGGGGAGAAAGTAAAATTATTTTGATAATATTAAAATCATAATGATGTTACTACTAACTGTGTGTTTGATGTTTAAATCCAGGAACTTTGAACATGTTCACTGTATTCTAAAGACAGGTTAAATATGAAGATCCTGATGTGTACGGTTGAGAACCTTATGGATGAAATCAACTCTGATTTCATATATAAGAAGTTTTACACTTTATGAATATATGAATATTCAAACAAATGTAACAAACACAATTCAGAAGTTATAAACTTATTGAAAGTAAGGTAATCTTTCTTGATATTATAGTGTTCAGAAGTTGTTAACTTTCTAAAAGTATGGAATTCAGAATTAAAGCTTCAGAAGTTGTGCTCTCATGAAAGGAAATCAAATCAACATTCTAATGCATGCCCTCATACAGAGACGCCACTCAAAAGTTGTGTTCTGATACATGTGCTTCTGCAACATATGTTCTATTTAGAAGTTGTAAACTGTTTGAATGTATGATATATTGGAAAATATCATGTCAAACACTGATGCTTAAGAAGTAGTTAACTTCTCCCAAAGTATAGTGTTTTGGTTGTGATATCAGAATAAAGAAATAGAAGTGTTGATACATGATGTGTGGCATTATTCAATCATGCTCAAAAACAAGTTTTGATTCTTCATCAAGTGCTGATAGTAGCCAGGTTCTAAGATGAAGACCAGGTGCTCTAGTCATACTATGATAAGTTGTTGTAGGGAAGTGTTACTTCTCTATCTATATGTTGTGAAAACTCAAAATTTATTATGTGAATCTTGGGATCAGGGGGAGATTCTGAACAAGAATAAATGAAATTTTGGGATTAATAGACTCAAGGGGAGCTGTGAGATTAGCTAACTCTGAATTTGTCAGTTACAGTGATAACCCTGTACAAATTGTTCTTTCAAAATACATGGTTTTTCCATCATTAAAAAAAGGGGATATTGTAAGAACAAGAATATTTTCTACATATGGCCTAAAGACTTTGATGATAACTTTACATGGTATCATAAAGACAATTTTATACCCTAATGGTTTCTTCTAGTGTGTAGCTACTACTGTAATATTCTAACTTTGGTATTAAGGCGTGTGACGTCATTTGGATTTGGACATACACTACTGGAAGATAACATGTGTGTAATACGGTGGAAGAACTGACTTTTTGGTTTTATCCAAATGTGCGGATAGCTAGAGTCGCCACCAACTTTTATTTTATCTAATATTTAGGAAAGGTGAAAAGAACGGGAAAGATCTTTAGTAGATTGTAATTTTGGGGGATAAGATATGAAAAAGGAAATTGTTAGCACCCTTTTCACCATAGTTATCTACGGACTCTTAGTTACTTAACTCACTTTTGAAAACTTGCTTTGTGTATGTGATTTGTTTGAAAATATTTTGAAATCACCAATGTAAGGTTGACTTTATAATAATTCTTTTATCAGTCCTCAAGAATGTATACATAGTGTTTTTTGAAAATATTTCGTTTGAAAGTGTAGTTTGAAAATGTTTTGAGAAAAGTTGTGAGAAAGCCATTAAGAGTTTCTTACCCACTAAAGTCTTTCTTATTCTTTTCCTTCTCCTTTAGAGATAATACTTCCATACCATTAGTTGGTAGGTAGCCCTATCTATTGGATGTGAAAGGACAGTCCTAGGGTCATCGTATGGTTATCGAAGGCAACAAGTAAGGATACCTTAGCAATTGTATCGTAGGGACTTATCATCATATTATTCGTAGGGACTAGATCATTTTTCGTAGAAAACTTGAGGGACATCATTTTTCGTAGACAACTTGAGGGACATCGGGGGACTATGATATTTATCCGTAGGGACTATGATGATTTGATCGAGAGTCTTTTGCTAAAGTATCCCCATATTCGAGGGACATGACCAAAATTCGTAAGGCAACAAGAGAGGTTACCCTAAAGATGCAAGTGTGAATAATGTTTTTATTCAGTTATTTTATCTTGAGAATTAGGGATTTTCTAGATTGATTATTAGTCTTGCCATACAAACCCTAATTACTAGCAGTTAAATATGTACAGGAAAGTAAAGTGCAGAATGTAAAGTCCTAAGCTATTACATGGCTTTGGGAGAGGTACATAAGTAAAAAACTTGCAGGAAAATAAACCTACGTTATTACATCTTGTGAGCAGTTACTTAATTAGGAAAAATACGGAAAATACAAATATAAGCTATTTACATTGGAGAGTGCAACCTATACACTTGATCTAGGAAAAATAAATAATAAATAAGAAAAAAGAAGATAAAAAAAATAATGTAGAAATTTTTTTTGTGATTTTGTAGAAAATAATTTAAATGATATTAATTAAATAAACCTAAATTCTAATTGATTTTTAATGTTTAAGAGAAAAAATGGTTAATTAATTAATTAATTAGGAAATCAAGAAAATTAAATGTTAATTATAAAACCCAAAACCTAATTTATTAGCATTAAGAAAAATTAGGTTAATTGGATGATTAATTAATTGAAAAAAATTAGGGTTGGAAAAGGAAAAAGAAAGAAATTAGGTTAAAACAAAATAAGGAAAAAAAATGCACGGGGTGGGTGTTGAACCCACGCCCTCTAGCTTTCACACTGCATAGCTTGCCACCTGGCCAAGCGCTTGTTGGTGTTTGGAAATAGGCGCTGCATAATATATTGAAAACCTGCATCTATTTGGAAAATAACAAAAAAATATTTGCAAAAGGCAGGGATCGAATCCATGCCATATATGTTATATGCCTTCGCCTTGACCAACAGTACTACGCTCTCATCCAGTTACATAATAGACACAATTAAAGATGATATAAACCAGAGTGGACCAGAGAGGTGCCAGAGCTCTAGCCTCGGTCGTCATTTCTTGTGAGTTAATTTTTCCACCTGCAAAAACAACGCACGTTAATGAAAAAAATACCCAACCCCCCTAAATCAACCCTTGTGGATCCAATGGTGGCCTTAGTTTTTGCTAATTCACCCTGCACAAAGAGATAGAAACGAAATAATGCAAATTGGTGTAAGAATGGTGATAGGCTATCCTACCGTTATGGGCCTCATGCAAGGGGTTAAACCTGTACTACTTGGTCTCAGGAACACAATGAAATTGTTAGTATGAATCAAAGCATCATAAAAATCAGAATATGAAATTCATAAAAATATGAAAACCGACCATGCTTGGAATACTCGATTTAGGCGCTTTTGATCATCAAGAACGATCCATACTTACTCTATGATACTTCAGGAATCTATTGGAATTGATGGTTGGCCTTGAAGAGGGTTGTATGATGGACTTTAAATTTTCCCCAGTTCTTCCAAATTTAAATCTCCAACACCTTGTTTCTTGCACATCTTTTTTCGTCCTCCCTTTTGTCTGAATTTGAAGGGTATATATAGGAGAAGCTTAGGTTAAAAGATGGGTTTGGATATCATGTAAAACAATCTTTGATTTTGTTTGAAAAATATATTGGAATAAGACAAAAGCATGAAGATTTGTTTTTCAAATAGGTTCGCATAGTTCTTTTGCATGACCCTGGGCCTCTAAAAGATCAGAATCAAAAGCCTTTTATGCCTTATACCTCCACTTAATATTTATTTGATTTAATTTTGAATTTAAATGAATAAAAATCAAAATAAATGAAATGAAAATTAAAATGGTGCATGAATGGACTTATAGGTTTATTACGAGGTCAAGAACACTCTTAGACCTTAAAAGATAAGCTCATTCTCCTGAAAATTCAAGTTTGCTCAAATTGGATTTCATGCATTTTCTCAAAATTGCCTAACTTGTACCAATCATAATTCTCTCAATGTTTGTCATATGAAGGCGTTCTTTGACTTTTTGGAATCCTCAAGATGTCCCCTACAATCTTTATGTAAGTCATTTTTACATTTGAAGACTTTATCTTGATTTAAATTGCTTTGACAAAAAGTGTCTTTTTACTGACTTTTAAAATGATATGTAATGTTTTGGTCCATATCTCTCAAATGAAGCATTTTTAGGCCTTGAGCTTATAGATAAAAAAGTTGTAGAGAATTGAATTTCCTTCAAAATGAGCTTTGGTTGAGAAATTTCTAATGAAGTATGTGAAATTTATGACTGGTCAAAGTTCAGTTGACTTCTCCTTAAGAAAACCCTAATTTAGTAACTTTTGACTTTTGATGAATCTTGAGTTTTCTTGATGAATCATGATCAACTCTTGATCAAATGATGAATGTGACTTCGAAATGCTGATGTTGACCAAAAATCTTGAAGTTTGATTGTAATTTGGTCAAAGTTGATTTTTTTACCCAATACAATTGATTTTCAATCATCTGACTAATTGACTGAGTAAACTTGTGTTGCAAGGCTTGGAATTTGGCATGAGGATTCCTTGAGACATATGAGAAACTATGAAATCCACTTGAGGCATTAGAAGTCCAATTTTACTTGAGAGAAGCAAAGCCCTAGTTGTAGGTCAACTGCCTAGGAGGAGGGTTTGTCTGATCAATCCTTGAGTAGTATTGAATAATGGGAGGGAAAACTTTGGGGTACAACAACTGCCCCTATTCAATTTTTTTAAACCTTAAGAGTTATATTGGTATGCTCGCCATTCATGATCTGAAGGTGGAAGAGGATTGGACAATTAAGTGCCTAGAAATTCGCACTCACATGTGCACAAAGTAACACTGTTGGTTGATTGTATTACTTGAATGGGCTTAAAGATGACATTCAGAGAGGTGATAGGGTGTCTTCGGAGATGGGATTATAGATGCCATCCAAAGTAACTGTTTATAGGAGTATCTGAATGAATCTATGTTCGATTATATCTGAGAAGTATACTAGAATGAGTCTATGTCCGACTGTATCTAGCAGATGTGTCTGGGAGTGTTAGAATGAATCAAATGTCTCGATTGTATCTGAATGATGTTGTAGAATGAGTCTATGTCTTGATTGTATCTATAAAAGGATCATAATGAGTCTTCACCCGACTGTATCTGAGATCCATATTAGAATGATTCTATGCCTGACTGTATCTAATGATATATCAAAATAAATATTAGAATGGATCTATGTCTTAATTGTATCTGAACTGTATCTGGAATATGTACCGGAATGAGTATCAGAATGGACCTATGTCTCGATTGTATATAAAATGTATCTAGAAAATGTATTGGAATGAGTCTACTCCTGACTGTATCCAAACGAGTATCAGAATGAATCGTTCATTGATTGTATTTTAAGGATGATAAGTTGTCAACAATATTTATCTGTTTGCGAGCTAACCTGAAACAATACTATTTGTGTTTTGTATGTGTTTCGTATGCATATGCTATGATATTTCTGTAAATGATGCACTGGTGCAATATGTCATTGGAACATATTGGTAACTTCGTATAACATCTTGGCTGGGGGGAAATAAATCCCTGACTGTTGCTGGGGATGAAGACAGTAGTTTCTCAATTTTGTTTAGAACATATTTGCTGGGGATTCCCTCTTTTGAGGACACTCCACTGGGGACGTTCGACTTCTGCTTGGGGATAGAATAATTCCAAGAAAATTTGTCGTTCATCATTCTTTGGAAGGATTTTATTCTTATGTACCCTGACCGGGGACAAAAGAGATGAATAATCTTCTTATGTGCTGTCTAACCAAGTTTCAGATATGGATGTCAACTCTTCTGGGGAGGACAAAGTTGAATGACATCTGGCTGGGGAAGAGAATCCTATCAGGGAATTGTAATATCATAGAAATAAACTCCGTTGGGGAAATAAATCCTGCTGGAGAAGAAAATTCTTGTAAACTGTGTTGAGGAGATAATCTCTGATGGGATAAGCTTGTGAAGATAACTTTGTAGGGGTAGTTCCATGGATATTTCTCTGTGGATATTTCAGATGACTTGAACGTTATCCCAACTCCTAGAGTCTTTAGTAAATGTTAATCCTGTTTTTATGCATATATTTTGTTAACAGTAATCATGTTCAAATACATATGTTCATTCAATGTAATCATTGGACGTTTTTTGCAAGCAAAACAGAGAAAGTAAAACAATTTTGAATTTTGAAATCTAATTGCATTGATTTTGGAAAATTTCCTATAAGCAGGAAGTTTTTTACAAAGAGACGGAAATCCTAGTAAGAGGAAATCTTCGTAAGAATAAATAAAGGGTACAAATAAAAACAAGGAAAAACAACTATGTGGAAACGATCCCATCAAGTCTTAACTCTGCTATTGCCCCTATGTCTTCAAGCATCCCATCACTTGCTGTTGGAAGAAGATGATTGAATTGTTCTATATCGTTTGAACTTGATGCTAGTAATGAAGCTGGCAGTAAGTAGATGGGTGATCCAACGGGACATAGTCGTACACTTTAATCCTTAACTTTTTCCTGGACTGGCCTTTCGTGTTTTCAGTCCATCGGGATATCCTTTTTTGCCCAAGCCACCTTTTTTAGGTTTTCGACTTGCCGGATGTACAATTTTTTTATATATATCCCTAATTTTTTCCCGAACCTTTTTGGTTCGCCGAGGTGCCCTTATTTTTGCCTAGGCCTTTCAACCTATTGGGTCTCTTTTATGCATAGTATTTTTTGACTATGTCCGTGTTCACAGGGTGTGGAAAATCTTCACCGTCCATGGTAGTAAGTATCATAGCACCACCAGAAAATATCTTTTTGATCATAAATAGTCCTTCGTATGTGGGAGTCCATTTTTCCCTGGAATCACCTTGTGGTAGGATAATGCGCTTTATTACCAAATCACTAGCCTGGTATACCTGATGTTTGACTTTCCTGTTAAAGGCTTTGATCATCCATTTCTGATACATCTGACCATGACAAATAACTGCAAGCCTTTTTCCATCGATCAAAGTTATTTGGTCCAGTCGAGTCTGAGTCCATTCGTCTTCATCTAAAACTACGTCTTTCATAATCCTTAGGGAAGGAATCTGGACTTCAACAGGTAAGACAACCTCCATACTATAGACTAGAGAGAACGAGGTTGGTCCAATTGATGTACATACTGAAGTGCGATAACCATGAATAGAAAATGCTAACATCTTATGACAATCTTTGTATGTCACTATCATCTTCTGCAAGATCTTCTTGATATTCTTCTTAGCAGCTTCCACGGTGCCATTCATCTTTGGTCGGTACGGAGAAGAATTGTGATGCTTAATCCTGAACTGAGTGAAGAGTTCCATGATCGTAGTATTTTTAAGATTGGTACCATTGTCTGTGATGATCCTTTTAGGGACGCCATACCGACATATAAGGTTGTATTTAATGAAATGAGCCATAACATTCTTGGTAACAGAAGCAAACAAAGCTGCTTCAACCCACTTCGTGAAGTAATCAATAGAGACCATGATGAAACAATGCCCATTGGAAGCAGTAGGCTTAATATCTCCAATCATATAAATTCCCCATATTGCAAATGGCTAAGGAGCAGTCAAGACATTCAAAAGAACTGGAGGCACATGTACTTTGTTAGCATAAATCTGGAAGTTGTGGCAAGTTCAGGAATGATGATGGAAATCAATTTCCATAGTAGACCAATAACCCGCTCTTCGAATCTTCTTAGCCATTGTATTCCCACTAGAGTGAGTACCAAAGACTCTTTCATGCATATCTTCCATAATTTTCTCAACTTCCTTCTTGTCTACACAATGAAGCAAAGTTGAATCACGGTTGCGCTTGTACATGATTCCGTTACTCAGAAAGAACTTGGCAGAGAACCTCCTTAGAAATTTCTTATCATTGATAGATTCTCCTTCCGGATATTCTCGAGTTTCGAGGTATCTTTTTACTTCGCGGTACCAAGGATTTTTCTCTACTCTATCAGTATCAACTTTGTAGCAATGCGCCGGTTTGTCTAATCTCTCAATAGTTATTCGAGGAGATTCATTATCCCATCTGACTTTGAACATAGATGACATGGTATCTAGTGCATTTTCCAATTGATTCTCTTCTCGTGGAATATGTTCAAAAGTAATTTCCTCGAAGTACAAAATTAATGTCAACACATGCTCTCGATAAGGAATGAGATTTGGATGCTTCGTATCCCATTCTCCCTTAATATGACTGATGACTAGGGTTGGGTCCCCATATACATTCAATAATTTAAATCTCATGTTGATGGCAGCTTGGATACCCATGGTACACGCTTCGTACTCGACCATGTTGTTGGTATAGTCGAAACACAACCTGGCGGTGAAGGGCGTATGGAAACCCTTGGGAGAGATAATCACAACACTGATTCCATTACCAAGCGCGTTGGAAGCTCCATCAAAAACCATAATCCATCAGGATCCCGATTCAGGTCCTTCATATGGTCCAGGTTCTTCATAATCAGTAACTAGAAAAATATTGTCATTTGGGAATTCAAAATTCATAGACTGATAGTCATCTACAACTTGATGAGCCAAATGATATGCCAATACACTTCCTTTGACTGCCTTCTGAGTAGTATATTGAATGTCATATTCTGTCAAGAACATTTTTCATCTTTCTATTCTTCCGGCGATAATGGGTTTCTTGAATATGTATTTTACTGGGTCTATCTTAGAGATCAAAAAAGTAGTATGAGTTAACATATACTGTCTTAGTCGGCGAGCAGCCCATGCCAAAGCGCAACAAGTTTTCTCGAGCAGTGAGTATCTTGTTTCATATTCGGTAAACTTTTTTCTAAGGTAGTATATTGCATGCTCTTTTCGACCAGACTCATCATGTTGCCCTAATACACACTTCATTGAATTCTCTAACACTGTTAAGTACATGATAAGGGGTCTTCCTTTAACTGGTAGCATCAGAATTTGAGGTTCCTGGAGGTACTCCTTGATTTTGTCGAAGGATATCTGAAAATCATTGTTCCACTTCACTACTTGATCTTTCTTCATCAACTTGAAGATTGGCTCACAAATAGCCGTCAAATGGGAAATAAATCTGGCAATGTAGTTCAATCGTCCCAGGAAACCTCAGACTTCCTTCTCAGTACGGGGAGCTGGAATTTCTTGGATGGCTTTAACCTTGGCAGGATTAACTTCAATACCTTTACCACTGACGAAGAAACCTAGGAGTTTACCGGATCTTACCCCAAAGGTGCATTTGTTTGGATTCAACCTCAACTTGTATTTCTTTAACCTTTAAAACAGCTTGTGAATATGGCTGAGATGTTCATCTTCAGTTAGAGATCTGGCTATCATGTCATCAACATAAACCTCTATCTTGTGATGGATCATGTCATGGAACAAAGCTACCATAGCACACTGATATGTTGCACCGACGTTCTTCAAACCAAAAGGCATAACTTTGTAACAGAAAGTGCCCCACTGTGTGACAAAGGTAGTCTTCTCCATGTCTTCAGGTTCCATCTTGACTTGATTATGACAAGAGAAAACATCCATGAAGGAAAATACTATATGCTGAGCGGTGTTGTCAACCAGAACATCAATATGCGGAAGCAGGAAGTCATCTTTGGGGCTTGCCTTGTTCAAACTCCTGTAGTCTATATACATACACACCTTGCCATCCTTCTTAGGTACTGGAACCACATTTACAACCCACTTAGGATATGACATAACTGCTAAGAAACCTGCATTGAAGTACTTCAAAATCTCAGCTTTGATCTTTTCAGACATCCCGAGACGCATATGACGAACCTTCTGTTTTATAGGAGGACAACCTTTCTTCATCGGTAGACGGTGAACCACAATATCAGTATCAAGCCCTGTCATGTCTTTGTATGACCAATAAAAGATCTCAACATAGTCACGCAATATCTGGATTAATCTCTTTTTGACACTATCTTCTAAGTTGGCACCTATCTTGACTTTTTTCTTGTCATCTTCAGTACCCAAGTTCACAACCTCGACTGGCTCTTCATGCGGTTGTATGGATCTTTCTTCCCGCATTAACAACTTAGCAAGCTCTCCAGGTACTTCACAATCTTCCTCAAACATCCTCAAAGTTAACATAACTATACCGCCCGTCCTATCTTAAGCTTGCCCAAGTATGGGTATATGACTTATGAGTAATCACCAAGAACCCTGAAAACCAGGAAAATCCAGATAAACTTATACACAACATATAACATATAAACAAAAATAACACATATACAGATATAAACAAAGATAGGCTCAACCCACTTAGGGATGGACCAGCAAGAGGTCAATCTTTCCCCAGTGAAGTCGCCATTTTTTCTGTAGCGATAGAAATGTTTAAGGCTAAGCCATTGGATTGACCTGACATGTACACATCAAAATAAAAATATCCACCGACCAAAGGAATGGGAAAAGAGTGAATAACCCAAAGAGGGGGGAAGATTCCAGGTAAGGGGGTTGGTTATGCAAAGGGAAGGTATTAGCACCCTAAACATCTACGGTACTCTGTAGGAACCTCTTTGTAAAATCTATATAATTTGGCTATAAAATGTTGTATAAAAATAGATGGCGGAGGTGAGAAAAGAAACTTTTTATGATTTTTTGTACCCGCCGCGGTTGTGAACCTTTAGTATCTACGTACCACCTTCCGTGCAATAGGGGATCAAGGTACTCTAAGTTCACCTTTAAAATTTTTAAAACACAAGTGTGTTGGTTAATTTTATGAGATAAGACATCATCATCATTGTCTGTGTGGAAAACATACTTACTACCCACAATCATGAGAAAGGAGAATTTTCATCATCTCAAAGTGGAGGATATGGCTTGGATTTTAAAATAAAAAATGCCCCACTCAATACCCAAGTGGAAAATATCTAACTTCACTACATATTGTTGAAGTATAGTTGTTTGCGTCACTACAAGGATTGACAAGAGTCTAATCATTTGAGAAATGTTTTAAATATAAGAGTCAAAATGGCAAGATGGTTTTAATAAGATTGACTGACTTTAAGTATTCTCACAAAAATGTCAAGGTATGATTAAATTGATTGTAGTTTATTTATTAAATTTTTTTGAAAATGCATGGACCTAAGTCCAAGTTTATTATGAAAGTGGTTCAAGTTTAGAAACAAGAAGAGTTTTCAAAAGGAGGGAGAAGATTTTTAAAATTAAAGAAGATGGGAGGAGATGAAGGGACTATCCAAAGCATAAGGTAAAAGCTAAGGAGAAGAACCATCTAACCAATAAGAAGCAAACACTTGACATTATGAGTCAAGATAGACTTCCTATTATTTGGATTTAAACCAAGCAAGCAAAGATACTAGACCTCTTGAGAAAACCAAGCTTTAATTGTATTAAGTCTTCACAAAAATTAGGTAGAGTAACAGCTGTATACAGATGAATTCCTAGATTACAGACAAAGTATGTAATCACAATAACCTGCACACAAAACAAACAAACAACCCAATGTCTTGAGGTAAACCTCAAGAGCTCCAGACAAAATATCAATTAAGGTCACAAAGTCTCTAAAATATGATTAAGGTCTCTAATCCTAAGTCTAAGAAGTTCAATACTCCATAATGCCAAGGATAACAACCAAATAGTCCAAGTATCATTAATGTTTTTTATGGTTCATGTTGATTGTTAAGTATCTTCAAAAGGAAAAGAAAAGCTCAAGTGAACAAAATAAAAATAACATAAAAGTAAATGCTCAAGTGAGAAAAGATGAAAAATAGCATGAAATGTAAATGCTAAAATAAATGGTACATAAAGTAAAGAGCATAAAATAAAGGCACAAAATAAAGTCAATTGTTAGAAGTTAATGGTTAGTTGGATGACCATTTTGAAACATGCATATGGAACTCATTAGAGGATTGCTAGAACCAAAGTATCTCAACAACAAGTTGCATTTTCTTTTTGTCAAGTATATCATCCATTTAAGAATCCTCAAGGCAACATTTAATAATCAATGATGTTTAAGTGATCCCTGTTGACCAAAATTGATGAAGATCCATTAGAGGATTGGTAGAACCAAAGCATCCTAACAATGAATCTCAAGGTTATTGGATCAAAGGGTTGAAATTAACATACTTGGGCTTGCAAACATAGGTTTGGGCCACGAATGATCATTTACTTGAATCGGGACAAAATTTAGCGCTATGTTAAGAAATCGTAAGTGGACTTATGTAGAAGTCGCACCTATTTTGAGGCCGGTCAATAGCAATCTATGTACTTCATGTTTGGATAAATGATATAGGGATCATCATCCCATAACATGTAGCACAGATAAAAAAATGAAAGGGATAAGATGAAGAGGGATGGGAATGATAAGCTAATTTGGGTCAATACCTCAAATTTCTTTCATCTTTAAATTCAATCACTCATCTAGATGGATTAAAGTACTAAACATATCATTAATCCAAAGCACCAAAAATGAATGAAATAATTCACTCTTTGGTAGATTTGAATTGATGAACATTTATCCAACTTCATATACACCTAAAGTCCATTGAATTTAAACAGAAATTGGACATTTAAAGTTGCAATCCAAAACAACAATCAAAAGGAGTGAGTAGAAAAAGATAGATGGATTAAAACAACCCCAAAACAAGGCAGGAAAAACATTTTTGTTCTGTTGCAATCGATTGCACTCTGGCAACAATCGATTTCATCAGTTCATTTTTTCAAAAAAAACATGAAAATTTGTTGGGATAATCGATTGCACTATTACAATAATCGATTGCACCCTGTTAAAAACAGAAAACAGCATTTCAAAAGGCCAAGTTCTTGTTCAAACTTTCTATCAAACACCTTATGATCATGGATTTAATTAAGCACGAAAATTCCATCAAATTATGAGAAAATAGAACCAATAGAATCACAAAACAATGCTTAATGAATCAAGCCCAAAGATCAACAAGAGATCACATTGTGAAAGATGAAAAATCCAACTTACCAAAGGTAGATCTAGAGAATTATCAAAACAACTTCAAGAATTTTCCTCAATTCAGCCCCAAGAATCAATTGCCCAAGCTTAGATGTAGCAAATTGATGAAGAAAAAGTGTTTGGATGAAGGTTTAGCTCAAAGATTAGTAAGTTTCAATGAAAAACTTACTAACTTTTTTGAAAATGGAGCTTTGAGTGAATTTGGTAGATGGAGAGAATTGGGAGATTTTTTAGCAAGGTAGATTTGGCTATCAAAAGCTTGAGATTTGAATGAAATGAGGGTTCTAGAGTTTAGGCTTGGGATTAGTGGTGGTTTGGAGTTTGGTTTGGGAAATGAAATTAGGCTTGGTAATTAATTCTTGGAGCCAAAATTTGAATTAATGATATATCTTTCAAAAATGAAGAAAAATTGGAGCCAAAATTTGAGTTAATGATATATCTTTCGAAAAATAAAGAAAAATTGGAGCAAAAAAATGACAAGCTTGAAATTGCTGATTTTTTTTTTCAAAATTGCACTCTGTTCAATCGATTGCACTCATGGAACAATCGATTGCACCCTATTATTTTTTAAAAAATTATGCAAAATGCACTTTATGCAATCGATTGCACTCTAAGAGCAAGCGATTATACAGTGAAAAAATGAAATTTTTTAAAATTATTTTTCTTTGCAAATAGAGATTTTAGGCAAATAATACTGGAAAACCTTATTTGTCAAATGCTTTGACTCGGTGCCTACAAAATACAAATATACATAGATAAAGACAAAATAATTTTTTTTTTGTATTTTGATTAGAAGTTAGTCAACAACACATATACAAAATACACAACTAAGGTGCTCGGAGATTCCTCAAGAGCAAACTTAAAGATATGAGTTAGAAACAAGAGGAAGAACCAACCCTAATGTGATCTTTTTGCATTGTAAGGTATGAGATGATAGAGGAATATTAGGGGCAAAAATTGGGGTACAACACTTTCTCTATCAGATATTTAGCAAGAAGGCCCTTGAATCCACTTCTGGTTTCCCAATTAGATACTATATTGGACCGCATCAGATGTAAGGCTCCTACGATATCTTCAGGTTTTGGAACTTTCTCTAAACCAGTGAAGGGTGCCTGATCAAGAATAGGTACTCCGAGTAGCTTAGAGACTCTTCCATTATGGGTACCAACTGATAATATGGAAAGGTAAATCAATGATGCTCATGATCAAAGAACTAGAATAGAACACTCATCATGTCTTCTTTAAAAACCTGAGGTAACCAAACTGAGTAGATAACCATGCCTTTTGGTGAATTGAGAGTTTTCAGGAACCTTTGAGACTAACTCCTTAAGCCGGGAAGGTACCCTTACAAATTTGATCTGGATAGTGTTTCTGCGAGCGGAGGCCATAACCTACAACAAAGAACAAAGATAAATCCCTAGGTCCTTGAAATGGTTAGTGAAAATGTAATGTTATGATGATATGATGTTATGATTATGTTAGAAAAGTAGCAAACACAACCAAGTCACACAAGAGCCTTAGATTTAGAGGCTTGCATGAAGTCCATAGGTAAGTACCCTTTCCTATTAAAGTTTAGTTGGCTCAACCTCTCCTAAAATAGTAACCGGGTTCTAGGAATCTCAGTATATTCGATCTTTCTCACAGGCTTTATTTTAGCACAATAACTGTCTTGCCACCAAAACATCCCGAAAGTCAAATCTTAATGAGCGTAGTTTCGAGTATCAACAACCTTAGACTGCACAAAATCTGACTATCTTACTACCTTCTAATGGCCAATATGGGTCAATTAAGGTTCTAAAAGTCAGTTAGTGTTAATGACACCATACAAAATCCTAATCTTATCCTTGAGTGACTCAAGGAACATAAGTAAAAACCAAAGTGTCGCACAAACGTAGCCATCTAATTAACCATATCGTCTATGTTGTACAACCTCTATGATCTATTGCTACTTACCTAGATTCGGGTGTAGGATTTTACAAGAAAATAAACCCAAACAAACCCTTAAAATAAAGTAAGCAAAGCAAACAATTAAAGCAAGTAAAAGTGATCTAAACCCTAAGATAACCCCTCTTTTGGAATTTATATTCCCCAGGAGAGTTGTCAGTTCTGTAATACGGTGAGAGAACTGAATTTTTGGTTTTATCCAAATGTGCAGATAGTTAGAGTCGCCACCGAATTTTCTTTTATCCATTATTTAGGAAAAGGTGAAAAGAACATGAAAGACCTTTGATATATTTTGAGTTCAGGGGTATAAGATATGAAAAGGGAAGATGTTACCACCCTTTTCACCCATAGTTATATTTGGACTCTTAGTTACTTAGCTCACTTTTGAAAACTTACTTTTTGTTTGTGATTTGTTTGAAAATATTTTAAAATCGCCAATGTAAGACTGACTTTAATAATTCTTGTATCAGTCCTCAAGAATGTATATAAAGTGTTTTTTTTTAATATTTCATTTGAAAGTGTAGTGTGAAAATGTTTTGAGAAAAGTTGTGAACAAGTAATTAAGAGTTTCTTACCCACTAAAGTATTTCTTATTCTTTTCCTTATCCTTTAGAGATAGTAATATCAATACCATTAGTTGGTAGGTATACCTATCTATTGGATGTGAAGGGACATGCGTAGGGTCATCATATGGTCATCGAAGGCAACAAGTAAGGATACCTTAGCAACTGTATCGAAGGGACTTATCATCATATTATTCGTGGGGACTAGATCATTTTTCATAGGCAACTTGAGGGACATCGAGGGAATATGATGTTTATTCATAGGGACTACGATGATTTGATCGAGAGTCTTTTGCTAAAGTATTCCCACATTCGAGGGACATGACCAAAATTCGTAAGGCAACAAGAGAGGTTACCCTAAAGGTGGAAGTGTGAAGAGTGTTTTGATTCAGTTATTTTATCTTGAGAATTATGGTTTTTCTAGATTAATTATTAGTCTTGCCATACAAACCCTTTACTAGCAGATAAATATGTATAGTAAAGTAAAGTGCGGAATATAAAGTCTAAAGCTATTACATGGCTTTGGGAGAGGTACATAAATAAAAACTTGCAGGAAAATAAACCTACGCTATTACATCATGTGAGAAGTTACATAATTAGGAAAAATGCGGAAATTATAAATCTAAGCTATTTACATTGGAGAGTGCGACCTATACACTTGATCTAGGAAAATCAAATAAGAAATAAGAAAAAAGAAGATAGAAAAAAGAATGTAGAAATGTTTTTTGTGATTTTATAGAAAAAAATTTAAATGATAATAATTAAATAAACCTAAATTCTAATTGATTTTTAATGTTTAATAGACAAAGGGATAATTAATTAATTAGTTAGGAAATCAAGAAAATTAAGTGTTAATTATAAAATCCTAAACCTAATTTATTAGCATTAAGAAAAATTAGGTTAATTGGATGATTAATTAATTGAAAATAATTAGGGTTGGAAAAGGAAAAAGAAATAAATTAGGTTAAAACAAAATAAGGAGAACAAAATTCATGGGGTGGGTGTTGAACCCACACCCTCTAGCTTTCACACTGCATAGCTAGCCACCAGACCAAGCACTTGTTGGTGTTTGGAAATAGGCGCTGCATAATATATTGAAAACCTACATGTATTTGGAAAATAACAAAAAAATATTTGCAAAAGGAAGGGCTCGAATTCACGCCCTATATGTTATACGTCTTCTCCTTGACCAGTGGTACTACGCTCTCATCTGGTTACATAATAGAATCAATTAAATATGATATAAACCAGAATGGACCGAAGAGGCTCCAGAGCCCTAGCTTCGGTCGTCTTCTCCGAAGATTTGATTTTTCCACCTACAAAAACAACGCACATTAATGAACAAAAAAGACCATACCCCCCTAAATCGACCGTTGTAAATCCAATGATGGACTTAGTTTTTGCTAATTCATCCTGCACAAAGAGATACAAACGAAATAATGAAAATCAGTGTAAGAATGGTGATAGGCTATCCTGGAGTTACGAGACTATGAAATTCATAAAAACATGAATCAAAGCATATTAAAAATCAGAATACGCAATTCACAAATATATGAAAAATCGGCCATGCTTGGGATTCTCGTTTTAGGCGCTTTTGATCATTAAGAACGATCTATACTTACTCTATGATACTTCAGGAATCGATTGAAATGGATGGGTGGCCTTGAAGAGTGATGTACGATGGACTTCAAATTTTCCCTAGCTCTTGCAAATTTCAATCTCCAACACCTTGTTTCTTGCACAACTTTTTTTGTCCTCCCTTTTGTCAAAATTTGAAGGGTATATATAGGAGAAGATTAGGTTAAAAGATGGGCTTGGACATCATGTAAAACAATCTTTGATTTTGTTTAAAAAATAGATTGGAATAAGACAAAAGCATGAAGATTTGTTTTGCAAATAGGTTCACACAGGTTTTTTGCATGACCTTGGGCCTCCAAAAGATCATAATCAAAAGCCTTTTATGCCTTATACCTCCACTTAATATTTATTTCATATTATTTTTATTTAAATGGATAAAAATCAAAATAAATGAAATAAAAATTAAAATGGTGCATGAATGGACTTAAAGGTTTATTATGAGTTCAAGAACACGTTTGGACCTTAAAATATAAGCCCATTATCCCAAAAATTCAAGTTTGCTCAAATTAGATTTCATGCATTTTCTCAAAATTGTCCAACTTGTACCAATTATAATTCTCTCAATTTTTTCAGAATGAAGGTGATATGGGACTTTTTGGAAACCTCAAGATGTCCCCTGCAATCTCTATCTTGGTCATTTTTCCATTTGAAGAATTTATCTTGATTTTAATTTCTTTGACAAAAAGTGTCTTTTTGTTGACTTTTAAAATGACCAGTAATGTTTTGGTCCATATCTCTCAAATGAAGCATTTTTAGGCCTTGAGCTTAGAGATATAAAGTTGTAGAAAATTGAATTTCCTTCAAAATGAGCTTTGGTTGAGAAATTTCTGATGAAGTATGTGAAAGTTATGCATGGTCAAAGTTTAGTTAATGAATCACTTGTGCCCTTTACTCTTCATTGTCTTTATTGTTATTATCATTTGAGTGCTTAGAATTTCTAAAGGGGAATGTTTTCTATAAACCCAATTCAAACCCCCCATTTCTTGTGTTTTCTCTATTATCATTTGGTATCAGAGCCCGACTCTATTATTGATTCAAGAATCAAACACTTAACCGTGTAGAGAGATCTAACAATACAACTTTTAAGGACATACAACTTTTTATCATGTTTAAGGATAATCCTTAGGTTTTGGTTGTAAGAACAAGATTTGGTTCTACATATAATCTCTGGGTTTTGATGATAATAATACATATATTTTATATGTAACAATTTTAGTATCTAATAGTTCTCTAAGTGTGCAAATAAAACATTAAAACTGATTCAGGATTGTTGTCTGAAGAATCATCAGAAATGTATTTAGATCGCATCAGAAACACTATCATTTTAAGTTCTGAAGAAACATCAGTAGTTTTGATGAATGTTGAATGTTCGCCAAAAACAGAATCGCGTGTACTTCTCCAAATAAGTTGTTGCTTCAGAAGTCTAGATTGTCCAGAAAAGAATCTACAGTGAAGATCAGATATCAAGCTTTTGCTTCAAACGATGAGAAAAAAGATAAATTGCTTCTCAGATAAACTTTTACTTCAATGTTCAAATATCAAGAAATTATTTGTCAGACAAGTTGCTACTACATATCTGAATACTAGGTTCTATTTCTGAAGACTCTGATAGCTTTGGAAACACAACAAGAGTTGTTACACATTATTGTGTTAGTTATCTATTTGTTTTTCTTATTATTTTTTATGCTTTTCTTTAAAACTTATGACAAGGGCTATTCTATAGATGACCATGTTAAAAAGACCATCAAAAGCCTTCCTAAGAAATGGAGACCTATGGTTACATCTTTGAAGTTGTCTAAAGATCTAAACACTCTATCTCTCGAAGAGTTGGTTAGTTCCCTTAGAAGTCATGAAATAGAGCTAAAAGAGGATGAGACTAAAAAAATAATTAAGTTTGTTCTATAAGGTCTAGT
This sequence comes from Vicia faba, assembly GCA_948472305.1. Classification (NCBI taxonomy): domain Eukaryota; kingdom Viridiplantae; phylum Streptophyta; class Magnoliopsida; order Fabales; family Fabaceae; genus Vicia; species Vicia faba. The sequence goes on along the minus strand of OX451738.1, from coordinate 268,536,326 downwards.
TCATAAAGGACTAAGTCAGAAAAGTGCAAAGCGTTCCAAGCTGAAGAAGTAGAAGATTCTAAAGAAGAACCTTCTAATGACGAATATGAAATGTCCCTTCTTTCCAAAAGAGTCAAAAATCTATTGAAGAAAAGACAAGGCAACTTTCAGAAGACCCTGAAGCAGAGAAGATCATTCAGAGTCATCTGCAAGGGGAAGAGCAAGTAAAGAAGTCACTTGCTACGAGTGCAAAGAGCCAGGACACTACAAAAATGAATGTCCAAAGCTTCAGAAAGAAAGCACCAGAAAAGAAAGCTTCAAGAAGAATGCCTTAAATCGAAAGAAGAAAGGTCTCATGACAACATGGGATGAATCAGACTCTGAAGGATCAGATTCTGACAAAGAGCATGCGAATGTGGCACTCATGGCCATAACATTAGAAAAATACTACACAGAAACTGAGTCTGAATCAGAAGAGGTATTTTCTGAACTCTCTTGTGCTGAACTAGAACTATGTTTATCTGAATCTCTGAGTAGGTATCATAAACTTCAACTAAAACTCAAGAACCTTCAAAAAGTTCATGAATGTGAAGTTGAAGAATATGGTAAGCTAGATAAAGAAGTTTCTAAACAAAAAGGAGACATATTTATTTTAGAAAAAGAAAATGTATTTCTAAGCAAGAAATGTTTAAAACTTGAAGAAAATCTTTCTAAAGCACCTCCATCTTCTCAAACCTTCTTATACAAATATTGAAAACTCCAAAGATTTGAGCTCTAAAGGTTTGACTAATTTTGGAAAAACTAGATGTTAAACAAGATGTCTCATTATGATCATCTGACATCTTGTCTGTTATAACTGGATGTTCATATTCTGTGAGTGGGTTACAAATATGGATCATTTTGGAAATATTTGGTAACCATATATTATGTTTCAAGATGGAGAACTCAAAAGTGTTGAACTAATATGTCTCATAATCAGAGAGACATGTCGAATGAAGATGTCCTATGAAGAGCCATTCGACATCACGCTTGTGACCAGCTGGAAAGTTGGATTTAAATGATATATTTCATGTGCGGAATATTCTGGGAATTTTTTGCTATCCTATATGGCGCACAATTTGAAGATTGAAGAGATTCGAGATGAATTTCAAAAGATTATTTAGTTTCTAATTATGGAGATAATCAAGGAAACTAATGATTGAAGTCCAATAATTTAGGAGATATTTTTGCTGATTTTCTACAACAAATCAACTGTTGTTTTGAAGCCCAAATTAATTACCTTAAAGATTATAAAAGGAAGACTTAGTTCTAGGGAAAATTAACTAAACCAAGTGTATCAAAGTTAAAAGTTAAATAAGGGTTTAGGGTTTTGAAATTTGTATACTTTCTTGAGTTGTAAGTCACCTTTTGTATTAATTAAATATATTGTGGTAGACATAGTTTTGTGCAAATTCAGAAGCCTATAGGTAATGAATCGAGTATTTTTCTTGGATGACGCTTTGAATCAAATCCAAGTATGTTTATTAGTCAAGATTCTTGACTGAACTGGTTGTAATTTATGGAAATATCACTGAGGTGATTTAGGAAGTGAGATGTCGATTTCTCATATTTAGGGAGAACCTAGGTAGAAGTTGCATTGAGTAGGGATTAAGAGAGAAGCTGTAAATGGGGGAGTATAACTTTGAACTAATACTACTAATAGTGGACTTCCTTCAAGGCTTGGTATCCCTAAGAGTAGGTGTTGTTGTACACCAAACTGGGACATCATATTTGTGTGTTACTATCTTTATGTTCTGTTTAGTTTTGTTTTTAATTGATTAACATGTCGTATAAGATGTTGGAACATCTGTTACGATTCTGGACTGATGAGTTATGTATCAGTCAGTTGTTTCTGTCCATGAGTATTTTGTAGAGATCAATGTCTCAACATGTGTTCAAACATGTGTAATATGTATAACATAATTTCAATTGGTATCCGAGTAGGCATCCTGTTTGTTTCTTGATGAGATCAAGGAAGATACTTCATGGTTCATGGACTTGAAGGAACAAGGTGTTTTTTATAGCTTTGGTGATGAGTTGTTGTGTTAGGTTTGATTTATTTTCAAACCTATATTGTTTTGTTGGCACCTGAATTGTAGTTCTTGTGTACAAGGTTGATTAAGACGCGGCGGAAGGTTGCTGAAGAGTTTTTGTTTATTCTGCTGCATTTGATAGTAAACTAATGTTGGTTCCTGGTGTATCTGGTGTTGAGGCTATAGGGAGGTTTGCCCTTGAAATACAATAAGGAAGAACCTTGTGATCTGTTCCTATATAAAGGTGCATCCTGTATTGTAGTGATACTTGGAGGTTGTTTCAACTAGCCTGCTAAAGTTACCAAAGATACTTGAGGATTATCTCAAGTCCACTCATAAAGGCACTTTTAAGTGAATTTGTTGAAAAGAGATTTGAAGAAGTTAAGAGAAATTTATTTTTGTTTTTAACCCTAAGAGGCCAATCTCTAGCCTTTGTCAAAGAATCTCTTGGTGTGTTCCTTGGAATGGTGTTCTATCAGATGTTAGAACATCATGTCAGCAATTTGTGCAGAACTCTATGGGCTAAAGGAATGGAATTACATATTCTTTAGGTGCTAAACAAATGTTTGTTGATCAAATATGTTTGGAACCTTCTCCTGATCTGGAAGAAGATGCATCTTAGTTATGTGTCTAAGAAGGTTCTATTCTAGAAACATGTCTTAGATATGTGTTTTGGTCAAGAGTTAATCAACATTTTGACTCATTGGGTTAATTTATTTATGATTAAAGGATATAGGAGCGCATGAGCTAAGCTCAAATATGAGATTTATTTTCTCAACCAAGTTATTCATATAGGGATGTCAAGTTCAAATGTCAAGGATATTCCCTCTGACATCTGGAAAAATCCTATGATCTAGAGAAGTCGGATTTTTGTATTCTTGCTTGTGACTATTCTAATGGAATAGTTTTTGACTGGGTTGGAGAAGAGGGCGACTGATGAATGTTTCTTACAAACAGGATGGAGGTTTTTTACTCACACTTGATTTTATTATCAAGTCTATGAGAACATGGAACTCTTGTTCTTCTGAATTAAAAAAGACATCCAAGGGTATGTATGCAATAGAGATGTATCAACCTGAGTTAAGGAACATTAAATCTCAGTTGTGGTGTGTATCATTCAAGTGGTTGAGTGTTGTATACATATCCAAAGTGTTCTTCTAATTGTGAAGAAGACAATGTTATCTGTTGTTTAATGATAGATGAATGTTTCTCTGGTAATAGTATGCATCTGATTGATGGAAAATACTCTGATAGGAGTTGTGTATTTGTCTGATTTATTGATGGAGAAATTATAGGAGCAAAATATTCCTTGTGCCTCTTGATCTGGTCTTGAAGATTGATGGCATGTGAATGAGTACAAGTGTGATTTCCTTAGGGTTCATGTAAGAGTTATGGTTAAGTCCTTGATGTCTGAACTGATTTTGAAACATCATTTCAGTTGGTTGCTTCACCAGCCAAAGAAGGTTTCTATGTTCAAGGAGGAGTGTAAAGAGTGGTTTGTGGGCTATGTATTTGTCATGAGTGTTTGGCATGATGAAGAATCCACTTATGCTAAGTGGTGTGCAGAAGAAGGATGTCAGACATAATGTTCTACCTAGTGTGAGAAGGTAGTATTATATGTTGTTTGTATTTTTCCGAAGGAACTGTGAAGTAAGGAGCTTGAGAAAATTCTCTCCTGATGATTTTGTGCATTTAACTGATGGAAAATACTTTGACGGGAGATCACTATCTGTTAGATGTGTATGTGCAAGCCCGTAATCTAAACTCTGTTTCAGAGAGCATGTGAGAGTTTATTCAAGTGTGTTTCATGACCTGCATACTCTACACATGAGAAGAGGTAATCTTATCAACTATTTGGACATCTAAAAGAAACTGTGATTCAGGTGTGCATGTGAATGATGATAAATATATTGATGGAAGATGTGTATTTGCCTGACGTATCTATGCAAGTCTACAATCTGAGCACTTTAATTTAAAAAAAAGTGTATAAGAGTTTATTTATCATCATGGTTCTCTGGTGTGTGGTAGCATCATCTACTGTGTTTGCATGAAGATTTGTTCCTCTGATAAATATGTGCATGCGAATGATGGTAAATATCTTCACGGGAGCTAGATATTTTTCTGATGAGTGTATGCAAGTTAGCTATTTGAACTCTTTTCTTCAGAAAAATACTGGCGAGTGTGGTGAATTTATGAGTAGTGTCATGTTGAAGATTCCACTTGTACTAGAAATTGTTGTTTGGTGCAAGGAAAGGCTATCAGATAGTGTGATCTAATCAAAATGTCTTTGAGATGGTGTTTCCTTCATCTGCAAGTAACTCTTGAAGAGATCAAATTAACCTGGATCTGAGTAATGTCAAACCATATCAAGTTGCTTGGATGTGCTCTAAAGGTGCTAAAGATTATAGCTCAATTTTTCATGCACAAGAATATGAATATGGAAAAGAAGGTTATGCTTGAGCTTATTGTGTAGAATATCACCTGAAGATAATCAAGAGTGTCTTGAGGCTTCATAATGCCTCTTCTGCTGACTGTGGTATTTGTATGATGTCCTGCCAAAATTTTATGACATCCCTTCTAATGTATGATCTTAGGAAGCTCATTATGAGGAGTTCCTTACTTCCTAGGTTTTCCCTTGAGGGGGAGAAATAATTGTCTAAAGCAAGGGAGAATGATTGATCATTTCATTTTGAAAAAGACAGCAGGCATAAGAGATTCATTATATGTAGAGGTATTCTCATTGGAATGGTCTGATGGTCATGCTTTTGAGAATTTATTTTTATTTGAAGGCTTCATGACTATATTTTATGAGGAATCTTTTATGTGCCTAGACTGAAAAAGATGCCAGGACATTGTTCGGGAATTGAATATGTGCAGTTCATCAAGTGGTACATCTGGGCGGTGTCATACCCTAAATTTTTCCTATTGATTTCTAAACAAATTATTCCTCATTGTTATTAAGTTTAGATCATCGTTATCTAAATCAAAATTGTTTACGTGTTATGGGTTTAAATTTATAAAGGGGAGTGTATTGTTTCAAAATGGACCATCAAAATCTGATGGCCCATTAAGTTGGTTCTTACAATTAGAAAGGGGGGGTGCATTCGTTGTTTATATCTTAGCCCTTTAAAGTTTGGAGAATAAAGGGGGTGGTTGGTTACAAAGGGGGGCGTGCGTGTAGAATATCAATGGACTGCTACATTTCTTTCAGGCCCGTTTTCAATAATAGAAGGGGTATGTTTATCATTTGCTGGCCCATTAAATATCTCTTTGATTGGTCCATTAATAACCGAAGAGGGGTATGAATAGCAAAAACAGTCCAATCCAAGGCCCATTTTAAGTGAACAAAGGTGCAATTTACAATATAAAGGTGTGGTGTTTTGGGCCATCAAGGGTTAACAAGTTCGCTAGTGGGTGGTTGGTGTGATTTGTTTTTTTTTTGGTATGATCAATTGGGCCTCTCAAACTATTAGTATATTTATCAAACTAATCTTTAAAAGCCCATATATCATTTCTTTTGGAGGTCCATTTTTTGCTGAGGTCATTACTTATTCAAATTATTAGCATTATTTTTATTATTATTAGTTTCATTAAACCTAATTAATTAATTACAACTCTGTTAATTATTAATTTTTTATTATTTTTTAAACTCGTTGACTGAAGTCAACCAAATCCAAGTTAGGGTTTCTAACCCTAATCCCATCAGCGACCTCTTCTTTCTTAACTAAGTAGCCCAAGCCCAAAATAACTATTGTGCATATCTAAACCCCAATTCATACAAACCGAATCAAATCAAATATTTACAAATTTATTTGAATCAAATCTTAGATTGAAAAAAAAGTTTTTATTTTTTATCTACATAGGATAACGTCTAGATACATTAACAGATTACAAAACCCTAATCTAAATTACAAAGAGATCAAAACAAATCCTAAGATTGATTCTAATTGAATCAATCACTAACCTATAATGGAAAATCATCTGATTAATTTCCTAATTCATCAAGCCTAAAAAAACTATAAATACTGAATTCTAAAATTAACATAAGGAGGAAGAAGTTAGAACATAATCAAAGAGAAGAAGAATAAGCTAAGATCTGGGTTTCGAAGTCTGAAACCCTAGATCTATGTCGATACACCACCGTCTCCTTTGAGCCTTAAATCTTCATCCGTTGTTGTTCATCATCTTAAAACACCTCCCGATACCTGCAAATAAAGGAGAAGAAGAAGGTCAGAAAGAGACAAAAGGAGTAAATGTCGAGGTAGAGGTAAGCCTAACACTTAGCTTAGAGTTATAATATTTGAATCTCTGCGATTTTGGTTTGATTTTAGGGTTTTTGGAAAAATATCCTAGGGTTAGGGTTCTTAGGGTTAGCCTAAGGTTCTAAGGGTTTGTGTTTCTGGGTTTGGATAAGGGTTAGGGTTCATGCGAGAACCCTAGGGTTCTTAGAGTTCATAAGAACCTAGATGAAGATCAACGATGGTTTAATTTTTCTCGTGGTGGCGCAGATGAACACGTGAATATCCCGGTTGAGCTTCAACCAGAGATCTAGGGTGGAAGAGGGTCCATATAGTGGCTAAGGGTAGAGTCGTCGGCGTAAGCGATTTCCGACCGGCGGGGCGATTTCCAATCGCCTCTCTAAAATTTGTTTGGTTTAGAGAATAATGTGTAGAGAGAGGAAGAAAAGAAGAAAATAGGCCTCAAGCCCTGATATCCTTTTTTATAAACCCACTCCATGATTCCATGCAATTTTCTTACTACGCACCCTCAATCCCCACCCTTGTGATCAAATCAGGTGCTCCAGATAGCACGTCCTCACCATAAACCATACGCATACGCTCACATGATCCAGTAGGGCCTCAAACAAATTCTACTTTGGCCTTGGTCTTTCCTAATCGCACCCTAACCCACTTATTTTTCTATTATTAAATTGAAGTTCATACCCCATGCGATTGGGCTTAAATCCAATATCTAGATTTAAGGCCCTAATATTCACACCCACAGTATTTTACTAGCTAACTAATTTCACACCCCCTACGTTGTTTATTGGTTTGTTTATTTATTATATATTAATAATTATTGAATATTTTTAATATTTAATACATTTATAAATTCTAATTGTCTTTTTTAATTTAAATTCTTTTTAAATACTAACTCATTCAAATATTTTAATTGCATTAAAATTATTTTTCTCATGCATTAAAATTATTTATTTTCCTCATATTATATAATATATTCAAAAACATCTAACTGACAAATTACTAACAATTTTATACTAACTTAATAAACCCAAGATATTATTTTCAAAAAGGATTATGGAGATATTTCTCATTAACTACGAACTTCATCTAACAACTCCGCAATTTACAAACCCAAACTTGGTTTAAAGAGAATTCGAGATATTTCCATAATCCATAAAAAACACTAGCCAAACAACTACGACCTACAAATTGGGACTTTGATTCCTCATAAGAGGATACGTAGGCATATGACATAAAATCGTGGCGAGTTCCCCTAATTAAAATTAAAACCCTATTCCTAAACTTTAAACCTAAACCCTAGTATCCTTGTGAACAAGGTAGATGAAGGGTGCCTAACACCTTCCATTCGTCTAAAGTGAGTCAAGA